>CM061228.1:122603198-123803198 GCA_030844895.1 Ambrosia x helenae
TTTAAAAGAAAAAATAAGGGGGGGGGGGGGAGGGCTTAATACTACGAAGCGAAAAGACTGGGGGAGATGCCCGACCTGGCCCAAACAGGCAAACAATATAATTTTTCTTTCTTTATTGACACAACATCACATAGTATTTAAGATGATTAGAAAACCTGTAAACCATTATCTTAGACATGAACAACTTTTTTGCACTTGCCTGTAGATCAGGTGATGCATCTGATGGTTCAGTCGAAAATGCAGCGGCTGGACCATCATCTGGCAATCTATTTAACCGCGACTGCTGTCTCCTAGCCGGCCTGATGCTCCCGTAACCAGGAACTTTCTGTGAAGTCAACTTATCAAGTGTTTTTTCTTTGTTGTTTCCCTCCTTCAACCCCACTGCTATATCTATCAGTAGAAGAAGTTCCACTAGATGTTGTTGACCCATTCACCGATGAACTAAATGAAGTAGCCTCTGAATCACTATCCCCCTGTCATATAACATATTTTGACTAAGTCACATAAACAGTTGTAATTTTTTTATAACCAAAATATGGACCGAATTGACCCGAAAACAAACCTGGTTGCTTGCTTTTCTGAAAGTGGAACTAGTTTTTGATGACCCAGATGAAGGAGACTTCAGTTGTGGTTTATTATTTTCTCCTGTTCTTTTTAAAACTCTTGATCAAGTTGATCTAATCCCCATTTCGCGACGGTCCAGATAATTTGTGACGAACCCGTCTTCAGATGATCATGAAGAACAACTCTAATGGAAGAAACAGGGATTTGTAGTTGTAGGAGGGAGCTGGTTTGGTGATAGGGGAACGGTATTCATAAATGGTGTGCCGAAATAGACGTGGAATTGAGTTAGTTTGAATATATGTTATACAATGTGTTGCATGTGGACTTGGTATAAAATGGATTTATAATTTTTAATTATATGGGTTGGTGTTTCTTATTAGAAGATTCCTTATGTATAGGTGTTGGATTCATCTATGGTTGAAACAACGGTAAACGTTGAAGCTTGAACTTTTGAATAGTGGTGGCTAAAAGTTACGAGATCATTTTTATTTTTACATTTATGGAGGCCGGACTAAAAAACATACAAAATTTTTGATAAAACAAAAAAAAAAAACTTACACTACTGAGCAAAAAATCAGCGGGGGCCGGCACCCCCTAGTCCTCAGTCCTCACTAAACTTCGCCCCTATTGAAACTATATCATAAATGGATGTGATAAAGGATTTTTTTACCGGCTAATTTCCACCTAATTTACACTTTGCATAGGATTTAATCTTGAGTCTTTCCTCAAAGAGATTTTGGTGTTGTTTGTTTTTTCTAAAAAAAGTGTGTGCAGGTTTGTTTGTCTGCGTGGTGCAGACAACGCGCATACATTGTCATATGCAGACTGTTTCTTCGAAAACGTTTCTTTTAAAAAATGTATGCGCGAGCTCTTCTGGTGCAAGACTTGGTCCAACCACTTCTAAGATCTTCTAAGTCTGCAGAGGGTTAAACATTGTCCACCACTACCACCCACCCACCACCACCACCGTCCATACACCACCACCATGTTATTTTAGCAGTCACAGATGTTAAAAAATCAAACAATCTTCATCTCGTAATCTACAGGGGTTTGGTCCATCTCTTCTTCTGCAGATGTACATGATCCGTAAACTGCAAACATTTTACCTCTTAGAAAACAAACAAACACCTTTATCCCTTACCAGTTACCACTAAGTTACAATCCAAGTAGCATGTGATAAAGGATTCACAAAGCAAAAATTAAAAGTTTAAGTATTTATTTATTTGTTGAAAACATGACCCAAAAGGAGAAAAGTAATGTTAGCTTTTAAAAACTAACTAGTGGTTTGGATAGGTGCGCGTTGCGCACCTTCGGTTCATTTACTATGTTCGGACAGAAATAAAAAAAGGTATACGTAAGAACATCAGTATACAGGTCGTTTCATTTACTACGTTCGGACATAAAGCGAAAAAAGGTATACGTAAGAACACAATGAGACATAGCATACAGGTTTTGAAACTAACAAAATATTAGATAATTTTATATAACTTTAGAGATTAATAACATAAATCAACAAAGAAATATTAGAAGTTTTGTCACTTAATTCGATGTTATATATATCATGTTTTTAATTCAATCGTGTATGCCTTCCGGGTTTAATGATACAGCACCTACATATCATTTTTTTTTTGGAATAATGGAAATATAAATAATCTCAACTATTGACTAATGGCCAATAACAGTTCTAACTACGAAAATTACCAATAGTGGTCCCAACTTTTAACATATTGGAATATAATGGACTCAAAATAACGGAGGTCTAACTCTGTTAGTGTGGTGCTGATGTGGCATGCCACATAGGATGCCACGTAGGATCATTTTGCCACCTAGGATGCCACGTATGATCAGTTTGCAACCTAGGATGCCACGTCATCATCACACTAACGGAGTTAGATCTCCGTTAGTTTTGGTCCATTATATTCCAATATGTCGAAAATTGGGACCACTATCAGCAATTTTCGTAGTTGGGACTGTTATTGGCCAATAGTCAATAGTTTAAAATTATTTACTTCCATTATTCTTTTTTTTTTTTAATTTGAAACACACATCTTCACATTTAAATGTGAGATCTATACCTCATAGACAACCACTTCTAAGTTCTAACACTCAACATTTCACTTCTCTCTCTCTCTCTCTCTCCTAAAATCTTCATTTCTCAAAACCTTTGACATTTCTAAAATCTCATACAAAGATAGTGATCGAATCAACAAATCCAACAATCAAAACCCACAGGGAAAAAGGACGCATTTAAGCGACCTACCGATATGTCGACAGCTTCAACAACCACCACCATCTACTGGCGGCCGGCTCCACGAAACCGTTACAAGCCACCATCGTTCAGCAGCCGGTTAGAAAACGTAGATGCAAAAGACAACACATACGCCAAGTCATTACGAAAATCAAAACAAAAGTTGAAGTCGTAGAAGATCACATATACCTCGAAATTGCAAAGATGCCATATTGGAGGTGGAGACGCATGTTATCGTGAAGCCGTTATTCCTTTTATCGTCGTTAAATATATAGATAATGACCCAAAAGAGTTAACTTTTGTTTTTCTTTCATGTGGTTTGGCAATTTTAACCAATTCAATATCAAGGCCACTATTTGCCGTATATTGTCTATGATTTTAATTTTTTTAATTCCGTATTATGGTCTATGGTTTTATTTTAATTTTAATTCATTTTGTTTGTAACGCTAACTCTATTAAATTTTTGTTGTTCATAGTATGGTTTTTTGCAGTGGCGGGTCTAAAAAAAAAATTTAGGAGTAACGTTTAAATTTTTTTTTTTTGTCATAGTTACATACAATATAAAGAAATAAAAATAAAAACATGATAATAGATAAAGTTACACACATACCTAATAGATTTCGTCGATTCGGCTCTTGAAAGGTTGAAATCGAGCCATTAACGTCATCTTCTCTTACTTTATCAAAAATTTCTCTTTCAACCGTACAAATCAAAGCATTGTTCAAATAGTTCTCACCTATTCTATTGCGTAAATCCGTCTTAATAGAAAACACCTCTCAACGGTTGCGGTTGTAACCGGCAAAACCAATGCTAACTTCAATACCCGATAAACCAAAGGAAAGGTTTTATGTTTTCCAGTTTCTACCATTACACAAGCAAGGTCACACATTCCATTTAATTTTGCAAATTTATCATCTTCCTTTAATGTGGGATAAAATACCGTAAGATCACCCAAAATACACCGTCTTTTCTCATCATTAAAATCACTCAGATAAATCTTAGAAATGCTATGATCTTAGGTATGTCAAACTTAGAAAACGAATCACAAAGATTTAAACCCGACATATTTTCTATCAAAGTAGTTGACACCTCATTTAATCGATTTTCAAGTTCTTGAATGTGCAAATCCAAAACCGTATTAAAAACTTCAACTTCAAAATGATGTCGGTTAATAACGACATTCTTTCGGTTTCTTTGATTACCATAACTTTCCGACATTTCTACCATCTCAATCTTATTTTTTTTCACAAAAAGATGTCACATTTTCCAATATTTGATCAAACCCATTTTGTGTTAGATTATTCAATGTTTGTTTTGTTCAGTTTATCAATTTAGTCGCTTCTAATAAGTCTTGACTCTTTTTTTAAGATGTTTTGATAAAGCATTTGTGAGGCCTAAAATATCATCTAACAAGTGTATATAAAACACAAATTCAAGCTTCTTAAAATATGATAAAATACCTCTTGCATTAGGGCGGATGAGGGGGCCGATCAGATTTTGGTCTTAGGGTTAGGGGTGGGACTGCCGAACAGAAACAAAAGACGTGATTTTTTTTTTGTTAGCTTCTTAGGGGTGATGGGTGGGCTTGTTGGGTTGGGACTTTGGGTTATTATTTGGGTTTAGATTAGTTATTTTTTTTGGGTTATTATTACTCGAGTTCGATAAATATTTTTCCGAATAACGTAATGTGGTAACTTAATAATGTATAATTTATTTTAGTAGTAAAGTGAATTTTATTTTAGTAGTAAAGTTTTTCAAAAAGCATAAAAGAAAAAAAAATACCACTACGCGCAAAAACCCGATTTGTATTCGGACATATATAATCAGTGATTGGGCCCCCACAACCATCGCCTCCCCCGTCGTCGCATCTCCAACCATAGGCATACACACCCCTAATCAATACATTTTAGGTATATCTTAATTTGTATTAATTATAGAATAATTTAATCGATATTTCTATAAAACACGATACATTAAGTAGTTTTTATATTCTATGGAGCTTAAGAGACCATAGCTAAAAGGATGAAATTATAGAAAAAATTTAACACATGTTTATTTTTTGAACGGCAAATTTTATACCACCTTATTTTCACCTAACCTTCACATTTGCAAGAATTTAAACCCACAACCTCACATTTAACACATGTACTAAAGTTTGTATTAGAAGAAAATTGTTGATCAACACATGAATGCTAATGATCGATGAGCACGAAAAAAAGCAAAGAAAAGAGAGAATATGTAGTGGAACATAAAGGTTATTCAATGTATTTAATAGTCAAAGGGACATTTGTGGATAAGTACCAGAATAGTTTCATTGAGTTTACTTTTGTAACCGTGAGTCCATTTCATTCCATGCTTTATCACTTTGATCAAAGTATGTAACACTTCACTTAATATATTCAAGTATCAGTCAATAAGATTTCATATTTCACAAACAAAACAAAGATAAAAAACAATAAGTTAAGTTTTAAATTAAGGTAATATATAAGAAAAGTAGTAAGTGTGGACAGACCAAAGAGTAGTGGAAGACTAAAATGTACAATATGCCAAAAGTCCAAAAGTAGTGATTACTTGAAATCAAAAGTATAAATCTTTTGTGATAGTTGAGCACTTATGTGCTAAAATGGACAATATGATTATCTTTTTCAAATACAACTTGATATGAATGAATAGGTAGCTTCCTATAAGTAGTTTCTTTCGTTCAACCTTGGATTCTAGCTCAACAAATCCTGAACACTTGTAACTATGTGCTCCTTATTCTTAAAAGCAGTCATGCTAAATCTTGTTGTTCTTACATTCATGAATGTTGTTGTTTCTGGCTCCGCTCTTCGTACAGACCAGGTTGCACTACTAAAAATCAAGTCCAGGATTACACAAGACCCTCAAGGTGTTCTCAGTTCGTGGAATGATTCTCTTCCTTTATGCATGTGGCAAGGAGTGACGTGCGGTCGGCGACACCAAAGAGTCACAAGCTTGAATCTAGCAGGCAAAGGTTTAAAAGGTTCTTTATCTCCGTTTCTTGGAAACCTCAGCTTCCTCAGGTACATCTTATTAGATGACAACCAATTTCATGGAAGTATCCCTCCTGAAATAGGCCGTTTATCTCGATTACAAAATCTATCCCTTCCAAACAATTTTTTAAGTGGAGAAATTCCAGCCAACTTATCGAGTTGCTCAAAACTAAGGTTACTTCACTTATCTGCAAATAAACTGTCCGGGAAAATACCAAATTTTTTTAGTTCTTTGCAGATGATGAGAACGTTAGTCTTAGAGAAAAATAACTTCATTGGGGGGATTCCACCATCCATTAGCAATCTCACATATCTTGAAAGACTCTTTTTAAGTGAAAATCTATTAGGAGGGAGCATTCCTGATTCCTTCAATCAGTTAAAAGCATTGAGACAATTAGACCTTGGAGTAAATGGCCTCGTTGGAGAGTTTCCGTTGTTTTTCTTTAACCTTTCAATGTTAAGAATTTTAGAGATTCCACAAAACCAACTTCATGGTAATCTAACCCACAAACTTATGTTTGAGCCAACCTCATCTCAAGATGCTAGCAATAAGTAGTAATCACTTCAGTGGATTCCTTCCCCTCTCGATATTAAACTGTTCAGAATTGAAAATTTTTGATGTTTCTATAAATGGTTTTACGGGGAGAATCAAGATTGATTTTGGAAAACTACAAAAACTTCAAAGTTTGGGTCTTGGTGACAATAATTTTGAAAGCAACAATGTTGATTGCAAGAATCTCTTTGATTCTTTGTCCAACTGTAGCAATTTAGAGACTTTGGAACTTGCCGAAAGCCAATTAATAGGGGAGTTACCAGATTCGCTTGGGAACTTCTCATCCAAACTGAATTACATAGGGCTTTTTGGGAATTATGTCTCTGGCAGTCTCCCGTCATCTATAGGCAATTTGTTTGGCCTGAGTTTAATTAATCTAGAACTAAACAACTTCAGTGGCACGATTCCTGAAAGCATAGGAAAGCTTCAAAACATGGAAGGACTATATCTTGCCTATAATGCTTTCTCGGGGATTATTCCACTATCTATAGGAAACCTGTCATTCCTAATACAACTAGATTTGGGTACAAACAAATTGGAAGGCACAATACCATCGACTTTGAGTAGTTGCAAAAAGTTGTTATATCTAGTCTTTTCGGAAAATAAACTCAAAGGAAATGTACCCAAAGAAATATTTCAATTGTCTTCACTTTCCATTAGGCTAGACCTGAGTCAAAACAATCTTTCTGGAGTGCTTCCACAAGAGATTGGCAACCTAAAGAGCTTAGGATATTTTGATTTGTCTGGGAATAGTCTATCAGGTGAACTTCCAAGTAGTTTTAGTAGCTGCATCAGCCTGCAAACACTAAATCTTTCTAGAAATTTCTTCCATGGATCAATGCCAAAGGCATTGAGTTCTTTGAGAGGCCTCGAATATGTTAACTTGTCCCAAAATAACTTTTCTGGAACTATTCCAACATACTTGCAGGAAATAAAATTGAAGTATCTAGATCTTTCGTATAATAACTTTGAGGGAGAGGTGTCTGTTAAAGGTATTTTTGCCAACATAAGTATAGTGTCAATCATTGGGAACCGTAGATTGTGCGGTGGCACATCTGAGCTTCACCTACCCAAATGCACAACTAGCGACTCCAAAAGAACTTCCAAAAAGCTTTCGGTTCGTGTTATTGTAGCAATCTCACTATCTTCCATAATTGTAGGTTTACTTCTGGTGTCATTTATCTTTTTCTATGGTTGTATAAGAAAAAATAAAGATAGGCCATTAGATACAATAACAACCAAGTCCTTTGAGAAGATTTCATACGGAAGACTTTTCAAAGCAACCGAAGGGTTCTCTCTAGAAAATCTGATTGGTACGGGTAGCTTTGCCTCGGTCTACAAAGGAGTTCTTGATGAAACTTGCTTCACTGTGGCAATCAAAGTACTAAATCTTAATTGTCGGGGAGGGTTTAAGAGTTTTATGGCCGAGTGTAATGCCTTAAGAAATATTCGCCATCGCAATCTAGTGAAGATTATAACTTCTTGTTCAAGTATCGACTTCCAAGGCAATGATTTCAAAGCTTTAGTTTATGATTTCATGCCAAATGGGAGTTTGGAGAGTTGGTTGCATTCAATACACCAAATGCTAGATCTTGCTCAAAGAATAAACATTATTAAGGATGTGGCTTGTGCTCTTGAATATCTGCATTGTCACTGTGGAAACGTAGTTGTCCACTGTGATTTGAAGCCGAGCAACATTTTACTAGACACTGATATGGTTGCTCATGTTGGAGATTTTGGACTCGCGAAAATTCTTTCCCTGGAAGGAGTTTCTAATGCAAACAACAATAGCTCAAGTGTTTTTAGAGGAACCATTGGGTATGCACCTCCAGGTAAGCTAATCATCACTATTCCATTTCACTGTTTTTTTTAGTCTACATAATACCATACAATTAACTCTACACACATTGCAGAATATGGATTTGGAAGTGCAGTCTCAACCAACGGGGACATATATAGCTATGGAATCCTATTGTTGGAGATGATGACAGGAAAGAAACCTGTTGATCCAATGTTTGAAGACGGTTTAACTTTGCATTCCTATGCTAGGAATGCCTTGGCTGGTGGTTCTGTGCTTCAGATTCTGGACCCAATGCTTTTAAATGAGGATACTGATGAAAAATGTTTGATTTCGTTATTAAAGATTGGAGTGCAATGCGCTTCAGAGTCTCCACAAGATAGAATGGATATTGGGACTGTTGTTCACGACCTCTTTTCAATAACAGTTACAACTTGCAACCAATCTTGATTTGTGAAGGTCCAAAGATCAGGCTCTGCAACCAAAAAAGCCAGAATAAGATTGGGTTATAATCTTTGTTTATCATATTAATGTTTAAATTGACGAACGTTAATGTTTTATGTCTATTATGATTTTGGCACGACTGCAATTATCATGTTCATACATATAACCGTCTTTCTTTTGAAATAATTAGCAATAGATAATAGATACTGATAACCAAACACCATTTCATACCTTTCATTTTATTAAAGTCCTTAAAAAGCGAGTTTAGATAATACTTTCAGCTTGTCACTAGGGTGAACGTTTGCTGTTTCACATCTCAGAGAATATGTAAACTGCCATTTGGGTTTGTCCACTTTTCAAATTACTGCTATTAGTTTTAGGTAGACCTATTATCTGCTAGGTACAGACGTTTTGACGTCATTTGGGTATGATGCCAGGTACAACAGAGATGGTAAACCTTTGAGCATCAGTTAATTTGCGTCCAAAACACGGGGACCAGGTCATTTCAACAGTCATTTAACATCTACATCAACACCTCTGCATCAATTCATCATCTTAATTTCAAACATTCACATTTTAAAAAGAATACAATAGTTAAGAGTTTATTATACAGGGGAATTGAATTTTAATAACCTAAACTATTTGAAATTGGCCATTGGCACCCCCAACTAAAAAATTGGCCATATATAACCCGAACTATTAACTTATTGGAATCTAACACCCCAACTAACTGACACCGTTAGTTGGGTTGCTGATGTGGCATGATGGTGGGGCCCTCATTTAAACCAGTCACATGTTGATGTGTTAATACCCATTGAAACAAAAATCCTAAAATAAAAACATAAATCCACATCATCATCATCTTCATAAATACACATCATCATCATCTTCTTCATAAACACATATCTGATCAAATCATCACAGACCCACAATCCCCTCAATCATATCCTCCTTTTCCACCACTTGATTCTTCACCAAATCATCACAATCGGTTCGTTGTTTCTTCTTTGCTCTTTTCTTCTTCTTCTTCTTCTTCTTCCTTTTCTTCTCACATTCCTCGTCTCCAACGTCACTCTTGTTCGTCGTTTGGTCATACTCTAACAAAGCCGGCTAGATCTCAACAAGTAAGGAAGTATTATTTATTATTATTATTGCAATTAATGACATCATCAGGACCGTTAAGTGAATCAACGTGTTTAGGGAGAAGGTTTAACTGAAGTTTGTGGGTTTGGTTAAGATCCAAAAATGGGATCTGAAATCAAGCATGCCTGGCTCCCTATATGCCTGCAGAAAAATAACTGCTGGGCGCATGAGGGTTGACTGAAAAGGATTGTGGAAGAGCGAAACCATCTTTTGGTAAATCTGGGGATCGAGGTAATCTTAGCTTCTTTTGTGTAGAGAAAAGGGTGGGGTTTGTTGTCGATAAGGTTGTAATGGGGATTTGGTTCCAGGTTGGGTGGTCAGAGGTTGGGTGTTGGTGGCAGGCGACGGTGGGGTTGATTGATGAATAGTGGCGGTTGGTTGTTGGTGCAAAGGTTCAGGTGAAGATGATCAATCAGATCTGTTTTTCTGGAGTGATGATAATGTGGTAACATATATCTTAGATCTGTTATTTTTTTTTTAAATGAAATGCATACTTTTTTTAAATGAAATGCATACTTTGATTACACATCAGCATGTCACGTCACGTTATTAAAATTCAATTCCCCTATTATATAATATAAGGGGCTGTTTGGTAGCCTCTTAATCAGCCTCTTAACCATTCAGGTCTGAATCATTCAGCATTCAGACTGTTTGTTTCAACATCTGAATGGAATGATTAAGTGTTGAACCATTAAGCTAATAAGAGATGCTGAATGATTCAGCTCTTAACCATTCAGAGTCTCTTAACCATTCAGACCATCTTAATGATTCAACACTTAATCAACCAAACAACCCCTAAGTATTGTTTGTTACTTTATCTTGATAAATAGTTTATCTGTGCTAGGTTTACCACTCACTTTTTTTTTATCAACAGTCGGTTAATATTTCACCACTCATTTTTGAAGTTGCAATAACCAATTATGGGGGTGCATGGATGACAGGATGAGAGACATAAATAAACTTGATTTCATAGTTACCGTTGACGTTGCTGATCAATTTCATAACACAAATTTCATCAACGACGTCAATGGCATCAAACAAAAGAAATCTTGATTAATAGAACGATCGATCGATTCTCTTTTTTGTCTGCCCACTTGAACCGTTCTTTACTTTTTCCTCTTTCATTATTTGTGCATATAAAACCCCATTAAACCCATAACCTTACAAGTAAATGTCCAAATGAACCCAGAATTCAGTCGATGGGGTAGGACTTTCCTCTCTACCGATAATAGAATAGACAGTAACTATTAGATACAAGTTCACATTTATAAAAAATAATTTGTACCAACAGTGTTTGTTGTGAAACCAACTGAAACCTTCATCTGTACAAACATCTCATGAAGATTGAACCAGCCACAACATGTCGGTCCGGCATGTTCCATATCCTAAACTTAGCATCCAGTGAACCGCTTAAAAATAGTCATCTACTGGATTAAACTGGATACAAGTCAATGTGAACGTATAAGTTACATATTTAAAATGCTTGTCTTTTGATAATTGACTAGACAGTTATCAGATACAGTTCACATTCATAAAAATAGTTTGTTGTAGAACCGACATGTCCCTTTATTGGAACTAAATCTAAACTTTCATTGTTCAAACATAAAGCATTCAGTGATTATTCAATGTAAAAAATCAGAGACAAGTAAGAGAGGTGTTACCGTTCCATCATTACACTAGCCAACAACGGTTACCATCTCATGAAGATGATCCAGTCCACAACATGTGGCATGTTCCATATTCTAACCGTGAACCACACATATGTGTTACATGATTATAAAAGATCGTTTTTTGACATTAACCAACACGACACAAAACATGTTCAACTGGTTACGAATGTGCATACTGTAATAGGTTTGAAAAAAATAGCTTCAAACAGTTCTTGGTTCCAACATCCTAAAGCCTTCCCGTTATGTCTATTTAAGATTAACACAAGAGCTTCCGAAAAAAAAAAAATCCTTCATTGTAGTGCTATGATTGTTGGTCAAAACTCAAAACATAAAAGGGGTAACTTTGCATAACAGTAACAAAGTTCGACACATGTTCCACTAAAATCACGCAATGTTTTTTTGTCTCTCTAAATTAAAGCCACTCAAGTTTCAATTTCTGTTTCGGTCATAGTTAAAATGATTACATCATCTATTTTTATCTTGCTTGTGGGTTGATTAATGATTATCTAGATCTTTTCCAATGATTATATTTGCTAGGTCTTGATTTGTTTCCACTTATTTTTTTAATTATCTTCTTCATTTATTTCATCTTTAACATTCATAGACATTTCATCAAACACCTTAATGCAATACATCCCTTTTGTAAGATTAGCATAATCTTGTTATCCAGAACCTCCATCATCAGCACTAATTGAGTTTTGTAACCCAAAACCTCCATCATTAAAACAACACTTTTGTTGGAAGAAACAAAGAGAAGAAGTTAATCCAAATTAATCGAAGCTAACCCTTCTTCTGTTAGCTCAAGTGCATTTAACTAACGTAGTTGTTTACAATTTTTCGATTATTATAGATCAGTGCATCTACTTTACACCATATACATCATTGCCTAGATTTGAACCTAGACATCAACAGAGATACCGTTGGTCATGTGGACCCATTTTAAGTTTGAAGTATTGGATTTAAATAATCCCAACTAGGAAAATGTGTGTTGGTGATCCCAAGTTTTAATATATTGGCCACCAATGGACTATGACTAACAGAATACTAACTGATTTTCTAAACGTAACAAATTTATTTTTAGTCATATTTCGTTGGTGGCCAATATGTTAAAAAGTAGGATTGTTATCATATATTTGGCTAGTTGAAACTAGTGGTAGCGAATTGTTGATAGTTGGAATTATTTAAATCCAATATTCTTTTAAGTTTTAACCCGCTCTCCCTTGTCAAGATTTTGTTGGGTGTCCATTGTGATCTGTTTTTGTAGTTTGACTGCCCGAAATTTGGCATGTAGCTTCGCTTCGGCCCATCATATAAATCAATTTGGGCTACATATTACTTCACTTTTTGGACCAAAAATAAACAAATCGCTAAGGTAGTTCTTAGCGAAACAGTAAATAAACATATTATTACAACTTGTGGGCCTAATATCTATAATCTATAATACATTATAAAGGAGGAGTGATGTACAACATAGTCATTTTTACCTTTGTACAACTTAATAAACAACATGTATGATGGGATTGGGTGCTCATAACTGCGCAGAGCATACCCAAACCCGGAATTCAGCCCCGCGGAATAGCTTCTCGCGCACAAAAGAGGTTCCTCCGTCATTTAAAGCATTAACTACTTTCCTACAATTACGGAGTGATATCCGCAAATGCCAACTGTAAAGGCGGTAATTGTTCCATGTTTCCTTATTTATAGCTATTCATTAACCACTTTACTAATATAATCCTTGGGTAGTGGAGACAACCCTAATCGGGCCTGGCCCATTACGATTAGGGTTTTGGGTAATGGTGGCATACGTCCACCTCTATATAAGGGATCATCTCCCTAATAGAGAGGACACTTTTGGCTAACCCTAAGAGCTATCAAACTTGATAGTATCCCCATTCACCCCCGTTTTTGTTATAAACTACTACCTTGTGTAGTCGTCTCCCTACCCATTCACTCTTATTTGCAGGTTTACTCCAATCCAGGAAGTGCTAGTGAAGGATCAATCCTGTAGTTACATCTAATCTAGCATCCCTTCAAGGAGGTTAGATTACTTGTTTCTTCATTGGCGCCATCCCATACGGTCTGTTAATCTTTCAAACTAGTGCAATGGATTCTGGAGCTGAGCAACGTGTCGATCCTGTCGACGTTGATGATGGAGTTCAAACAAATCTGGAAGTAGGAGCACCAACAACGGTGACCAAGAATGTCAACCAAAAACAAGCTGCCACAAATTTTCAACTGTTCACATCAAGAAAGCCGGCATCAGCAACACAAAAGAAAACAGTTGAAGAACCTGAAGACGATCTTGAAGAATGGTTGGCTCAAGAAAACGCTAAGACAATAGCAGAATACCAGAAAAGATTGATAGCAAAGGCAAGGATGGAAGCGAAAAAGACCTTAACCTTCGACACTGATGATGATAACGAACAGCCCATTGTTCGTCCTACAGCCAAACCCTGTCAGGCGGTACGTGGTGGAGGACGTGGTACGAATACTCACGTTCAGGATCACGTCAACTTGACTGGGGAACCCGATGGCTATGAATCGGAGGATGAGATCAACTCTGATCCAACTTGGAAGCCGCGTAATAAATCTGTAGCCAGCAACCCGATTAACACAGATGAGGACCTCCATAAGCCATATCGTCCGAAATCATTTGCAGAAAGATCCAGGTTTTGTGCAAGAATTGCACTGGCACCCATGCCAGTCGAATGCAAACTGCCAAACACGATTGGGAAGTACGATGGCTTGCGTGATCCAGATGACCACCTGCACGCATTCGATTGCGCAGGAAGTTCTAAGCCTTGGCCAGTACAAGCTTGGTGCCACCTGTTTGTTCAAACCCTAACGGGAGCAGTACGGGTCTGGTATGAAAGTCTACCGGTAGGAAGTCTTGTAGACTTCGATGATCTGATCAAAAAATTCAAGAACCATTTCTCCCATCTTCGGAAACACAAGAAAGACAAAGCGCAAATTTTGCTATGTTCTCGAAGGGATAATGAAAGCCTGGAAGATTATATAGTCCGCTATAACAAAGAGGCCTTACAACTGGGCTGCGGTGAAGAGCTTACCAGGGCCGCATTCATTCACGGAGTGCGGAATGACGATCTTATGAGATGCTTGACTGGGAAAGAGGGTGTACCCGAAGCATGGGACGAACTCATCGAAGCAGCAAAGGTTTACGCATCGTCGGAACGCTCGTTCACGCGATCGAAAAACTTTCATCACAATAGTACCCACATGCATGACAAAGGAAGGGGAAAGCAATCCGTGTGGTCCAGAATCTCGGGAGCTACAGAGGAGGGAAATACTCCTCAGGACAAGATGCGCGGCACTATCTCAACCGCAAACACCCGCGAGATTCAAAGTCACAAAGTAAGAAGAATTACGACTGGACCCCACTGTCAAAGACACCCTCCGAGGTACTGAAAACCGAACAAGTCCAGTTTCCTAAGCCCAGGGAACTAAGTCAAGATCGGAAAAACGTGGACACGTCAAAGTATTGCGAGTACCACGAAGACTATGGCCATCTGACGGACAATTGTTATAGTCTAAAGATGGAGATTGAGAAGGCGATCAAGTCGGGCCAACTCTCACATTTAGTAAAGAATGTGAGGAAAAAGCCCAGAGACCCGCAAGGAGATGCGGATGCTAGTAACAAGAAGATAAAGAACCTCAACGCGCATTACGTACAGCGCTCGGGTCGCCATAACTGCTACATGACTCATAACAGGAGTCAGAAGAAAAGATCTTACCCGACCGCGCATGCTGATTCCTGGAAAGAGGCACCTGTCGTCATGCCACGCGTTAAAGGAGGAGCATCTTCCACAACGCCATTGATCATCACGGGAGTCATCGGACATTATCGAACAAGATATATGTTCCTCGATAATGGTAGCAGTACCGACATCATGTACTGGCAGTGTTTCGATCAGTTAGATGCCGAAGACAAGGAGAAGCTCGTTCCAACCACAGAGCCAATATCCGGATTCATCCATGAGGTGATTATTCCGTTGGGTATACTCACACTTCCTGTCACATGGACAGGCGGACAACTCTCCCGCACGGAGACATGTGATTTCATGGTGTTGCCAGTGACTTCATCGCATGACGTTCTCATAGGGAGAGAAGGATTGGCTAAGTTCAATTGCAATGCGTCCACACCACACCAGATGGTCGGTTTTCCGACGCGGGGAGGGGTGGCTTTCATACGCGGAAACAAAAATTGCCACGCAACAGACACATGCAAACCTCCCAAGATAATGAAGCCAGCAGACCGTACTGATCCGGAAAAATGGGTCATTAACCCTAAATTCCCAGATCAGACGGTTGTCATAGGCCCAGTAATCTCTGACACCATACGTGCGCACTTGAAGCAACTGCTAATTAAAAATATGGACGTCTTTGCATTTCAACCCGCGGACATGGTTGGCGTTCCGCGACACATAGCGGAGCACAGGCTTAACGTCTACAAGTCCGTTGAACCAGTCGTCCAGAAGAAGCGCAGTATGGGGCCAGAGAAAACAAAGGCCATGAATGAGCAAGTGGCAGAGCTATTAGCTGCAGGCATCCTGCGGAAGACAAGGTACCAAACCTGGGTCGCTAACCCAGTCATGGTCGGAAAGTCAAATGGAGGCTGGCGGATGTGTGTGGACTACAAAGACATAAACAAGGCATGTCCAAAAGACTGCTACCCGCTCCCTGAGATTGACTTAAAGGTGGACTCCCTGGCACCATTCAGGTTCAAGTGTTTTCTTGACGCGTATAAAGGGTATCATCAAATCCAGATGGCTAAGGAGGACGAGGACAAAACGTCTTTTCGCACAGATACAGGAACTTATTGCTATACCAAAATGCCATTTGGATTGAAGAACGCGGGAGCCACGTATCAACGTTTAATGGACAATGTGTTCAACAAACAAATAGGGGTCAATCTTGAAGTTTATGTGGATGATTTGGTCATAAAAAGCACGGAGGAGGACCAAATGTTGTTGGACATCCAGAAGACCTTTGATCAGCTCCGCGCAGTGCGATGAAGCTCAATCCGAGCAAGTGTTCTTTCGGAATGGAGGAGGGCAAGTTCTTGGGAGTGATTGTAACCAAAGATGGTTTCCGCGCGAACCCAGACAAAGTACAAGCAATCGAGCGTATGCCGTCTCCATCTTCTATCCGGGAAGTCCAGACACTCATGGGACGCTTAGTGGCTCTAAACCGCTTCCTCTCAAACTATGCGTCCAAGTCATTCCCTTTCGTAAGCACACTGAAAAGCTGCCTCAGAAATCCAACTTTATGTGGACAAACGAGGCCGAGGCCGCATTTAAAGAAATGAAAGAATGTTTGAGTCACTTGCCTACTCTCACAGCTCCACTCCCGAAAGAGCCATTGACACTATATTTATCCGTAACGGAAAAGGCAATCGGTGCTGTTCTCTTGGTTGATCGAAAGGGCGTCCAAACCCCAGTATATTACGTCAGCATAACTCTGCTCGACCCAGAGACTCGATACTCAATGATGGAAAAGCTGGTGTTAGCATTGGTGCACGCGTCAAGGAGGTTGCGGAGATACTTCCAAGGACACCCCATTATTGTCCTGACAGATTTTCGCATAAATGACATCCTACGCAAGCCAGAGTTGTCGGGACGATTAGCTAAGTGGGCCATCGAGCTGGGAGAACACACGATCGAGTATAAGTCAAGAACATCCTTCAAAGGGCAGATCCTCGCAGACTTTGCTGCGGAAGTCCCTTCCGAAAGCATCACTGAGTGCCAACAGGCACATATCACAACTCCCAATTCGGAACTAGCGGAGAAATGGGAACTATACACCGATGGGGCATGCAATGATGATGGCGCTGGAGCAGGCTTGCGCTTAGTTACACCAGAAGGGAAGGATTTCACGTACGCAATCCGCCTCAATTTCCCGACAACAAACAACGAAGCGGAATACGAGGCATTGCTCGCGGGATTGCGCATTGCGAAAAAGATGGGTGTGCAACACTTAGACGCCCACGTCGACTCCCAGCTCGTAGCTAATCATATCGACGGTTCTTACGAAGCACGTGAAGCATCCATGATTCTATATTTGGAGCAAGCCAAAGCCCTCATGCGCGACTTCGCATACTGCAAGGTTCACCACATCAAGCGGAGTCAAAACAAGCCAGCAGACGCGTTAAGCAAGATGGCATCCACGGTTTTTGATCATCTAGCAAAAGATGTGCGAGTGGAAGTCCTGGATAATCCATCCGTGCCTCAAAAACAGGTTAACGTTATCCAAATTGGAAAAACATCTTGGATAACTCCTATTCGGGCTTATCTCATAAACGGGACACTCCCAGACAACAAGGCAGAAGCTCGAAAGCTCCAAAACAAGGCACTGCATTACCAAGTCATTGATGGTATATTGTACCGGCGCTCTTACTTAGGGCCATTGCTACGTTGTGTTGACTCCGCAGAGGCTACTTACCTTATCAAAGACATACATGAGGGGTCGTGCGGGCTGCACGCTGGCCCTAGGATGGTGGTAGCAAAGCTAATGAACGCGGGTTATTATTGGCCCGGAATGCATATGGACGCTGTGGCGGAACTGCGCAAATGCAAGTCTTGTCAACGTCATGCTCCAGGAACGCTGCGCCCCAAGAACAATCTGATACCTGTGACCGCGGCATGGCCATTTCAAAAGTGGGCCATCGACCTCGTAGGCCTATTTCCCACAGCTCCAGGAAACGTAAAGTATCTGGTGGTCGCAATTGATTACTTCACCAAATGGGTGGAAGCCAAGCCTTTGGCCTCCATTGATGGAAAGAGCATCAAGAAATTCATTTGGGAATTTATCATATGTCGTTTCGGTTTACCCATGGAAATTGTAAGTGATAACGGCACGCAATTCGCAGACCAACACTTACAAGAATGGTTAACCTCCATGAATGTTAAGCAGATATTCACCTCGGTAGCACATCCGCAAGGTAATGGGCAGGTCGAACGCGCGAACAGAAGCGTGGTAGAGGGTATCAAGACTAGACTTGGAACGAAACGCACTGGTTGGGTTGACGAGCTCCCTCATGTTTTATGGGCTCACCGCACGTTATCCAAGACAAGTAATGGAGAAACCTCGTTTAGCCTTACGTACGGAACAGAGGCTGTCATCCCTGCGGAAATGTATTGTGCGTCTCCAAGAATCTTACTGGCAAGCCATCAGGTTAACGATACGGAGTTAAAGCTCAACCTAGACCTACTAGATGAGCGCAGAGACATGGCCGCCGTCAGAGAAGCCAACTACAAAAGACAGCTTGAAAGATACTACAATGCAAAGGTGAAGGCAGAGGCTTTCCGCGCGGGAGATTACGTCTTCCGCAACAACGAGGCATCTAACGCGGAAAAGCCAGGCAAGTTGGCACCAAACTGGGAAGGGCCATACAAAGTTCAAGAAGTATTGGGGAAGGGTGCTTATGCCCTGGAGCGTTTGGATGGCACCCCAGTCCCACGCACATGGAACGCAGCCCAGCTGCGCATGTGTTACTTATGAAGTATTTTATCGAGTTTGTAATAAACAGTGGCTATGACCATTTCGATTTCAATAAAAGAACTTTTAGTTTATTTTATTTTCTTTAACTTTGGCTTACATGCAATGACAACTACGGTCAAAAAACACATTTCATTAAACAAAACATTGGCGTACTTACATACCATCACCAGATCCAAAAGAAACAAACAAAAGAGGTGATTCAGCCAACACAATACATGCACCTAGGGCTATTTAGCAAAAAACATCAAGAAGAAAAAAGACATCAAGTGGCATGCTGCCAACCGGTGGAAGTTCGACGAAGCCTTAACTTGGGAATCTTGGGAAGATCCTGGAGCTCACCCTGCCGCTTCATCTTCACAAGAGCACCAAGCGAGCCACGCTTTCCTGGTTGGTCCACTTGATCTCCAGTCAATAAAAGGTAACCACAATAAGTGGCTAATTGATGCATGGGAGTTGGAGGTACCTTGATCACAGGGGGATGATCAGATAATGACAACATCCCTTGCAATGCTTCAACTTCAGCTTTGGTGATTCTCAAGGGAGAGGCCATGGAAGCAATGGATAGAAAAATCAAGAGTTATGGGAAAATGTTAATCCATGGTTAACCTTTTATAGAAAAGACAAGGAAGGCCATTAATTACCATTAATGGTTAATACTCAAGTATGGACGCCAACCGTCACATCAATCAGCTGCAGCGCCGCCAAAACTGTCAGATGACATCAGCAGGACAAGTGGCACCCCTTTTCCAAGGCTGACGTCATCCAATCATCATGGCAGTTCAACAGTTATGTTAAACACAAAATTAATTAACTGGACTTGACAAAATAAAGCATAGGAAGCATGCAATTGTTCAGTTACAAGAGTCACAAGGAAAAGGAGGATGACAAATTACAAAGAAAATCAATCATAGTCTATAAGATCTACATAAGTGTCATCTTCCTCCCCTTCGTTCTGCGCGCCAGACCTCGCACCAGCAGCGGACGATTCTCCTCCTCCTTGTGCAGCGGCTTTCCGCGCTTCTTCTTCTCTCCGCTCGTTCTCTTCGAGCTCTGCGCCAAGACGATCAGATTCTTCAAAGTACTCGCGCAGCTGACCTATTGGATCCTCCGTCTTCAAGCAATGGTCAACCACGTCGAAGACATCAAAGGTGAGGGTCTCGAACTCCTGCTGCGCAGCAACGGCTTCATCTTCATACGGTTTCCCAAAATGCTCCCCATCTTCAAGGGCTAAGCCAGCCGCATGGTGATGATAGCCCTCCACAAACCCTTCCTGTAAGCCACTCCGCATGGACGCCGCACCGATCTTCGCCACCGCATCGCCAAACTTCGGCTCGTTCCATATGCGTTTAAAAACCTATGGATCAAACATGAACAAGATAAGACAATAAAATGTATAACAACATATAAATACTCAAACAGAGGTTAAGGGAAATCGAACCCCTTGAAGACCGTGCTGCATCATCCAAGTTAAACGCTCCCGAGCAGCCTGTGAGGTTTGCGCAGCATTACGGAGCTCATTTTGCGTTTGTTGGAGGCTTACTTCCAGCTGAACACGAGAGGAATCCAATAAGGCATTTGCTTCACCCAGTTGTGCCTTTTCCTCATCAAGACTCTTCACTTGTGCTTCTAACTCTGAAACCCGCGTGGTGGCAGTCACTAAGTTCTCATGTTGCTCTTTCAACTTAATGACCGTGTCAGACAGTTCAGCTTGTTTGGCATCCAGAGTTTTCTGTTTCTCTTCTGCCTCGCGAACCACGCGGGCCATCTCATTCTTCAACTTCTCAATAGTTTTCCGACCACGCTCTAGGTCTAAGTTGGTGCGCTCACAAGACTCCTTCCACCCCTTGGCAGCTTCAACTTTCTCAGTCTTCATCTTTTGAATCTCATCCTCAGCAGACCGAAGTTGACCCCTCAATTGCTCAACTTCAGAACGAGAATCTGCACGGAATCGTTGGAATTCCTCCTCCCTTTTCCTTTGTGCTTCTTCCGCACTCCTGAGAGCTTGCCAAGAACGTTGGAATTCCTCCTCTCGCCGCATCATCGACCCGAAGTTACTAAAGCATAAAGCTAGATTCAAGCTCATGTCAGAAAACAATGAGCGACGGTCAATACCATCTTGATAGTCACGTTCGCTGGGCGGAACAGCATAGGAGATGAACTCCTCCGCACTCAACGGATTGGTAAAGCGGGTCGTCTGCCTTATATCCCACCGGGGCTGATAAGGTTTGTTCGGGTCAAAATCACGAGGAGCTACCCTTCCTCCGCTTCCACTCGCTTTTCCGGACCCCCGAGCAGTCTTGGTTATATTCCCCTTCGGAGTCGCAGAGGTCAGCACACCTTCCGCGGATACCTTATCCGCATGAACACCCGTGGAAGCAGACTTATCCGTTTCAGAGGGTGGATCCGGCTGACTACCTTTTTCTCCGCGAGAGGCATCCGCCTCCACGATTGTTGGATCAACATTCACAGTGGACGACTCAACCAAAGGGCTTTTACCAGTGTCTTTACTTGCTTTCGGAGACATCATGACCCCTTCCACTTGAGAAGGTATCCGGGTCTCCAACTCAGATGGATTTGAGCCTTGAACATCTTCCGGGACAGGCTCACTCACTTTCTCCACATTTGAAATGGGTTTCTTAAGTGCCCCTTGCGGAGCAGAACTTTTACCTGAAAATACCAAGGAGAAAAAAATCACTTTGTGTTCCATATTCAGAAGTTGAACACAAGATCTGGCACAGAAACTTACCAGGGATCTGCTTGACAGATTTGACTAACACAGGTTGCCGTTTAGGCGGAGGCTTCACAATCATTTTTGGGCCAGCAGGCATGACATTCGTCTCTTTGTTGAGGGTCAAATCCTCAACCACATTGGAAGAAGTTGCCTTCACGGCCTCCGTAGATGGCCTTGGGATTTGAACCTGCTTCTGGGCAAGATCTTCGAGACGCTTCTGATATAGCTCGTTTGATATCTCAACGGAATCATCAACGGGTGTCGGTCCGCGTGTACGCTGACGCTTGGCGTCATCGTCTGATTCCGTTGCCTCGTCATCATCTCTAGAAACAGTAGAGTTGGAGGCCACCTTTTTCCCTTTCTGAGATTCTTTCCGCTGGCGTTTAGGACCAGCACCTACGGACAGACATAAAACAGGGTTCAAGCGTCATAAATACTACGCTAACATATGACATGATTTACCTGTACATGACATCTTCTTACGACCCGGGGAAGTTTCACCCGAGTCAACCCCGGTCTTCTTCGCTGGGCAAATCCCTGCGCCTGAAACAAAGGGCACGCGGGATCAGAGTCTGCAATACGCGGAACGCGACGCACCCTTTTTCGGCGCAGGAATTCTCCGCAGTAACACAAGAAACAATATATTGAATATAGAGAGGTAGTATAGGATGTAACCTGTACGCATGTAATGCTGCGGGGCATTTTTGAGTTGTGGCATCAAAAAATTGCGAGCCATCCGCTCAATCACTGTGGGAGTTCCTTGGGGCAAAGCAGTATACTTCAGCTTAGCGGCCCCTCGGGCATCAAAAAGATCAAACTTTGTCATTCCTGCAAGGATAATGACATAAAGAGAAAGCACAAAAATAACAGAAGAGATACAATGAAGAAGAAATACACATGTACTTACTGGCATCAGCCGCGGTGGGCTCATGACCCTCCGGATTCCCCAAACGGCTGAGCCCTAGCATCACAAGCACGCCCTCTGGGCACTTCTCCATAGACAGTGGAGTGGAATGCGCACACAGGGTATCATACCAAGGTTGGTTTTTGTAATCTTTCATGGGCGGGAACTCCGCAATCCTTTCCTTCACCCCAACGCTCATCCACTGCAAGGCAGCAGGAATCACCCCTCGGTGAATGTAGAAAAAAATTTCCTTCCAATCATACATCGATTTGGGACTCTCTGAGACAATCTGAGTCCGATTCCTCCGGGGAGATACACTGTACCACCCGGGCCCACCGCGGGCCTCTTCAAGAACGTAAAAAACATTCAACATATCAAAGGTCGGCTCTAGGTCAAGAGACCGACAGGTTGCTTCAAAATGCACGAGTCTAGACAGCCCAAACGGAGTCATTTGGGTAGGATGCACCCCATATTTCATAAAGGTGCTCACCAGGAACTTTGTAATGGGAAGACGAAAGCAACATCGGGTAAAGAACGCTTCATATAGAGTGATTTTACCAGGAGAAGCGTCCAACGCCGTCTTACCAGCAGCAGGTAGTTCAGGCTCCCAATCAGCCTCAATCCCATAGTGATCGAGGAATGTGGAAAAAGAAGAGGCATCCCACTTGACAACGGTTGTGGTAATACCCTTCTCTGTTTTCTCAGTCGTCTTTGTCAGATCAGCAGCACCAGATGTTTCTTGAGACATTTTTTGATGATTGAGTAAAAGCAACGGTTAATCAGAGCGAGAGAGAAAAGGGAAGTTGGAAGGTTTGCAATGAAAGGTGTGAGAACGGTGAAGTTTGAAAAATTTTGAAATCTTTTTATAATGTGGGCTATAACTGCCAATGACGTCAGCCTGGGTAAGTGGAAACGGTTTTCCACACGACACGTGGCTGTGAACAGCTAATTAGGCGGCACACGCGCGCACCACGCGCTAACCACGCGCCTGAGGCAGCTGTCTGCCATAACCGATGGGATGCTCACTGACACAAGCATAGCTTGTGACAGACGCTACCCACCATCCTTTGCTCACTACCCGACAGCTGTCCTTCACTAAAGTGGCACGTGACACGACCACGGAGATTTAACGTCAAATTCAAGTACCGTTCTCCGCTCTCCGTATGGCAGACACTCCGCTCTCCGCATGACAGACACTCCGAGTCTTCATTATTCTGCAACAACACTCCACCGATTACCATGTTTTCACCACCAAGGAAGGCTGAGCTATCATCCAGGGGCCACCACTTTAAGTCCACCATCCACCCTCTTCCCTCATACACTCGAAAAAAGGGTACACGCTGGACTGGGGGGACTTGATGGGATTGGGTGCTCATAACTGCGCAGAGCATACCCAAACCCGGAATTCAGCCCCGCGGAATAGCTTCTCGCGCACAAAAGAGGTTCCTCCGTCATTTAAAGCATTAACTACTTTCCTACAATTACGGAGTGATATCCGCAAATGCCAACTGTAAAGGCGGTAATTGTTCCATGTTTCCTTATTTATAGCTATTCATTAACCACTTTACTAATATAATCCTTGGGTAGTGGAGACAACCCTAATCGGGCCTGGCCCATTACGATTAGGGTTTTGGGTAATGGTGGCATACGTCCACCTCTATATAAGGGATCATCTCCCTAATAGAGAGGACACTTTTGGCTAACCCTAAGAGCTATCAAACTTGATAGTATCCCCATTCACCCCCGTTTTTGTTATAAACTACTACCTTGTGTAGTCGTCTCCCTACCCATTCACTCTTATTTGCAGGTTTACTCCAATCCAGGAAGTGCTAGTGAAGGATCAATCCTGTAGTTACATCTAATCTAGCATCCCTTCAAGGAGGTTAGATTACTTGTTTCTTCATTATGTACAACATATTTAAGCAAAAAAATTAAGGGTATTATTGGCATAGTTGTGACAATTAAGACACTTAGGAGGGTAGATTAGTAAATTTAACATAATCCAATTTCTCACATCCTAAAATCTTATCTCAATTATGCCTTATGTCCAACTTTTAAAACACAAAATACAACTTAACTTATGATACATCTTAAATGTGAGACCTTTCAACCCATCTATATTATTATATATACTTTATTATAATCAATTTCTTGAATGCTAATAGTCTTTTCATAACTCCAAACAAAATCTTAGAACTAATTTCATGCTTTGAAACATTGTTTTGTCCAAAAATGTTATGCCTTCATTAGATGAGAAGAGAAAAAAATCAATGAGAAGTGAAGACACTTGCAAGATATGGTTCCCGGATGCTACAAGGTATAAAGATATGAGTTAATCTTTATATACATATATACATTTTTTTCTACTTGTTCATATTTTCTTTGACAATTACAAAAATTTATCTTCATAATATATCATTGTTTTGCTCCATTTAAATTTAGTTATTTGCTATAGACAATGGGAATGCCAGTGATGTTGGATGTAATAATCAACTATGTTGGATCGTTGTAGAATTAAATTGAGGTAATTTAATTGTGCAGCTAACAATTAAAACAATATTCAAAATTATTGATGAGAAAATATTTTTCAAAATTAATTAGTATAGTTTTTCTCTTCTTTGTGCATTTTTAGTTTCTATCCATGAAGCTTTCAGAAGCCAGCATGTTCTATGACCAATTGACCTCAACTCTACTAAATTGGATGATATGGCCCCTATGAAGGTGAAAGATGGCTTTCCTAACTATCCTTGTTAAGAAGTTGTGTATCTTGAATCATATATATTGTTAACTAAATACAACGGACAAAATTATAAATATAACATTCTAGATTTGCTAATACGTTTCTAATATATTATAAATATTACTTCCACTTACTGCATGGGATGAAACCTGATGTTGCAGGGAACAAATGGACATAAAGTACAGATGATGGAGATGATGGTTGGAGAAGGGTATGGAGACAATCCTCAATTTCAATCAACATGGTCTCCTTGAACGCTATGAAATAGTTAACTCTATAAATCTATATATGCATGCTCAAATATAACTTTATACGTAAACTATATTTGTTCTAAGACTTTAAAGGTATTTGTTTATCTATTTAATGTTTTTGTTAAACATTGTATGAAGTGTGGTTCACAATATTATTTTGCTTTTGGAAATTGTATATTGTTTAAGTTCTAATTCTAATTAATAAAATAAATTAAACACTAGCATAAAAAGAAAATAAAAACTTAACTATGTGTTAGTTACTTATGTTATTTGTGTTAAGAAATAAGAAATCAAAAGCCATAAATTCACACTCACGCTAATGAATCAACCCAAATCTTTATCTTCTACACTATATTATAAAGTATCAGTGAAGGATACCCGCAAAATTTAAGTAAATACAACCTTTATTGCTTATAGTACAATGCTTATTGAAGTCACTTAGAGCGTTAAAATTGTCTTTCTACCTAAATATTAAATTGTTGAAGAAATTAATTTAAACATAATTATAAAATTGATGAGGAAATTAACAATAATGTGGTGACTCTTTACATTCATAACCTCCATGTCTTTATTATGTTTGTATTAATGTTATAGTCTTATAAATAGTTGTCATGTATTTAGTACATAAATAATGTGGTCACTCTTCACATACATAACTTACATATCTTTCAATGTTTATAGTAAATAAATTACATCATATATTATGTATTTATATTTCTTTTTAAATTTATGTGGTTACAGGATGGTATGATGTGACACTTCTGCACACAAATGAATATGTAGGCTTGAAGTTTGCCAACACACCCAAGCCATGACACGTTTCAACCCATTAAAGTGAGCGATATATGTAGGCTTGACGTTTATACAAGCAAATATGGTAGAGATACTTCATGAGCAACGTCATCATCTTCCTCGATGTTTTTTTTGTTTTCTCCCCTACTATAAGCTTCTATGAATAGAATTTAAGTTTCTGATCTCACGAAGTCACCAATTGTTTACATATCCGAAAGAAGACAAGTTCTTATCAGTCAATTTGGTAGTTTTAACTATATTGATTACTAATTTTTTTGGTCCAATATATTTGTTACGACGCTTGTCAAACTAACATAAATGAGAGTATCTATGCAAATCATTGACTCCGCTGTATCTCGCGGGTGCCCTAAAATAATAGAAATATGTTGCACACTACAAACTGCATTTTAGTAATTACATCATTTCCACTACAATCTTATGGTCATTAAGAGATACAAAGCCACTTCACTACGCTAAGTACCGCTCTACGATGGCATACTTATTTACCTTCGAGATACATAAAAGGGTCCCACCGAATGACGTGGGCCAATCTAAGGTGTTGTAAGGAATAGTACGGCCTATTGTGATGTACCCATTTAAATTATTCAAAAGATATACTTATGAGTTTCAGTTTTTGATAACATATATTTTATACATCGTTTTTTCTACTTTAACATAACGAATAACCAACAAACACAATACACAAGGGGCAAAACAGATGCACCCGCCGCAACGCGCGGGCATTCCTACTAGTGTTAAAAAAAATCAAGAGAGCTGGAAAAATTTGTGTCCTTACACAGAATAATTTAAAAAATTAATAAGAATACTATAGTAGGGTTAGGATCAAATACACAAGGCATTTTTTCTAGGAAGGGTGAGAAGGATAGTGATCCATTGATCATATATTTGACGGGTTGAGATTAGTTTGTTTAAAAAAAATAAATAATAAATTAGAGGAAGGGCATAAAAGGAAAACCACATTTGTTGACTTTCTCTCTCCACATGCAATGCACATGTCAATTCCCCCCATCATTTTAAAACGTCTATAACTTTTTCATACGACATTTTTTTTCAAAAAAATTTCACCATATTAACGAGCGGTTTTTTATCTTTAATATGAGTACCACATTGCTACATTAAAATTGAAAAAAAAAATCGTGCTAAATGGGTTTTCTTCTTCGTTGTGTCTTTCTGCTCGTTCATTGTGTTATAGTATGCATGTGTAGGCCTGTAAACGAACCGAACGTTCATGAAACTGTCCGTGAACTGTTCGGCGGGAAGTTCGTTTATGTTCGTTTATTTAGTTAAATGAACGAACACGAACACAATTTTTTGTTCGTTTAATTAAACGAACGAACATGAACACACGTTTTGTTCGTTCATTTATGTTCATGAACGTTCGTTTATGTTCGTTCATTTATGTTCGTTTAATAAACTTTACTTTATTTTTATTATTTATTTCCTTTGGTTAAGTAACCTTAATTCATATTATATTATATACAATATATTTGATATGTTCCAAAATTTAATCCTAACCCTATCATTCTAAACATATCAGCGCTCTCCACACTTCACAGCCCCACCTCCTTTCTTCTCCACACTCCGCAACTCTACTAATTTAGATTTTGTTTTGGTCGCATTGTGATGTATTAGATTTGGTTGAATTGTGATGAATCATTATTAAACTTGTTTTTGTTTGTGTTCATTAATGTTCGTTTATGTTCATTTGTGTTCGTTTATGTTCATGAATTGTTCGTTTAGGTTTTAAATGAACGAACATAAACGAACACGAACACGACAAATTTCTTAATGAACGAACACGAACACAAAAATGTGTTCGATTATGTGTTCGTGTTCGTGTTCGTGTTCGTGTTCGGTTAAAGTTAAATGAACAAACACGAACCGCCTGTGTTCATGTTCGTTCGGTTCGTTTACAGGCCTATGCATGTGTGCTTTATAATATGTTATTTATGTTTTTTTAGTCTACACATGATTTAACTTTGTCTATTGTGTTTTTAGTATTCTTTTAATTGTGTTTTACGCAAATGAGTTTTGTATTTAGGGGTACATTGTGTTTTATTATGTTGTTCATTGTGTTTAAGTCTATTATTCATTGTGTTTTAGTCTTCTGTTCATTGTGTCTTTTAATATGTCGTCCATTGTGTTTTACACAATTGGGTTTTTAACTTTTTTTTTCCAAAAGTATTCATTGTATTTTAGTCTTCTGTTCATTGTGTCTTTCGTATGTCATCCATTGTGTCTTACGCAACTGGGTTTTCAACTTTTTTTTTCGAAAATATTCATTGTGTTTTAGTCTTCTATTCATTGTGTCTTTAGTATGTCGTCAATTGTGTTTTACTAGACTCTTGAATGTGTTTTATACCCTATATTTAATTGGTGTTCATTGGTGTTTTACATTCCATTGTGTTTTACATTCCATTTTGTCTTACGCAGTGGGTTTTGATTTTTTTTTTCCAAAAGTATAGCAATATGGTACTCATATTAAAGATAAAAAGACGCTCAATTTTTATGGTATAATTTTTTTTTTTTTAAACGGATGACGTATAAAAAAAGTTATGGGCATTCAAAAATGAAGGTAGAAATGGCATGTGACTTGCATGTGTATATGTTTTTGACAAAATTCTCCTTCCCATTTGTTAATCTTTTGGACACATGTCATTTTCTAGTGGCTTCTCACCCTTCTCATTTTTGATAGCCTTTGTAGAATAACCCAACCCTACTATAGTATACCTAAAAAACAAACAAACCACAATTTTTGCACAATGGTTTATTTATTTTGGGTCAAATTTTTTGGTTATTTCTCTCATGTATTTTGGATTGAACTTGTCAGTTATTTATTTCGTTTCCCAACTAAAAAAACTTCTTAGCATAAATGGTCAACACTTTCTTGATGGTTGTTACTGAGGAGAGATCCTGTACAAACCTTGTACTATCTAAAAACCATAAGAACAAATCCTAACCTTTAAATAATTAAATCTAGGGCTAAGATTGATGAAACTTCATCAATCAACAATTAGCTTGCTAATTAATGGGAAGAAAGGGTATTTTTGGTATTGAAAACCTCCACCAAAATCACATAAAATCTCGCAATTTAGCGGTTAGGATACCTTGTTAAATTAAAAATACTTACTGATTTAAACATATGGCTTTTGTTTGAAAAAATAATTCCATTAAATCGATAATTGAATTAATATTTATCTTTTCTCAGTAGCACTTTACATAAATAGAAGTGCTATCATAAAAAAAAACATATCCCAACACACAAATAAAAAACAACACATCATAAATCTTTTTTTTTTTCAATTTCATAAATTCGATTATGGAACTTGTAAGTTGTATGATGTTTATTAAAAAAATGTTTCAGTGCTTTACACACACATATTTGTTTGTGCTACTTACGTAATTATATTGTGTTGTTATTGATCATGTTCATTTTCTTAAGGTTTCGATTATGCTAGTGTTACATAGAGTTGTCTAATCGTGTTGCTATAATACATATCAACATGAATGTGTTGATTTTCTTGGTACGAAATTACATGGTGTTATTCTGTGTGTTGTTATTGTTCTCATTTGTGCTGTTGTGATTCCCTATTGGAAAATGTACTTGTTTTATGCTATCTATGTAAGTGTATTGTGTTGTTATTGATCTAGTTATTTATCTTTGTTTCCCTGGTTATTTTGTTACACCCAAGAAGTATGTTTTACATATAATAAAACGAAGAAGATGAAAAAAACGTTTTCCACATATCAACTATCCTTGAAGATGATAAAGAAATAAAAATAAAAAATAATCAAACATGAAAACATAAATATATAATAGGAGTAATGTTTGTTCTTCCATTAAAAAACATGGAACTAATTGAAGGACACGAGTGCTCACAACCTTTTAATTTTTTGAGAATAAATTGAATAAGATATAATTTTACATAATTTGAATTAAAGATTCCATTAAAATAGGGATTCCAGAATAATCTTTAATGTATATGACATAATTACCCATGATCAGTATTTAAAAAATATGACCAGTATTTAAAAAATATGCCATGTGTCATGCATCAATTGGTTCCTATTGTTTTTTATATAAAGCTTAGTTTGTATATGATCTTATGCCGGCTGTTAGTTATCAAATAGTATGAGGGGGTCAATTGTAATAATAGCATAGTGCGAGGGGTAGAGGTAACATATGATTGTTATTCAGTTTGTTAAATAAACGGTAACATAATTCTGTAGCTAATGATTTGAGATTATTCTCCTTTTTTTCTCTCTCTGGATTCTTATTCTTCTCCAATTTTGTATTTTTTTTTTTTACAATAATATATATATTTTGTATGTAACAATGGCTAACATTAAATGACAACCGGTAACTCATTAAAACTAGCGTGCTACTTTTCTTATTAGATAGTGATCGAGCTTCATGAAGTTTAGTTTTGTGAATCGATCTTAGTCCATTTCATTCCATGATTTGTCACTTTGATCTTAGTATGCAACTCTTCAACTTAATTTGTCAAGTCTCAATCAATAAAATTTTATATTTCACAAACAAAACTAAGAAAAAAAATAAACATTAAGTTCCAGTATAACGAAAACCCAGTCGTCGTCGATTATTAGAAAAATAGAGTAGTGAAAGACTAAAACACAATGCTTATGACTTATGAGTCCTTTGAAAATAAATATAACTATTAAATAAGTCTTAACCTTTTGATATCCTAATCAAAGATAACGACTTATGATTTTTTTTTTTTTTTTAACGGCCAACGAATCAATTTCCGAGCACCCTCGGACACCCTTTTGGCGAATCAGGTACTCGAGAGTACCCGAGCCACCAATTGCCACCAATTCCCGGGAAAACCCGACCACTCACCCACCCGAAGGCACGACAGTGAAATAATCGTTAAAACCGGTCGGGATCAGGACTCGAACCCAAGCCAATGGCCGGGTCATCCCTCATTTCCCATCCACCAATGTCCTCCAAATGTAGCTAGTGGGAATTGAACCCAAGCCTTCCATAAAATTCTTTAGGCCCTAAACCAACTGGGCTACTGATTTTAAAAGTCCAAATGTCCTAGGAATTGGAATTCAAAATTAGAAATCTTGTGATAATTGAGCAATTATGTAAATATAATATGTGTTGCAATGGAAATTAATGATTTTTTGTTTTCTAATGGCTAGTGTGAATGTATATGAAAAACTAAATAGCTTCCTACAAGTAGTTTTTTTCCATTGAGAACGTAGAATTCTAGCTCTTCATTTCTTGAACCCTGTTAACCATGTGCTCCTCATTCTTCTTAAAAGCAGTTCTGCTAAATCTTGTTATTCTTATACAAATAAATGGTGTTGTTTTTGGTTCAAATCTTCCTACGGATCATGTTGCGTTACTAAAAATCAAATCTAAGATTACATACGACCCTCACGGTGTTCTCAGATCGTGGAATGATTCTCTTCCTGTTTGCATGTGGCAAGGAGTGACATGCGGTCGTCGGCACCAAAAAGTTACAAGCTTGAATCTAACAGGCAAAGGTTTAGTAGGTTCCTTATCTTCTTTTATTGGAAACCTCAGCTTCCTCAGGTACATCCTTTTAGATGACAACCAACTTCATGGAAGTATCCCTCCTGAAGTAAGCCATTTATCTCGATTACAAAATATATCCCTTCTGAACAATTTTTTCACTGGAGAAATCCCCGCCAACTTATCAAGTTGCTCAAAACTACGGGAACTTTACTTGCATTCAAATAAGTTGTCTGGGAAAATTCCAAATATTTTTAGTTCTTTGCAGTTGATAAGAACGTTAAACTTAATGGATAATAACTTTAGAGGGGGTATTCCACCATCCATTAGCAATCTCACATATCTTAAAAGCCTCGGTCTTGGTGTAAATCCTTTAGGAGGGAGCATTCCTGATTCGTTCAGTCAGTTGAACGAATTGAGACAATTAGGCCTTGGACTAAATGGCCTCGTTGGAGAATTTCCATTGTTTTTCTATAACCTTTCAATGTTAGAAACTATAAATATTTCAGGAAACCAACTTTATGGTAATCTACCCACAAACTTATGTTTGAGCCAACCCCATCTTAGGATACTAGGAATACATACTAATAACTTCAGTGGATTCCTTCCACCCTCAATATCAAATTGTTCAGAGTTGGAAAAGATCGATGCTTCTATGAATGATTTTAAGGGGAGAATAAAGATTAATTTTGGAAAACTGCAAAAACTTCAGTTTTTGGGTCTTGGTGACAACGATTTTGAAAGCAACACTGTAGATTTCAAGAATCTCATTGATTCTTTGTCTAATTGTAGCAATTTAAAGTATTTGGAACTTGTCAAAACCCAATCAATAGGAATGTTACCAAATTCACTTGGGAACTTCTCATCCAACCTGAATTACATAGCGCTTTTTGGGAATTACATTTCAGGCAGTCTCCCTTCATCTATAGGCAATTTGATTGGCCTAACTTATATTAATCTAGCACTAAACAACTTCACAAGCACAATTCCTGAAAGTATAGGAAAGCTTCGAAACTTGGAAGGACTATATCTTAGCTTCAATGATTTCTCAGGGATCATTCCACCATCTATAGGAAGCCTGCCATTTCTAGTCCAACTAGATTTGGGATCAAACAAATTGGAAGGCACTATACCATCGACTTTAAGCAATTGCAAAAGGTTGCTATATTTAGACCTTTCTGGAAATAAACTCGGTGGAAGTGTACCCAATGAAATATTCCAACTGTCTTCACTTTCTATTGGACTAGATCTGAGTAAAAACAATCTGTCTGGAGTGCTTCCACATAAGATTGGCAACCTCAAGAGCTTAGGATATCTTGATTTATCTGAGAATAGTCTATCGGGTGAACTTCCAAGTAGTTTTAGCAGTTGCATTAGCCTTCAAACCCTAAATATTCTAGAAATTTCTTCCATGGATTGATGCCAGAGTCATTTCGTTCTTTGAGAGGCCTCGAATATGTTATAATGTCCCGAAATAAACTTTTCAGGGCCTATTCCATCATATTTGCAAGAAATGGATTTGAAGTATCTAGATCTTTCATATAATAACTTTATGGGAGAGGTGTCTGTTCAAGGTGTCTTTGCCAACAGAAGTATGATATCGATCATTGGGAACCGTAGACTTTGTGGTGGCATACATGAGCTTCACCTACCCAAATGCACTACTAGAGACTCCAAAATAAGTTCCGGAGCGCTTTCTGTTCGTGTTATTGTAGCGATCTCACTATCTTCCACAATTATAGGGTTAGCTCTTGTGTCATTTCTCTTGTTTTACTGCTGCAAAAAAAGGAATACAAATAAACAATTAGATACAATATCGACTGAATCTTTTGAGAGGATTTCATATGGGAGACTTTTCAAAGCAACCGAAGGGTTCTCACTTGAAAATATGATTGGAACGGGTAGCTTTGCTTCGGTCTACAAAGGAGTTATTGATGAAAGTGGCTTCACTGTGGCAATCAAAGTACTAATACCTTAATAACCGTGCAGGGTTTAAGAGTTTTTTTGGCTGAGTGTGATGCGTTGAGAAATATTCGACATCGACAACCTGGTGAAGGTCATAACTTCTTGCTCAAGTATTGATTTCCAAGGCAATGATTTCAGAGCTTTAGTTTATGATTTCATGCCAAATGGGAGTTTGGAGAATTGGTTGCATTCAGTACAACAAATGTTAAATCTTGCTCAAAGAATAAACATTATGAAGGATGTTGCTTGTGCTCTTGAGTATCTACATTGTCACGGTGGAAACATAGTTGTTCACTGTGATTTGAAGCCAAGCAACATTTTATTGGACACTGATATGGTCGCTCATGTTGGAGATTTTGGACTCGCGAAAATGCTTTCCCTAGACGGAGTTTCTAATGCATATAACAATAGCTCAAGTGTTTTTAGAGGAACCATTGGGTACGCACCTCCAGGTAACAAATGACCATTAGTCCATTTGACTGTTTTATTTTAGTCTACATGATACAATACAATTAACTCTACAAATGTTGCAGAATATGGATTTGGAAGTGCAGTCTCAACCAGTGGGGACATATATAGCTATGGAATCCTATTGTTGGAGATGATGACAGGGAAGAAACCTGTTGATCCAATGTTTGAAGAAGGTTTAAGTTTGCATTCCTATGCTAGGAATGCCTTGGCTGATGAATCTGTACTTCAAATTTTGGATCCAGTGCTTCTAAACGAGGATGCTGATGAAAAGAGTTTGATTTCGTTAGTGAAAATTGCAGTGCAATGCTCTTCGAGTCTCCACAAGATCGGATGGATATTGGGACCGTTGTTCACGAGCTCTTCTCAATAACAGTTGCAACTAATCTTGATTTGTGAAATGTTGGCAGCCACAGATCAAGTTCTGCAACCCAAAAAAGCTAGTATGTTATTGTGTTATAATGTTTATTTATATCATATTAAGTTGATGTTTGAATCTGAATTAATGTTTGTTTCTTATGTCTATGATGGTATCAGTATAACTTTGGATATCATGTTCATGCATACATGAGTCTTTCTTTTGAATAAATAGTAATACAAATGCTAATCATTAAACACCATTTTGTACCTCTCATTTTTACCAAAGTACTTGTCGAATTTAGATAAAGTTTTCGGTTTATCAATGGAGTGAAGGCGGTTGTTCCACGTCTCAGAGAAGATCCAAACTACCATTCGTGATTGTTCACTTTTCCAATTACTGATACTAGTGTTTGGCAGACCCGTTACCTGCTACGCAAAGTTCAATTCACCAACATTTTCACATCCATCTATACAGACCTTCCTCAAAAAAACTAACGTACACTCTATAAATTCAAGGTCATATATGAGACAGACGTTCACGCATTTCTGAACTACAAAACTTCTTAGTATACATGACTCAATGACGAGCTTGACAGCTAACCTTAAAAGGCATATCAACATTCTGGAAAACCTTGATCTCACTACCCAACCCTGCAGTCACAACTCACGATCACCAATCCCCTGCAATTGCTTGGATGGTCTTGTCACCTCGGTTACCACCCCACCCCACATGGAGTTGGGTGAAGGTGATGTGTCATTCCATCAAACCAACCTGAATGAACTGATAGCCGAGCTGAATGACTCATAGGACCCTAGACTCGAGTCACCATGTGCATGGTCATCTATGTTTTTACGTTACCTGTTGTGAAATTACTCTTTTCCAGGAAGTTGTGGCAGCGGTGTTGACGATGGTTTATCAAGGCCAATATCATCATGTATTGGAAAACATCTGGTGGCTGGTGGTGGTGGACCTTTTTTGCGTCTCTTTGAATGCATTGCTGCTAGCAGTGGCGGATCTAGGCCACAAAATCAGTAGTAACGTTTTTCATTTTTTTTCATTTTAGTAGTAACGTTTTTCATTTTTTCATTTTAGTAGTAACGTTTTTCTTTCTTTTTTTTTTTTGACAAGATTCATTCCATCTACGATCCTAACCCTTGAGAATCCGTTAATGTCATGATTACTTCAGATGGATTCTATGTAGAAAACTGAAAGTTGAATCATTTTGTTAGCCTGACATAAAAAAAATAAGGTAAAGACGTTTGTGTATGCTATAACTTACTAGACAGTAGATATTTGATAGAGTTAACACTTGCAGAAATAGTTTTGTACCAGCGTTGTAAACCGACATATTCCCCTATTGGAACCACAACCGAAGCAAGCATTCGGTGATTTTCAATTTAAAATCAGAGAAAAGAGGGCTTTTTATCAAGATCAGTTTTCATCACATGGTAATCAATCCAATCCACAACATGTCGGTCTAGTATGTTCCACATTCTAACCGTAGCATCTACTGAACCACTTATGAAAAATCATCGTCTGCTGGATTAAACTGAATAGGTCTCTGTCACCTAAAGGTGCCATAGTTAAAAAAGAGCGTCTTTTAACACAACGCAAAACATGTTCAACTGGTTATGAATGTGCATACTGTAATAGGTTTGAAAAATAGCTTCCAACACTTGTAGCCCAGTTGGTTGAGGGCCTAAGTTTCCTATGGGAGGCTTGGGTTCAATTCCCACTAGCTATATTTGAATGACATTAGTGGAGGGGAAATAAGGGATGACCCGGCCATTGGTTTGGGTTCGAGTCTTGATCCCGACCGGTTTTACCGACTATTTCACCGTCGTGCCTTCGGGCGGGTGAGTGGTTGGGTTTTCCCGGGAATTGGTGGCAATTGGTGGCCCGGGTACTCTCGAGTACCGATTCGCCAAAAGGGTGCCCGAGAGTGCTCGGAATTGATTCGTTGGCCGTTCAAAAAAAAAAAAAAAAAACAGTTTTTGGTTTTAATATCCTAAAGCCTTACTGTTATGAAGATGAAAGCAATAAACAAAGTTCCTTCATTGTTGTACTATACTATGATTGTTGGACAAAACACATAATAGTAGCCAAGTTTCGCATCTGTTCCGCTAAAGTCGCGCACAATCTTTCTGTCTCTCAAAAGTCACTCAAATTTCATTTGCTGTTTCAATCCGAGACTCTTAGTCGATATGAACCCAACACACAGGGTATCAAATCCTCAAAAGCTGTGACTGTGTTTAGCTCCTTAGCTCCTGGTGTTCACGAATACCCGTAACTAAACAACTTAGTTAAAATGAAGCCAACATGTATATGATTCAGATCTATCAACCTGTATAAAACTCCAACCAAATTTGTATGCTTTCAGTGTCATTGTTTAGATTCAGTTTAACTAGGTAGTTGAAGGGATATGGTATCAAAGCATTACAAATACCATACCATCGCCCAACTAGAACCGCCTTCGCCAGGCGTCCATCGGCCCGTTTTACGTCAGCGGATCGTTTAGCATCCATCCGCCCGTTTTAACGTCAGCGGAACGTCTGGCGTCCACTAGCCCGCTCTACGTCAGCGACACAATCTGCCGTCCGACGCAAGCGTTACCCTCTTGTTCTACGTCGGCGGAACGTCTGGCGTCCATCCGTCCGTTTTACGTCAGCGGACCGTTTTAGCGCCCCCTTGCCAGGCGCAAGCATGTCCGCCCATTTTACATCGGCGGGCCCAATATACTTCAAAGCTTCCTCAGCAAGCTTCACCAACACAAGTGGAAGATACCCTTTGGGGCAGCCTTGGGACTCACCCCTGCCCCAAACAAAATATCTCTGACACAGCAGGCGGCCCGTTAGAGTTCCTCTCCAATCAGAGACTGCTCCCAGTCTGACGAACAGAAAGGACGATGACGTGGCGGCCTCTCAGCCAAGATATCTTCCTAACAAAGCAGACTTTCTCAACCCATCTCGAAGTCCAAGAAAGGTATGATTACTCACCGCCCTCGGTCTACCAATGGGCGGGCGCCACGTGTCTGCCGACCACCAGCGTCCACTCAGTGGGCGCCACGTGTGCCAACCGTCAGGACGGTAACATCCCCCCTTAGCATTTTACTTTCTCCTACTTTATCAAAACCCACTTGCACTAAGTGGGCTTGAGGACTTGGGCGGATTATGGAGACGCCTCTACCTGGGCCGGGCCCCATCAAAGGTAGAGGATGGGCTGAGAAAGTAGAGGATCTAGGTACTATAAAAGGAGGAGCCCCTTCTCCTTTTATTGGCATCTAATCACTCACACTTTCACTCAAGAAGCATACGAACTCTTTCGTACCTTCTTCAACCCCTTGTTTATTATACTAACTGTTAGAGGCTCGGCTCTTCTAATCAGTAGTCTCCTAAATTCCCTGGTCTTGTCCTTAGACCCTCACGTATTTTCCAAACACACTCTCTTTGCAAAATACAGTAGAACCACTCACTGGGTTAGCGCCTATTCGGTAATCTAGTATCCGTGTTTCTTCGGTAGTTATGTTTTCTTATGTAATAATGTTTGTTTAAAACTTATTACCTCGAAACTTAGTGACTCCATTGGAAAAAGTTTACGCCCAGTAAATGTTTTGTGTACACTATATTGTTTTGTTTTTGTGCCTACAGTATACTCCTTACACTACAAAAAACAAGCATCATATATTTTATAAAACATACTTTCGCCAGAAAGAAGTGGTATTTTCTGACCGTCATTCATATCGAAGGTTTGGAGCAACATAACAGGGAATTCTCAAATATTGCTTGATGATCCCCATGTTTCCAGATGACGAACCTTGCCCAATTCGTCGTAAAGTTTGTCTGGATAAATATGGGAAACAAGCGGTTCACTACAAAGAGTTGTTGGTGTTCAAATATCGCCACGACTGGTTCGGAATGCCTTATGGAATATACTCAAGCGAGCCGAGATATCGGCGAAAAAGGAGGCACCGGTTAATTTTCTTATGGATCCGACGGAGGGAATATCTACTTTACGCTCGGCCAATGTGCTCGTGTTTGGCTGGGTGGGTGGGAAACATGCTTGTGTGGACCTCACAGGTGTGTCCCCCCTAGTCGGGTTTCGCGATAACAGGTTTGTGGCTTGGCAAAAGATATTGAGAGCAGAGTCAAAGAAGGTTGAGAAGCACGCTAAAGACAGTGAATATGTTCAACATGCATTTGCCCCTTTGGCTTTCGACACATTTGGCTCCCTAGTATCGGAAGCGGTCTGGTGCCTGACCAAAGTCCAACGGGTTGTTCACGATAATATTTTGCCGCCCAGTGGCAAGGGTTTGTTATCAATAGATGAGTTTCGTTATTCGAAAAGTGGTGACGGAGCAGCTTTTGTCCTTCAGTCTCCTATCCAAACGTAAATTTTTCTTGAAAAAAAAATGTGGAAATTAAGTTATACAACCCGAATATAATATGAGGTTAAGAAGCCAAAAATAAAAAATTAAAAACTCATGTCATTATACCAAGGTTTCAGAACCGGACCGGACGTCGAACCGGACCCCCAGGCGGTTCACCGGTTCGACCGGTCCAACCGGCCTGACCGGTCCAACGAACCGGTCAAAAAATGTATTGAAACCCAAAAAATAATAAAAATAATAAAAAAAGAACGGTCCGACCCCTTATTTTCCGGTCCGACCGGCCGGTTTTCCGGTCCAACCAGCCGGTTCAGCGGTCCACAAGCGGTTCAGTTGCAGGGCGGTTCAAACACCCGAACCGGACCGGTCCAGGCCCCGGACACCGGTCACCGGCCGGGCCGGTTTTTCAAAACACTGCATTATACATCCCATGTGGTTAACGCGGATTATGAGACAGGCCACATCCATCTGGTCCCACAACCCAGCTCACATTCCATCATTCAACCATTCTCCACCGTTAGATCAAACCAAAGCACTTAATCTCACCCCTCCATTACCAGCATTCACAGTTGGCATCGCACACCATTGCGTCACACCCCAAACACGCGTTGCTACTTCTGACATTTGACCATCACTTCACTCGGTCCTAACTTATCGGGTCAGGATCCGAACACCTTTTTCTTTTTATAAAATACCACATCGCTTCAACCAGCATGCGATGACACTTTCGGATCCTTTTAATTTGTTTGCACATATTTTTGGTCCATTTCTTATAAGGTATAATAATAATAATAATAATAATAATAATAATAATTTTGCTGATATTTTGTTTCACTTGATTACGAAACTTTTGTTTATCATCGGTTGAATTGATTGGGTTTGGAATTTTTTTTATGATTTAGTTTAACAATTAAAACTTCATTAACTTTCCATTGATATAGCAAACTAATAATGCAAACAGGCAACAAGCTGCGCCGCCGTGTTAGATCATCAAGTTCTTCAATTTTAAACTATTTGATTTTAAGTTTTGTTTGATCAATTAACCGATCAACACGACAGCGCACGATTTTCGGGTTGGAAATGATCATTAAATGATTTTATAGATTATTTGGTTGGTTGATTGACATGGAAATTTACCTACCTTTGGTCTCTAATAGTTGATAAGATGTTTTCTTTCACTTACAATCGCGAAATTGACTGTTATAAGACCATGTGTCATGGGAAGGTGAATTGGGCGTTAAATCCCTAAAAACGCCCCTTCAAGCCCCAACACCGTGAATCTTCTTTTTTTTTTTTTTTTTTTTTTTGTCTATGGCGTTAAAAATTTTAACCCCAAAAATGGGGTGAAAGATGGCAGCTTTTGGAAGCCAATCAAACCACTCCATTTGGAGGGGGGGGGGGGGGGGGGGGGGGGCGTGAAATGGTTAACCACTACAGGTGGTCTGTTCATTATTCTAATACCAATGATTTTTTTTATAACTTGACTGTATATAACAGATTACAAATTTTGTTCCAAGTATATCAAATGATTTAAAGTAATTGGATTGTTGATTGACAGGTAACTTTTTATAACTGAAATCATTGTGGGAGATTGGAAAGAAGGAATGTCACTGGTTTCAGAAAGAAGGTCGAATCTGAACCCGAATGCGCCGTTGTTTATCCTGCTGCGGTTCGCCAAGTAGAGGATTTTTCCCCAGAATGGTGGCAGCTGGTGAAGACCTCAACTTGGTTTCATGACTACTGGCTCAGTCAGCAGCAGCAGCAGGGGGCGGATGACTGTGACATTGTTGACATGCTACCTGATTCTATCGACACTGATGAAGATCAGTTAGCCATGGAAGCGCAATATGAGCAGTTCCTGCACACATCTTGGATGGAAAGTGTGAACGCATTTGGTTCACCTGTGTATCAGCAAATGCCTTCAAATGGTAAGTTGCAAATCGCAAGACATACACTTAAAATAAGAGTGTAATAATAATGTCATTGTTGGTATTGATTTGTGTTGTATTGGTTGTTTTTGCAGGGTTGGGAACAGAGGCTGAAACACTAATTAGGAGTTTGAGCTTGTCAAAATCGACACCTGGGTCACAAGTGGAGATGGCAAGGTATATTCCAGAAAAGCCAGTGAAATCTTTTAGCCCGAGGATCCACTCACAGCGCATTCAGCAACCGCGCTGAGTTGAATGCAGTTAATTTCTCTGGCCTTGCTTAGCTTTGGGTTCTGTATGTATGCACAAAAAGGAAAAAAACTGTGGTAACTTTGTCTGTTGTAAGTTTATGTATAGAGCAAGGTCTTTAACTTTTTATGCATTCTTCCATCTAGCCTATTTTGAATCCTCAAACCTGCTATTTAATACCTAAACGTACCGTTAATATACATACATACATACATATGAATATATGATATTAGATCATGTCAATGCTTTAGAACTATGCTAAACTACCAAGTGGATGCAATATGACCACTTTCTCCCTAACTGCAACCAGTAGACGATCTTCTAAATAGGTCGAGGTGGAGTCGATATACTAATGTTCTTTCGAAGCATGCCAACACTCATCTATGCGCACGAGGCAACCTGACACATACGCTAAAACACCCTAGGATGCAAATGTGGGGGTGTGTGAAACTCGGATTAGACAGACAACCAAAGAACCTATCTTGGACTAGAGCCAGTCTGTTCAATTCTTGGCTCTATACTTTATAATAAACCTGTTCTTGATTTAAACAGATGACACATACACTAAGACACCATAGCAATGTTGCAGAAGGCGCTAGGCGGACGGTGAGGTCCAGCCTAGGGACTAGTCAGGACTAGGCGGAACTAGGCGTTTTGGTATTTTTATACGTATTTTTTATATATACACACAAATTTAGGTGTTTTTTTTAAAATATGTGTTAGATATATACACATAATACTTAGAAATACTTAGATATATACACATAATACTAAGAAATACTTAGAAATTAAAAAAAATTAAAAATACCACCGCCTACGCCCGCCTAATGGCCAAAACGCCTAGTTCACCGACTAGGTCCTTATTCCTATATTCAGTCCCGCCTAGCGCCTAGGCCGACTTTTACAACACTGCACCATAGCAGCACAAGTGTGAGAACAAATTGGAAGAAACATCATTAGAAATCAAAAGAACAGATGACATGTAAAAAGCTATATAAGTACAACAAAGCTATGTAGCGCTAAGAAACCGAAGAATCAGCATTGTGAATGACATGTAAAGAACTATATAAAGTACAACAAATCTATGTAGCACTAAGAAACCAAAGAATCAAAATTGTCAGGAGTAAAGCTCACATACTTGTCATTAAGAAAATGGCCAAGCGTTGACTTTGGTGTTGCCAGAATAACAAGTATGTTGGCACAAAGTAAAGACTAAAGACTAGACTAGCGCGTCTTCGTTTTGGGGCTGAGTTTTGCTTTGGTTAGCAATGGCTTCCGATATGGCCTTTGGGAGCAAAAAGCCAGGTCTTTCAAGAAACGGTGCACGGTCAAGTACCAAGGGTTCTCTAGTCGTTATCTCAACGCCATCAAACGTCCACAATGTCAGGGTCGCTTCACCTTTTAAACCCAATGAAAACCAACCAAGGCCTGCAGCCGATAAGTCGACACTGTTCACATCCCAGCTTGTTCCAGACACTTTGACTTCCCTTGACTCCCATTTCCCTAATTCAGACACTCGATCTGCACCAATTGGTGGCTGAAAAAATAAACGAACACTTTCATATACGCATCAAAACTGGTGTTTTAAAAAGAAAATTGGTGTTTTGATATACGTTTGCAAGAGTTGAACACAAATTGAAGTGCATGAAAGTAAACTGATCGCGTACCTGTAATCTAACACCAGCATGCTTGTTCCAAATTTCTTCTGCGTTTTCAATCTTCCCCAGATGTAGAGAAACATTCGGGGAGGCCCAAACCGTAACATAAATGGTTTGCACTGATGCTTGATTTAGGTCCAGTCTCATGAGACCACCTACATGTATTGCCTGCCCTTGCTGCAATATACCAACATCTTGCATCAGATACAATACATGGTATGTTTCAACCATAGTTGTCAAAAGCGCGCCTAGGAGGCGCAACCAGGCGCACCAAGTGAACTGCGCCCTGTGAGGCGCACTACCGGGGCCGTTTTCAGGCTAAAAGTTGCCTAAACCTCTAAAACATCCTACATGAGTTATGAACAAGTCCTAAAACAACCCTAAAACATCCTAATGTATCCCTAAACAAGCCTAAAACATCTCTAAAATCCCTAAAAAATGTATTTTATACTATGCGCCTAATTATAAAAAACCCTCGTTTTTTATGCACCTTGCGCCTAGGCTCCGGGCTCGGCCTATGCGCCTTGAGTGCGCCTAGGCGCTTTGACAACTATGGTTTCAACATCAAACCTAGTACTATCCAACTTAAAAGTTAAGCCAACATAAACGGGTCGAAAATCAACCACAATGCATTCTAATTCGTAAATCAAAACACATCTGAAAGAGAGTGATTATAAACATAGGTTCATATTTTTATAGTGTTAATTTTGTAATCAAATTTATGATACTAGTTATTTACAAAACTAAAAAAACGAAGTATAACCTGACTCGACCCATATTGACCGTTATCCAACTCGTGTGACACACCCGTTTTGCCACCTCAAAAGAGTACCTATTAATACCTAGGTAGCATGCTATATCAACCATTAAAATAAAGCTAAGCTAAGCTCCTAATGAATATGAAGAAATAACAACAAGAATAGCAAGTACTTGCCTTAATTCTATACGTTCGAGGGCGTAACTCCTTTCGTATCTCAACCATCTTCTGCTCCTCTCTATTCAGCCTCATAGACATCAAATACGGATGCAATAGCCCTGGTGTATCATACATTTTCGCTTTAGCAGATAATACACCTCCAATTCTTAAAATACCTAGAGTCGTCCCAGGAACCGCAGCTTCAGTAAGCTTAGTAGCTTTCACCCCTCCTTTCTTAGCAAACGCATTAATCAATGTTGATTTACCAGCATTTTGTGCCCCGATCACCCACACGTGCCCGCGCGGTCCAGCCAAATCTTTAACAAAAGTCAGCAAATTTCTAACACCTAAATCCTTCCGCGAACTAACCAAATACACCCCATTTAGCCTAGGCGCACCATGAGCCTTAGCCCGGTGTCTAACCCATCTGTCCAACCTAGTGGGCGATATCTGCGAAGGTAAAAGATCAACTTTCGTAGCCACAAGAACCAACTTAGGCAACTTTTTACTCCTCTGCAAACCGTCACGACCACCTTCCAACGACTCAAACAAAGACTTAGCAGCTCGTTTCGGAAACGAACCATCAAAATCCACACAATCAACAACCATTACCACAACCGCCGAATCCGCATTTCCCGTCGGTTTCATCAACCTAGTACTAATCAACTTATCGAAATCAAAATCCGGTATCAAGTTCTCAGCAGTCTGATTCTTAACCTGACCATAATTCCTCAAAGAATGACACCTTGCACAAACTGTAACCTCCTCTTTCTCCACCTGAGCTTCTCTAGCCAATCTTTTCCTCTCCGATTTCGATACCCTTTTCTTTTTCGCCTTTTCGAGCACTTCCTCAGTAATATTACCATACCCAACACCTGGAGCCCCAAACCCATCTAACTCCTTCAAATCATCCTCATCATCATCATCAAAATCTAAATCCCAATCAATCCCATCTTTAATCTCCAACTCATCATCATCATCATCATTTGAAAACACTTTCATCAATATCATCCAATTCATCTTCTATATCATCCAAAACAAACTCATCATCTCCCACATCTGTAACTTCCACCTTCTTTTTCTGATAATACCCAGGAAGAGTAGGATCATAATCTTGCATAAAAACACCACATCCTGGACACACAATGCCTAAAGATTCATCATCATCTCTCCCTTCACTTAAAAGTGGTTGCTTTTTGAATCTTTTTCTTGATTTGTTACCTGGGTCATTGGTTGTTTGTGCTGTTGATGAGCTGGAGTTTATTGATGAAGCAATATATGGTTTCTTGTTATTGATGTGTTTAGTGGTTAAGCTTATAAGAGGGATTGAAGGGATAGAGGAGGGTAAGTGTGTTGTTTGATTAAAGATTGAAAAGGGTAGGGTACAATAGTGATTGTGTAAGTTGTTTAGGACGAGGGTTTGAGTTGTTGAGGAAAGAAGAGGTGAAGAAGATAAGAAAGCTGACATTTTTTTTTTTTAACTCAGTTGAGAGTGGAGGTCTGCTGAACCCTGTAGGAGAAAACCGAAGGGGGGTTTAGCCACTAAGAGCATTCACAACCCGTCCCCCATCCACAACCATATAATTTAAGGAAAAATCATAGTTTTCTAAATTTGCCACTCACTTTTGCAAATTCTCTCACATCCCATTCCCCATTCAATCATTCATATCCCCTGTAAGCTTTTTTTTATTATTATTTTATTTCTTTACAACCAACATTAATTCACTCCACCTTTCATTTGTATTATTTTATTATTATTAAATGATATGGGGGAATGATGGAAGACTCCATATATGGAGGCTCAACATAGGTTTTTTGTAAATTTTAGAAATGAGGTTTGGGGAAAGGGGTTGGGATGGAGTGAGTTTTTATGGGATTTTCTTAAATTTTAAGAATGGGGGAGGGAATGGGGGATGGGTTGTGAATGCTCTAAAAATGATATAAAAATATTAAAAAGCACCTTATCTTAAAAAGTGCCTGGTCAGCCGATGCAAATATGCAATTAAACCCGAACTTGACGGGTAAATTCGAAACTCGGCATATTTGGGATGAGTTTAGGGTCAGCCGGTCAGGTAATCAGGTATTAAAGTATGGTATTAGTTTTTGTTTTTATCGCAGGTTTGGAATGGATTTGGAATTTGATGATATACCCGTTTACCTGATAAAGAATAACCGTTTACCTGATTAGATACCCGATATAATTTCTAATATAGCTTTTAAATATGTATGCATAATATATCTAATTGTCCATCTAGATTGTTACATTGTGCTAAAAAAACACCAAAATTAGTGTATGTTATTTGTTATCTATGTCTTTGAGTGTTTTCATATGGTTTAAGTATTTTATATTTATACATTGTAATCATTTACATATATATTTAATAATGCTAAATGTATTTAGTTAGTAGTTACCCAATAGATACCCGACGAGCTTTTAGTCAGATATACCCGATGGGTAAGCTTGAAAAATTAACAGGTTTACTTCAAACCCGCGGGTATACCCGATAGGTAATTACCCGATACAAACCTGACGGGTTTGAGATAAGCATACCTTATCAGGTATGAGATTGAAATTACCTAAACCCGTTCCAAACCCGACCATTGTCATCCCTACTTAAAACTCACCTAATAAGAAAATCTAAAACCACCTAAACGCAATGCCACAACATTTATTTATTTTTGTAGGTTGTCTATAAAAATTATTCTTAAAAAATGGAAGTAAAAAATGATGGCCCCAATAGCTGAAAAAACTAGATTTGTGTACACATCAGCCTCAAAATGGGTAAAAAATCCTCAATTATGGTTGCTCCTTTGAATTTTAATTAGAGAATCTTCAACTATCATTTTTACGTCACTATTAGAATATATTATTTAGGGTTTTAGTATATAGCCTACGGGCCCGGTTTATATCTAAATTGGTTGATTGTATTCCATTCAATAGGGTTACAATATATAGATATAAACTGAGCCCGTGGGCTCTATACTAAAACCCTAATATATTCTAATAGTCACTGACACATCATATTTATACTATCCATTTGGCGGAGGATAAACCCATCGATGGATTATGGATACATTCTAAATTGGATGCAAAACCGGTGCCGCTTGTTCATCAAGTTAATAGCGTTGAAGATGCTCTTATTGCATTTTTTTTATATATCTTCGTTAATGCTACTATACATAGATGATCATCTTTGCTTGCAATGGTGCATATGAATTTCACATGCTACTACACATTGCTAATGTGACCATTCTTGTTGTTAATCTATTTATTTGATTACATGATACCTTGTTGGATGTTCACATACTGCCCTTGTGATCATTTACTTTATCTGATCGCAAGTTGCGTTGATTACAACGTGAAGAAACAGACCCGGTCTATTAATATCCGTTGAAAATGGTTGGTTTCTTTACTTGATTTTATTTAATAAACTTTATATTTTTGTATATTTAATAGTGTATTTATTTATTTTTGTTTTTTTATTTAAAATATATAAAAAGTGTATTTTAATGGTTTTAAGTGTAAAATGTTACACCTCAAAAGTTACTACTTTTAATCATTCAGTATTAAAAGTGTTTGTTTAAACTAAAAAAAAAAAGCATCTGAATTGTTTTATTAAGCTCTTAACCATTCAGCTAATAAAGAGTGTTGAACCATTCAGACCCTCTTAATGATTCAGCACTTAATCAGACAGATCCTAACAAACATGATTAATTAGTATGTTTGGAAATTGACAACAAGTGAGTTCATCTAGTTTGGGGTTGTGATTTGTTAGGAGCCTTACCTGACCGAACTGTCGAACTGACCCGAATTTTTTTACCCGCTTTAGTGAAATTTGATCTTCTAAAACATTGAACCCACTATAAAAGGTTCTTGGATTCGCCATCAGGCACTAAAAGTAAAGTTTATGAAGGGAGGGAGGGGCGCCCACAGTAGAGCATCCATGGAGCACATCCACCGCCCAATCGCAACTCGTCACCTGAACCACCACTCGTGAACCCTTTTCATCGGTAGCACCACCCGTAAAGTTTTCTGATTCGCCTCTCTCCTCGGCATCTCCCTTGTGCACAAGTGAGATAAACCACGAAATATAACGGAATTAAAATATGAACATAAAACAGATCACTGCTGACTTTTAAACAAATAAGTCCAAAGTGCACAAAATTCTAGAATATAAAAATAGCGAATATCAGTTGAGAACACACACAATCCAGATTCCAGCCATCTAAATCGAGCAAGAAGTCGTTGACTTGTGGTCAAGATGGCCGAAGTTGATCCATCTGATTCCATTCACCCATTCAGTCCTAAAGATCTAATTCTACCAGATTATGTACCCATTATACTCTCTCAATCCACTATTCTTGGTGTTTATGCCTCTGCTTCCCTTCTAGTCATCTCCTTCGTCTGGATCCTCGCTAGTAATCATTTAATTTATAATACTTTCAGTTAAATTCATAGTGTAATCTATATTCCACTATTTAATTCATCACTTATATAGTTGTATCATGTATGTGCATTTGCAACTGATTGGTTAAAGTTACAAATATATTTTGTAGGTGACAAGTTTTTAAAAGCTTTTGGTTTTTACTTATGTAATCTCTTTACCAATACGAAACACTAACATTAATATCAAATGAAACTTAATGTAAGGTTGATCTTATAATGTCATGACAGGGTGGTTTTTCAAGCAAAAGAATCCGACTTACCTTGACGAAGTTTGTATGTTTTTTGTATACTCGCTATTTTGTAGCTTTAGTCATCCGCGTCTTATGTAATGTAACATTGTAACAATTGTAAAATCAATTGCATGTGTTTCTTTACAAGGGAAAGAATATAGCAAGGGTGATTCCAGATATGTTGGAAGGGACTCGACAGTAATTGCGATTGAAGTAATGACCATTGTTCTGGAGGGCCCTGCTTGCATTCTAGCTGCGTATGTTAATACTTTTCATTGCCTTGTTAACATTATTAATTTTGGTGTTAAAAATTTTGTTCAAAGTAATTAAAAGTTTAATGTTACAGGTATGCTATAGCCACAAGAAAATCATACAGTCACTTGCTTCAGATAGCTATATCTCTTGGACAACTTTATGGAACAGCTGTGTATTTCGTAACATCTTACTTAGAAGGTGACAACTTTGCTGCAAGCGCGTATTACTATTATTTTTATTACGTCTTTATGAACTCGTTTTGGGTTTGGATACCTTCCCTCATTGTCATCCGGTCTTGGAAGAGGATATGTGCAGCAGTAGACGCACAAGAACAGAAAAGGACCAAAAAGCGTTAACAATTGCTGCATTCGCCCCGATGTCACTTCCTTGTTGTGATCTATGAATGTTGACCACTTGGTATTTTAAGATACTAAAAAGTTAACTTTTTTTTACTTTAATGTATAACACTAGTAGAGTTTACTCCTTTCATAGTTTCATCTTAATTGCACTTTAATAGTTACACTTTAATAGTTTCATCTTAATTACACTTTAATAGTTACATTTTTTCCCGATTATATTAAGGCAATTACCCACACAATTTTTGAACGGCCATAATTTTTTCATATATTACTACTTTTCTAAAAACAAATTACATCATAAAAACGTGCATTTATTTTCTTTAATTTGAGTATATTATTGCTAATATTTTTTAATTTAAAATAGTTGATGTGTTACATGATTAACAATATCTAATGGTGGACAATAACTGAACCGTTAATTGAAACCGAACCAAAAACAAACGAAACCCAACCAAAATCAATTGAAAACTGAATTATCCAAGACCGCATTAACTTAAAATCGGTTATCGGTCTTTCTTTGTACCATTAGTTAACCGAAATTAACCAAACCCAAACCGAACCGTTATATATTCATATATTTTTAGCTTTTATACCTCCATTTCATGTAATTGTAAGCGCAAATTTTAGCCAAAGTTTGGCTTTGGTTATTATCAAATTAATTTGACCAAATTAAAACCGACAAGCTAATCAAATAAACCAAACCGAACCAATTAACCGATTGATTAATAACATTGACCCGTGATTTTGGTTTCGATTAAGGATCATGGCAGAAGAGCAAGCGTAATTAGATCACTTGTTCTTGATCACACGCATTGCAGTTATTTATTTCCATTTTTTTTGTAACTTCATGCAATTTGTTTACATCAAGCCTAGGGATAGGAAAATAGTGGAGATCATAGATTGTGTTTTGAGAAAATTAGTTCAACTTTGATAATTCAATACTGTGGATTAACAACATTCAGCCTTTGCTAGCTCGGTTTTCACGCATTGGGTGGTGAACTGGGGCAGAGTGTTTTAGTCTTCTGGTTTTAAAACTGCAGCCCTAGAATTAGCTTGGTTGGTGAAGCTATGTCCCAAACTAGCCATAGATCTATCGAAATTAGACCGTTTAGTTTGAATCAAATGTCGTCCCAGGCCTGCCTACAACTTTAAACGAGTTTTGTTGGATCGTGCCTATGGGACACAAGTGTGATCGTTAAATAACTTCGAATTAGAAGTTTGAAACACAAAGATATAAATTATACAAGCTTCAAAGCAGGCCTAATTGAAATGAGGTTAAGTTGTTGAGAATTCTTGATCAAATATATGTTCCCTTACCAAGCAAAAAATAAATAAACCCTAAATGGTTAATTATCATAAATCATTACAATAAGGAAGCGACATCTGGGGCCAATGCAGCAATCGTTAACGCTTTTTGGTCTTTTTCTGTTCTTGTGTGTCTACTGCCGCACATATCTTCTTCCAGGACCGGATCACAATGAGGGAAGGTATCCAAACCCAAAACGAGTTCATAATGACGTAATAAAAATAATAGTAATACGCGCTTGCAGCAAAGTTGTCACCTTCTAGGTAAGATGTTATGAAATACACAGCTGTCCCATAGAGTTGTCCAAGAGCAATAGCTATCTGAAGCAAGTGACTGTATGATTTTCTTGTGGCTATAGCATACCTGTAAAACATCAGCAAATTAACCCGCCGTGACATCAAACTTTTAGTTACATGGAATATAATATTTTGATGCCAAAATTACAAAAATATTAATGTTAAAAAGGTAATGAAGCATAACGTACGCAGCTAGAATGCAAGCTGGGCCCTCCAAAACAGCGGTTATTCCTTCAACCGCAATCACTGCTGAGTCCCTTCCAACGTATCTAGAGTCACCTTTGCTGTATTCTTTCCCTGTCAGTTGCAAAGAAACGCGTTCAGTTAACTTTACATGTATTACAATACATAAACTGCAGATGACTAGAGCTGCAGAATAGCGAGTGTAAAAAGAGCTTACAAACTTCTGCAAGGTAAGTAGGATTCTTCTGCTTGAAAAACTCAGGGGTGAAAACAAAATAACCCTCGAGGACCATATGGGTGAGGCCGGTGAAAACCCACCAGCACATGAGAATTTTGTCTACTTTCGATATTTTAGGAAACCGCCCTGTCATGACATTCATTAAAAGAACAAGCTTACATTAATTTCATTTGATAAAGCGACTGTATCTCAAACTAAGAATAATAACTTTCATTTTACATGTGTGTAAGAGAGAGGTCATTCCTAACATTTGGCACCAAAGATTTAAAAGAAAGCATATAGCCTAGTAAATATTTTGCCATTATAATTTCACAAAATAAGGAAGGAACCCCTTTGTTCCGATTGGTAAAAACATTACATAAGTGAAGTACATAAAGTAAAGACCAAAAGCCATAAACCGTAGTCCCCAAGGGGACATCCTGGTGGTAAATGGTGTAGACCATAGCTAAAAGATTGAGAGTTCAAATCCGATGTGGTGTATATATCCTAGAAAACCTATGAATTGTTGTTAAAAGAAAAAAAAAAGCCTTCAACTGCAAGTTGATGAATTAAAAACTTGTGAGTACCACCTACACTAATAAATGCAAGGACTAGGGGTGCAAACGAGCCGAGCCGCTTGCGAGCTACTCGAACTCGGCTCAGTAAAAAGCTCGAAACGAGCCGAGCCTTATCGAGCTTGAGCCGAGCTTGAGCCTAAAACAAAGCTCGTTTATTTATCGAGCCGAGCTCGAGCCTGGCGTATGAAACTCGTTAGGCTCGTCGAGCCTTATCGAGCCTATGTATAATATTAGTTTTTTTAATATTTAATCATATTTACCCCTCGTTTAAAGTTGTTAAGTTAACGAGCCCAAGCTCGAGCTTCACTTATCGAGCTCACGAGCCTAAACGAATTATTATTTATATTATTTTTATTTAATAAATTAACTAATAGATAACAAACGAGCCGAGCTCGAGCTTGAGAAATTACTAACGAGCCGAGCTCGAGCTTTGAAAACAAAGCTCGAATCGAGCCGAGCTCGAGCCCGAGCTCTTATAAGTTAATCGAGCTTGAGCTCGAGCCTGGTCGAGCTCGGGCTTGGCTCGGCTCGGCTCGTTTGCACCCCTAGCAAGGACAACATTAATTAACTACTAATCTAACATACTCCTAATTCTACACCATTTTCACCAACCACCTGGTGGAGTGGTATGAAGGCTCAATAATAGAAGACCCATGGCTAAAAGGTCATGGGTTTGATTCTTGAGAGCGCCAGGTTTTATCGATTATTCCATTGTCGTGCCTTCGGACGGGTGGATGGTCGGGTTTTTCCCGGAATTAGTGGCTGGTGGGCAAGGGCTCCGTCCGTCCTGGTTAGGCCAGTTAGGGCTCCACTTGGCCATTGGAAGCCGTGTACGAAGTACCCGGCTTCTACTTAATTGTACGTGCAAAAAAATTCTACACCATTTTCCACCGCAGCAGGACTCGTACCCTCAACCTCTTAAGAAGAGACGCCGCTTTACACACTTGGATACCGCTAGGCCAAAATGCAACGACGTATCGTCTAAAAGTCCTTAAGTTTAAATTATCAGATTTATCTAAACATGTTACAACAGCCTTTCATCAGACTATCATTATGACATTATCCCCATCAGCATAAAAAGATATCCTTTTTCTGATCCAATTTATATTCACATCTAAACTAACTCCGTTGACCACGAAAGTCAAACTACTAACACCTTTAACATTTCTCTACCTCTGTTCCCAAAACAAAATCTAAAGCACAATAAATAAAAATAAAACAATACCCAAAACCTGCAATTCTGAAAATATTATAAATTAATAGAATACCAGCGAGGATCCAGACGAAGGAGATGACTAGAAGTGAAGCAGAGCCATAAACACCAAGAATAGTGGATTGAGAGAGTATAATGGGTACGTAATCTGGTAGAATCAGATCTTTAGGAATGAATGGGTGAATGGAATCGGATGCATCAGCTCCAGTCATCTTCTTCTTGCTGTTGACCACAAGTCAACGTCTTCTTCTTCCTCGATTTAGATGGATGGAATCTGGATTCTGTGTGAGGTTTCTCAACTGGTAATGGCTATTTATATTGTGTAATTTTGAATTATTATTATTATTATTACTAGTTTATACCCCGGGAGCGTCCCGGGTTGAGAAATCTAAGTAAGTGAATAAAATTAGAAGTATCTAAACTATAAAAATGGCATCTGCCAATATATGATTAATGAATATTATTATTATTATTATTATTATTATTATTATTATTATTATTATTATTATTATTATTATTATTTTAAACAAATCTCTGCCATAAGTTATCATACTCTAATATAAAAAAAAAGTAATTGGGTCGGGTATCACCTAATCCCAGGCCCGACCCAAACCCACAATTTTTTTTAAACTAATTCCAAACCTGACACAATACCTGTCGGGTTACAAAAAATAGTCATTTTTTTTCTCCGTTTTTTATATAGCACTATGGTACCGTTGGAAAGATAATAAAACGCTCGTTAATTTGTTGTAATTTTTTTCTTTAAAAAATCTCGTATATAAAAGATATTAACATTTAAAAGTTATGAGAAGAAACATGAGAGAGAAAATAATAAAGTTTTAATATTTATATTTAGTAGATTAGGTATTTAATAGATTATGTTAAATCATATTTAAACCATATTTATTCCTTTTTTTTAATTGATCTAGAGTTGTCACATCACATCCTATGTGGCATCTCTCAAAAGAGAGATTGCATAATATTATGACATGTCATTAAAAATGCTTTGGTTTATTATATATATAGATTTGTAACTAAATAAGGTTAGAATTCCGTATGGTATATGGATTGAAAAAAATCTATACATATAATATTTAGGAGCATTTTAGGACACTTGGCAATCATTTACCACCCTAGCATTTAATGGTCATCCCTCATGGCACAATGTGGTAATTTATAAAATTTTCTTTTTTTTTTTAATCAAAAATCGAGTAAAATACATATACCCTAAAAAAAAAACACGGACATAACACATTCATATTATCATCGCCTCCTTCTACGCAAACCCTAATCTCACAAGGGCGATTCAAGGCGATTAAACATAATCTTTCTCTCCAATCCAAGGTAACTGTATTTTGATTGTTATTTCACTAAATCGATGTTCATTGATCGATTATTCTTTCTTTTGTTTCACAGATTTTCAATCTATGTTTTTAAACTTTAGATTAATGTTAATCTTTTTCTCTGTTTTATGTTTTATTATTGTTCTTTTTTTTCGATTATTATTGTTCATTCTTATTAATCGTTTTGTATTTCAGATATGATTTAGGGTTGATGTTTTAAGGTTACGATTTAAAGTTTAAATTGATGTTTTAAGAAATCTAAGAATGGATTGTTATGCTTTTAGGTTTCAATTTAGGGGTTTATGATTTAGGTATTGATTTAGGGCTTTTTTTTCTTTATAGAAACCTTAGAACCGATTTTTATGATTTAATTTTTGATTAGTGGTTTATGTTTTAGGTATCGATTTTAGATTAATGTTAATCTTTTTCTCTGTTTTATGTTTTACTTATTGTTCTTTTTTTTCGATTATTATTGCTCACTCTTATTAATCGTTTTGTATTTCAGATATGATTTAGGGTTGATGTTTTAAGGTTACGATTTATCGTTAAATTGATGTTTTAAGAAATCTAAGAATGGATTGTTATGCTTTTAGGTTTCAATTTAGGGGTTTATGATTTAGGTATTGATTTAGGGCTTTTTTTTCTTTATAGAAACCTTAGAACCGATTTTTATGATTTAATTTTTGATTAGTGGTTTATGTTTTAGGTATCGATTCATGGTTTAAGGAATACTTTAGGTTTGCATTTAGTAAAAATTGTTCAATTGATTTAGTCTTCAATTTATGTTATAAGGAACCTAGGAATGGATTGTTATCATACATTGTTTGGATTAGGTTTGCATTTAGTAAAAGTTGTTCAATTGATTTAGTCTTCAATTTAGTCTTCAATTTATATTCTTTATGTTATACTCATATAAACATTACTTTGCTGATATGTATTTGCGATTATCTTTTGTGGTTGCTACAGGTGCATACACGTTTGGAATACAATGGTTTATGGATTTTGGATTGAGTCGGAGGGTAACAACCGTGTTTGTATTGTAAGATATCTGTTACATGCTAAAATGTATATAGTACAGTATGTTTATACTTTTCCTAATAATATTTTAATGTTTGTAATTCTTATCAGGCGTTACCAAAACTCTATCAAAAGTGGATCGAAGATTATGGTTATCCTACCGGTAACACCAAAATCCGTACCTTGGACTCTAAAATCTATGATATTAAAGTGTTGAATATTGCTGGCAAGTGGTTCTTCTACAATGGTTGGAGAACAATGATTACTGAATTGAAGTACCCATCTGGGTGTAACTTTCTATTTCAGTATGAGGAAAATCTTCGCTCTTTCAGGATGATAACTTTCCATCAAGATGCAGTGTATGCAGCTGGTAACTTTTTTTACTGCAGATTGTCCGATCCTTATACCAGTGAGAAGCGTCTGGTATGTGTTTTTTTTAATCAAATAACATCATTATATTTTATTATACAATTTGTTGATAAAAAAACTTATTTTAACCCCTGTCAACATTTTTTCTGTTTTTACCAGCATGTTAGTTGTTACGTTGTTCATGGTTTAATGAACAGACAACTCCCGTTGGACCCAATTGCAGTTAGAGCTCCTCCACGTAAAAAGTTTCAGATACAGCTAGCAGTTGATGATGGTTTCTTTTATGTCACTAAAGGATGGCGTTTCATTAAGGAAACTTTTTCAATCACACCTGATCATCTCATTGTCTTCGAAATCATAAATGAGGTCTTCTCTGTTTTCTTAAATATAAATTATAAATCTTTAGCTTTATATTTTTTGCTCGCTGTATACGTCATAAGGCTGATAAAATGTATATACTTCTTTTTGGTTTAACAGAGCACATACAATATGTCGATTTTTGAGAAAAACAAGCTTACTCTTCCTCCTGAACTTAAATGGGAAGCTGAAGTTAAGGAGGAGGATGATGATGAAGATTACTCTGATGAAGATATCATTGTCGTTTCTACTGATGATAGTGAGGAGGTTGTCGTTTCTGATGATTTCAGCGAGGAGGATGAAGAGGACACTGATATGGAGGAAGAGGATGATGATTCTGAGGAAGAGGAGGATGTAGGTGTGCCAGTGGTGTTCGTTGTTGACAGGCACTATGTAAGTAATAATATTTATTTTTTAAATGTATTAACTTAGATGTATTTTAGTCCTGTTTACATACTACACTGATTTTAAATGTATTAACTGATTTTTTAGTTTTGGTGTTTTAGGTATAGGATTCCAATAAGGGTACAGGATTGTACTGGAATTACATCCCTTACATTGTTTGATCGAGAAGCAAAAAAAATGTTGGGCATGTCAGCGATGCAGCTTCTTGAGAAAAGCAAACAGGTAACCTATTTTTTTGAGCTTTAAACAATATATGTAATTGTACTTTGTATTACTTATATGATGTATGATCTAGGTTTCTATTGAAGAGAAAGTAATTCCTGTTGAGTTTTATGAAATTGAAGAGAAGAAATTTGCTTTCAAAATTAAAGTAGGGCAATTTAATATTGATAAGCATGTTGATGGTTATGGTATAAGGAAGCTTACAAATGATTCGGAAATTGTAGCTTCTCTTGAAGAACGGTTCCTTGACATTCAGGTTATGATTACGATTTAAATATTTTCGTTATAATTACTGTTATGAATCGTTATTATTTTTGTTGTTATTTAGTTATTGTTTAAACCCTTTTTACGTTAATCGGTTCTTTATTACATTTTTTTTTAGATCGAACAACCTCTGCTTGAAAATATCGATGTAGGTGACTCTTCAACACAGAATACGGTCTCTTTGAAGGTTAGTAGTTTACTTGGTCAATCATGTGTTCAGATTACATTTTAATGTAGTTTATTCTAACAATTTATACATGGCTTTTAAAATTGTAGGATTCTGTTGGAGATAACACTACTCCAGAATCAACTTCTAGAGTTAGTTTGATTCGTGATGAAGCTGAGATAAAGCGTAGCTTGGACAAAGTTTACGAAATGGAAGATGATGCAAGTCAGTCAACAACTAAAGTCCTCAAGTCTGAAAAGTTGATTTCCCGTAACAAATCACCTGAGAACACGGTCTTGATTCCTAAGGTTGAAAAATAGGATCAATTACCCGTTTTTTTGAACAATGGTTTATTGTCAGGATTTTTATTTCCTGTGTGTTGACATTTTGTTTTCATTTGTGTTTGCTTTGATTTTGAGACAATTTTCATCTACATAAATTGCGTGTTTACATTTGATGTTTGTTTATTATATTGGTAAAAATTCTACATGGTTGAATTGTTTTTTAGGATTTAAGATTATTGTTGATAGTTTATAAGAGACCCTGTACTCTTATATGGCTAGCTTTATGGTGCTTTATCAAGAGTAAAAATCAGGACTGGCGTTAAGTTACTTATACTTGACGCGGATGACAAGGTGAAGAATAAAACAAAAATGTTTTGTATAAAGAAATATTTTGATGATATTTGATTAGAATATGTATCATTTTCTTTTACATTTTAATAAAATATTTCATCTTATAATAAGATTACAGTCAACTTCCAAAGGGAACAATTCCAAATAAGCTTATGTTTTTCAAAGACCATCAATAAAATCCAAGGACAGTCTTTATCGAAGGTTGTATTATATTTAAGAGACCCAGTATTGTCACATGGTCAACTTTATGTCGCATTGTCAACAGTTAAAAGCAAGGCAGGCGTCAAGTTACTTATACTTGATGCTGATGGGAAAGTCAAGACTAAAACAAAAAAACCTTGTGTATAAAGAAAAATATTTTGATATTTGAATAGAATGTGTATTTATTTGTTTTAAATCTTAATAAAATATTTCTGCTACATTTTTTTATATGTTTTACCCCTCAATATAATTGTACGTTGGTGAGCCGCGTGTAACGCGGGCAAAGATCTAGTATATATAAAATATGAACATTCATATGAGTGTAAGGGGGACTGGGGCACTCGTCGGCTAGGGTGGTTCGGTTACCGTAGTCGAACCATAACACTGCAGCCACTCCCTCGGCTACTATCCAAAACTTAAGTCCTCGGTAAGGTCTAACCGCGTATTATTTGATAAATCTTATGTGTAATTGACCGTTGACAACCGTCATATTTTTTTAAATTTTTTTCTTTTCTAAAAACCTATATATACAAATCAAATCTCCAAGCATTTCAATCATCTCTACACCATTTCATCTACAATGGCTTTTTCCAATTCTTCCGATGATGATCTTGGGATTTTTTTACCGGGTGATAATTCCGAAGACAACGTTTTTAAAACAATAATAGTGTAATTTTTTTTTAAAATATCATCGACCAAGCCGAAGAGGATGACGCCACTACATCCTCGCGCGTTCCTAAGAAAATCGTTAGACGTGATCACGTAAAAGGTAACAAAACTCTTATGAACGATTATTTTGTTGATGATCCAAAGTACAATGAGGAACATTTTTCTTAACGCTTTCATATGTTGAAATAGTTGTTTTTAAAAATTGTTGGTGGCGTGGAGACACAATATCCTTGGTTTTAGGAGGGGTATGACGGGAGGCAAAAAAAAGTTTCACGGCGATACAAAAAGTTGCCTCCATTGTGAAACAACTCGCGTCTGGTAATACTCCCGACGAGAACGACGAGTATCTACAAATGTCCGAAAGGACTTCGCGAGAATGCCTACAATTTTTAGCAACGTCGTAAATCAAATGTACGGTAATGAGTTATTGCGTAGGCCGGCAAGCCACGATGTGGCGATTTTATACCAAAAACACGAGGAAAACATCACATTCCCGAGATGTTAGGTAGTATCGATTGTACACATCTAGTTTGGAGGATGTATCCGAAACATTAAGGAGGCCAATTTATGAGAGGTGATCACGAATACCCAACGGTGATGCTCCAAGTGCTTGCCTCGTAAGATTTATGGTTTTGGCATGTCTATTGTAGTCCTTCTTCCAGAACGAAATGGAACCGCCCCTAAATGTCCAATATTTCTTGTGAAAACGTTTCCGTACCCAACCGATCCGGTTGAGAAGAGGTTTAAGGGATTGCAAGAAAGGGCGTGGAACCATATTTTGGTGTTCTAAAGGGGAAATGGGGCATACTTAGGCGACCCGTGCGTGCTATGACTATATATAAGATCCTGAGCTTGATGTATACATGCATGATGCTGCACAATATGATCTTAAAGGACGAGGGCAAAGCTTTCTCACAAATGTACACCTCGGATCCTGTTGCACATCCCGTTTTTTATTATGACGCCCTCACCGAGATGATGGATCGAGATACTCATTTTCGACTTTGATTTGATCTTGTGACACTTATTGCACCTCAGCATACCTCGATGAAGAATTACAACAATAAAACAGCAAAACGAAGACCAAGAAGACGAAAACGATATTTATATTATAATTATGTGTTTATTTATTTATTGGAGTTATCTTTTTATTTTTAATTTATTTGAATTACGCGTTTTTTATTAATTAGATTAAATAATATTAAACTTCTATGATAAGAAGCCTAGAGTGCCGTCAGTGATTTTAGGCTTCTAGCGTACTTTTGAGTGAAATTACATGGTAGTTTAGGAGTTGTCAGAGCTAGTAGCTTTTTCACCCTTATAAGATGAATGAAATTATTTAAAGAAACGAAATAGAGATCAACATCTAATAAAAAAAAAGTTATAACTATAAGAAAATAAAATAGATGTTAAAGAAGAGTTTGAAAATGTTTAAGAAAGGATGTAATTAGTTTAACGAAGTAAAATTGTACATTCTCATCCATGACCATCTCAATTATTCATATTTCACCAACAATGAATATATTTGGTAATGATAGAAACAATGCTTTTTAATTGTAGTAATGGAGACATGTTTAAGGCTTTACAACTGTTTTAGGATTTTGAAAAAGAGTTGTATTATAAAATCAAAAAATCATTTGACACCAACTATTTGAATATAAATAATAAATAAAGATATATATACTGAATAAATAAAAAGAAAACTAAAAGGTTCAATCACTACCGAAGGTCCTTTGACCTAGCGGAATCAACATGTTGGATAAGACTTTGTCTTTTTTTAAAGTGAAGTTTCAAATCTCATTGATGACAAAACATTTAGCCGTTTAAAAAAAAGTTCAATCACTAACCCCTAAGACAAAACAGAGAAAGCATGTGTCGCAACTTTTAAAAACTATTACGTTAATTAGAATTTGGTCAAGATTTTATTTCGATTACTACTTAAAATAAAATGATGAATATCGAAAATTTAAGTTTTCATCGTATCTTGGAAAGTCTGTTAACTAATTTCAAAAAAAAAAAAAAAAACTGAATGAATAGTAGGAGGTTGTAAATATGTGATTTCGTTGTCTGGCAGTTTAAAAGGAAGAGAAAAGAGAGAGGACACGATGAGCAAGTGTTGTTGGTAAAGCCAATAAAAAGATTGTGGTGTTTTGTTGAAGGAACACATTGTGTGTGTTTTTTTTTTCATGAAATTTGTGAGATGATAGCCACATAAGAGTATAAGACAACACATATAAAAAACACAAATGCTTTTCATCTCACACGTCATATAAAGACATTAGTTTATATAAACTAGTAGATTGCACCCGTGCTAAGCACGGGGATATACACTGATGTGTTCACTACGATGGCGGATGATGGTGGCAGACGGTCCTTTTGATGGCGGACTGGCCTATGTCCTGCAGGAGAAAGAAGGCGGTGGCGTGTTCTCTTTTGCGTGAGAGCAAGAGGATAAAATAGATAAAGATTGCACATTTTTTAAAACAAAAACCTTAGTGGCCAAAATGAAAACAAACGAAACCAAACTATTGCCTAACATGTTATGAAATAATATATAGAGTAATTTAGAAATAGATTAATGGTTTGTATAAAGAAGTAATCTTTTCCAAAATTTAATATAATCAATTATATAAATTTTTCCATAATAACGGTTAACTTCTAAGATTTAGATGGAAAAAATAACTGAGATCAACCTATAGAGTGTTCATATTTTAAATTCTATTTAGAGTAAACTACAACTTTCGTTCCTACCTTAAGTTTGTTCTAAACAAAAGGTTCTTTCTTCCTTAAACACTTTTCGTTCATAACGTTTCAAGTTTTAACACATTTCGTCCTTGGTATTGATGCCTATTAACTTCTCCGTTAATTTCCCCCTCGTGACCATCACATGAGGGGTCTTGATCAGGGAGTAAACTACAATTTTCTTTCCCATAGTTTGCTCCAAATATCGGGTTTTGTCCACCTTTATCACTATTCGACACTGATATTTCAATTCTTAACATGTTTCATTCATAGTCCTAACGTCCATTGACTTCTTCATTAATTAAATAGGTTAACCCTGGGTAACTAGACATCTTCATCCCCACAAAAAGAAAAGCAGGTTCATCACTGCCACTACTAATATCGCAATTCAAAATGCAGTTAATCCATTATTTTAAAAAATCATGTTTTTAGATGAATAATACAAAAAAATTATAATTTTTTAAGCGTAATTATTGTACAACACTAATTGCGTAATTACTCTACACAAAAAAAAAAAATTGTTTTTTTTTTAAGATTTCAGTACTAAAGTACATATTTAATAATATGGGAAAAAAATTCAATTTTTTTTTTAAAAAAAAAATAGTTAAATACCCTCCTTCACTTCTCACGTTAAGGGTTATTTGTAGGATAAGAACCATCTGTACAAGAACCTTCCTCTATATATATATATACATACTAGTTTATATCCTGTGAGCTTCCCGGGATAAATAAATTTAATGTAATTTGTCCTAAATTTGACTCGTTACAATGAAAATTACCAAACGACATTGTTGAGAAATATGTGATGATACAAAATGATGCGGAAACGAACACAATCAAATGGCTTAAGAACGATTAGCTAACAAACTTGGGTATATAATCGATAAATGGGGCTATGTTATCAGGTAATCAAACATATTTCAAATCCGAGACCCGTCCCAACCCCACAAAAACGAGAAAAAAAAAATCAAAAGTCATATAATCTAATGGGACGGCTAATACACAACCCAAATGTTTCAGGTTTAGGTTTTTCCAATCGGGTTCGGGCTTTATTGCCATCCCTACTTAGCTAGGGGACTTCATCGCCGTACGCCCGTACATGATGTTTGCGTCTTTGCCTCCCACCTCGGCTATGAGGAACTCATCGTTCCAAAGAATTCACGCTTTTTAAAACATAGCTCTAGGCTTGCATATACAAAGTTAATGATTTTGGAACAAATTGTTAAACGTTGATATAGTGAATGTGTTAATACTTGATACTCTGATTGATCGTGGGCTCTCTGTAACTGATTTCAAGGGATTTTAGGACCATGATGATTATGCACATGTGTACGAGTGACCATATAATACAACACCTACTACTCAGTATGTGTTATGGGCTTTGTTGGAGTGCGAACACCTACCACTCAGTATGTGAAAGGTGGCCACATGGCCCACATCAGCTAAGGGGGACGCGAACACCGCCACGGGTGCGCAAAAGGGGCTTTAGCCCTCTCTAAGCGTGGGGCGAACCGCAGGCGTGTGGCACCATTTGGTGATTTTTATTTTTATATTTTATTACTAAATAATATACCAACCAATGATATATAGTCACCTCAACCCAATACCAAATGTCACATAAAGCCCACAACAACATACCTTAGTGGTGTGAAGTGTGACCTGTGAAACGCGATAAAAAGTGCGCCTTCGTGTCGCACCTTCTTTTCACTTGAAGCCCCTTTGGAGCCCCCCATAACAGTCTCAAAGGTTTACAAAACAATTTAAGTTGCACACACAAAAGTTCATAAACAAAGTAGATATTCGACTACAAGCTAGTTCAAAAACTATAATGCTATTGATTATAACTGCTGACTACCACAAATTTTTATCCAATTTAACACACCGATAATTTAACAATAACAATAGTTAAACAAGCTCAGGGTTGTCTATCAGCAAACTAAACAGTTAAACCTTTTGCTCAACGATTTCTCTAGATACGGATTTAGAAGATTGACTTACAAAGTTTGTGATAGGATCCGTATAGCCAGATCACCAAGGGACTTCAAACAAATCACCAGACAGGTCGGCGACATTTCTATAATTCCTCCAACCAAGATATCTTTTCTGTTTACGAGTTGTGTTGCAGCAATATGAGTGTTTGAAGACCTACAAAATCAAAACAATATAACCCAAATGTTGTCGTTTAATCCATAACGTTGCACTGCAGCAATTTGAGCGCTTGAAACATCTATGAAACACAGAATAACATGATATGAAAAAATAAAATTGCACAAGATGAAAGACTAATAAGAATGTGAATAAAACAAACTTTTTGTGAGTTTTGATCAAAATTTGAAGTCGCAAACAGAAAATACAATATCAAGAGTCGAATCACAATCCATTTGCCTTAGTCAAACGTTTCTTGTTTCGTTTTAAAGGCTTGTTCAAATGTTTCTGATACACTTTCAACAATCCAGGCGCTTCGTTTTCATACTTCTTCACAACCCATTTGAGAAACAAAATTTCCGAGTACATCAACCAATGACTCTGAGTAAAGCAAAAATCATCTTTTTCCTCTATCAACCCTTTCTCCGATAAATACTTATAAACCAAACACCTTGGAATAATCCTCTTCTCTACGCTATAACACATAATTATCGGCGATTGAATTATAAAACTTTTATCCCAACCCATCGTATTCACAAGAAAATCCAAGATTCGTGTAATTTTATCCATCGACGCCATCATACACCCTGGATTCCTCTCGAACGCCAACAAAATCTCGTTTTCAGACCAACCCCACTTCTTATAAAGCTCAACCTTTTTATCCCATGTCTCTTTGCTCATAGCCCTGAACGCATGAATCGCCCAAAGAAACCTCGACTTTGACGGGTCAATCCCCATTTTCGTCACGTTTCCAACAACCGTTCTAAACCTATCAGCCGACGTAAAAAACGTCCTGGGCTGTTGCGCCAACATAGACTTTATTCTCAACTCAGGAACCCCTATTTCCAACAACAACTGTATATTTTCCGCACCGTAAACCTGTAAATCATACGTCAACACTTGCGGAAACCGCTTAATGGCATTAATAACTCTATCATCTGACCCTAAAACAGACCTTAAGAAACCAACAGATAACAAAGCAGTTTCATGAAACTTTCCCTGCAAAACACTTCTTGGTCTACTAATCACAATCGCAACAAGATCAGCATTAGAAAAACCTAAAGAATTCAAGATTTTGAAATTGGGCAAAAGGGTCTTTTCAATATCACATAATAATATCTTGGGACAGCTTAAAATAACTTTAGAAACCTGTGATTTAGTGAAACCATTGTTCTTGAACAGGGCAAGAACAGAGTCTGCAGTATTTGATGTTTTTGATAAATCTAGACGTTTGGAGGCTACAATTGCAGATTCTGGAGGAATCCCACATGAGTTTATGAGGTATGTGGTGGTGAATGAGTGTTGATTTGGAGAATGTGATGTTGTGGTTGTGAACAGGGATGATTGGTGGGATGATGATGATGATAATGATGATAATAATAATAATCCATGACAGTGGAGTTGGAGCTTGCGATAAGTTGTTGGATGGGTTGAAATGGTTTTATAAATGTAATTGAATAACATTGGAAAGATTTGGAGGTTAGGGAAGATGTGAAATTATCACGACATGTGATTGATACTGACGCAGCAGCATACGATTAGAATTGAGATATGAACGGAGAGCAGCAAAACCCTAACCACGACCTGAGATATGAACATAAGGGGTTTTCTCTGTTTTTATTTTTTATTTTTTTAGGAATACTGGATTTAAATACTCACATCTATAAGTTACCACCTTCAAAAATCACTCGGTTTCACCTTTTAACCTATTTTCCCTCGGTGTCTTATACTAACTAAAAGTTAACTCGGTTAGTTTTTACTGATATGGCATGCCACATTAAAACTTTGCAGCTCAAGCAGTCCATGTCATCAAAGTTTGACTCTTTTTGCCATGTAAGCAGTTCACGTTAATAAAACTTTGACTTTTTTTATCACATCAACAAAAAACTAACTAGGTTAACATTTAGTTAGTATGAGACCGTTTAGGGAAAAATAGGTTAAAATGTGAGATCGCCAACAATGATTTTCAAAGGTGAGACTATTTAAATCAAATATTCCGGCAGCGGTGATTGTTGAGATTATTTAAATCCAGTATTCCTTTTCGTATTAGCGACAAAGTTTAAAGAATCTAAAGTATAACTAAAATTTAGAGTAAAGGGATTTCCGACATGTTCCGACGAATATTTAATAGGTCGCTCCATTACATTATTGTCAGGGTAAAGACATTTGGTATAGCAACTGAAAGATATATGCTTAGGGAGATATTAACACGTGTTTCATATGGAACGAAAACCATAAAAACGAATGTCGGACACGGTTTTGATAACACTTATACCGGTACCAATGCTATTGATCGGAACCGGTTCGTTACGACATTGGATAGTACTGATTCAATTTGTCACAGTAAAGAAAAAAAAAATCAACTTTTATCGAAACACGGATAAAAATAAGCACATTGCAACGATGGCATATTATATTATTAAAATAACAAAAAAGGTAAATGACAGGACTCATTATAATAAAAATAATCAAACTAGAGAAAAACAAAATATGTTTAGAACAATATAAAAATATAAAAATTAAAAATAAAATTAATAAAAAATAATTAGGTCATGGCACAAATCCCAAAAACAGGTGGGTTAATGGCCATGTCGAGTAAGCAAATGTCCAAGTTAGGTTTAAGACACGAACACGATAAGATATAACACACAAAACATGTAAAGGCGAACATGACACGATAACTTATCGTGTCATTTTTTGAAACACGAACCTATTTATACCAGGTTACCATGATAAGACATGCTTATAAACACGATTAGACACGAACCTGACGGATTTAGGTATGGTCTTCGATTGTGGATGGAGGTGGAGACTCTTCTAAGTTCTGACTTCTAAGCGAGAGGTGGTTGAGGGATTATGAGGGTTTTTTTTTTTTTTCAGGACACGAAACTTGCTAAGATCGTGTAGATCTGTCTAGTGTAATCGTGTCCGTGTCTAAAATTGCTAGGCCTAGAGATGACGAAGGTGGTGTGGTGGCAACGGTCGTACCGTTCATGTTAACTCATTAGGGTGGGTCAGGCGCTACCCAGACTTCACTAAACTATCATGATTTTCCCACCAACACTGTACTGCAATATCACTTCACTGACATACAAATTTATAGACAATACTACTCGGAACTACCAAACCTATATAAAACAAAAATCACACTCAATGTACGTTAACTAGGACCTATAATTGCTTCACTAGACCACTACCAACGCCACTAGTGGCCCGCCTTGTGTATGTTAAATTGTTAACTAAAAAATTACTTGTATACTCCTTTTTATAACCCTTGAATTCATTCCCCTTTGCTTTTACATTCCTCCTTTCACTTTCTTCAAACCTTGTATAAAAAAACATCAATCAATCATCAATCCCTCTGTTCAGCTAAAACAAAAACCTCAACTGAAACAAACTCTCCGTCATCATTTCCCCTGTTTCTCACTCAAACCTTAACATCTTACTCATGTCACCCACTCTCCAAGGTTTCCAGTCCCTATCATCATCATCCACGCACCCTTCTTCTTCCCAAAACCCTAACCCTAGCCTTCATAAACGCCCCACTGATTCAGGTACATTCAATACTAGTTTCAATCCGATTAATATTACTCAACTTGACTTTAATTGTTCCAATGACACCGCAACCCCCGCCGTTCGCCCGTTGAGGCGGAAGGTTGTGAAGGTTAAAAAACATCCAGTGAGGTCACAACATGTTAATAGTATAGATAAAACTGTTGATTTTGTGTTTAATGTTAGTAATAATGGTGAGAAACAGAAACAGAGTGTTGGAGAGTTTTTGGATGTTAGTGTGTTGCAGTTTAGTATGGGATCTAGTAATAATGTTGAATCGGGTATAAAGATGGGTTCGGAAGCGGTGCAGGATAGCGGAAATGGTTTCGGGTCTGGTGATTTGAGGTTTGGGTTTAGTGCTGATGAGGCGGACACGCGAAATGTTAGCGAAAGAGGTGCTGAGAAGTTTGTGTTTGGTGTGCATTCAAGTAACTCTAATGGTGCAGAGGGAGCGTCGGGTATTGATGGGTATGCGAAGGTTGATGAGTTTGTTAATGAGTTTACGGCTGAGGCGGATTCTTTTCTGGCTAGTTCGATATCAAACTTGAATCTCGGAACAGGGGAAGCGGAAGTTGTAAAGCCTTTGATGAATGATAAGCTCAAGGAACAGGAGAATGATACCTTAGATAGTGAAAGTTCGGTGAATTTGGACTTTGCGTTTTCGGCTGATCGTGTAGATGTTCAGACAGGTGGGAGTTGTTTAAAAGAAGAATTGAAAGAGACGGCGGACAAGGTGGTTTCTGATGGAAAGGTGGAGATGATGTCGGATGTTAACTTGGTTTTTGGTGCGTCTGGGAATGCGGGAACATCGACAGAAGGGTCGGGAAAGGAAGATTTTCGGACGAGTTTTTCAGATATGAAGTCTGGGGATGCTGCTAATGGGAATGTAGACGGTGGAACGATGTTTTCGGACAGCAAAGTATACGGAGTTTTTCATGTTGGAAATCAATATGAAAACAGATCTAGTTGCAAGGGAAGAAGGAAGGTTAATAAGCAAAAGAACAATGTGAAGAGTGAAGGAGCTGGAAGCCGTGATTACTTGAAGAAACAAGAGAGTAATATAGATTCTGTTCGTGATGGTAACTTCAGTTTTAGTTTTGGAAGTTATACAGGCGATGCTTTCAGTGATATTCCTCAATCTAAAATCTTTGATGAGTCGAAGGCGTCAAATATTAATGACCCTGCCAAAAATAATAATCTTAATAACGATTCATGTTCCTATTTCGATAACGTGTTTGTGTCTGGAAGTGACAAAAGAAACATATCATGTGCAAAATCAGATGCTACAACCTTGAATAAAGAAACTGATGAGGTTAGTAAGGTGTCAGCATCTGAAGAAACGGGGAAGAGTGATGCTAATATAGAAAATCAGAATCAACGGATGAACCAAAGTGATAAGAGTTCAGATGAGTGTCAGGGTTATCAAAATCAACTGAAAACCGAAGCTCGATTGGTTAAAGAGTCCGTTCCGCCTTCAGAAGCTCCTCCAACCAATGAAGCTGGAATAGCGAATAACTTCAGCTTTCCTAGTAACATTGGTGTATTTGGGACTTCATTTACGGGCTTCAATACACCCGATATAAATTTCGCTAGCTCCTTCACATCAGATATGTTTTCTGGTTTAGGTAAGAAGTTGGATTTCAGCAAAACTAATTCTGTTGGTCAAAGAAAATTAAAAAAGACCAAGACAAAATTAAGGCCGCAAGGTAAAATCCATCAGCAGGGTGGTCGTAATTTATCTGAAGAAGTCCCGCAGTCGTTTGAAGAATCTTCCGGTTGTTCACCAATGGATGTCTCTCCTTATGGTGGTAATGACGGTGTTTCAACTTCGACTAAACCTGCAACCTCTCAGGTTAAAAATGAAGCAGCTGTTGATCCTACAAAGAACGTCAGTGCAAACAACTTTTCATCATCGCCTGCCACGTCATTTGCTGAAGCTGATGTGTCGGCAAGACAACGACCTCATCGGAAGAAATATATCATAAAAACCAGCCAGGGTGTAAAATGTGCAACTCCAAAAGTATCTCGCGCACATGAATCTACTAGTGGGAACCATACAAAGGATTCAGATCAGGAAATATGTGACAAATGGCGAAAAAGGTGTTATTTTTAGCGATGTTTAGATATTTTACAGTTGTATACTTTGGTACTTATGTTTTTTAGGGTACGTTATGTTTTTGCTTTACACCCAGTTTGTTGTTTGATTTGTTTCAGGGGAAACCAGGCTTATAAAAAAGGCGATTTAGCAGAAGCTGAAGTTTGTTATTCAAAGGGTATTAGTTCGATACAGCATATTGAGACACCTACCTTTTGTATAGAGCCTCTTCTTTTGTGCTATAGCAATCGTGCAGCTGCACGCATGGCTCTTGGAAGGTTAAGGGAAGGCATAAAGGACTGTAGAACAGCTGCAGCATTAGACCCTACGTTTGTCAAGGCCCACTTGAGATCTGCAAAGTAAGCTTTCAGCCTCTCTTGTCACTTGTGCATAGCAAGTAAAAATGATCATTATCTAAATTGCTCATTGTGGTTTTCTGTTTATACTTTCTTGACCTATATGACATGCTTTGATTTCTTCTATTTCCACCTTTTTGAGCTATATGACATTCTTTGGTTTCTTTATCATACTATAGTATGCCTAATCATGGTTTAAAATACGGGTGAGGCGTGCGCCTCAAGGCGATTCGGGTAGAAAATGATTGGGTGTTTGTTTGTACCTGCGCCTCATAGGGCTGAGGCGGTAACAAAAATTGCGCCTCAGGTGCGCCTAAGGGGTTTTAGATGTTTATTTTTGATGTTTTAGACTTTTTGTGTCAATTTCAACCATTTCATGCCTTTTTAATGTGTGTTTTTTATGTTTTTGAATTTGATGAATATGATGATGAAATTAGTTAGTATTTCATTTTTTATATGATAATATAATATTTATTTTTTAATTCCGCCTCGGTTCGCCTCGAGGCGCACGCCTCGTGAGGTGAAGGGAAAACGCCTCAAGGCACGTTTCCGCACTTTTAAACCTTATAATCATACTCTTCAAGCTAAATGTACCATATTGATAAACGGATGTTGATGCTGGGTATGCATAGGTTAAATAGATGGGACATATAAAGGTAACATGACAAGTTATTGGGGAGTGTATAAATTCTTGTACTTTGTAGAATTTGTCTTATCAAAAGTAAAAATGTGTAAGTTATGATTTATGTTTTGGCTCTGGATATTAAGCTCATCGAAACTGTGAGCACCAAATACACTACTACACCAACATTAAATGAGTTGTAACCAGAAGGAATCTGATGAAGATGATGAATTGTTAAACTTATTGACATTTTATTACGTGTTGTCGTTCTCTTTTTGAGTTCTGAACCATCGTATAGTTGACTTTTTGAATTTCATAGGTGTACATGGTATATTGTAAAAGTTCCTGGGCTAAAATGGTGCTATTCCTGTTTAATGCTGATTAACATAATATCATTTGTGGGTAGTCTTGCACTCTTACTATGGAAGGTGTAGTTTGGTGCAACAAAGGAAGTAATGGTCATATATGAAAGATCTTGGAATATTATTATTGTGAATGAATTGAGAGATTACAATATCATCCCTTTATATAGGGAAGGAGATACATGATAATAAGGAAACAAATATAATCTCTAAATCTATACAAATCTCTAACTAATTCAAATATTCAAATATAATGATAATCCGATAATGCTAAGATCCCCCCGCAGTTTGATCGGGCGCAGAGCAAACGGTTAAACTGGATCTAAAAGACTGAAATAGCTCCCGAGATAAACCCTTCGTAAAAATATCAGCGTATTGCAATGATGAAGGGACATGGAGAACACGAATATGACCCACGCGAACCTTTTCGCGAACAAAATGAATATCAATCTCCACATGCTTGGTACGCTGATGTTGTACTGGATTATTGGAGAGGTAGACAGCGGAAACATTATCACAATAAACCACGGTTGCATGTTGTAACGGAACCTGGAGTTCAAGCAAGAGATTACGTAACCAAATTGCTTCTGCGACGGCATTTGCGACGCCTCTATACTCTGCTTCGGCACTTGATCGAGATACAATGGGCTGTCGCTTGGAGGACCAAGAAAGAAGGTTATCCCCTAAGAAAACACAATAACCACTAGTCGAGCGGCGAGAATCAGGGCAACCACCCCAATCAGCATCAGAATACGCCACAAGAGAGTGTACGGCTGACTTGACAATGCGAATCCCATAAGACATTGTACCCTGCAAGTAACGGATAATACGCTTCATAAAATTAAAATGTGGTTCACGGGGTTCATGCATAAACAAGCACACTTGCTGAACCGCGTATGATATGTCCGGACGTGTAAACGTTAAATACTGCAAAGCTCCAGCTAAACTTCGGTATAATGTGGGATCATGAAATAACGGCCCGTCAGACGCACTTAGCTTGCATGATAGGTCGACGGGGGTGACACATGGTTTACACGAGGACATTTTAGCCCGATCAATAATGTCCTTCGTGTACTGTGACTGCGAAAGAAACAAGCCGTGGGGATGGTGTGTCACCGTGATGCCCAAAAAATGATGTAGACGACCCAAATCAGTCATAGCAAACTCTCGTGAGAGTGACCGAATGATATCCTGTAAGAAAGCATCTGAAGAAGCCGTGAGAACAATATCATCTACGTACAATAAAAAATAGGCGACATGAGATCCTTTGTTGTAGATGAAAAGAGAAGTGTCACAAGCACTGCTTCTAAAACCCTGTGCAAGAATATAAGTGGCGAACCTCGTGTACCACGCCCGCGGTGCCTGCTTTAACCCGTATAAAGACTTCTTTAAACGACACACAAAATTAGGACACCGTTTGTCCACAAAACCCGGTGGCTGATGCATGTAAACAGTCTCCTGTAAATGTCCGTGAAGAAAAGCGTTCTTGACGTCCAGCTGATGGATGGGCCAAGAACGCGACACGGCTAAAGATAACACAGTCCGTATAGTAGCTGGTTTGACAACCGGACTAAAAGTCTCCTCACAATCAATCCCAACCGTCTGAGACTTACCGTTAACCACCAAACGTGCTTTATATCTCTCTAATGATCCGTCCGACTTATATTTATGGCAAAAAAGCCACATACAACGAATAATAGGGGCATCTGTCGGACGGGGAACCAAGTCCCAAGTTTCATTTTCCTGCAGTGCATTAAACTCAGCCTGCATAGCATGTGTCCAATTCGGGTCCGAGAAGGCTTTGGCATAAGTGGTAGGGACGGGAGAGATAACGGAAGTGTGAAGGTTTAGAGGTGGTTTTAGTGAGCCGGTTTTGGAACGTGTGGACATTGGGTGAGTGTTTGTTAAAACAGGCTGTGGGATAGTGTTAACCGGGACTGATTGGGCCGGTTCAGGTATGGTTTGGGATTGGGAAGCAGGCTGGAGTGGCGGGAAGCCAGGCGGGCTGATAGGAGCTGTGGGCCGAGATGGAGGAGTGAGTTGGGCTGTTGAGGTTTGGGCCAGATTTGGTGGGCGTGGGCGGCGTTTGTATGTAATGGGGGTTTTGGGCTGATTGTTTGTGGGCTGGGTAGGAGTAAGTAGCGGGGTGTTATTCTTGGGCTGATTGTTTGTGGGTGTGGGTTGGGGCCGTGAAAAGGTGAAGGGGATGGGCACGGTGTCATCAAGAAAGGTATAAGAGGTGGCCGGGTTTGGAATGGTGTACGGGAAAGTGGCCTCGTCGAAAGTGACGTGACGAGAAATGTGAACTTTACCCGTGGTGGGATCGAAGCATCGGTAACCCCGGAAATCCGGAGGGTAGCCGAGAAAAATGCAACGAATAGCCCGAGTGTGAAGTTTGTGTGGTTGAATGGCCGAAGTGTTGGGGTAGCACGCACACCCGAACACTCGTAAGTGGTCATATGTAGGGTGGCGAAGGTAAAGGGCAAAGGTGGGGGTGAAGAAATTTAGTCGTTTAGTGGGAAGTATGTTATGTAGATATGTGGCGGTGTGGAGAGCTTCCACCCAAAAGGACGGGGGAAGGTTGGCATGAATGAGGAGTGCACGAATGATGTCGTTAAGGCGACGTATCATTCGCTCCGCGCGGCCATTTTGGGAGGAGGTTTGGGGGCATGAGAAACGGAAGAGTAATCCGTTTTGATGGGCAAATGTTTTAAAGGCATTGTTGTCAAATTCACCGCCCAAATCGCATTGAAAAGTTTTAATAAGGCGATTAAATTGTGTGTGAATAAGACGGTGAAATTTGACAAATGTGGGAAAGGTTTCAGATTTATATTTTAACGGATAAACCCAAACAAAATGTGAAAAATTATCAATGAGGACCATGTAATATTTATAGCCCGATTTACTGGGAATGGGTGAGGTCCATAGGTCACAGTGAATGATGTCAAAAGGTGCAAAAGTGTATGTATTGGAAGAATAAAATGGCAAACGTTTACTATTAGAAAGTTGACAAGAATTGCAAAAGTTAGACCGATGGTCTTTATTACAAGGAAAATTAAAATTACGATGCAAAATATCTAAAACTTGAGCTCCTGGATGGCCGAGGCGGTCATGCCATGGTTCGGAAATGGTGGTAAGAAAGCAGGCTTGAATAGGCAGTTCAGGTGCGGTGAATGGATATAAGTCCCCAGTGCTATTGTGGCGCGAGAGAATTCTTCCATTGTGGAGGTCCTTCAAAGAAAAACCAAATGGATCAAATTCGATAGAAACCCAATTATCACGTGAAAAACGTCTAACGGAAATAAGGTTTTTAATAATTTGGGGACTGTATAGGACATTAGGTAAAATGTATGTTCGGTTTGGAAGGTTGTAAAAGCCTGTCCCGGATTTAAGAATTGGAACACATTGACCATTACCGACTAACAGTTTATTACATGCAGTAGATGAAGAAGGGATTTGGATCATACCTTGGTCTTGTGTAACATGTGCCTCGGCTCCGGTGTCCATGTAGGAAGTGGGGTCTTGAGCCTGCATAGACATAGCAGAGAAAGCGGCACTCAAGTCGGATGGACAAAGTGCATTGTAACCGTAGTTTGATGGAGGAGCCGAAGGAGCAGCATAACCAGAATAATTGGCCGAAGGTGAATCTGACTGTGCAGAGTGCTGACCCGTGGGCTGGCTTGATTGGCTGGACGCAGAGTATTGGGCTGATCCAGAATGACTTTTGGGCTGCTGATTGGGCCAGGCGGGCTGAGTAGGGTACGGGCAAGGCGGAGAATTCCACCAGGCCCAGTACGGGTAGGATGGCATCTGAGGAGGCCAGCCAGAAGGCTGACGTGTTGAGCCTCGTCCGCGTCCTCCGCGTCCAAGCCGGCCGCGTCCGCGGCCCCGTCCCCGAGAACTATACTGCTGCTGCGAATATTGCTGCTGTGAGCCGCTGTGAGGCTGCTGTGGGGCACTAAACTGTTGCTGGGAATCACGCTGTTGCTGCTGTGTAACAAGCACCGAGGATGTGGTTGACTGACGGGCGGCCATTCTGATAACTTCATCCTGCAGCATCGTGCAAGCCGTATCCCAATCTGCATTGTTTTGGTGAATAAGGGAGGCGGTTGTGTCATACTCTTGTGGTAGCCCGCGCACCAGTTGTAGAACCAAGCGGGATTCGGTAACGGGTTGGTCTACATCTTCGAGTTGGTTGGCAAGATCGCTGAGTGTTTGGCAATAATCTTCGACAGACGAACACTTGGCGAGGGTGAGATTGCAAAACTGAGTTTCTAGGGCAGCCGCACGAGCCTTCTTGTTGCTGAGAAAAGTCTTCTCAAGTTTGAGCCAAGCGGCTCTAGCCGAAGAGACTTGACCCAGCAGCCGAGGCAAGTGTTTGTCGGCCACAGTGTTAAGTATCCATTGGAGGACGAGAGCGTCGAGTTCAACCCATAGTGGGTACTCGGCTGAGGTGTCTTCGGGTGGTTCGGTTCCGTCGATGTGATGTAGGACTTTGTAGGCAATGGCATGTAGTCGAAACATCTTGACCCAAGCCGTATACGTGACGGTTTTGCCGTCAAGTGTACGGACCTTACTGTTGATATTAGTTACCGAGTATGCGGGGTGAAGTGGGGCGGGCTTATCGGCCGTAGCCGGGGCAGAGGCTTCTGCATCAGTCTTGGTCATGGCTGCGATCGGAAAAGAAGAGCAGGCAGTGGCCGGCTATCGAAAAAAACTAGGGTTTATAACAGCCGAAGCTGTTTTTAATGAAGGGATGTTGGATCGAAATCCGGCTGGGTATAGAGCCAGAGAGGCTCTGATACCATGAAAGATCTTGGAATATTATTATTGTGAATGAATTGAGAGATTACAATATCATCCCTTTATATAGGGAAGGAGATACATGATAATAAGGAAACAAATATAATCTCTAAATCTATACAAATCTCTAACTAATTCAAATATTCAAATATAATGATAATCCGATAATGCTAAGAATATAATGCAACATATATTTGTATTATTATTTTCTTTATGAGCTTCAAGGCTTAACTGCAACTTTCTGCAAGTTAAGGACTATAATGTTTAACTGTTTCTTTATTTGTAGTTGTCATTTACTTCTAGGAGAGCTAGAGGATGCATCATACAACTATAGCAAGTGCTTAGAATCTGAGAACATTGTTTGTTTGGATAGAAGACTTGCAATTGATGCTGCGGATGGTCAGCAGAAGGCACAGGTAATCACATACTTTATATAGCTCTTGTCTCGTAACTTAATATTCAATATCTACTGCAATGGGTAATGCCATAATGTGATATTGTGATTCGTATATTACACCTTCAATACACAATTTTAAGGTCTTTACGGGCTTGTGATCGTGAATTGTAGTGGCGTTTCTTTAGATTGCAGATTGGAACATATCTATTTTATTGGATTAAATTCCAAGAAGTAATTTTATTTTTATATACTCTAATTAAATAATTCTCACATTGGCAGAAAGTTGTTAATTATCTGAAGCAGTCTGCAGACCTTCTGCAACAGAAAACCTACGAGTCAGCAACGACTGCATTGGGAATCATTTCTGATGCTTTGTCCATAAGCTCTTACTCAGAGAAATTACTTAATATGAAGGGAGAGGCTCTCTTTGAGGTGTGTGATATTCTTCATGATTAATAAACAATATACATTGCTTATGGTTAATTGTTGAAATTAATTGCTTTTCCATGATTTGGTCTTGCATGTAACAGTTAGGGAAGCATAAAGATGTGGTTCAATTGTGTGAGCAATCTCTAGATTCAGCCGAAAAGAATTTTGCAACGGAATCAAAGCTTTGGAGGTGGAACCTGATGTCAAAGTCCTACTTTCATTTGGGCAGGCTTGACATAGCTCTTGACTTAGTTGAGAAACATCAGCAGTTGAGACCTACGGCAGACAAGTAATGCATATTATTTATCATTATAATAATACCTGATGTTTCAGTTTCTTGACAAAATTTTGTATTGATATATGTTTACGTTATGTGGTGTGGAAGCAGGAGCATGGACTCTACAGAGTCATTAGCTCCTCTGGCTGTTACTATACGTGAGCTTTTACACTGCAAGGTATGGCTACTTGGCTAGCATTGTTTTTGTTACGCTGACGTTTATTTGTTATATGTTTGTAAAACTTGATAAAAACATAATGTTGTTCCTGGCATCTTTCTATGTTCAAGTGACTTCTATTTTTGTTTTACTTAGTTTTTATACGATGTTATTGCCAAATACTTAAAGTAGTTTTAAAGCTGTATCCTGTACATATTGGTGTATATTTGCCACCGTACCAAATTTATATTTATTTTTTTTCTTGGATTGATCAGATTGCAGGAAACGATGCCTTTCAGAATGGTAAGCATACGGAAGCAATAGAGCATTATACAGCTGCAATATCAAAGAGCATGGAATCACACTCATTTGCGTCTGTCTGTTTCTGCAATCGTGCTGCTGCACACCAAGCTTTGGGTGAAATCATTGATGCCATTGGAGATTGTAGCACAGCTATAGCTCTTGATGGAAGTTACCCAAAGGTACATGCATGTTGTTTTGGTGCTCTAATCTTTACTTTCTTAATTGTAATTTTGATCATTTCTCTTTACTCAAGTTTGGCTTGGTCCGTATGTAGTAGCATGCAAGGTCAAACCTTAAACTTTATTGCTTTTGTAATATCGTCAGGCACTTTCTAGAAGGTCTACATTATGGGAGATGATTAGAGACTACAAACATGCAGCTGATGACCTTCAAAGACTCATTTCTATTCTTGAAACACAGTCGGGTGAGAATTCTAAGAAGTCTAATGGCAGTGTGAAGGATCTAAGAAAAGCCCGTCGTCGTCTTTCTTCTATTGAAGAAAACTCAAAGAAAGAAAGGTCGCTAGACCTTTACCTCATTCTGTAAGTTCTTTCCCTTCCAATAATTCTCAGGTATTTTTTATTTTTTAAGCTTTAGAGCCGCAAATTTTTATTTATAGCAAACAATGTTAATTGCTTGTTTTTAGGGGAATAAAACCGTCAGATGCTGCAGCAGAAGTTAAGAAGGCTTATAGGAAAGCAGCTCTCAGACATCATCCAGACAAGGTCTTAACTTTGTCTTCTATAGTTTAAGAAAGAAATAAACCTTAAAAGTTGAATGTTATATTTGTCACTTATTATATTGTCTAAAGAGTTTGTTTGTTGTAGGCTGGTCAGGTGATTGCAAGAGCTGAAAGCGGAAGTGACGGGCAAAAATGGAAAGCAATTACCGAATCAATTCAAATGGATGCTGATAAACTCTTCAAGATGATTGGAGAAGCATATGCTGTACTTTCAGATTCCACCAAGGTCTGCAAATCCACCCGTCTCAGCCTTCTTTGATTTAAATTTTTATTCAATGTGTATACATTAACCGCTCGTTGGACTTTGCAGAGATCAAAGTATGATATGGAAGAGGAAATGTGGGACGACACTAACACACATGCCAGTAGCAGTGGCAGAAGAGCGTCTGACTTTTACAGTTCTCCGTTTGAGACCAGCAACCGGAGAAACTCATACTATTCAACAAAGACCTATGGTTACTCCCACCACCATCACTATTGGGAGGACTCGAGAAAGAATTACCAAAACTCCTACCCGCGTTGGTAAACCGTAAATCCCTAACAAAAATATTTTTTGGTTCTTTAAAATTGGGATTAACAGCGACTCCTGTAGCCTCCAATCATCAAGAAATGATAATCTTTTTTCCCTAGTAGTCGAGTCACATAAAAAATAAGTTAGGTCCTGGAATCCTACACAACCTACATATATATACAAAAAGTGAAATAGGTACTCAAGCAGGATGATCATTGGATCCTTCACACAATTTTTTGTTAAACCTGAGAACCCGTTACCTGAAAAGTCACAGGAACCCTTCTAGTCAACGGCTTTAGGTAAAGCGCAGCTTGCACCGGGTACGTGGCCTTCAAGACTTCACCCTAGTTTGTTGTCCATTAAATCTTGTTGCTACTTGTAACTTGGTATTTCTGTTATAAAGTTGCTTGATTGATTCTTGAAAACAATAGAGGTGGTGTACTAAATTAAATGTGTTTTCTTTCATTAATGATCCAAGTTAATCTTAAAAAGATAATATTCTCCCAACAAGCTCATTGTTAAGATCAACACCACCACCAACCAATCTTAGAGACAAATTTATTCCTCCCTCTGAAATGTATCAAATCGGACGATGTTAAGACATCGGACAGGATATCAGAACACTGCTATGGCTGCAACATCCTAGAGGGCGTGAAAGAGGGGGCGGGAGGGTGAGGCGGGGAGGGAAGGAGGGGCGGGGGGCAAGCTAGGTGAATGTTGATTGGTTCTTTTTTTTTTTTTTTTTTTTAATTCTCACACACATTAATAATAATAATAATAATAATAATAATAATAATAATAATAATAATAATAATAATAATAATAGTAATAGTAATAACCCCATATGGGTCTCACAAGTGCCACATGGCGCTTCACCCCCCTCTTTCCCGCCCCCACTCCCTATAGTCTAACTAATTGGAGATTGAAGCAATCTGTTTAAGGCTTAGGCGTTATTAAGCTATTTAATCTTGGGAAGCCCTCTAACCACGCGTTAATGAAAAGTTACGCTAGGACGTTTAGTGATTTTTTATTTTTTATGGCTTTTAAGTTAATACTAGCTGATTACCCCGGGAGGGTCTCGGGGTTGAAAAATCTAATTTTACGCGATAACCTATTGCAAATGGCTTAAGTTAACTAACCACAAAATCTCTCAATCATTGCATTTTCATAGTATTTTAAATGTGGCGATTGAGCTGATTTTCAACATCGTAGATAAAAACATGGTTTAAAAGAAAAAAACATGATTAATGAATAACATGAACACTTTGTGTGTTTTTTCCTGTATAAACGAAACCCCACAAAAAATAGTCGATTTTTTCTCCGTTTTTTATATAGCACTATGGTACTCGTTGGAAAGATAATAAAACGCTCGTTAATTTGGTGTAATTTTTTTCTTTAAAAAATCTCGTATATAAAAGATATAAACGTTTAAAAATTATGGGAAGAAACATGAGAGAAAATTTTAAATTTATTTTTAATTTTTTTTTATAAAATAACTCAATTTAATTTTAGTAATTGAGAATTTATGGTTTTATGTTTATCTTTTTTTAATTAAAAAAGGAAATAATTCAAAAACACTAAAATCTTTCAATTATGATGCCACGTGAGACTCTCAAGGGGAGGTTGAAATCTCCATTGCACGCCACGTCAGCATATACGTTTTCTTTTATATATATAGATAGATTCATATGTTAACTTGAATTTAATCAAGTTGTTTTGCAATTTACGTTTGTTGTGCTTTTTATCTAAATCTATGCTAGCCGTTTATGAATTTACACCGTTCACAAACACATACATAGAATCAACTAAAAAGTACTGAATTTACGAGAAGTATAAGAATACATTTAGGGCTGCAAACGAATTGAATGAACACAAACAATGTCTTGTTTAGGGTTTGTTAGAGAAATAAATGTATTCACAAACTGTTTATGAACATTTACCAAACAAGATTTTTTTATATGTGTCTGTTCATCAAGGAAATGAACATGTTGGTTCGTTTATTTCAGGTTACGAACACAAACGTTCATGGGCACAAATATGTCTATAAACACAAGAATAAAAACAAGTGATATGAACTAAAACAAACATATATTAAGGGGGATTGATTCTAATAACCTGAACTATTTGAAATTGTCCACTGACACCCCAAACTAAAAAATTGGTCATATATAACCTGAACTATTGACTTTTTGGATTTTAGCACCCAATTAACTGACGGTGTTAAATGGTTTGCTGACGTGGCACGATATGCTGACGTGGCATGCTGATTTGTCACTCATTTTAACTAATCAGTAGATGATGTGTTATTATCCTTTGAAACTTAAAACCTAAATAAAAACTATAAATCCACATTGGCATTTGTTATATATAATTATACAAAATCCAATTCAATCAAAATCTGATTACCTAAATTCAAAGAAACTCATATCTTTTCCCTCAATATCGACTGAACATCTCTAACCCTAATTTCTAAATTGGATGTTCACCACGTCATCATCATCATCATCATCATAAAACCATATAAACCAGATCTAATATTAATAAAACAACCACCCCATTCTCCTTCATTACAAACTCAAACCCATATATGATATTAATAAAACAATCCATGAGAGAGAGAGAGAGAGAGAGAGAGAGAGAGAGAGAGAGAGAGAGAGAGAGAGAGAGAGAGAGAGATGCAGAAGAGAGAGAGAGACTCGGGTTCGAAATGGAATCTTGGAGCTGGACGCTTGGGTTCGAAAAGGAAGCAGGGGTGTGGCTTGGTTCGATGTTCATATATCAGACATATAATTTTCTTTTTTTTTTTTTTGGGTTTGGGTTTGATGTTTGTGAAGATGATGTTTGTGGAGGTTTATTTTGGGTTTGATGTGCAGGGGTTGAAGGAGATGGAGTTGTTAAGGGTTTATTTTGGGTTTGGGTTTTTAATAAAGGTTGGTTTATGATGATGATGTGAGTTTGGGTTTATGATGATGATTCATCATTGATGAATATGACGTGGGTTCAAATGTGACTTATCAGATCTGTTTTTAAAAAAAAAAAAAAATTAAAGGCACACGTGGATGATGATGATGATGATGAGGTGGTGGATTTTTTTTTTTTTTTATAAAATATACACGTGGATTGACACATCAGTATGCCACGTTAGCAATCTTTGCCACCTCAGCAACCACACTAACGACGTCAGTTAGTTGGGTGCTAGATTCCAACAAGTCAATAGTTCAGGTTATATATGGCCAATTTTTTTTTGTTGGGGGTGCCAGTGGCCAATTCCGAATAGTTTAGGTTATTAAAATCCAATTCCCAATATATTAAAAAGAACAAAAGTATGTACATTAATATTTATTAAATATTTTATTAGTGAGAGTTTTATAGTATTTAAATAAAATGAAAATTTTGAAACCTAATGAACTATCAAATACGAATGAACAACATTAAAGAACATTTTGCCGAACGTTTACGAACATAAATGAACAAACACGGTCTTTGTTTATGTTTATCCATTTAACTAAACGAACAATTTTTTTCTTGTTCATGTGCATTTATTTATTAGTATTTATTAAGACGAACACAAATGAACTTTCAGTCGAACTGTCCGTTGAAGGTTCGGGTCGTTTTCAGCCATAAGTGTATTGATTAAGAATAGAGCACATCCAACATTTACTTTGAATGCCATTCGTATAAAGAGGTGGCAAGCCACGTTAGCAATCTTTGCGTACGTCTATCATCAAAGTTTTAGGAATTCCCAATAATTCATAATGTTTTTGCCTTCTTGTTCAGAGGCTCGTTGAAGAATCACAATCATTGTGGAGCTTCGATCAATGTGAAGGAGGTGATATATGACATCTTCATTATAACCTGTTGGTAGATATGGAAGGGTAGGAACTAGAAACCAACGACTTTAAAAAAGCAAGCGGTTTTCGGTAGAAGAGATAGTGACAGACTTGAAGAATTATGGTTTTCTAATAGGGTGTATAAATCCTAAATAGGTGGTGTATGAATCCTGATTACCTTTCTAATAGGTGGAGTATGAATGTCGATTAAAGTAAGTGGTGTACTTTTGACTTGATGTAATTTTGGTTTTTGGCGGCTCTGTCTCTCCTCAAGACATGATGTTTCTTGTTGGTGTTTTAAAGAAGTTCAAGTTTCGAACAAAAATTAAGTTTTGTGAAAGATTAGTAAAATAGTAAAGGTCACTCTGTGTTGACTTTTTTATTCTTCTAACTTTTTTTAAAACTTAAATTTTTTTGTATGTCTTTATTTTAAAAAGTACTATAATATTTAAGATTTGTTTGCTTTTTTATATGAGTATTATAATTGTAATGATATAGACTCTAGGTAAATCCTATATAGGCTGTAGAGAGAGATTGTTGGTTTATAAGACATATCTAGCCTCCTAAAATCATCTACATGTTTTGAGTTTAATTGGTTGTGAAAAACATAAAATTTTCACAGTTAAACATGATTAGATGAGAGTAATATCAGAATGAGTGACCTCTTAAGAAGTCTTCACCATAGTAACATAAAACAAATTTGTGAATTCAGGATGGGTAAGCCTCATCAAGGACAATGAGTCCACTTAGTGATTATAATGATGCAGACTGCTGAGAAATTATGAGTCCACTTAGTGATTGTATTCAACAATATTTAACAAATTAAGGATGGACAAATTAAGTCATTCATTCATTTATCACATCTTATATTTTTTATAATATAAAAATATTGTTGAATACAATATTTATTTATCTATCTGAAGAAACACGAATCCTAAATTACCGAGTCAGGGCTGATCTATGTAGTGAATCCATAGGGGAGATATTTGATTTAGCTTAGAAAGCGTGTATTTGAAAATGAGGGTCTAAGGAATAAGACCAAGGAGGTAAAGAAACAACCGGTTAGAAGAGCCGAGCCTCTAAACGTTGGGAATAAAAACAATAGTTGGAAAAGTACGATGTACTCGTAGGCTTTTCAACGGGAGTTATATTGGAGAAAAGATACCGATAAAATGAGAAGGAGCTCCTCCTTTTATAGCACCTTGACTACCAGCTCTCTCAACCCGTCCTCTACCTTTAATGGGGCCCAGCCTAGGTAAAGGGGTCTCCTAGTCTCCGTCCCAAATTCCTAAGCTCAATTTGGTGCAAGTGGTTTATGTGAAAAAAGGGGGAAAGGGCGTTAGCTACGAAATTAAGAAAGAGAAACAGAGGAAGAAGATTTTCTTATTGATTCATAGCTAATCTTGTTACAAGGCATTAATAATCTATTTATACAAGTTCCCGCCTAATTAACTGCCATCAACTAACTTCTAAACTTCTTTACTAATTGACAACTTTGCCCCTGCACTTATCTATTATTACAAAATGACACTTTATTACATTTTCATACTAACATAACTCCCCCCCCCCTCAAACACAGTCTTGTCCTCGAGACTGAAAATCAGGAAATCTCAAATTGAAATCATCAGTGAACTCCCAGGTGGCTTCAGCTAACGGTAAGTCCTTCCAATGAATTAACAATTGTTGAGCCCATCGATTTCTCCTTTTTACTAAACGTTTATCAATTATAGCCCTAAGTTGAAGCACAAATCTGTGACAAATTGGTAGTGGCAAGGTAGGAGTGTGTTGACCATGTGCCTTTTTCAACAATGACACATGAAATACATGATGTGTTGTAAAACACATGCATTTTTCCTTAGCATTTTAATAGTTTTTCGAGTCCTTTATTTATTATTTTAGGGAGTTTATAGCATGGTTTTGAGTATTTGGTAATTTTATAGGTTATATATATTTTTAGTATTTTTAGTTATTATTTATGCAATTTTTATTGATTTTAGATGTTCGGCGAAAAAGGACGTGAATTGAAGAAATAATATCAGGAACCGAACATCCGGGCTCGAGAGTTGAAGATAACCAAGAATGATTATTAGTTGAAGAATTAAGCTAAATGGACCAAGGAAAATGAAGCCCAAATAAAAGAAACAAGCCAAGCCCAAGGAAAAGCCCATTTTGCTGATTTCAGGCGCCGAGCACCATGAGGAGAAGGGCTAATCTCCCCATGGTGTGTGGGGGGCATGTCTGACGAAAAATAATGATTTTTTTATTAGATTTCCATATTTTTCAAGGGGATAACTCAAAACAAAAACCCTAATTCGTGGGCGGCAACAAGGGGGACGATTTTGAGAGCTCCAAAGGAGGGTTTTGAGTATTTTGAAGAGATCCATTCATTCCGGTTGATGCTCGTACGATTAAGAACAAGTCTTGAAGCGAAAATCATGAATATGTGTGGCTAAACATCTTGCGGTTTCTCCGGGTGAACGATTTGAGTATTTTATCAATTGTTTTATGTTTGATACTCATTACTTGGATTAGATTTTGTGAACACCTTAAGGTTCTTTGCGTCTAATTGTATGTTTGACTGATCTAGATAGTTTGGTTGATTAATATTATTGCATTATGTTATCGTATCTTGGTTTTCTTGCACTAGGATTAATTTAACTTTGCAATTAATGTTATGATAGCTGAATTGGGTCGAACAACTTAAACAAAGTCATGTCTATGTGATTTCCTAGATAGGGTATTAACATAATTCAGTTGATAATTACCGAATCAGAAACCCGGAGTGACCGTTTTTCCATATTATTGTCTTTTATAAAACTCTATTATCACTTCGTTTTGCAGCACTACAACACTTTTACATTAAACTTCATAAAATTACTTTAGTTAATTTTAATTTAATTAGTAGTCAGTAAATTAGCACTTTCCACAAACTCCCTGAGGTTCGACAATCCTACTTCCTATACTGCAGTCAGTTGTAGCTAAGGAGTAGTTTTTATTAAGTTTTTTATTAGCACTTCGACACGCGATCAATACATCTTGGATCTAAGTAGTGTCAAGTAAATCTAACTTGTAAGCAACCTTCCCCACTTTAGCTAAGACCAAGAATGGTCCAAAATACTTAGGCCCCAATTTATTATGTTTCTGCATCCTCATTATAGTCTGTACAAAAGGTCTAAGCTTCAAATAGACCCAATCACCAGGTTCAAAAGACATGTCACTTCGATTAGCATCTGCATACTGTTTCATCCTGTTCCTAGATTGTTCTAGGTACTCCTTCAATTTAGTTATCATAGCCTCTCTATCCCTATGTAGATCATCAACAGCAGCTACTTGAGTGTCATTAGGAATATAAGGGATATGTAGAGGTGGAGGGAACCCATAAAGAGCCTCAAAAGGAGTGGTCTTTATTGCATAATGATAGGTAGTATTATACCACCATTCAACAAGACTAAGCCACTTCAACCATTGATTAGGAGTCTGTAAACACATACACCTCAAATAAGATTCTAAACATCTATTTAGAACCTCTGTTTGACCATCACTTTGAGGGTGATATGCAATAGAATAAGATAGTTGAATGCCCTGTAACCTCATGAAATCCTTCCAAATTTGGATTAAGAAAATAGGATCTGCATCTGACACAATATTCACAGGATTACCATGTAGCTTAAAAACAGAATCTAGGAATACCTGTGCAACTTGAGGAGTTGTATAAGGATGAGATAAGGCATGAAATGTGCAAACTTAGCATCTTTGCCCTGATTCTTGGGAAGACCAATAATAAAATCCATAGACACATCAGAGAACATATGGATAGGAATAGGTAAAGGTTGTAAAAGACCTGGATTAGAGACAAGTTCATATTTGGACTGTTGGCAAACATGGCATTCTTTCACAAAGTTGAAAACATCTTTATAACACCCATTCTAATGCATGTTCTTAATTCTTTGTAGAGTAGGAGTGAAACCAGAGTGACCCCCCACTGATGAACTATGAAAAAGCTTGAGAATATGCTATTTTAGAACTGGATCGTTGCCAACCCATAGTTTATTCTTTCTTTTCAACAAATGGCCATCCTAAGTGATATTATTGAGTTGCTCTCCTTGATTCAGTTTCTGAATCATGGACTGGATTTTAACATCAGCTTCCCAAGATGCCTTGATTATATTTAACAACATAGGATCAATGGCACTTAAACTCATTGTAGAGGATCAGATTGTAAGAAATCAACTAGATAATCACACAAGTAGAGTAATCTAGGTGTGGAAACCCTAGATCACATGCAAAATGATAATCAACAAATCAAAACACGTAGAAATCCATTTTAATAATCATTCTCATTGATAATCACTTGATAATAATCAATTAAAGGTTAGATTACAATGAAAAGACTCAATCAGAAACTTCTAGACACACTCTGAAAAACACACACTTCACCTATACCAAATGACCAAAACTCTTACCTTCAAAACAAACTCAAAACCATATATAGGCAACCCATTCGACCTTTGCAGAGGTCGAATGGCCTCGTTCGACCCTTACTGAGTACGAACCAATACAAACATGCATAAACTTTCTTCATTCGACCTTCAGTAATCTCCATTCGACCCATCGTTTGGTCGAATGGCCTTCAAGATCTTCATATCAACAATAATAAACGCCGTATCTTTATTAATCCAAAGAGATAGCCACATATATGCACCTACAAACTCCCCCTTGGCTATTGCTTGGATTGTTGTTCTTGATACTCTAACGTCTTGTTCATCAGTTTAATCCTCAAGATCTTCTTTTGTTTTGCGCTCATTTCTAGTTTTGGTTGTTTGAGCGAACTTTTCTTCATTTCTTGAACTTTCACATACTTTCCCAGCAATTTGTTGTAATCACATCCAACGTTCACATCCCAAGCAAAGCAAAAACATACAACTCTGTAAAACTTCATTGCCTGCTCCACGTCTTGAACTTCAAAATGAATCGGATTGAAATACAAAATATTGATGTCTTCTTTTGAACAATTGATCATCCACATTGGATCAAATATGCGTATTTTCTTATACATAAGCTTCGGGTCTTTGTCATGTTAAACGATCACAGCTTCAGCAGTTTTCCAGTCATAGTACCAGAATGTAAAGTCATTGCTGAAATGTTGTTGTATCGGCATTAAAGGTATTCTCCTCATCACCACAGGAGGCTTGTATTTCAATGTAACTTTCTTCATTCCAGTATCAGGATCAAGTTCTTTATGTACAATCCGTTTAGGATATTGAGGCCTAAACAAGTCCCATTTCGTTTGACTTTCCCGTGACATCTTATCAACAAACCATCCAACAACATCGTTGTTAACAGAAGCACCATTCATCGTATGTCTACAAATATCTCTCACAGCCCAATACGGTAAGGTTTTAATATCATGAAATCTGTAAAAGTACAGAATTCCTTTCTCCCATTTCACACCTATACACCATAGCTGTGGAAAATACTTCTATCCCAACGCTTTGCCTTTAAAGACTTGGTTGTGATATTTGTAGAAATCTCCTTGTACTTCTGCAATTGGTCTGTTTGCTTCTTTTTTTTTTCAATTTCCTCAACAATTCTTTCAGCTCATAAGATTGTTTGTAAGTTTGTATCTTTTCAGCTTCTTTTCCAAACACTTCATCCATTATCTTTTTCCCTTTCTTCTCAGCTAGCTTCTTAGCTTCATTAAGTGTTTGTTCATTAATCTCAGGAATCGCAACATTTTCTTTCCTCCGATAATACTCAGGATACTCTTCATGTGAAAGATCCTCAATTTCCACATCTTCAAAGATTGGAGTATCTTGATCATCAGAATGATTTCCTGCTTCAGTTACTGGAATATCAGGAATCTCTTTATCTTGCATAATCTCTTCTAGAGACTTCCCAACCTGCTTAGAAATTCCTTCAAGTATCTCTTTCGTCACTGCTGCAGATACTTCCCCATCTTCAAGATCAGGATCATTGTACTCGATCTCAAATCTCATATCATCATTTTCAAAGATTTTAGGGAATCTTCCAGTTAACTCTATAGTCCAAACATTCTTCTCAAACATTTACTTATATAACTTCTTGTCATCATCGGATAAATCACGAATCTTTTCATTCCAGAAAATGCTTTGATCTTCATCAACATTCTCTCCTAGTGTCTTCTTCGAACTAGAATCACCTTTATCACCTTTATCTGATTCTCTATTCTCAAATGTAAATTGTTCAGCATCATGATCATCATCATCTGAATCTTTTGAACTTGCATCTTTGTCTTTGTTAGCACTTTTGCCTACTGCATTATCATCATCATCATCATCATCATCATCTGAACTATCATCCTCATCATCATCTCCACCCTCTTCATCAGAAGTCTCATAATCAATCTGTTCCTCCTCTTTATCTTCTTCCTCCTCCCCAGTTCCTTTTAACTGTGGCGCTTTTGAATAAAGATCATCAATCAGTTTCCTCATGTCTTTATTCTCAACTTGAATCAACTTGATTCTCTTTGTGTTCCTCTTTCCTCTAGTAATCAACATTTTGTTTTCATCTTCAAGCTGTTTAATCTTTGCTTCTAATTCCTCTTGATTAGCTTTAGAGGACAATACAATCTTCAACATAACACTTTCATCTTCTTTCATTTGTTTGATCTCAGCTTGTTGTTGATTAAACGCTTTCATCCAGTGGCGAAGCTTGAAAATCCGGACCGGGGGTCGGCAGTATACAGTGGCGGACTCATAATTTTTCTCATGGGGAGTGAAAAGTTTTATGGGTTGGTTATCTATACTAAATATTTAAAAAATTCTGGTCCAATTCAGGTCGGGTCGGGTCGGATCACAAAACAAAATGATAAAGCTAAATTAAATTTCAAAAACAATATATCGTCATTCGAAAATAATAATAGAAATACAACATCCATGCAATTGCTTTATGTTGGTTTTCATTTTTTTAAGGGAAATTGGATTTAAATACTCCAAACTGTTGCTCGTTGGCTGATATCTATCACTTTGACTATCAATACTCTCAATTTTATACTTTGTATGTTATGTCATCCCCAAACTAAAACGCAAAAACTTCCTCATCATCAGCACTTGACCCTGATTCCAAAATGAGAGTGACATAACAAACAAAGTGTAAAGTTGAGAGATCGCACGGACACCCTGCTAGTAACTAATAACCAAAATTACATAAAAATTGATGATCCTATAAAACAAATTATTATTTTTATAATTTGCAGTAATTAATAATGTTATTTTATTTTTTAGGTTGTTTCTATAATTTGGCCTTTGCTTGTAGCTACTTGCTATAGTGGTCTTTTATAAATAAAAAATATACAATGTTATTAGTGAAAAAGAAAATTAAATAATAGTTCAAATTCTAAAAAGAAAGAAAGAAAAGAAAACAACTAAAAATTAAAGAGTTAAGAAATCGTACACTTGCATGTATGAGACCACTTTCATAAAAAGACTATATAGTAATTTACCAAATAGCCCCTATTAACTCATCTTTTCCAAAATGAAAACTTGCTGCAACTCTTATCAGAAAAGTTCGCCGATGAACAATGTTTTCGTTTTTTACCTTCATTTTAGTTCAAATACCTTTTGCTTCAATTCTTTGCCATCTTTAAAAAAAAGTGGGGGTCGAAACTGTATATACCAAAAAAATTCTATACGATTACTATATAATCGGAACTTCTGAGCGAAAATTCAGAGGGGTCGGCCGCCCCCTCCCGCCCCAAGTAAGCTACGCCCCTACTTTCATCACATTAGCAATCTGTCGGTTCACAGCTTCCATCACTTCACTTGAAACTATAACTTGAGGTGTAGATGATTCAACACTAGGTTTAGCACTCTTCTTCTGAATCTCCTCCAAAATATTCTTCAAAGTAGCAGAAAAGTTTTCAGGATTTATCTGAGATGCAAATTCAGTTGTCACAACTTCCTGTACAACTTTCTTCTTCTTTGTGACTAGTGATGTAACTTTGGAGCTTCCAACTGCTGGTACTTTCTTTCCTTCAATCAACAGATCAATCTCTCTGTCTCTTTTAGTTCGTGGAGGTTCTCTCTTTGACATCTTTTTGCCTCCGCCTCTTTTGACTTTGGCACCTGTAACCGGAGAACCTTGAATGTCAACATTTGCATCTAGAGCAAACTCGTATTCCTCATCATGTAATGATGTCTAGCTAGTATCAGGTATAGATGTAAGGATTGTTGGGTCTGGATTACTCTTATTACAAACTTTTGTAAACTTTATCTCTGTGACTCACCGGCACTGTATGTGTTGACTAACTTGCATGTTTTCTCGGGTCGCTAAGGTAGCAGGGAGTCTTAGGCGCACTGGAGTCGCACCGCGTCTAGTCTTGCATACATAAGTAAACCATGTTTGGTTTGCATTCATACTTTTGAACTATGGTTTTCTAAACATTAAAGCTTCCGCCGTCGTTGTCTGTCTTTACTTTCGAACTTATAAACTGTTTGGTTGATATTTCTACGTTATTTTCATAGCATATAGTTTTCGTTTATTGTGACCGTTGACTTGGATCCTGGTATGTCACGCGCCTCGTGGTAAAACCCCGCAAGTGGAACACATACCAAGGGTTTCTTTACAATTTCCTAAATTTTACCACTTTTCTTCCCTAAATACCCCTAGAAGATAATCAACTTTTATATGAAAATGGAAGTCACCCAAACTAAATAAACACACGGTATAACAATATTTTTGAACAAATTTCATATAATGGCGATGAAAGATAATACTTTATGTTACCACAATGAATAATCTTATCTCAGCTAAATTTGTATCAGTTTTGAAACTTTAAATTATAGTGACTGAAGTCTTCCTAGATTAAAGTCAAGCTAAACAAAGCGCCTTTTTTATATCATTCAATGCAATCATTTTTTTTTTCAATTTTAATCATGATGATTACGTGAAATTATGCTCTATAGCTTTTATTAGTTGATTAATTTTTAGGCATTTTATGATAGATTGTTGATATGATATACGTGTCGTTCATTAGGTATTGGTTAAATGATTGCCTGTTTGTTTAGAAAATTAAGGTTGGTGTACTCTTTTATTGATCTGCTTTAGTAGGAGAAATTCCATGGTCTGAAAATTATTATTTCAAATATATCCAAGTCCAGACTTTGTTCTTGATGATTCAGTCTATGTGAACAACTCATGTTAGGACAAAAAGGATTGAGGAAACCACTTTTGCAAACCTTAGTCTAATTCATACTTCTGCAAATATTCTAAGTATAGAACTACTGAAGAAAGAAGACTAAAGTACTGAAGAAGGATTCAACAAGTACTGAAGAAGATAGATCAGAAGTTCTGAAGTCTAACCAGACAAGTTCACTAAAGAACTACTGAAGACAAACTACTCATCAGTAGTTTGTCATTCATCAGCACTTGTACCAGAATCATTCCACCGCCTTATGTTTCAGTAGTTTAATTGTTTATAATTACTTTATCCTTTTGTGCAAGTTCCAAGAATGCAACTTGTTGCAACTTGTTACAGACTTGCTTTTTGGCAAGGTTCATGTATTTGTAAAGTCTATAAATAGATAGGTTCATCCATCTGTTTTAGACATTGATTTTAATTCAAACTGAAATCCTTCAAAGCTTATTATTGTTATTTCCATTTCATTTATTGAAAATCTATTTGAGTATTTATTATCATTCACATTCAATACTTAGATTCTCATTAAACTTGTCTTTAGTTTTCAAACATCAAGGGAGAGTAATAACTCCTGTTGATAGTGTAACTTTACTTACTTATTCCGCTGTGCAAATCTGATTGAACTTGCTAAACACATAAGTGTTCAATAGCAAGCAAAACACCAAGAGCATTACTGATCCAACAACTCATATTCGCCAGTGAAACGTACTCCAATTACCAAAAAAAAATGCCTAATCGATCATTGTCTTGGATTACAAACTTGTGGATGATAATTACTTTGGAAATAGTAAAAAAAAAAAAGCTCAAAAGTGTATTTTTAATGAACAAAAGTACAAAACCATACATGCTGCACCAATTATTAACAAAAAATGTTTCTAATCTACTTGACCGGCCAATTTCAACCTGTACGCTAACATCTTTTGGCTTGTTAACATCTCTTAAAGATGTTATAAGGATGCCAACTCCCCATATTTCTCTCTATACACACACACACACACACACACATATATATTAGTTCCTTTTTACTTCAGTTTTATTCTAAATTAGAGAAACAATAAGCGTTGAAGGTAGAGAATTCAATGGAAGGCAAGAAGCAAGGTAAAATTTCTATGACATTTATCAATTAATTTTTTCCATCTATTTTTAGTGTGAAGTTCATATTTTGTGTTAAAAATGAAGAAAATGAAATAAACCTGAAGCAACCCATAAAGAGTTTGTTATTTAAGGCAAACCCAATGCCAAGCTTCTACCATGAGGGTCCACCGCCAAATGTTGCGCAAAAAAGGAAATTAATAAATCATTTAGCTTATAATGGTTCCTTAACACATATATTGTTGTCAATACAAAGTATTGATTATATTCATACACTATTGATGTGTTCTATTTAACTAAACAATTCTAACGAACACAAAGTCTCCCAAAGTCTTATCTCCAGTTCATACAATCTCGCTAAGAAAAATATCCACAATTAGCTTTATGAAGGTGTTTGGATGTGCTTTTTCCAAGTTATTATCTGATTATTTGATTTTGGGTATTTAATATAACAATATCACTTTTGCAAATACATATCCGAACGGTCCTTAAATGTTCAAATTTTTAGTTGGAATTATGGAAACATCCTAACTAGAGCCTTAGCTGTAGGAGTGGTGGTTGGGGATACGTAGCTAGAGGTCGACCTTATAATTTAAGGATTATCTACCAGCATGTAACTTTCGAGCTGTAAGTAATTACCATTCATTTGAAAGGTATTGAGATATGTAGCTAGAGGTTGACCCTATAACTTCTTTTATTGTAATTGACACATTAATTAATAGTACTTAGTGTGCACCCTATGTGCAATGGGTTTACTTGTTGCCAAGATGCAAGGGGCAAAGGCGTCGTTTGACCCATAATAAAGCATAACTACGACTTGGGTCAGGTTGTGCAAATATATTGCAAACTTACAAATCACAACTTTTAATTTCTAAATGGACATTGACCTTCATATGATAGTGTATACAATATCATATTATTACTACATGCTTTTGTCATGTAAATGAACTTTATCATTTAGCAAGGTGTCTTCAATGGCACGGTTATGTAGATATGCAATGACTACACAATTTACACAAGAGTGATGTTTATGTTCATATTGGTCTGTTATAGTATTATACCTTTGATTTATTAAGATTTGTTCAATAATGAGTACATGATTTTGTGGTGAATTGCAATTAGTTATAAGTGGCGGTGCACATTTCTTTTCTTTTCTTTCTACAAATACTTGTTAAAACATAGTGTGCACATTTCTATTCTTTTTGCGTAACTTGTTGCAAAAAACCTAAGTATCATAATGTTGTATTGCAACCCATTTGTGGATCCCGCTGCAACGCGCATGTAAACCCACTAGTATATTAAAGCGCGTTTAATATATGAATTTATGAACGCACGTTATTATAATCTCAAAAATTAAAACACACGTTATTAATAATAACTAGTAGTAAACGCCACGCTCCGCACGGCTTTTGAATCCTAGACTTACTATCCAAAAACAAATTTCTTACAGCAAACATCAAATTTAAAAGGATGAACATGCAACCTAATTAAAGCAGACAATGAATGTCATTCATTCAACATCTTCAAATCCAACTTCTATTAAATATCTTCAAAGCCAACCTTTGATTCTGTTGCAGCAGCAAACCAACACCGCATCCGCATCATCTCCACCATCAAGGGTAGCTATAGGGCGTGAGACCTAAGCGCCGCGGCCCCGCCGACAGCACACCACCGAGGCATTCACCACTTTTCACACCGGCCGTTGCTTAATGGCCACGCGACGGAGCCACAAAAGACTACCGCCACCATAATGATGAAAACGCCGTCGCGTGCCGGCGGAACCGTCGTCATCGACCTCTCCCTCTCTCTCAGTGCTCTCTTTCTCTACCGGGTTCTCAGCGTATTGTAATCATGTCCACCTTTTACACTAATTATATAGCAGATGACAGAAACCGTAATGTAACCGCGACCATCAACTCCGGTCAACGGATGGAATATTGTGGCAGTGTGTAACAGGGGGATTTCATGAACCTGAGGAAAAGTAAAGAGACAGAGGAGCTTTGGAAAGAGAGAGGTATGTGATATTGCTTTGAAAACCCAACCAACATATGAGCAGACAACATGCCTTGTACTATATCTGTGATGGTCAAATGTAAAAAAGTAGAACTTGTGTGGGCAAAGCAAAAAGGTAAATAAATGTCTTATTGCACCGACGGTTATCATTTAATATATATAGTAATATCACAATTTATTATTCAGACGCACTTTAATCTTGGAGTTGATGAGTTTAAATGCGCTTTAATCTTTTGCACAAATATTCAAGAAGCAGGCTCATGCCTCTCTCATGTTGGAACTTGAAGCTTATTTAAAATACTATCGGTTTGTACACTTTTCATGTAAAGCAATTTATTATTTTTTACCATTTTAAATTTTAAAATCAATTGATGAGTTTAAATTCAGTGGTTTGCTAAGAAACTTGACAGAAGTGTACTCTGTTTCTTTAAATTGAACATGGGCTTCTTGGTTTCTGAAGGGATAGGGAGCCTAATCCACGCGGAGGCGGCATCCCTATCCCTCTACATAAAGATCCGCGGAAGCATTAGCGCGGGATGTAGTCCGCGGGGAACGGACGAGCCACAAAATAGTCTTATACACTTCACTTGGGAAAAGCAGACGCGTGCCCACCAACGCGCGGAATATTCCACTACGTAACAGCCCCAGGTATGAGGTACGGAAGATCAAGGATCAGGGAGATCCGTCTGCAGAAGATCACAGGTACCACCAAGCGGAAGGCGACACGTGTCCGCAGTAGCCCAACAACCACTAATGTTTAACAGTGACGTGACTGGTTCCATGCTTCCACCATGCTGCCTCTACTGTGCTGACCAGGCATGCTTACTTGCTGTCAGGGGTTACGTCAGACACCAGCATGTAAGTCAACCATGCTGGGTCAGAACGACATACCGTCGGCGGCCAGTCACAAGCTGCCACATGTCCGCCTGGCAGGTCACTCTCAACTGCCGATGACGTCAGCTACAGTGCCATCCTTTTTCCCGCCCTTTCCACGGGCCAAAAGCAGTTGGGCTGAGGCTAGGCCCAAGGAATACAAGACTTCTCGTGGGCTTTCTACCAAGTCCACGATCTCCACTATAAATAGAAGACATCAACTCCTTAGCAAAGGATCCGAAAATACTCATTTGTAACATAGAGCTAGGTTTATTTGTAATACTTTGTACTCTCCAAAGTAATAAGATCACCGGATCTTCACAGTGGACGTAGGTCTCGCTTGACCGAACCACTTATATCTTCGTGTTCTTACTTTTACCACACACACACTCACCTATATTTCCACTATTGGGTTGAACCAAAGGTTTGGGTAAAGGAACGTACTTGTAGTTACATAAGTATTTACCACTCGGTGATTAGTGATAATCTCCGTGATACTTATTGTTTTTTCAGTTTCTTATTAATGGGTCAGATTTGAATGCCCAGAAAGAGAATATTGTTAAAAAGATAATGGAGAAGGAGAGTGTTAAAGAGAATATGAAGAATTTGGTTATTTTAAGTGAGAAACTTCTTTGTTTCTCCATTGAAATGGTTGAAGAACAGAGTGCATGAGGTTGAAGATTAAAAGACGAAGGAGACAGTGACAATTTAACAAATGTGCATTCTATACAATTATACAAATTATTATCCATAAACAACATGATTAAACAACATGTTACACAAATTTATTATTCAGACGCACCCATCATTTAGTGTTAGACGCACGTTTAATCACGATTGAAATAAAGGTGCGTTTAAATATTGGCGAGAGTGCGTTTATAATGATGGACCAAAAACAACTCATTATCTCTCCATTTCTCTTCAGTATCATGCTCTGTTTTTTATATATAAAAAAACAGAGCATGTTTTAAGTGGTGGGTTTTCAAAATCAGAGCATTCATTTACGTTTATACATTTCATCTTCTTCATTTACATTCAGTAACCATGCTCTGTTTTTTTTTGGAATGATTCTCTATAATTGTTTTTTTTATGCACTGTTGTTGTATAATTCGAATAAGGTGTTTCCATGGAATATAAGGGAGAGATAATGAGTTGACATCTTCATCTTCTTCATTTACATTCAGTAACCATGGATACTAGCTGACATCTTCACAAAACCCCTTGACACATCAACATTTCAGAAGTTAGTATCCATGCTTGGGATGCTAAATTTGTAAGTGTTTATTTTATTATTCTGCAATTTTTCATTTTTTTCTCACTTACAAACAGACAAAAAGTCTGAAACAAAACTTCTGAAAAGAGAGAAACTACTGATGAACAAAACATCAGTATGGGGATAATTTCTGAAAAGTGTGTAACTTCTGATAAAATAACCTTCAGAAGTTATGAATAAAAGTATTTATAAAAACATTTCTCATCAGCTGTTAAAACTACTGAAGAGAAAATGGGAACTACTGATGAAGATAATCCTTCATCAGCAGTTTAGTCAAAAAGGGCAAATCTGACTTTTCCCATCATCAGAGGTTTTGACCTAGTCGGTTAAAAACTTCTGATAAAGAGATTTTTAACCAAGGCGGTTTAAAAACTTCTAATAAAGAAGATTCAAGCGGTTAAAAACTTCTGATAAATACCTTTTCTCAACACTTATCCTTTCAAACTCAAAATATCCCTCTTTCTCTCTCAAAAACTCTCTCAATAACCTAAACCTGCAAATCAACTGTTCGATCAAAACCCAAACCACATGGCTCTCGTTCTAAAACAGGGACACAATCAAAGAGCCTTTCTTGAAAAACAAGAAGGCTGGTCCCAATACGATGAGATCATTGATCTTGTCGTAAAATCCCAATATTTTACTGCTCTCACAATAAACCCACCAATTCATACTGAAACTCTAAATGAGTTCTGGGCAAATGCTGAGACGGTGACGGCTGATGATGAAGTCATTTCCCTCAACTCAAGAATAAAAGGGAAACCACTGACCATCACACCGGCCACACTGGCAACAAGACTGGGCCTGGATGATGTAGCTGCCCCTGATCATGTTGCTAACACTGATATTCACCTAACCATGACAGAGTGTGGTTATCAAGGTACTCTCTCCCATGCTACTATCTTCAAAAAATATTTTGAACCAAAATATAAGCTTTTGTTTCATTATATTATAATGTGTTTGAGTCCAAAAATTGGGTCTTATGACCAGATGCCCTCCACTTTTCAACCAATATTTCATTCCATTGTGAATGAAACTAAATTCAGGGCATCAAAACTATTTTTCAATGAGTTGGTGTTACATCATAATAATACCAAGAAAAAGTTTTTGTTATACCCAAGGTTCATTATGCAATGCATAATAGGGGAACTGGGTAATGAGGTGCTTGTGGGAAAAGTTTCAACTTTAAATCCATTAACCTCACAAGCATACTCTAGGCACAACAAACCGGCTACCTGGCCAGAAGATGATCAGGGAGAACAACAACAAGTCCCCCTAAAGCCCACATCTTCCAAACTCACACCACCAAAAGCCAAAAAGCCCAAGCCAACAAAGACAAAAACCCACCAACCCAAAAGAAAAGCTGTTCAGGAGGTTGAGATGCCTGAACATGCTCATGAGCAATCTGCTCTTCAAATAGGTGAGACTGAAACACCCTCTCAGTCTCATCCATCTCAAACCCCACCAAGAGCACCCATAACTATTTTATTCAAAAGAAAAAGACTTAGAAAAACTATTGCAACTCACTCTTCTTTTGAAACTGCTGACCAACCAATTTCACCTATTGCCCAAACTACTGAACCAACCCCTCAAACTTCTGAACCAGAGGCAATAGAGATTGCCAAACTTCTCTCTGGGCTAAAAGAGAAAGTCCCATCTGATTATGTCAGTCCCCTACAACCACAACAAACAGGGGACATAACCACAACATCAGACATGGATGTGGACATCACTAGCCCTAACCCAAGAGATGAGGGTGGACCAGAGTCTTTAAGCCCAATTTTAGAGACTCTTGGGGCATCTGAGGCTGCTACTACTCAGTTACCACCCAGTGGTGGATCTGAGGATAGATGTAAAATAGCTAAGACCTCAGATGTGGCAACTACTGATGAAGGCTTAATGCCTGAAGTAGGAAATCCTCAGAACCAAGAACAAGAGGTTCATGAGAGAACTGAGTTGGGCTCAGCTCATGATTTAACTGAGACAGTCCTCAATGAGGACAACATCAGGGATACAGATGATTCCATTAATTTGGATGATGTTTCAAAAACCAAAACTACTGAATTGACGGCACTTTATGAAGGTCCTGTTTCAGGGGTATCCAAGCTCAAGAAGCTAGTCACCCCTGCACAGGTTAAAGTCCACTCAATCCCTAAAACCCATAGAGTGGCATCCTCTGTACAACATGAGGATCTCCCAAAAACACACCCTTCACAACAAATGCCTACCCAATTCCCTGGGCAAACAAGCATAGACTTGAACCAGCTATGCAGCCCAGAGGGTCCCCTGTACCACATGATGAGCACTCTCATCAAGAATCACTTCCAAACATACACAGCTAACTTGGAGCTGTCTATCAAAAATCAATTTGGAGTGATCAAGACAAAGATGAATGATCTGTCCAACAAGATAGAATTCAACAGCAAACAGATTGCTCATCTTCAAGGTCAATTCTCCCAACTCTCAACCTCTAAACTTAAACTTGATGAATCCAAAAAGGGGGAGAAAATCAGGGAACCTAAGGAGTCATTCCAAGCCAGGATAAGGGCAAGAGTGGCCATCCTTGAAAGAGATCAGAAGGATCAAGCCAGGAAAGAAAAACTGGCCAAACAGTTTGGTGTCTCAGTGGAAGAAATTGAAGCCACAGAAAAAGAAGATGAGACCCAAACCTCTGAAGAATCCCTAAGGCATAATGAAGAAACTTCTGATGGCAAAAGTTCTGATGAAGAATCAGAAAGTACTGAAGACAATCCTTCAGTAGTTGACAAACCATCAGCAGTTGTCAACCCATCAGAGGTTAACACTTCCAAACCTCAAACTGCTGACCCTTCCAGAACAACTGCTCCCATTCAACCAACATCTGATCCTATCAGGCCTACTACAACAGTTACAACAATGACTGTACTAAACCCTTCTCCTATCTCTCAATCAGCTGAATTACTAGAGAAGAGTTTAGTTGCAGCCAACAAGAAGGCCAGAGAAGATCTGATCTGGAAAACTCTGGAAGAAAGGGATGATCTAGACTTAAGCCATGAAGAAAAACTTCAGGCCTATGAAGCTGAACTACAAAGGCAGGCTAGCCTTGATGAGATTGCTGAACAAGACAAAATACAACAACTGATGTCTTACATCACAAAGAACAGCAAGACTAAAGCCTACACACTCAAGGGACTCTCTATGCAAGAGCTAACAAGAAGAGCACAAATCATTGCAGACAAACTGGCCACAAGCAAAGAAGGAAAGGCCAAGAGAGCCCAGATGATAGATGAATTAGTAGCAGAGGGCTATGGTTCAAAAGCCTCAGTATCCAGATGGAAAGAAGAAAGACTGATGGATACTTACAGAAAATACAAGGCTGCCAAGGCTGCAATGTAACATCGCCAAAAATTTCAAATTATGAAACGTATATTATTTACATAACGTGCCTAAGTTTTATTTCACGACTACACAACTTATATATATATATATATATACATACATATATATATGATAATAATAATAATAATAATAATATTAAAAATAAATTTCAGATTTTATATGTAAAAAAAAAATAAAACTAGTTGGTTAAACATTAACCCAACCAACAAACCAAGCCAAACCCACTAACCTTCTACCTCTTGAGCCCACCCAGCCGAAGCCCAAACCACCTTAGGCCCAAGCAAAACCGGCCCAACAGCAACCCCTTCCCTCCTTCCCTTTTTACAGTTCTAATAAAAAAAGAAAGAAAATTTGTTCCACCCGGGTCTCGAACCCGAGTCACCACACACACAAGCACACGCACGAACCAGCTGGGCCACAACCCTTTAGTTGGTTTAATCCCAACCTAATATATATTTAACCCCTTTTAATCTGGCCCCTTCTTCCTTTCCCTTTTTCGCGAAACAGCAGCAGCAGATGAAGAATTTTATTTTTTTCTTTCTTTTCTTTTTTTGACCATTCATTTGACTCCATTAATGTACAATAACCAAGGTTTGACCTAGGTAACGTGATTTCCGGCCTTTATTAACTGGGATTCACGCGTATTGATTAGCAATTGATACATAATTATACAAAATTCGCGAATGAACTTTAAACATATAGTCAACCTTACCATTTCTTGATTCTGCAACCCACCCTATAAATTGATCAACCTCAAGCCTTCACAACTCGTTCATACACCTCTCTCAACCACCAATCTCTCTGAAACATCATCTAAGCTTGTCAATCGATCGCAGTTTGACTTTTTGGTTGACCGGCTAATCGAGCATCAAAACAATCTTGTAAGCATAATTATTCTTATGGGTTTTGTTCATCGGCGTGTGCACGACATTAACCCCATGATTAATTGGGTTAATGTCGTGTGAATTGATCAATTGAATAATCTAGGGCTCTTAGTAATAGATTTTGGGAAGAAACTGTTTTGCTATATTGTATTTATTTTTAATAAACTGAGATCAATCACAACCACAGGCCCAGGCCAAGTGGTTGTGACTGATGCCTACAACTTAGACAACCCGGGTTCGAGTCCCAGCTTGGGCACCCATTTTCACCTATTTTTTTTTTTTTAAAAACAAATCAATTATATATATATTTCATTTAAACTTGTAAATTCATTTTTAATTATTAAAACCTTGTTATAAATTCTAAAAAAAATTATTTTTAACAAATCTGATGTCAAAGTTTCATCTACAATTTTTATTTTTCTGAAATTCATTTATTTAATATTTATAATAATTAAATTAATTTTATGCTATTATATTTATAAAAATCCATTAAAATATCAAAACAATTTTATTAAATTCTCCAAAAATTATCCTGAGTTTGTATAAAGTTAAACTTTACTGAAATGATTTTTAATTCTGAAAAATCATTTATTTAATATTTTTAATCAATTTTTGTTAGTTTTAATCATAATTAAATCATAATAAATTCAATTTTTATTATTTTTGCACCAAAATTTTATACAATTTATTTTTAAATATTTAGAATAGAAAAATGATTTTTAAAACAATATTTCTTTAATTTTAGTATTTTTGAATATTAAAGTTAAAATTTTGACAATTTGTGATAAATAGAATTAAAAATCTATTTTAAAGGAAATAATTTTATAAAAATTATTTTTACACTTTAAACACATTCTTGTAACCATCTTAAGTTTAAATTTCATAAAAAGATTTTTAGTTATTTATTTACTAAATTTCTCTCAATTGGCGAATATTTTTAATATTAATCAAACGAACAATTATCCCCAATTCGAAGCCCTAGAACATATACATTTGTATACTAGATAGACTTAGACATATTTATTACCTTATTATAGGGTGATACTTGACACATTTGGGCAACACACTATTTCTCAACAAGATATAACATTTTACCAAGGTGAGTTTTACATAGCCCCTTTTCTATTTATCACCGTTTTTGGGGTGAAACATGTTACCACATCATTTATGCAATTCAATCATCAATGTGTCTATGTGTTTTCTATGTTGCATTATGTCTTGAGCATGATTAGAGTAAGCACCATTCTAGCATAATCATTAACTCCGTACAAGCCGACGGTATACATTGATAGATCTATTGGACTGACAATCCCACCCGGATACGTGCCTCCTACAAAGGTTACGTGGGTGTTTGTTATCGCATAACATATTCAATTGGACCATGAGCGTATGGTATGTATCACATTATAACAGTCATCAGGGTTGATTATGCACTCGATTTATTTCTAGTATGTTCTCACATATGGACTAGATTGACATGACACATGAATTGCACATCATTTTTATTCAAATATCAAAAACCTATGTAATTCTCACCAACTTATGTTGACCCAAAATACTTTCAAAATTAACATGTTTCAGGTAACAATGAAGCTGAGGCTTGAGTTAGCATGAGGATTTTACTTGAAGTTTTATTTGAAGTTATTGAAGTTGTAATTTGATATCATGTATTTGAATTCTTAGACATCATTTCACATTTTGGATATTATGTTTGAATAAATTATTTAAAATTTATATTATACCATGTGCTACTGAAAACAATCATCAATACGTGGCACCCCGATGTTTCCGCCATCGGTTGGGGTGTTACAGATTGGTATCAGAGCCATGGTTATAGGGAATTAGGTTATTAGAAAAATAATCTAGTCTATAACCATAGGATTTAACAAGTACTTGCTTCTTTTACTTGCTATTCTCTATCTCCCTCCTACTTCTTATCCCTACTTTCATTCCTACAAGAAGGTTGCTCTCCATCAGTGGATCTACTCTTAGAATAATAGGACAAAATCCTCAGGTGTAACCTGAACCCCCTTGAGATCTCGTCGAAGTTCTAGATTTTAATAACGAACACGTGCAATCTGGAAGGGTGAATGCCTGTATTCTGAGTTTTCTGTCTAGGACTGGCATTGCGCATATATCCCAATCAGACTAGGGACCCGGATGCCTACCTGGGAATTCTCGGGATGAGTGTTCACTTATAGGCTAAAGCATGTCTTCATAAGTTATTAGAATCTGGAATCCTTGATAAGTCAACGTTTTCGTTTATTTGTTTTAATTAATGAATAAATGATTACATTCCTTATATTACCTCATTCATTTCATGCCTCATTGAGACTTCATTGTGTCCCTTACAGATCATGTCTCCACGCCACGGCACTCGCTTTAACAGTGGTGACAATCATGGAGAAGAGAGCAGCAACCACAATCCCGACCACAACACTAACCACAACAATGGAGGTGACGCCCAACTAGCTACGATTATTTCTCAACAATTGGCACAACAAATCACAACTCTGGTTTCTAACTTGTTGGCTCAAGTCATTCCAATGAATGGGAACAGCAATGGAAATGGAAATGGCGATGGAAATCACATGAAGAACGGAACCTTAGTTCGGAAAAGCAAGAAAACAAGTATTGTGGCCGCGGTAACTACCAAGAACCAGAAGCGTAAGACCAGGAATCCTAATGTAAACCTCACTACACAAGCCTCTAACAAGAAGCCTTATACAAGAAACTTTCCATTGTGTAACACATGCAATCGACATCATCCCACTGTTTCAGCATGTCGCGTATGCACCAATTGTGGTAGGTATGGCCATCTGGTCAACACATGTCGCGAGACCCCAAACCCTAATGCCAATCAACCCACCAACCCTGCTCAGGCTACTAATCCTAATCGATACAACTACGGTCAATGCTATGAATGTGGGGACCCAAATCACTACCGTAACCGATGCCCTAAACTAAACCGAGATCAAGACCCTCCAGCTACTTAACAGCAAGTCCCACCATTTAAATGTGGTTTGCTTATAATTCTATGTAATGACGCTTTTGATTCAAGTAATAAATTCTAGTATTATCATAACATCTATGTGCATGCTTGTTTGAATGTAAACTGATTGCTATATCTATGATCATACTTGCTTACTTGTACAACAGTTAGTTGACTACCAAACAACCTACTTAACGATTGATAGAGGTCATCATGTCTTTCCAACAGTCGGGAGAGGCCCTACCACCTGCTCAACGATTGGTGGAGACTATCAGACCTACTCAACAATCGGTAAAGTCATAAAAGGACGCAAAACCCTAATGTAAGGTAAATTGGTAATTACGGTCCGGAACGTAATCATGAATTTACAGGTACATTAAGGTAGTGTGAAATCTTATCAAGGTTTTCAGTAGTTAACCAATTGTAGGACTAGTGTTTCTCTTAACTTCGGGACGAAGTTCCTAAAAGTAGGGGAGACTGTAACATCGCCAAAAATTTCAAATTATGAAACGTATATTATTTACATAACGTGCCTAAGTTTTATTTCACGACTACACAACTTATATATATATATATACATACATATATATATGATAATAATAATAATAATAATAATAATAATATTAAAAATAAATTTCAGATTTTATATGTAAAAAAAAAAATAAAACTAGTTGGTTAAACATTAACCCAACCAACAAACCAAGCCAAACCCACTAACCTTCTACCTCTTGAGCCCACCCAGCCGAAGCCCAAACCACCTTAGGCCCAAGCAAAACCGGCCCAACAGCAACCCCTTCCCTCCTTCCCTTTTTACAGTTCTAATAAAAAAAGAAAGAAAATTTGTTCCACCCGGGTCTCGAACCCGAGTCACCACACACACAAGCACACGCACGAACCAGCTGGGCCACAACCCTTTAGTTGGTTTAATCCCAACCTAATATATATTTAACCCCTTTTAATCTGGCCCCTTCTTCCTTTCCCTTTTTCGCGAAACAGCAGCAGCAGATGAAGAATTTTATTTTTTTCTTTCTTTTCTTTTTTTGACCATTCATTTGACTCCATTAATGTACAATAACCAAGGTTTGACCTAGGTAACGTGATTTCCGGCCTTTATTAACTGGGATTCACGCGTATTGATTAGCAATTGATACATAATTATACAAAATTCGCGAATGAACTTTAAACATATAGTCAACCTTACCATTTCTTGATTCTGCAACCCACCCTATAAATTGATCAACCTCAAGCCTTCACAACTCGTTCATACACCTCTCTCAACCACCAATCTCTCTGAAACATCATCTAAGCTTGTCAATCGATCGCAGTTTGACTTTTTGGTTGACCGGCTAATCGAGCATCAAAACAATCTTGTAAGCATAATTATTCTTATGGGTTTTGTTCATCGGCGTGTGCACGACATTAACCCCATGATTAATTGGGTTAATGTCGTGTGAATTGATCAATTGAATAATCTAGGGCTCTTAGTAATAGATTTGGGGAAGAAACTGTTTTGCTATATTGTATTTATTTTTAATAAATTGAGATCAATCACAACCACAGGCCCAGGCCAAGTGGTTGTGACTGATGCCTACAACTTAGACAACCCGGGTTCGAGTCCCAGCTTGGGCACCCATTTTCACCTATTTTTTTTTTTTAAAAACAAATCAATTATATATATATTTCATTTAAACTTGTAAATTCATTTTTAATTATTAAAACCTTGTTATAAATTCTAAAAAATTATTTTTAACAAATCTGATGTCAAAGTTTCATCTACAATTTTTATTTTTCTGAAATTCATTTATTTAATATTTATAATAATTAAATTAATTTTATGCTATTATATTTATAAAAATCCATTAAAATATCAAAACAATTTTATTAAATTCTCCAAAAATTATCCTGAGTTTGTATAAAGTTAAACTTTACTGAAATGATTTTTAATTCTGAAAAATCATTTATTTAATATTTTTAATCAATTTTTGTTAGTTTTAATCATAATTAAATCATAATAAATTCAATTTTTATTATTTTTGCACCAAAATTTTATACAATTTATTTTTAAATATTTAGAACAGAAAAATGATTTTTAAAACAATATTTCTTTAATTTTAGTATTTTTGAATATTAAAGTTAAAATTTTGACAATTTGTGATAAATAGATTTAAAAATCTATTTTAAAGGAAATAATTTTATAAAAATTATTTTTACACTTTAAACACATTCTTGTAACCATCTTAAGTTTAAATTTCATAAAAAGATTTTTAGTTATTTATTTACTAAATTTCTCTCAATTGGCGAATATTTTTAATATTAATCAAACGAACAATTATCCCCAATTCGAAGCCCTAGAACATATACATTTGTATACTAGATAGACTTAGACATATTTATTACCTTATTATAGGGTGATACTTGACACATTTGGGCAACACACTATTTCTCAACAAGATATAACATTTTACCAAGGTGAGTTTTACATAGCCCCTTTTCTATTTATCACCGTTTTTGGGGTGAAACATGTTACCACATCATTTATGCAATTCAATCATCAATGTGTCTATGTGTTTTCTATGTTGCATTATGTCTTGAGCATGATTAGAGTAAGCACCATTCTAGCATAATCATTAACTCCGTACAAGCCGACGGTATACATTGATAGATCTATTGGACTGACAATCCCACCCGGATACGTGCCTCCTACAAAGGTTACGTGGGTGTTTGTTATCGCATAACATATTCAATTGGACCATGAGCGTATGGTATGTATCACATTATAACAGTCATCAGGGTTGATTATGCACTCGATTTATTTCTAGTATGTTCTCACATATGGACTAGATTGACATGACACATGAATTGCACATCATTTTTATTCAAATATCAAAAACCTATGTAATTCTCACCAACTTATGTTGACCCAAAATACTTTCAAAATTAACATGTTTCAGGTAACAATGAAGCTGAGGCTTGAGTTAGCATGAGGATTTTACTTGAAGTTTTATTTGAAGTTATTGAAGTTGTAATTTGATATCATGTATTTGAATTCTTAGACATCATTTCACATTTTGGATATTATGTTTGAATAAATTATTTAAAATTTATATTATACCATGTGCTACTGAAAACAATCATCAATACGTGGCACCCCGATGTTTCCGCCATCGGTTGGGGTGTTACAGATTGGTATCAGAGCCATGGTTATAGGGAATTAGGTTATTAGAAAAATAATCTAGTCTATAACCATAGGATTTAACAAGTACTTGCTTCTTTTACTTGCTATTCTCTATCTCCCTCCTACTTCTTATCCCTACTTTCATTCCTACAAGAAGGTTGCTCTCCATCAGTGGATCTACTCTTAGAATAATAGGACAAAATCCTCAGGTGTAACCTGAACCCCCTTGAGATCTCGTCGAAGTTCTAGATTTTAATAACGAACACGTGCAATCTGGAAGGGTGAATGCCTGTATTCTGAGTTTTCTGTCTAGGACTGGCATTGCGCATATATCCCAATCAGACTAGGGACCCGGATGCCTACCTGGGAATTCTCGGGATGAGTGTTCACTTATAGGCTAAAGCATGTCTTCATAAGTTATTAGAATCTGGAATCCTTGATAAGTCAACGTTTTCGTTTATTTGTTTTAATTAATGAATAAATGATTACATTCCTTATATTACCTCATTCATTTCATGCCTCATTGAGACTTCATTGTGTCCCTTACAGATCATGTCTCCACGCCACGGCACTCGCTTTAACAGTGGTGACAATCATGGAGAAGAGAGCAGCAACCACAATCCCGACCACAACACTAACCACAACAATGGAGGTGACGCCCAACTAGCTACGATTATTTCTCAACAATTGGCACAACAAATCACAACTCTGGTTTCTAACTTGTTGGCTCAAGTCATTCCAATGAATGGGAACAGCAATGGAAATGGAAATGGCGATGGAAATCACATGAAGAACGGAACCTTAGTTCGGAAAAGCAAGAAAACAAGTATTGTGGCCGCGGTAACTACCAAGAACCAGAAGCGTAAGACCAGGAATCCTAATGTAAACCTCACTACACAAGCCTCTAACAAGAAGCCTTATACAAGAAACTTTCCATTGTGTAACACATGCAATCGACATCATCCCACTGTTTCAGCATGTCGCGTATGCACCAATTGTGGTAGGTATGGCCATCTGGTCAACACATGTCGCGAGAGCCCAAACCCTAATGCCAATCAACCCACCAACCCTGCTCAGGCTACTAATCCTAATCGATACAACTACGGTCAATGCTATGAATGTGGGGACCCAAATCACTACCGTAACCGATGCCCTAAACTAAACCGAGATCAAGACCCTCCAGCTACTTAACAGCAAGTCCCACCATTTAAATGTGGTTTGCTTATAATCCTATGTAATGACGCTTTTGATTCAAGTAATAAATTCTAGTATTATCATAACATCTGTGTGCATGCTTGTTTGAATGTAAACTGATTGCTATATCTATGATCATACTTGCTTACTTGTACAACAGTTAGTTGACTACCAAACAACCTACTTAACGATTGATAGAGGTCATCATGTCTTTCCAACAGTCGGGAGAGGCCCTACCACCTGCTCAACGATTGGTGGAGACTATCAGACCTACTCAACAATCGGTAAAGTCATAAAAGGACGCAAAACCCTAATGTAAGGTAAATTGGTAATTACGGTCCGGAACGTAATCATGAATTTACAGGTACATTAAGGTAGTGTGAAATCTTATCAAGGTTTTCAGTAGTTAACCAATTGTAGGACTAGTGTTTCTCTTAACTTCGGAACGAAGTTCCTAAAAGTAGGGGAGACTGTAACATCGCCAAAAATTTCAAATTATGAAACGTATATTATTTACATAACGTGCCTAAGTTTTATTTCACGACTACACAACTTATATATATATATATACATACATATATATATGATAATAATAATAATAATAATAATAATAATAATAATATTAAAAATAAATTTCAGATTTTATATGTAAAAAAAAAAATAAAACTAGTTGGTTAAACATTAACCCAACCAACAAACCAAGCCAAACCCACTAACCTTCTACCTCTTGAGCCCACCCAGCCGAAGCCCAAACCACCTTAGGCCCAAGCAAAACCGGCCCAACAGCAACCCCTTCCCTCCTTCCCTTTTTACAGTTCTAATAAAAAAAGAAAGAAAATTTGTTCCACCCGGGTCTCGAACCCGAGTCACCACACACACAAGCACACGCACGAACCAGCTGGGCCACAACCCTTTAGTTGGTTTAATCCCAACCTAATATATATTTAACCCCTTTTAATCTGGCCCCTTCTTCCTTTCCCTTTTTCGCGAAACAGCAGCAGCAGATGAAGAATTTTATTTTTTTCTTTCTTTTCTTTTTTTGACCATTCATTTGACTCCATTAATGTACAATAACCAAGGTTTGACCTAGGTAACGTGATTTCCGGCCTTTATTAACTGGGATTCACGCGTATTGATTAGCAATTGATACATAATTATACAAAATTCGCGAATGAACTTTAAACATATAGTCAACCTTACCATTTCTTGATTCTGCAACCCACCCTATAAATTGATCAACCTCAAGCCTTCACAACTCGTTCATACACCTCTCTCAACCACCAATCTCTCTGAAACATCATCTAAGCTTGTCAATCGATCGCAGTTTGACTTTTTGGTTGACCGGCTAATCGAGCATCAAAACAATCTTGTAAGCATAATTATTCTTATGGGTTTTGTTCATCGGCGTGTGCACGACATTAACCCCATGATTAATTGGGTTAATGTCGTGTGAATTGATCAATTGAATAATCTAGGGCTCTTAGTAATAGATTTGGGGAAGAAACTGTTTTGCTATATTGTATTTATTTTTAATAAACTGAGATCAATCACAACCACAGGCCCAGGCCAAGTGGTTGTGACTGATGCCTACAACTTAGACAACCCGGGTTCGAGTCCCAGCTTGGGCACCCATTTTCACCTATTTTTTTTTTTTAAAACAAATCAATTATATATATATTTCATTTAAACTTGTAAATTCATTTTTAATTATTAAAACCTTGTTATAAATTCTAAAAAAAAATTATTTTTAACAAATCTGATGTCAAAGTTTCATCTACAATTTTTATTTTTCTGAAATTCATTTATTTAATATTTATAATAATTAAATTAATTTTATGCTATTATATTTATAAAAATCCATTAAAATATCAAAACAATTTTATTAAATTCTCCAAAAATTATCCTGAGTTTGTATAAAGTTAAACTTTACTGAAATGATTTTTAATTCTGAAAAATCATTTATTTAATATTTTTAATCAATTTTTGTTAGTTTTAATCATAATTAAATCATAATAAATTCAATTTTTATTATTTTTGCACCAAAATTTTATACAATTTATTTTTAAATATTTAGAACAGAAAAATGATTTTTAAAACAATATTTCTTTAATTTTAGTATTTTTGAATATTAAAGTTAAAATTTTGACAATTTGTGATAAATAGATTTAAAAATCTATTTTAAAGGAAATAATTTTATAAAAATTATTTTTACACTTTAAACACATTCTTGTAACCATCTTAAGTTTAAATTTCATAAAAAGATTTTTAGTTATTTATTTACTAAATTTCTCTCAATTGGCGAATATTTTTAATATTAATCAAACGAACAATTATCCCCCATTCGAAGCCCTAGAACATATACATTTGTATACTAGATAGACTTAGACATATTTATTACCTTATTATAGGGTGATACTTGACACATTTGGGCAACACACTATTTCTCAACAAGATATAACATTTTACCAAGGTGAGTTTTACATAGCCCCTTTTCTATTTATCACCGTTTTTGGGGTGAAACATGTTACCACATCATTTATGCAATTCAATCATCAATGTGTCTATGTGTTTTCTATGTTGCATTATGTCTTGAGCATGATTAGAGTAAGCACCATTCTAGCATAATCATTAACTCCGTACAAGCCGACGGTATACATTGATAGATCTATTGGACTGATAATCCCACCCGGATACGTGCCTCCTACAAAGGTTACGTGGGTGTTTGTTATCGCATAACATATTCAATTGGACCATGAGCGTATGGTATGTATCACATTATAACAGTCATCAGGGTTGATTATGCACTCGATTTATTTCTAGTATGTTCTCACATATGGACTAGATTGACATGACACATGAATTGCACATCATTTTTATTCAAATATCAAAAACCTATGTAATTCTCACCAACTTATGTTGACCCAAAATACTTTCAAAATTAACATGTTTCAGGTAACAATGAAGCTGAGGCTTGAGTTAGCATGAGGATTTTACTTGAAGTTTTATTTGAAGTTATTGAAGTTGTTATTTGATATCATGTATTTGAATTCTTAGACATCATTTCACATTTTGGATATTATGTTTGAATAAATTATTTAAAATTTATATTATACCATGTGCTACTGAAAACAATCATCAATACGTGGCACCCCGATGTTTCCGCCATCGGTTGGGGTGTTACTTGCAAATCCAGAGAAGTTTCAAACTGCTGATCCTTCAAGATCAGTAGTTAGAACTTCTGGTGTATCAACAAGAAGGCCTGCTACTCAAAGAAAGAAAGCAGAGGACAATGTCAAAACTGATTTCAAAATGGTACTACTTGAAGGAAGTTCAATAGTCCATTCAGATTTTGACATTGAGGAGAAACCTCTGTTAACACAATTCAGGGATCCTTCCACTTTTGCCTACCAAATCCAAAAGACCATCAAAGAAAAGATGCATACCAAGGTAGTGACTGAACACCATCTCCCAACTATTCAGATGCCTGATATGCAACAACAACAACAAGGAAGAGACTCCCACCTGAGGTTAACTGAAACAGAAAGCATCCAACACTCAGGATCATCAACCCAAGGGACAAGTCTGGTTCCCTATTCCTCTGACTTTAACAAGTCAAAGGTACCTATCATCAGATGGTCACTTACTGATAACAACTCAGTATTGTTGACAAGAAGAGACCTTTCAAGCAGGGCTTACAAGAAGATCAGTGATCTAAAGAAACTGTCAACACAAGACCTGCTCACAATTCAACATCTGGAACCACAGAGAGGATCTCTATCTGATGGACAGTTAAACCAGCTCAAGAACACCATGTACAAAGAGATATGGAAGATTGTTCAAGACAGAAGAAAATCATAAGGAATTAGTAAGGTTTTGGCTTCATCAATCCAGGGGGAGATTGTTAGGACAAAGAGGATTGGTGAAACCACTTTTGGAAACCTTAGTCTAATTCACTTCTGTCATTTTGGCTAAGTATAGAAGTACTGAAGAGAAGACAAGAAACTGCTGATGAGAAGATATGAGAAGTGCTGAAGAAGAAACTTCATCAGAAGTTCTGAAGTCCAAACCAGACAAGTTCACTTCAGAAGTACTGAAGACAAACTACTCATCAGTAGTTTGTCATTCATCAGCACTTAGCATCAGATATTTTCCACCGCCTTTTGTATCAGTAGTTTATTGTTTACTATTACTTTTGGCTGTATTTGTTAGTTTCAATGTTGCAACTTGTGCAACTTGTTTCTGATGTTTCTGTACTTGCTTTTTGGGCAAGATACATGTATGTAAACGTCTATAAATAGGAGGCTTCAACCTTCTATTTTAGACATTGATTTTAATAGAAAAATCCTTCAAACACTTTCACTGTTCTATTCCATTTCAGTATTTATTGTGAATCTGTCTAAGTATCTAATTCTCATTTACTGCTTAGATTCATAATAAATACTTGTCATTATTAGTTTCAATCATCAAGGGGGAGTAATAACTCCTCTTGAGTATAAAAAGTGTTGCTTTAACTTATACATTCCGCTGTGCTTATAATATGATATACAAGAACTTGCTAAACACTTAAGTGTCAAAGATAGCAAGTTCTTACTTAAACAAAAAGAGCAAACTGATCCAACAGTCATAAAGGTTTTTTACATATATATATCGACCGGATTTAGTTAATATATGTTTTAACATTTGAAAACCAGGATTTGATCCGAAAACGCAATCTCTATTATGTCTTATCACAATGGTTCTCAATTCTTCAAGGTTTTGCATGACCCTTCGTCAACAGATTTGGTATGTTTCTTATTTTCATGTTCATATGCCTATTTAATTTTAAAAAATAATTATTTCTTTTTTAATGTTGTTTTTAACGTGTCAATCCAGACTGTGCCGAAGGCCATGAACAAATTTTTGTTGTTTAAAAACATACACAACTGTAACGTTACAATTGCCACATACGAAGGACAATCTTGGTTGATCCGATTAGAATTGATAGACGATATTTTTTGTTTTACAAATGGTTGGTCTACAGTTGTTAATGATTTATGTTTTTCAATTTTCTATATCATTTTCAACTATGTAATTTATTTGAAATATTGAAATGCGATTTTGAAGGTTATTTATTAAGATTTGTAATCTCATTTATTTATATTACTATGTTCACGAATTATAATTGTTCTTGATTGCAATTAATAACAATTATTCATTTTTAATGTTATTTATTTAGAGTTTTAATGTTATTTATTGTCATTAATTATAATTGTCTGAATTTAATGTTATTTATTAAAATTTATAATCTCATGACCTTTATATTATTGTTTTTTCGAATTTATGTTTAATATTATTGACCGAATTTAATGTCATTCAATCTGAATGATTGTCATTTATTTATTGTAATAATAATTTACCGAATTTGTAGCTCTTATTTAAATAAAAATAGATTAATACGGTCAACTAATCAATTTAAATATAGATAAATTGTCAGAGTTTAATGTCAATTAATCAATTTACCGAATTTGTAGCTCTCATTTAAATATAAATAGATTAATACGGTCAATTACCCGAATTTGTAGCTATCATTTAAATATAGATAGATTAATACCGAATTTAATGTCATTCAATATGAATGATTGTCATTTATTTACTTTAATAATATTGCCTTTAATACTAATTGACCGAATTTATTTTTTTAAACAGAATTGACCGAATTAATTATATAGGTAGATTAATACGGAATTCGGTTTACCATAATAACGCCCATTTATTTTTTTGTATAAATGATTGATTATATATTTAAATACGGTCAATTAATCAATTTCAATACAGATAGATTGTCAAAGTTTAATATCAATCAGTTAATTTAATTAATTTAATCAATTAATACGGTCAATTAATCAATTTAATTAATTTACCGAATTTGTAGCTCTCATTTCATTATAAGTAGATTAATATGGTCAATTAGCCGAATTTGTAGCTATCATTTAAATATATTAATACCGAATTTAATGTCATTCAATATCAATGATTGTTATTTATTTATGTGTATAGAACCGGATGCAAGCCTCTGCTCCAAAGTCTATCTTTTAGTTTAGAAGTTATTCTATAGATAGATATAAAGGAGAACTTATAGGTTACCATAAGAAGGGTTGAACAATTTGTTGGCAAAATACTTGACCCACACCAAAAATAAAATTAAAAATTATAAAAAAAGTTTTTCTTTTTCTAAAGAATGGCAATGAAGACAGTAGATAGGAGAAGAGGTTGTAAACTATGACAACTATGAATATGAAGATTATCGACATACCCTCATAATCGTATTCTTTGATATCTAGCTGATATGATATGCGATTGAATGATCCTTGGTGATATAAAAAATGTTTTTTTATCTCCCCAAATTCAGATCTAAATTATCCTTGATGTTATGATATGCGACGGTGTGTTTTTAATCCGGAGTATTAATTCCTCAAACCCTAGCTAGATACACATTTTAATCTCATTTGCTTCTCCTTATTCTCTTATTTTGTGTTTAATAGTTTTTTTAAAAATAGCCCAAGTCTTATGGATTTGTTTTAATCGACCCCACTATAAAAAAGGCCATGGGCCTTGCCTACTTAGGCTATGCACTATCATGAATCAAAACCACAACCGGTTGCCAAATTTCACAAAAGACAACCAAATTAAAACAAAATATTTTGCTTTTGCATGCAGTGTCAGCATAATTTATTATTATTATTATATTAATTTAATTAATAAAATGTTAGTTTAAGTTTGGTTTGTTTAGGTTGGGTTGTGATTGTGAGTGAAAAATGGATTGGGTTGGGTTGTGTAGGTGGAAGAGATAGAAATTAGTTTTTTAATGAAAAGTTGGGTTGGGTTGGGATAGTGGATAGTCTTATATGAATCACAAATTTTGTGTTACTTATTGTAAAATGTAGAACAACATAAACTATTTGAAGAACCCTTACACATTATTTCACAAATTTTTTATACTTCAAAATTTTGTATTTTATATTCTACATTTGCGGTTTTCTTTTTGATGTGAGTTTGTTAATTATTTTTCGATCATGAATAACATCTTGCTTTAATCCTCAGCGAAATATTTATTATATTGAAGACAAAGATAAGTTTTACAATGTCAGACCCACCAAAATATGATTTTAGTTTACCAAAATCCAAAGTTGGTAACCTTCGGCATAAATCCAACGGTAAATATATAATATATTTTTTTGTTACATTTGTTATACATATATATATATATATTGTTATAGTAACAAATATTATAAATATGTATGTAGATTGCAATACTCCAACACCGTTGTCCGACATATCAAATGGTACGTAATTTAATAGTAAATAACCTTATAAATTTAATTCTTAAAATACAATTACCAAATAACATTATAATATTTGTTATTGTTCAGTGAGTTTTAATGTTTCCGATAGACGTAAACGGATGAATGCATATTTGGATAATGTAAGTTCAAATTTCGATTATTCAGTTTCTTTTTTTGAATGGCAAATTTCTTCTGCTTGTGGGACTTGAACCTATGACCTCCCCTTTAGGTGTTCTTAGAAGCTTTGCTTCTACCATTGGGCCACCAACCCCAATGGCTCGATTGTTCAGTTTCTAATGTTGAAAACTTACAATACTCATTGAATGTTGTCACACCTGCGTCAATAAACAAAGAAAACATGGCAACAGGTACCATTCTTGTGCATTTAACAAATACATAATATTCTATTTTTAATGTTTATATTCATCAGTTTTTATTATAGTACATTAATATAAATTCTTATTTTAATTTGTCATGTAGTATTACTATTTAATAGTTTTATGAATTAATGATCATGCAGAGGGTACAAAGCGAATAAAATCTATTTATGCGTCCCAACAAATAAATAATAGTCTGACAATCGAAGGTAATTTTTTTTTCTAAAGTTAACAAATGTGTTATTCCTCACTTAGTTTAACTATAGTTTTTTTTTTTACTTTGTTGTTTTTATTTTATAGTTAACACGAAGACAACGCCTTTGTCAGACATCTCTAATGGTATTATTTATCTTTTTTTATAGCATCTTATTGTCGCGTATTTATTTGTCTTATTATAGCATTCTATTGTCCCGTTTTTATTTATCTTTTTTGACAGCATTCTATTGTTGAGTATTTAATTTTTTTTTATTTTGAAACAGTGCGTGACGAAGCTGAATATAGCCAAATATCTGAATTTTATAAACAGAAACGTAAAGAAAGAAAAAATCTTTTGGATGCTAAGAGGAGAAATAAAGGAAAACTAACTATAACACCTAATAGTCAATCACAGTCAGTTGACATAGTTGATATGTTTATATTTCTTACATTTACAATGTATACTATACTACATGAACAGATATCAAAGTTATATTATTTTTCTTTTTTTTTTCATGATCTTCAGGTATTAGGTGTCAGTTTTCTAATATTACACAACAACAACAAACCCAAAAATCGAATGTATGCAATAAACGGTCAACATCTAATTTATGCCTGACTTCCCAACAATTACGTTCTAATGTAAAACGAAAACGTACGAATATTACTCCCATACCCATGTCTGACTTGTCAGAATGTTTAGAAAACATGGATGGAGTAGCGTCATACAATGCAATAAAAGGCATATCCCCAGTTTCAAAAACATGGATTACCACATGCACACGTCTATTTATTTATGGCCGCTGGTTATAAGCTTCCAACAGTTGACCATATTGACAAGTTCATTTCATCTGAGATGCCAAATAAAGATGAAGAGCCAGAATTGTATGAACTTGTATGTGAATTTATGATTCATGGTCCTTGTGGACCTTCTAACATGGGTTGTCCGTGTATGGTCGATAACAAATGTTCAAAAAACTTCCCAAAGAATTTTCAGAATGAAACATCTATCGATACTGATGGTTTCCCAGTGTATAGAAGGAGAGATAATGGTTTCTTTGTAGAAAAGTCGGGTGAGCAATTAGATAACAGACGTGTCGTTCCATATAACAATGTTCTTCTTAAAAGATACCAGGCACATATCAACGTTGAATGGTGTAACCAAGCTGGATCCATTAAGTATTTATTTAAATACATTAACAAGGGTCCATATAGAGTTACTGTTAATTTTGTGGAAAGCAAGAAAGTACCGGGTGAAGAGGGAGTGGTTGATGAAGTCAAAGGATTTTATGACTGTCGTTATCTTTCTGCGTGTGAGGCTTCATGGAGAATATTCTCATATGATATTCATTATAGGACACCTTCTGTAATGAGATTACCTTTTCATCTACCCGGTGAACAAAGAATTGTTTTCGATGCTATGCAGGACATTGACGATGTTCTCAACAGACCATCTGTTGCTTCATCTATGTTTTTGTGTTGGATGGAACGCAACAAAAATGATGAAAATTCACGGCAACTAACTTACATCCAATTCCCTTCACACTATGTTTGGGAATCTAAAGAGAGATGATGGGAGCCTAGGAAAAGAGTGAAGTCAATTGGTCGAATTCATTCAGTTCCTGCTTTTGTTAGTGAAGCTTATTTTTTTAGAATTCTTTTGAACAAGGTTAAAGGACCAACATCATTTGAAAATATTCTTACTATTGATGGAAAAGTACAATCCTCTTTTAGGGATGCATGCTATGCTATGGGACTCTTGGATGACGATACTGAATATATTGAAGCAATAAAGGAAGCAGCTTTTGCAGGGTCCGGCTCTTATCTAAGGAACTTATTTGCAACTCTGTTAACGTCCAACAGTTTGTCAAGACCTGACATTGTATGGGAGGAAACATGGAAATATTTGTCTGATGACATTTTACGCCAGAGAAGAATAGATTCAAATTGTCCAAGTTTTTTGATTTTTTTTAATATACTACTAATTTATAGTTTCTACATTTTTTTAATAATAGTAATTAGTAATGAGTAATAATAATTAGGCATCTAAATTATAGTATTTTGATGGTTTCACATATTCAATTATCCAGTTTATCTGTTAATTATATTACATATTTTAGTTTAGCACATTTCTTTTTTTCTAATTTTTTCAGACTTGATCCTTTCAGAAGATGAAATTAAGAATTTAGCTTTACTTGATATTGAGAAGTTCTTATTGCGCAATAGTTCCAGTCTACGACATTTCGTAGGTATGCCATATCCTGTGAATGAGTTTGTATCATCACTAGACAATCATCTTATTTGTGAGGAGTTGGGATATGACACAAACAGTTTGGTTGAATAATTTGATACTCATTTTGCTTCTTTAACAAATGAACAGAAAAATATTTATAACTGTGTAATGAAATCTGTTGAGGAGAAGAAAGGGGGAGTTTTTTTTGTTTATGGTTACGGTGGTACGGGTAAAACTTTCCTATGAAAGACACTACCTTCATCCATAAGATCTAAAAGAAAAATTGTTTTGAATGTTGCCTCAAGTGGTATTGCATCTTTGCTATTGACAAGTGGTAGGACAGCACATTCCAGGTTTTGTACTCCTATAAACCTAACTAAAGATTCTATGTGCTACATACAACCAAATAGTGATGTTGCCCAACTGCTTAAAAAACCGATTTGATTATCTGAGATGAAGCACCCATAGTCCATAAACATGCTTTTGAAGCACTAGATCGAAGTTTAAAAGATGTATTTGGTGTTCATGATGTTGACTCTTTTGATTTGCTATTCGGTGGAAAGGTCGTTGTGTTTGGGGGTGACTTTAGACAAATTCTACCAGTTGTACCAAATGGAACTAGGCATGACATTGTTAATGCCTCTTTAAGTTCATCATACATTTGGCACAAATGCGTTGTTTTAGAATTAACAAAAAATATGGGGTTGCTTTCAGGAAGTTGCAAGTCTGATATGGAGGAAACTAAAAAGTTTGCAGATTGGCTTTTGGATATAGGAGAATGAAAGGTGGATACAATAAGTGATGTTCAGGATGTTATTGAGATACCTGATGACTTACTTATTTCTCAATCTTCGGATCATGTTTCTGATTTGATATCCTTTGTGTATCCGTCACTTTTGGATAACATCCACATCCGCATTATTTTCAAGACCGAGCTATATTGGCACTGAAGAATGAAGTTGTTCAAGAAATTAATGATAGATTAATTTCAATGTTTCCTGGTGAGGAAATTGAGTATCTAAGTTCAGATAGTGTTTGTCAGTCCGAAGATGTTAATGAACAGATTGATGAAAGCTTACTTTCTCCTGATATTCTGAATGGTCTTAAGTTATCTAGAATACCAAACCACCGTTTGGTCTTGAAAGTTGGTGTCCCGGTAATGTTACTCAGAAACATTGATCAGAAAAGCGGTTTGTGTAATGGAACAAGGTTACAAGTTGCTAAAATGGGAAAACGTGTGATAGAAGCGAAAATCATTTCAGGAAGTAACATTGGAATGCGAACGTTTATCCCAATAATTACTTTATCCCATTCGAATAAGAGAATTCCTTTTAAATTTAACAGAAGACAATTCCCACTTGCTGTTTCTTTCGCAATGACAATAAATAAGAGTCAAGGACAATCCTTATCCAGAGTTGGGTTGTATTTGAAGGATCCTGTTTTTTTCACACAGGCAGTTGTATGTTGCGCAAGGGTCAAAAGTCGAGATGGACTGAAGATAGTTATACTAGATGAAGATGGCAAACTGACGAACAAAACATCAAACGTTGTGTACAAAGAAATATTTCAAGCTTTATGAATAATTTATAACATTGTGATGCATTTTTTCACTTGTCTTTATTGACGTTATGTACACACAACTTGAATAATACAAATATTATTTTAATAGTTTTTTATTTTTCTTTGGTATGCACCGTGAGTACCCACGAGTCTCTAACCTAGTATATTAATCTATATATAAATATATATATATATAGGGGAGGGTTATCTTGAGAACGCTAAATATTGTGAGAACCGTGAGAACAAGTAAAAAAATCAATCAAAATCAATTTTTTTTAATACAAATCTCATTATAATCAAAATACAACATTAATAAATGAATTTTCTTTTCAAATAATTCATCTTTTCTTTCAAAAACACTTTCAAATTAACTTTTTACACATGTGTAAATGAAACAGTTTACATATGTATAAACAGTAAATTTACACGTGTGTAAAAACAATTTATTTTCGTATACGTTTGAATTTTTACGCATAAATTGTGTTTTTGGGATTGTATTTTAGTAATAAAGATAAATGTAAAAAGAAATTTTGAATTTGAATGGTTTTAGATGCCGTTCTCACAGTTCGCACGAAATATATGTGTTCTCAAATTAACTTTCCCATATATATATATATATATATATATATTGCAAAGCTAATAATCCTACATGTCATAATATTATGTAATCTCTTATTTGAGAGATGCCACATAGGATGTGATGTGACAACTTTAGACCAATTAAAAAAAGGAATAAATATGGTTTAACCTAATCTATTAAATATCTAATCTAATAAATGTAAATATTAAACCTTTATTATTTTCTCTCTCATGTTTCCTCCCATAACTTTTAAACGTTAATATATTTTATATACGAAATTTTTTAAAGAAAAAAATTACACCAAATTAACGAGCGTTTTATTATCTTTCCAAATTCCAACGAGTACCATAGTGCTATATAAAAACGGAGAAAAAACGACTATTTTTTTGTAAACCGACAGTATTGTGTCAAGTTTGGGATTAGTTTAAAAAAAATTGTGGGTTTGGGTCGGGCCTGGGATTAGGTGATACCCGACCCAATTACCCGAAACCACATACCCAAATACCCGAACTATATACCCGATCATATACCCATGAATTTTTTAACGCATCACATAACCCTTAGACTAATGCGTTCGATATTTCAACAAATAACTTTTTTCCTTATTTCATGTTAGTTATTTTTAGAATGATCGATTACAAACTTCCGAATTAATTTGACATTATATAATATTTTGTAATGGCACTAGATTTATACCCCGGTGCAGAGATTCGTTTTTTTTTATACTAGATATTTGCCCGCGTTGACACGCAGTTCAACAACGTACGATTATTTGGAGTAGTATAACGTATAAGAAAAATAAAGTAGAAAAATTTTATTAAAATTTAAAAGCAACGAATACACATTTATTCAAATATCGCTGAAAATTTCCTTATAAACCACATTTTTTGTTTTAGTCATCACTTTCCCACCAGCATCAAGTATAAGTAACTTCACGCCTGCCCTGCTTTTAACTCTTGACAATGCGACATAAAGCTGGCCATGTGAGAATACAGGGTTTCTTAAATACAATCCAACCTGATTAAAGTCATTTAAATGGTATGTGTTAAAAATAGACTTATGGCATATTCAACAATAAGAAAGTAATAAAAATAAAAATAAGAAACTAACTACCACCTAAATTTCACAATTTAATTTGACACGTCTGAGAAGATGAGCATTACCCATATCGACCTGCTAAAAAATCTTTGATTGAATTTTATTCTATTTGACATATTTGAAAAGGCAAACATTACCCAAATCAACCCGTTAAGAAAAGGGAAGATTGTCCCAATTCACCTATGGCCTATGTATAAGTAAAAGGAACATCAATCTAATCAAAACACCATAAACACACTGTTGGCGACTTTTACCCTATTTAACCCATTGGAAAAGTTGAACATTACCCAAATCGACCAATTTATAAGTAAACAAACATGAACCTACACCACTAAAACAACATTTTAACCGACTATTACCTTATTTGACCCGTTTATAGGAAGGAACAATATCTAAAGTGACCCATGTATAAGTAAAAGGAGCATTACTCAATAATTTTAACCAACTATTACCTTATAGATGCTATTTATACGCTAAAAATAGTAATGTGACAAATCAAATAATTCAGCATTTATTTTGTGTTTAAATGTCTTTAATAAAAAAACTGGATTTTTTTTTTTAAATTTTGATTTTGAATGTTTAAAAATAAATTTATAAATGTATTTATATATGATTAATAATTTTATGTTTAAAGGTTATTAATTAAATGGTAATCATAATTATTAACATTAGATGTTTCCAATATTGTGTAACTCACGATAAATGCTAATTATACGTTAAAAATAGTAATGTGACAAATCAAAGAATTAAGCATTTATTTAGTGTTTAAATGTCTTTAAATTTAAAAACCGTATTCATTTTTAAATTTTGATTTTGAATGTTTGAAAATTAAGTAATTCAATTGAAAATAGACGTAATAATTGTGATGAAAAAAATTCAAATTTAACTTTGTTTATAAATGTATTTATATTTATATATGATTAATAATTTTGTGTTTAAATGTTATTAATGAAATGGTAATCATAATTATTAACATTAGATGTTTCCAATATGGTGTAAATCATGATAAATGCTAATTATATGCTAAAAATAGTAATGTGACAAATCAAATAATTAAGCATTTATTTTGTGTTTAAATGTCTTTAATTTTAAAAACCGTTTTTTTTTAAATTTTGATTTTAAACGCGGGCAAATAAATTTATAAATGTATTTATATATGATTAATAATTTTGTGTTTAAAAGTTATTAATGAAATGGTAATCATAATTATTAACATTAGATGTTTCCAATATTGTGTAACTCATGATAAATGCCAATTATACGTTAAAAATAGTAACGTGACAAATCAAAGAATTAAGCATTTATTTTGTGTTTAAATGACTTTAATTTTAAAAACCGTAATTTTTTTAAAATTTTGATTTTGAATGTTTGAAAATAAAGTAATTCAATTGAAAATAGACGTATTAAGTGTGATGAAAAAAATTCAAATTTAACTTTGTTTATAAATGTATTTATATTTATATATGATTAATAATTTTGTGTTTAAATGTTATTAATGAAATGGTAATCATAATTATTAACATTAGATGTTTCCAATATTGTGTAAATCATGATAAATGGTAATTATACGCTAAAAATAGTAATGTGACAAATCAAAGAATTAAGCATTTATTTTGTGTTTAAATGTCTTTAATTTTAAAAACCGTTTTTTTATAAATTTTGATTTTAAATGTTTAAAAATAAATTTATAAATGTATTTATATATGATTAAATGTCTTTAATTTTAAAAACCAGTTTTTTTTTTAAATTTTGATTTTAAATGATTAAAGAAAAATGTAACGATATCATAAAAGCTAATTATTATCACACTTATATTTACCTGAGTTTGACTTTGATTCTGTTCATTCGTTGATTCTTTTGAGGTCCATAGCTGCTCCAAGTTGTAATAAACTACCCAGTTGTCGTGAGTACGACCATGATCGATCACCACCAGACAGCCTCCACCGTTGCTCACTGGTGCAACACAATCGTTATACACCTGCAACCGCCATAAAAAAGTATTAAAAAAACAAATCAGAATTTTAAAAATGTATTAAAATTAGTGCAATAACTTTACAAACCAATTCCACCATCAATTCCATTCAACAACTTTCCAAACCAAGATTCATAATTATAGCAATTATAGTTAATACATTTGACTATGCAGTTAATACATTTGACTATGACTATATGGAAAGTGTACAACTAATTGTGCTATTAACTTTCCTATAATACAATCAATCAATCTCTTACCAAAAAACTCGACCATTCCTTTTAACATCCAAGACTTTTCAAACCACCATTTATAACAATTAATTCTTATAATTATCCTTCCAAACTTTAAGCCATCAACTTAGGAAACAAATAAAATACTAATAAATGAGACCCGAATCAACAAACAGGACCCGGACCCGAATAGCTTTCCTAAGCGGATTAATCACTAAAAAATATCCAACATTCTTTTACCTTTCATCTAATATTATGATCCTCAAGAACACCTCGAAGAACATATGATCATTCAACCTCACCCGAAGACAAACATCATCGAGCCAACATAAAATAAAAAACATTTAATCCACATTTTTTTATTTTTTTTAAAATAAAAAACATTTAATAACTATTCTATTTTTAAAATTCAAAAAAGAGTCATTAATGTTTTTATAAAAAAAATTTATTTTTTAAAAATCGAAATCATTCATTAATGTTTGGGTCAACGTGTTTAATAACTTTCCTAAACACTGTAATCCAGCTTTTTAATTTTCTTAAAATAAAAAACATTTAATGACTATTCAATATTTAAAATTCAAAAAAGAGTCATTAATGTTTTTATAAATTTTTTTATTTTTTAATAATCGAAAATTATTCATTAATGTTTCGGTCAAAGTGTTTAATAACTTTCCTAAACACTATAATCCAGATTTTTAATTTTTTTTTTAAATAAAAAACATTTAACATGACTCTATTTTTACAATTCAAAAAAGAGTCATGTTTTTATAAAAGAATTTATTTTTTAAAAATCGAAAATCATTCATTAATGTTTCGGTCAACGTGTTTAATAACTTTCCTAAACACTATAATCCAAATTTTTACTTTTTTTAAAATAAAAAACATTTAATGACTATTCTATTTTTAAAATTCAAAAAAGAGTCATTAATGTTTTTATAAAAATTTTTATTTTTTAAAATCGAAAATCATTCATTAATGTTTCGGTCAAAGTGTTTAATAACTTTCTAAACACTATAATCCAGATTTTTAATTTTTTTAAAATAAAAAACATTTAATGTGATTGATGTTAAAATAAGAATATATCAAAAGATTAACCGTAAGCAAACAAATATCACCTGCAATTAGAAGAAAAAAAAAGTCAAAAAGTTCGGTAAATATTATAAAGTTGCTTACATAGATTGCAAGTTGCTAAGATTTCCAATAGCAGGCGATAACGTCCCAGAAATATTCTGACCAGGCATCCCTCTGAGGATTGAAAAAAACAACATTAAAAATTGAACGCGCGACAATTAAAAAAATTATGTGAATTTAGAAACTCACAGAGCAGAAATAGATCCATCAGAGGTGCAGGTAACCATCTTCCAACTACAAGGATCAACAGATGATAAATCCCAGTTGTCAAGAACGTTATGTGGATCCTTCAAACCTTGCTTTATAGCCATTAGAGCCACAACTGCATCAATGGGGACATTAACATTTAATATCATGAATTTGACATATATCATAAAAGCAAAAACATTTTAGAGGCAATTGCTTATTTTAAACTGTTTATCTATCTGCTTGTTGCGTTTTTTTTAATAATCTAGCCATAGAAATATGTTGTTTCAATAAGCAGTTTGAGATTGCGCATATCGATTATCAAATGAACTATTCTAGGTAGATTCAATACTACAAGTTTACCCTTATGGTTAGGGAATTAAAAATGATGATGGTTTTCTAAAAATTAGTAAACCTAAACAATAATACACAAAAAAATCAAGTAATCAAAGTTGAATCATTGAAATCAATGAAAACAGAGACACAAAATATGTTAATCGACAAACAAACATTAATATAGAATTATATCATCAAAAAACATGAAATAAAACAGAGAAAAAGAGAGAGATGAAGAACGATTGACTTGGCATAAGAATGGAAGAGAAAACACCTCGGAGAGGAGATGAAGAACACGATTTTGGATGGTCTGATTCGAGCAGATCGATGATGATTAGGGTTATGTGATAAAAGGGGGTTTACGAATGAAGAAGATTCTTGGGGTAAAGAAGGTTACGAATGAAATTGTGATTTAGGTGTGAATGAGAAGCTTTGACCAAATCATAATAAATTACCTAATTTAATATAATTACCTAATTTAATATAATTAATGATTTTTGATTTTTAGAAAAAAGAAAAATTTTATAAATTCTAACAATGGGGACACTTGGCATTAGTTGATTGGCTATGTAATTGGAGGATGAATGTGGGAGTGCCAAGTGTCCTCATGGACTTTGTTTTATTAGATGTATAGATTTGAATATGATAACTTATGGCAGAGATTTGTTTAAAATAAATAATAATAATAATGATGATGATAATATTCATTAATCATATATTGGCAAGTCATTACCTATGTTGTCATATTAAATATTTTATTATGGCATATTAGATATTTCAACCTGGGACGCTCCCGGGATAAAAACTAGTAAAATAATAGAAGATACAATATTTTGAATACAAACAAACAAAATAAGTTAATAATATATAACAACACCATTATTACATGCGAAAGAAAAGGAGGCAACTTTGAAAAAAAGCAAATGAATAAAGTCTTCCAATAGTCTTCACTGTTGATCATAACTCTTTTAAGCTCACTCCAATCCAATCTGCATGAACCCTAATTCCTGACTTAATTAATGTCCAGAATGTATCCACATATTAATAATAATCCAACTTCTCAACTTCCCGATCATAGATCAACCTCCGATCATGTTGCTGTTAACCGTGGTGGTGGTGCACGTGGTGGTCGTGGTGGTGGTGGACGTGGTGATCATGTTCGATGTTGTTATCGGTGTGGTGATCCTACTCATCTTGTTCGTGATTGTCCCTTTCCTGGACCTTATACACGGACTACTGCAGCTAGGAGGTTATTATTATTATTATTATTATTATTATTATTATTTTATTTTTTATTTCTAGATGTTTGTATTCTGTTGATTGTTGCTATGTAGATGTAAGGATATATATAAAATCAAAGTGTGTAGTTATAATTTTTTTTGAATAAAAGGTAGATAGTTATTGCATGATGTTTAATTAAGTGTAGAGAACTGGAGGGATCTGTTTCTAGACCCTTCACATTTGTTTTGTTTTAAGTTTTGGTTTCATGAATTGGTAGTATGCTATTTTCGCTTTTGAATCTATGTGCGCATCTGATTCATCTGCATCACGATTCATTGATTCCATGTGCATTGGCGAGTAGCATTCAGTGACTGTGGTTCCGGTTCACCCATGTGTGATTTAAATTTAAAAAGTGGTTGTGGCGTGGGAAGCGTACTAAGCGTGTAGGCATGGGAGGCTCTTAGGGTGGCCAGAGAGAACCCTCAGCTAGGGTCCGCGTTTTTTAGTAGAATTCCTATATACATGTGTGTGTGTGTTTAAATAGAAAAGTCATTTTAAACTTAAACTTAAGGTCTAATGGACATACTTTTAAACGGCTCGGACATGACACCTAAATTTTCAGGGACGCCACTGCGTGTAAGATTTCCGGTGATTTGGGAACTTGTGGCAAATAAAAGAAAATTAGTGGAAAAAGCTAATGTGGCGTTGATGTGGAGGAGATAGGGGTTGTGGTGAGTTTGGCAAATTTGGCAAGATACCTTGCATCCTTATTGCTAACTGTCTTGTTTTTTCGGATATATTTTTCAATTTGTTGCTTGCTGTGATTATTGCTCTGTAGATGTAAGGATTCAAAATGTCAAAACGACAGCGTTTGGGTATATATATATATATATTTTATAAAAGCGATTTATTTGCATGATGTTTAAGTAAGTGTAAACTGAGGGCTCTGTTTTTAGACCCTTGACATCCGTTTTTTTTTTTTTTTTAATTTTGGTTCCTTGGGTTGGTCGTATGCTACTTTGGCTTTTGAATCTATGTGCATCTGATTGTGTATCAGTTTTTGAAAGTTGGTTGCTATTTGGCAGGGATAATCAAGCTTCTGTTAATGATCCGGTAAAAGTGGGTGCCATAGAATTTACTTCCGGGACAAACAAGGTTAAAACGAAACTGATGAACTCAGCAAATGAAGTGTCAACAAATATAGAACCAGTTAAGCCCTTTTCTAACAAGTTGCCTCCCAAGAGTGTTGATGAAAGTCCGTTACTAGCAAAAATACAAGAAAAGAAAAAGAACTACAATTGCGTGGCCAAGAAATTGACAGTTTGAAGACCAGATTGAACAAAGCTACCACTGAATTGAGTTTATGTCAATCTAAGAATGAGGAAATGGTTTTAAACATGAAAAGGCTTCAAGAAGAGTTAGACAAAAGTCGAAAAGAGTTATCGTACTTGAGAGACAAGGATGAGGAGATGAATATGAAGTTGTGGACTTTGAATAATGAATTTTTAGAAACTAAATATGAGTTGAATGAGAAAATAGAAGAGCTTGAAGAAGCAAATGATTCAGCAGCTTTGGAAATTACGAGGATGACGCTGGAGACAGAACAATGGAGAAAAGCAGCCAAAGCTATAGCTTCCGTTTTTGTTGCAGGGGCAGATATATGTTCTAAAACACCCGAACTTGAATCTCTTGTATTGTATTACAGCAATCGCGCTGCTAAAAGGATGTCAAATGGGAGGATCAGGAAAGCTTTAGATGACTGTAAAGTGGCAACTCGGTTAGACCCCGGCTTTCTTAACATCTGCCTAACAGCTGGCAGGTAAGTTTACCACCATCTTAATGATATTGTTATTTATCATACAAATATTACTTATGGTTTGTGTCTTTTAGCTGCCATCTTGTTCTTGGAGACATTGATGATGCAATGTGCAATTACAAAAAGTGCTTGGACTCTAGAATGGTTTGCTTAGATAGAAGGCTTACTATTGAGGCATCCGATGGTCTACAAAAGGCTGAGGTAAAGTTTACTAATTATTAACACTGCTAACATTTTTTAACTACAACTAAAAAGATGTATTTGGGTTTAAATATAGTATTTAACTTATCTAATTACCATGGGGGGTTGCATATCCTAAGATTTGTATGTGTTGACTATGGAATTTAAGTATTTAACTTTCTTTTTATCGACTTCTGATCATTTGAGGTTTTTTGACTGGCAGAAAGTGGTCAGTTATATTAGCAAATTGGCTGAGCTTTTGCAAGATAAAACCTTTGAGTCAGCAACGACTGCTTTGGAGGTTGTTGAGGAAGCCTTGTCAATTAGCCGCTATTCAGAGAAACTACTTGAAATGAAAGGGGAGGCTCTCTTAATGGTATCTACTTTCACAATTTATTAATAAAGTGAATCAGGTTATGTTACTTTGAGACATTGTTATTCTCATCATTGGCTTTATCTTATGTGGAATGTAACAGCTGCATAAATATGAAGAGGTGATTCAAATGTGTGAGCAAACACTTACTTCTGCTGAAAACAATTGCGCGACCATTGATGATACTGATCACACGCCAGATGAGGATCAAGTCCGACCATTGAAGCTTTGGAGATGGAGCTTGATGGCTACGTCATACTTTCACATGGCTAAGTTTGACCTGGCCGTTTCTATCCTTGAGAAATATGAGCAACTGGCACCTCCTGAAACCAAGTAATAACCATCTACACAGACACACACATAAGTGTTGTTTGAAACGAATGAAGTTTGATTAACTTTTGTAATTTTTCCGTCCCACATTGCAGAACTCAAGGCCCATCTTCTCTTTCATCTGCCACTATAAGTGAACTTCTTCGGTGTAAGGTGTGAACGTGTATTAATTATGTGGTTCCACTTTCCTAGCTATTTGAATATTTGACTTTGTAGACTTATATTTGACTTTCAGCCCCACTTACGGCTATGTGCATATAATGTATATATGTGTGGCCCTCGGGGGTGGGGGGGGGGGGGGCAAAAGTAAAATTGCACTAATTTTAACGTTACTTTACTAATTTCGTGAAAATAACGTTAAAAATGGCGGACGGTTAATCATGCATCAGGTGGTGACGTTGATAACCAAAAGACAAGGGGGCACATGCACCAGTCGGGTTTGTCCCGATTGCTAAGTGTTATGTGCCTTATTGTCTAAGGCTTGATACAAAACCGCTATTGAGCCGGGGGTCTCATTGGAAGCAGCCTCTCTATTCCCACGGGATAGAGGTAAGGCTGTCTACATCTTACCCTCCTCAGAACCTACCTTAGCTTTTGCTATTGGTGGGATTAACTGAGTATGATGATGAGGCTAAAGGGTGCACAGACGCCCTACCCCCCGTCCCCTTCATTTTGCCCCGTCCCCTTTCCTCACACCGCCCCCTCCCATGTCCTCCCCCCCGTCTCATGGCCTCCCGTCCCTCCCGTCTCTCACATAACATTAGGGACGCTCCAATGAGGTAATTTCTTGGTTTTTTTTTTATTTAAACCACTAGCTATTTTGTTTTTATTGGATGGGTTTATAAATTTGAGACATGACCTTGTGGTGTCTCCACACCCTTACCATGTCTCAACCAAGAGAACATGAGAGCCATCCTAGGTGGCATTGAGACATGAACATTCTCATGTCTGCACACCCCATAGCCTGATGATGACTTTGTAGACTTACAGTTGACTTATGATTTTTCCTGTTACATGCGTATATTATACAATACTTCAGGATGAAGGAAATAAAGCTTTTAAAGGTGGGAAGTATAGAGAAGCAGTGAAGCATTACAGTAAAGCTATAATGCAAAGTATAGAATCAAAGTCTTTCACTGCTATCTGCTTATGCAATCGCGCTGCTGCCCTCCAAGCATTGGGTGAAGTCACTGATGCCATTGCAGATTGCAATCTGGCCATAGCTCTTGATGGAGATTACATGAAGGTTTGTTTTATTTTTAGAACACTGTCTTTATGTTTCTTATTAAGCATTAACACATTTTTTTATTGCAGGCAATTTCTAGGAGAGCAAAACTACATGAGAAGATTAGAGATTATGAGAATGCAGCCATTGACTTTCAGAGACTAATCTCTCTTCTTGAAAAGCAAAGTGAAAGGAAATACGAGGATGATTTAACGGTTGCTCGTCGACATCTTTCTTCTATGAAACAAAATAAGAAAAAAGGATTAACTTTGGATCTATATCTCATCTTGTAAGTTTTCATTATGTATATATTAGTTCACATTAACTTATATCCACAATCTATTCTCATTTATTTTGCGATGATAGGGGGCTAAAAGGATCAGAATCTGGTTCAGAAATTAAAAAAGCATACCATAAAGCTGCACTTAGGCATCATCCGGACAAGGTTATTTTTTTTTTCGTATTGATAAAAGTAAGAGATATATAACCAAAGAAACCACTTTTTTGTCCTCTTCATGATCAAAGGCCAAAAACCGGTTTCTTTGACTCAATTATTTAATGGTTCTCATTAGAACTCCCTCGGTTTAAATATATCACTTGTAACTTATTACCTTTGAACGCAGGCGGGTAAGTTTCTAGCACGAAGTGAGAGTGGATTAGACGGTCATGTTTGGAAAGAGATTTTCGCAACCATCCACAGGGACGCGGACAAGCTTTTCAAGAAAATTGGGGAGGCATATGCTGTACTATCCGACACTAACAAGGTTTGTTTAGAATTCTTTTATTTTGTTAGTTGTTTTTCATTTCTAATTTTATCCCACTTGTCCTTACTATGATTAAACTATCTGTGGTCTAATATTGCCATTTTTTTATACAGAGGTTTAGTTATAACCTTCAAGACACAAGGCATGATGACTTCGGGTGGAACTTTAACGAGTAGTTGGTGTTGAGCTGCCTAACACCCCGGGTGGGCGGTTAAACTAAGAGGCTCATGGTATGCTTTTTTGAGTACAGATGAAATCGGGTTTCTCGATTTGTGCCTTTTTTTGTCTTTCTGCCCTTAGGTTTTGTGACTGCATTCTATCAGGGCAAATAGTTGAATATAGTTATCTTTGAAAATACCAGAAACGTTTATTACATTACGATTTTTTTATCACAGCTTTATCTTTCGCTACAACTTTCATAATATTTAGTTTTTGTCTAAAGGATAGTCAATGGTAAGGCCACTGGGTTCATTTGACACTCAGATATTTAGACATCAACTCTAGTTCCATTGTCAGGCCAAGTTCTGGTTAGGGGCACGCGCTACTTCTTATTTTTTTTGAAGGGCACTTGCGAAGCGCAAGTTATGATTTACCTGATCAATTTGGGTCCTGTTATGAGTTCTTGTGGTTAAATTTTATTTTTATTAAAAGGCTACATCCTATGGGGACTGGGTTGGCCTAGCGGCCAATCATTATGTGGCTCATCTGGTTTCTACTTTGGTTCATGTTAGATGTAATCATTTTTTGTATGTTAATGGTTCGGTTCTTTAGCAGCAAAGTTCATATATTATTAGTATTGGTCATGTGGAATTGTTTTTTTAGAACGGCAACCCACCATTTGGAATTTCGATAAGCAAAGCGAGGCCCTTTGGCGATGGGTGTTTAGTGTGGGCCTTGTGAACTAATCCTACATCTTCTATGTTCTTGACCTCTGATCATCTTTGTCTCAGTAGAGTTTTTCAGTGGCATGTTCCATTATTCATAAGAAAAAAGGCATGCTATAGAGAGTATTTGGTTCACCTCATCAATTGAATGAGGGAAAGGGAACTTTATATAAGAGAACAATTACAACAATCTCTCCTATAATTAAGGAGGACTACCAAAGATAAAAGATATACAATAATGATAATTATAAATACAAATATTTATCTAATACCCCCCTTCAATCGGAAAGGTGGCGGCCCAAGATGTAGCATAGCACGAAATTTCTCAAATAAAGGGCGCGGAAGACTTTTCGTGAAAATATCCGCCACCTAAAGATTGGTTGGAACAAACTTTGTGTAAAGCTTCCCTGAGTGAACAAGTTCCCTGATGAAATGGTAGTCTAAATCAATGTGCTTTGCTTGCTTATGAGAAACTGGGTTTTGAGTCATAAATAAAGCACTTTTGTTATCACAAAGCAAAGTAGGCCTATCAGGTGGTAAAGCATGGAGCTCGCGTAAGAGATGAGTGATCCAGACAAGTTCTGCAGCGGTGTTTGCCATGGCCCGATATTCTGACTCACAACTGGAGCGAGAAACAGTGGGTTGTTTCTTGGCACTCCAAGAAACCAAATTACCGCCAAGAAAAATAGAGTAACCATATGTAGAGCGTCGCGTCTCCAAGCAACGGGCCCAATCTGCATCCGAATAGCCAATAATAGAGGTGGTATGAGGACGACTGTAGGTGAGGCCAAAGGAAAGAGTTCCTTTGACATATCGTAAGATCCGTTTGACAGCCTGAAAATGAGCAACTGTGGGAGCATGAAGAAACTGAGAGACTTGATTGACAGCATAAGATAAATCCGGACGAGTGATTGTCAAGTATTGCAAGGCGCCCACCAAGGAACGATAAGCTGTAGGATCAGGGCAAGGGGGCCCTTGTGTGGTGAACGACTCATGAGGAGCCAAGGGAGTGCTAACAGGTTTGGCATCAGAAAGAACAGCACGCTGAAGGATGTCCTGAGCATATTTGGATTGAGTGAGAAATAATCCAGTGTCCGTATATGCAACCTCAAGGCCCAAAATATAATTAAGATCACCCAAATCCTTAATAGCAAACTCGTGATTGAGACAAGAGATGAACGTTTGAATAGCAGCTTCATTATTACCTGTAAGAATTAGATCATCAACATAGACAAGTAGGTACATAAGGCAAGAACCATGTTTGTAAACAAACAAGGATGTATCCGCCCTGCTACAGATAAAACCGTAGGATATCAAGAAACTGCTTAGACGTTGAAACCAAGCCCTTGGGGCTTGTTTAAGACCGTATAGAGCTTTAGAAAGCTTGCATACATGATGAGGAAAACGTTCATCTGTGAACCCAGGTGGTTGCTCCATGAAGACAGTCTCACTCAGATTGCCATTTAAAAAGGCATTTTTAACATCTAGTTGGTGCAGTTTCCAACTATTCAAAACCGCAAGAGATAAAACAATACGAACAGTAGATGCCTTTACAACAGGACTAAATGTATGAGAGTAATCCAGACCAGGAATCTGAGTATAGCCCTGTGCGACCAACCGAGCCTTGTATCGCTCAATAGAACCATCTGAATGATACTTAATACGGTAAACCCACTTCGAACCAACCACATTAGTAGAGGATGGTCGAGGAACAAGAGTCCAAGTATGATTTTTATGCAAAGCGTCAAGTTCCTCATGCATGGCGGCCATCCACTTAGGATCTTTGACAGCAGATTTAAAGCCACGTGGTTCACAGGCTGAAGAAAGGGCAACATGTAGAGCATGAGTAGTTAGAGACGCCAGATCAGCCCGATACTTTGGTTTGAAAATTCCGGCTTTAGAGCGAGTTGCCCAGGAATCGTTTGCTGGGCCGAAACAGCGGGCTCAGGATGAGGGGCCTCCATAGATGAAGAGGCCGTAAATGACTGGGTCGGAGCCTGGTGGAGAAGAGGACCCTGAGATGAGTTGTCCAAGGAGTGATGAACCGTATCAGGTTGGACCGGATCAGTTTGGGCCGGAGCATGTTGGTCTGGATGCTGAATTACATGAGCAACGTCCATCTCAGGTTCAAAAATGGGCATGTTACACGGCATAGGTTGATCCGAAGCAGTTGTGGAAGGCTCGGGTTGATGAGTAGTAGTAACAGCGTGAGGATGTTCATCAATAAAGCTGGTAACAGGGATTGAGGATAAAGCGATGGTACCAGAGACTCCATGAAACGGAAAAATAGACTCATTGAAGCGAGCATGTCTGGTAATAAAAACCCTGGAAGTAGATGGATCAAGACACCGATATCCTTTGTGTTGTGTGCTATAACCAATAAATACACAAGCAATACTCCGTGGCTCAAGCTTATGCTTCGCATAATCACGAAGATAAGGAAAAACTTGACAACCATAAGTCCGAAAATTGGAATATTGAGGAAGTTCATTAAAAAGTAGTTGATATGGAGACTTGTCGCCCAATAGAGGAGTAGGCAAACGATTGATAATATATGTAGCTGAAGTAAATGCATCCACCCAATAAGTAGCCGGAATATGAGCATTAAATAACATTGCCAGACCAGTTTCAACAATATGACGATGCTTGCGTTCCGCACGCCCATTTTGTTGAGGCGTGTACGGACATGAGAAACGATGAAAAGTACCATTATCCTCAAATATTTTTCGAACGGTATGATTGACAAACTCAGTACCACCATCACTCTGAAAAACTTTAACCTTGCGCGAGCATTGAGTTTGAACAAGGTTAAGAAACACAGGTAAAACTGTGTAGAAGCCAGTTTTTGTTTTCAGATGATATAGCCATGTGAACCTAGAATAATCATCAATAAAAGCAACATAATAACGAAACCCATCCTTAGAACAAACAGGTGAAGGACCCCATAAATCACAGTGTATTAAGTCCAAAGGATTAGAAGCACATTTTAAATTTAAATCAAATGATAAACGTTGCCCTTTTGCAAGTTGACAAGGGTTACAAACCGTAGGTTTAGGTAACAAAGAAGTAACAGACAAAATGCCTAATTTATTCAAAAGTGAAATAATTTGAAAAGAAACATGTCCTAGACGAGCATGCCATAACTCGTAGGAGGCTTTATTGAGACTTCTAGTGGTGGCAACAAAGGCTTGTGGTGAACTCTTGAGAACATATAAATCATCCACACGTGATCCTTCAGCGAGAACCTGCTTGCTTACCCGATCCTGAATATGAAAATAAGAATCGGAAAAGAAAACATCAACCGGATGATCTCTGGTTAACCGACTGACTGACAAAAGCTTCTTAGTTAGACCGGGGACAACAAGAACATTACGCAACTTGAGCTTATTAGCTATAGTGGCTATCCCCGTATGAGAAATAGATAACATCTTACCATTACCAAAAACCACACGCTGATTACCTGTGTAGGGAGTCGGGTTTTGTACCGAATCCGAAGGTGGAACCATATAAGTAGTGGCTCCCGAGTCAGCACTCCAGTCGGGAGAATCATCAGTCACATGACAACGAGCATGAAAGGCCTTGGCTAGAGACTCGTCAGTGGTGCATTAGAGGCGAATGAAGAAAGCTGTGGGCAGGCATTCGCATAATGTCCGTTGGTGCGACATAGTTGACATTGCGGAGGTCTACGATTTTGGCTATTGTTTGAACCATGACCACGACCATTAGTAGAACCACGACCACCCGAAGTACGGGATGAATAGCCACGGCCCCGACCTCGAGTCTGTTGAGCATTGAAGGCGACCGGTGGAGTATCACCACCGTGCATAGATTGCATAAATAATTCCTGACTTTCGGTATGAGCAATTAAATCCCGAAAGGTATATGTCTTACCAGACAAGTGGATAGCAGTTGAATAAACCTCAAAAGAAGGGCCGAGACCACAGAGATACCAGTGTAGACGATCCATCTCAGCAAGCGGATGGCCAATAACGGCAAGCTGGTCACAGATAGACTTAAACCTGCGAGAAAAATCAGAAACAGAAGACGTACCCTTCCTGAGAAGACGAAGGGAATCACGTAACGAGTGCACGCGTTCAACGGACGCATTGCTATAAGCATGTTCAAGGGCTGTCCATAATTCTCGGGCAGTTTTGAGGCCAAGAACTTCAGCCGCAGCCTCTTCAGTGAGAGCAGACTTGATAAGGAGAACAGCTTTCTGATCATTATCAGCCCAGACAGCAGCATCTGGGTGAGGACTGGTTTTGTCCGAATCAGTAATGGTGGCTGGAGGAGGAGAAGCCGAGTCACTGATCTGACCGGACAGTTTGTGAAAGGCCAGGATAAGAAGCCTTTGCTCTCGCCATATAAGGTAATTGGAGGAAGAAAGTTTCATGTGCATCATGTGGGAAAAAGAGTGCATGGAGAATGGGGTTCAGAAGATGAGGCGGCCATGGTAGGTCCCTAGGAAGAAGATGATGTGCGAAAAAAAAAGACAGGGGCGGCATAATTAGGTTAGAAAGGTGGGAGGGTATTGGCTGATACCATATATAAGAGAACAATTACAACAATCTCTCCTATAATTAAGGAGGACTACCAAAGATAAAAGATATACAATAATGATAATTATAAATACAAATATTTATCTAATACATGCACTCTGTGTATAAATAACGGGACACATCAGGTTTTTATTCGGGTTATGCAGGAAATCTATGCTTGTAGTCTTGCATAATACATGTATGTTTATATGATCGAAATTTGCTAAAACGCTTAGCATTTACCAAATATAGTAAAAATATCAAGGTTGAATATGAACCGGATGATATATATATAATATTGTTGCAGTTACAAATGCGTGCATGCAATTAACTTAACTTCATAAATTCATTAACAAAACACAATCACTCATATTCGTTTACATCCCAACCATGGCAAAACCTAATACAATATTGTCTCTTTTTCTCATCGTTTCTTTGATCATTACATGCAATGCGGCCGATATATCCAAAGGTACATACATACATACATACATACATACATGCAATTATTTGGTTAATGGTTGATTATTTTCCCTTTTACTAACCTAAAAGAAAATTAATGGAAAATCCTGGTTAACAAATTCAAAAGGGGAAATTTCTTCTCATCGTTAGGAATATAAACTTGGATTAGGTTTGAATACGCTACCATCTCTATCGATCGCTATTCGCCATGAAATCATATGACCAAGAATAAAGGTTTCTTGATGTACATTTTATTAACGTTATAGAGATTCAATTGGCGCGTGCAGGAATTCATGAATTCAGCTATGAAGAAGGGTCTCCGAGTGGACCTAAGAAATGGGGAACTCTTAGTGCAGAAAGCAAATCCTGCTCGGATGGAGAATCACAATCTCCTGTCAATATCGAAGTAAAAAAAGCGAAAGATCAACCGAATGACTTGAAAAGGTTGTACAAAGAAGCCCCTGCCAAACTTGTCAATAAAGGCTACAGTATCGTGGTATATAAGCTTACTACTATACCTAAGAAGCTCGGAAATTGTATGTAATGGTCTTACAGTTGTTCGTCGTGATTAATGTTATTGCTTAGGTTGAATTTGCATTGTGTTTTAGGTTGAATGGCAAGGGGATGCAGGAGGAATAGAGGTGAATGGTTCAACATACAAGCTAGTTCAATGCCATTGGCATACACCAGCCGAGCACACTATCGACGGGGAGAGGCAAGTCGAATCGCCCTCGATCTTGTACAAATAATAATCCACTTCGTTACATGATTTCTTTTTCATATAGATAGATATAGAGTCTACGGGGCAATTACTTAAAAGTACATTTTGTGCTACAGCCCTTCCTATCTGATAGAAAAGGATCCCATGATCTTATGGGCATGACATATCACATATATGCATTTTGTTTTTATAGGTATGATGCGGAACTACATTTTGTTCATAGCAATGACAAAGATCAAAAAGCAGTTATTGGTGTTCTTTACACGATCGGAGAGCCTGATCCTTTTATTCAAAATGTACACACTTTTCTCTCCAGGGGCGGCTCGATAGTGTTGCTAACCCAAGTTAGAGCTTGAGGGCCCCTAAAAATAAGGCCCCCGTTTAGAAATATATATATATAGTAGATAACTTTTTTCTAAGAAAAATAGTTTATACATCAATTTACCCAAGAAAAATAAATTTGATCTCAACATATTTATACACGCATGAGATATAACTTTTTATTTTTTTAACTTCGACAACTATAAAGTAACTAGTTTATCATTGGCGTTCTCAAGTTTGAGAAATGTGGAGGGTTTATATCAAAGATTTTTGTCTTTTTGAAAATGGCCTCAACGTTTTAGTTTACTTTGTGGCTCTGAAAACGTTAAGAAGACCCTCTTTCTCTACAATTTTTTAGTGACATACTCCAAAGTCTAGTTTATATATTTAATTAAAAGTCAAGTAAAAGATCATATGATGTGCACACACTAGAAAAGTGTCGCATCTCCGACTAAAATTTTCATCGGAAGTTCGTAGGAAAAAGCATTTTCAACGAAACAAAACTTATTTCTTCGAAAATTCTGATAATTTTCTGACAAACTTTTATTTATTAAAAAAGATAAATTTCTCATTGGAAACTTCCGACCATCTTCCAACGAACATTTATTTTAAAAAATAAAATATATGTTGGAAAATGGCTGGAAATTTTGGATTAAGTTTTATTTGGACCCTTTTTTTGTATTTTCTTGTTTGGAATAGGTTCGGGTGGTACGTAAAATGGGTTGATTTAAGTGTGAATGCTAGGAATTTATTTGATATGTTTAGGAATTCGTATTATGATGATTGAACTTACGCAGTTGTCCGAGAGCAAATTCAAAGATATCGATACTAATGGCAATGATTTAGGGAAAGTGAGTGCAAGTAGTAGCACGAGTGGTAGCAAAAAGTATTACAGATACAGGGGTTCACTTACAATTCCTCCATGCTCCGAGGGTGTCACTTGGACAATTGCAGAAACCATTAAATCAATTTCAAAGGACCAAATCGAATTGCTTAAAGGTCCTCTGGGTCCTGTAAGTTCATCTTGCTTTTTTATAGTTTCGTGTTTTCATGTGTATATTTACACTTAAGTACTCTTGTTTGATTGTTCTAGGAATTTAAAGAAAATGCCAGGCCTGTTCAAGAACTCACCGGGAGAATAGTTACACAATTTGAAGACAAAGAGTAAGCCATCTTATATTCTTAGACGTAGAAAAACTTACCTCTGTCCCTGAGGATAGAAAATATGCTCTTAGACATACTCGTGGCTCCAAAATAACAATAGACAAGCAAATAGAGATAAAAATATAGAAATAGAAACCTACCTATATAACAAAAAGAGCGGTGAAAGAGTATCACAATAAAAATAGAAACATATATAACATGATGGAACAACATATATAGACCTAAATACAAAATAACAATCACATGCAAATTCCATTTAAAGTGCAAGATAATGTACCTTCCCCCAAAAGTCCTTAACTTAGTCCTAAGCCTCCATAAATTCGACCATATCCTCAAAGAGATGAAACTCTAGCAAATCCTGCCTTATTCACTCATCCTAATTCAATTTGGACCTAGCTTTAATCCTCCTCCCCTCCATAGTGAGGGTTTCCACTGCTCTGATCGGCGTTCATACCTGCCTCCTCCTCACACGTTCAAAGCATCTCAATATCCTTTCCTTATCTTATCGGATATATTAGTCACTGATAACGTTTCCTTGTAAACCTCATTTCTTATCCGGTCTAACCTTGTGTGCCTAAACAATTACTTCAACATCCTCATCTCTGTTATCTCCTGCTTGTGTCTTCGATCTTGATAGCCCAACATTCTGTCTCATATAACATAGTGCGTATTATAGCAACCATATAAAATATCTCCTTAAATTTAGTTGGGAACGTTGTATCGCACAATACTCCAATGACAACTCTCTACCTATAACCAGGATGCTCTTTGTCAAACGATCCTAAAACCTTGAACTTAGTGTCATGCGGAACCACTTGACCCTTAATGGTGATATGAATGTTGTTGTCGTTGTGTGCACCATTGAAATCGCAAGAGAGGTACTAAGTCTTATAAGTCTTAGAGTGATTAATTCTTAAACTGTTGTCCTTTAAGGATACTTGCCACTCCTATATGCCCGTATTTATACTCTGTTTAGTATATGTAGCCAACACAATATCGACTTGGACAGCTCATGCAGAATAATTGCAAAAAGAAACGAACTCAACGCCGACCACTGTTGACGTCCTACCTCCAGATGAAAGGAATAAGTGTCCTTTATTTCAAAAAGGGGTATTAGATTTAAATACTCCAAAGTTTGGGCTATTGGCCAATAATAATCTGAACTTTAACGTTGGACCAGGATAATCCCAAGTGAACATGTGGGTGTAAAAAATGAACCTCTGTTACTAACTGAGTTAGTTCAAGATGACGTGGCTACTTAGGTGGCGTGCTGATATGGCAGCTGAGATGGCATGCCACATCAACATCTGGTCCATGTCAGCATGCCACCTCAGCAGCCACGTTATCTTGAACTAACTCAGTTAGTTCAGAATTAACAGAGGTTCATTTTTGACACCCACATGTTCACTTGGGATTATCCTGGTCCAACGTTAAAGTTCAGATTATTATTGGCCGATGACCCAAACTTTAGATTATTTAAATCCAATACCCCTTTTAAAAACAAAACAAATCACATGATGATGATGACAAGTAAACAGACAACAAACTATGTTGCTACCCATTTTTTAATTACAAACCCTGTTTGGCTAAAGAAAAAAAAATATTGAAAATTTTGAAAGGATTTTTGTTTGGAAAAAATATTAAGTTATTTTAAACATTTTTGAATGATTTCCTTTTTTAAAATCTGTTTTTTAATTAATAATAATACCAAGAAGGCAAGAAGAAAATAAAGGTACTTTTGGTATTGGATTTAAATAATTCAAAGTTTGGCCCATTGGTTAATAATAATTCGAACTTTAATGTTGGACCAGGATAATCTCAACTAGGAATCCCCACGTTAAAGTTCAGATTATTTTTGACATGTGGAGGTTCATTTTTGACACCACATGTCCAGTTAAGATTATCCTGATCCAACATTAAAGTTTGAATTATTATTGGCCAATGAACCAAAATTTAGATTATTTAAATCCAATACCCCTTTTTTTTAAGTTATTTCCGGGATTCTCATAAACAATTAAACAAAAAACGTGGGATTGGCAAAGTCTGATTTTTCTTTTTCAGATTTTTTTCGTCTTGTTATAAATTAATAAAGTACTACTACATGCTAGTAGGGTTGTAAACGAACCAAACGAAAACGAATAAGGTCTTGTTCGTGTTCGTTTGTTAAGGAATTAACATGTCCGCGAACTGTTCACGAACACTTACCGAACGAGATTTTTTTGTTCATGTTCGGTAAGTGTTCATGAACAGTTCGTAAAGATGTTATTTCCTTAACAAACAAACACGAATAGAAAAATCTTGTTCGGTAGTGTTCATGAACAGTTTGCGAACATGTTAATTTCTTAACAAACGAACACGGACAACGCATTGTTCGTGTTCATTTGGTTCGTTTACAGCCCTACTCACATCCCTATTAACTGTTGTCATAGAAACTTAGTTATTTTACATTCATTTAGAGGTGAGCATAAATGGGTTGAACTGACTAAAAACCAAGAACTGACCTGATTTTTCAGCAGACCCGAACTGGGTCTGTACTATAGGTCCTTGAATCGGTCCCTATATTTCACCTATTTTGGGTTTCGGGTCGGGTATGTCCAAAAATAATGAAAAACTGAGAACCGAATAATGGACCGCAAAGTTAGAATTTGGCAAACTTTTGCCGAATTAAGTGCAATCAGATGGTATATGCATGGGTCAAAATAGTCCATGCTCGACCCATTAGTTTCCTTTCGGTTTTATTACATGTACTTCTAAACTTTTAATTAATTTGAGTATTTGTAAAAATTGAAAATAAATCAGTTTCGTGTTAAATATAAATAATAATGATTTTTAATTTTGCTCTGGATGATTTTAACAGGTTAACACCTTGTTATGTACTTAATTCATTTCCTCGGAATCTATTAAACAACTCTTTATGTTTTTGGAAGAAAATAATACCGATGTACACATGAGATAGGGTCGTTAAACAAATAAAACTCTCTTTAGTTCTAAAACAAGTAGTAAAGAGGATTGGGTACTTTATCTTCAGGTCGGGTTTGAATTAAGAACCGAGGGAACCGTAGGTCAATGGATCGATGACCGAACCCAGGATTAGGGTTTCAATTGTTTATATGAACGCCGGGTCTCGGGTCAGGTTGGGTCGGTTCTGTAGCGGGTTGGGTCGGGTGAAATGCTCACCCCTACACTCATTAACAATATGTATTGATTAGTTAGTACAATTATCGATATTATTTTAGTTAATATCCTAAAATTTATCATACGTAGGTGTTAAATCTAAGTAAATATTATGTTTTACACAACATAAGTTAAAAGAATTACCAATGTTAACGTCCTCATGGTGTTTTCGCGATGGCTTTGCAGAGGAACAGGAGATGCGACAAAACCGCCATCACCATCATCATCCTCACCACCACAACTATCATCATCATCTTCATCATCACTGCATCTCAGGAATGGCATCATCATGTTACTTCAAAGATGTATTTTATTTATATTTTAGGTGGTAGCGTTTACTTATTAGACATGGGTGGCTCGACCGTATTAAAAATACGCTATAGCATGACCCCATATTTAAAGGGGCAAACTTTCTTGATTATATACTAAAACGATGCATCACGTACTTTTCGATTATTTAAACTAGATTATGCCCTGGGAGCGTCCCGGGTTGAGAAATTTAGTATGATACATCAATTTTACATATGAAATAGACTGATGTATAACTCTAATATTAATATCTAACATAAAACAAATTACCAATGTACAACTCCAATGCTAACACCTAACCTAAAAGAATGTAAAACTTTAATGTAACTCTAATATTAACACATATCTTAAAGACTAAACAAATGTACAACTCTAACATACTAATATTGATATCTAACTTAAAACAACGTATAACTCTATTAACCTATTCGGCCCTGGTTGAAAAAAAAATTCATATTTACTGATTTAAACATAATTAGTGACTTGTCTATACATGATTAATGATTTACCTGAACACTTTGTGTTTTTTTTTCCTGTATGAACAAAACCCTACAAAAAAATTTCTCTGTTTTTTTATATAGCACTATGGTACTCGTTGGAAAGATAATAAAACGCTCGTTAATTTGGTATAATTTTTTTCTTTAAAAAATCTCGTATATTAAAAATATTAACGTTTAAAAATTATGGGAGGAAACATGAGGGTAAAAAAATCCAATTTTGTTTTTAAATTATTTTTTTCCTAAAATATCTCAATGCCACATGGGATGACACATGACACATTCAAAAAAAATAATGTCTCTTTGAGTGCTATGTCATTAAAATGGCTTTGATTTATTATATATATAGATATAGATATAGATATAGATAATGTTCGATTTTTAGTTTTGTCAATGTATTAGAAAATGTTAGGATAAGCAGGGGCGGACCTAGTATGGGACTAGGTGCCGCGGACGTTGCGGCTCAACTTCGCGCGCGTAGTGGAAAATTTTCTTTTTTTTACGAAATTTGAAAAATGTTGCTACTAAAATGAAAAACGTTACTACTGAAAAACATTTCTATATCCGCCACTAAGGATAAGAGCTTTCTAGAAATTATCGTGGTTTTATTTCGTACGTGTTTTACATAATGGATTTCGATAGATAATTTAGGATTTTAGCTTTGTATATTTTATTTTGTATTTTTTGATGTGGAGCTTTCTTATTACTAAAACTCACTCTAGATGATAAATCTAATATGTGTGATCAGACGACAATTAAAAATTGTATGCAAAATATACACATCATCTTGGACCAATCTAGATTATCTAGGATCACAAATACCAAGTTTGTCTATGTCATTATATTTTCACGTGGTGGCAAAACCTAAGCATTAATGACTTGGTTTATTAAGAATTAAAATGACCATTTTAATCCTAAAAAACAGTGTTTGAATAGTCATTGATTTTGTTAATTTTTTTTTTAAAAGTGAACTTCATTAAAAACTAACCAAAACAGACACCTATCACCAAGGCGGAGATAGAAGCCGAAAACCAAACAAAGTTCAAACAAACACCATATATGCCAATCCACAACCCCCCCCCCCCCCCCCCCTTAAATCTATGCTCATACCAAAGAAAACCCAAAGACTTTATATCCGCAACCAACTCCGTTACATTGGGCGCCTTACTCTCGAAAACCTTTTCATTCCTAGCTCTCCACAATCTCCAACAACCAATTATGATAATCCCATGAAGAACTTTCTTCTTGATACCCGTCACCCCGGAATGCTCGTGAAGATCTACCAGATCGTTGACATGAAAGACGAACGGCGTAGGAATGTTACACCACGAAGCTAAGGAATTCCACACCCCCGAAGCAATGGCGCAACCTATCAAAACATGCTCTATATTCTCTTCAGCAATCTCGCACCACCCGCACGAAGGATCATCAATATTAATATGTCTTCGAACAAGAGCCGTCTTTGTCGGAAGACGATCCAAGAAAGCACGCCACATGAAGATGTTGCACTTGTTAGGGACCCAAGAACTCCACTTGAAAGCAAACTCTACATTACTAGAAACCGGGCCATGAAGCCATTTTTTGACCGAAGCTACCTGAAATACGCCATCCGAACCATGAGACCACCTCCAAGTATCATCTCTATCCAACAAATTAACCGTATGAAGCTGGGCTTCTAATCTTTGTTTATCCGAGAGCTCAGCTGCGGACGACGGAGCCTGAGTCCAATCCCAAACCAATACACGAGAATTACCAATACACTTCAACCTGTCAGCGATCACCGCCCCTTTGAATTTTTCGATACTATATAGCGAAGGAAACACAGACTTTAAAGGTTGGTTTCCCAACCACGAATCCAACCAAAACCTCAAGTGACGCCCATCACCAAGACTACCACAAACCACACTATTTAAACCGCTCCCATCCACCTTATGCTTGTTCCAAAACGAAACAAAATTCTTCCACACACCCGTAATTGCCCTATTAACTGGAGAAATACCCCAACACTTAGCCGACCCGTGGATGGAAACAATGACCCTTCTCCACATCAGGTTAGGCTCATTCAAAAACCTCCAAAGCCACTTAATCAACAAGGCATTATTATTAGTTTCTAGAGACGCAATCCCTAACCCACCGTCTTTAATGCTTTTAGTAACAACCTCCCAAGCAACCCAACTCATTTTCCTCACTTCATCTGAACCACCCCAAAGAAACCTCCGCATCAAACCCTCTAGAACGTCAACTACCTTCTTCGGAGCCTTGAATAGAGAGAAATAATACGTGGGCAGACTATCCAAGACCGATTTTATTAATGTTAACCGACCGACGATGGATAGAGTATTAGCTTTCCATTTGGATAACCTTCGTTTAAACGTCGTCACCACCGGCTCCCAATTTGCCACCCTGTTCATATTCGCCCCAACCTTGATACCCAAATAAGTGAATGGTACCGTACCCGGCTTACATCCCATGGAATTGGCCAAACTCACAACTTCATCGGCATCCACACCCACACCGTAGAGCACCGACTTATGTAAATTTATCTTTAGACCGGAACATAGATAAAAAAATACGTAAGATGCGTCTCATGTTAATAAAGTTATGCGAAGACCACTCCCCCATAAGCATGGCATCATCCGCGTAAAGCAAATGAGACAAAACCGGGCCGTCATTAGGAAGCTTAACGCCATGAAACGCTCCTATATCATTAGCCTGATTCATCATACCCGAGAAAGCCTCCATCAAGATGATAAACAGAAAAGGCGAAAGAGGGTCTCCCTGACGGATCCCTTTCTGGCACCCGAACTCGAAAGTAGGAGAACCATTCACTAACACTGAGGCTCTAGAAAAAACCAAAATGCCCCGAATCCACTCACACCAAACTGGAGGAAAACCCATCTGAGACATGACCGACAACAAGAAATCCCAGTTAACATTGTCATATGCCTTATCAAAATCTATCTTGAACAAGAAAATTTTCCTGTTTCTCTTCTTAGCCCAAGCAATCACCTCATTGGTCATCAGAGGACCATCAAGAATATACCTCCCTGATAAAAAGGCCGACTGATTCTCGTGCACTATGCGACCCAAAACCGACTTCAACCGATTCGCCAAAACCTTAGAAACAACTTTAATGATGCTTCCAATAAGACTAATCGGCCTGAAATCCCCCAATTTAGATGGATCACTCACCTTAGGAATCAACGTAATGAATGAAGACCCAACCCCGGGACTAAACCGCCCAACCTGATGATAATGATCTAGAATATCCAAAAAATCCTTCTCGAAAAGCTGCCAGAAATGCCTAATGAATCTAAAATTAAATCCATCAGGCCCTGGAGCTTTGTTCGCCCCACAGTCAGCAACCGCATTCTTTAATTCCTGCAAACTAAAAACACCAACCAATCCCTCGGCTTCCACCGTGGACAATAGAGACAAACCGTAACAAACCAGCCGCGGCCGAATGCCCATATCCTCTCTAAATTTATCTCGAAAAATCCCATAACTTCTCTTTTTATAATAACCGGGTTCGTCTCCCACCTCCCACCAACCTCCAAACCCGGGATATAATTCGCAGTCTTACGTTTATTAATAAAACCATGAAAGTACCTCGAATTATCGTCCCCGTGAGTAGCCCAATTACAGCGAGCTTTCTGCTTCAGATCACGATAAAGATAGACCTCAAGTTCTCCAAGGCGTCTTTTGATCTCAGCCAACGTCCATTTCTCTTCCTCGGCCAAATCTCTAATCTCCATAGTACTGTCTAACACCCGCAACTCATTTTCCAACAATCTTTTTTCTTCCAACTCGCGAGCTTTAACCTCTGCAACCCAATTAGAGATAGCACTGCGCAAAGCTTTAAACTTCAATAAAAGAATCGCATCAGGTAACCCCTCAAACGTCCCGTCATCGATCACCTTTCTAACAGTCGCCTCGAAATCTTCCCGTCCAAGCCAAGAATTGTAGAACTTGAAAGGTTTTGGACCGAAATTTCTCGAGCTCGTCTTCAATAATAACGGTCTATGATCAGATTTGTTTCTCTCTAAAGCGATGTAATCCACACTAGTCCATTCCAAGAAAAATTCCCAATTAACAAAAATCCTGTCAATACGACTCATCTTATCACCTGCAACAAAAGTGAACCGTCTCCCTTTCAAGGAGTACTCATGTAAGTCCGAATTATCAATAAAATCATTAAATTCATTAGTCTCGATCACGTTAAAAGCGGAGTTCCGACGGTCATCCACACCCCTCACTGCATTAAAATCCCCTGCCACTATCCATTTACCCACCCCTTCACCAACCAGACCATTAAGCTCCTCCCACAATCTACGCTTAGAAACTATAGACTGAGGAGAATAAACATTAACAACTTGAACAGGAGAGCCGCCCCCTTGACCACACCGGAAACCGACAACCAATTTTCACTTTTGATAACCCTATCCATAGAAAAAACTTGTGGATCCCACATAGATAATAAACCACCCGAACGACCCGTAGCAGGAACCCACTCAAAGGAAAAATCACAAATCCCCCAATACCTACCCAGATTAACCGAATCCAAAGTGCTATGTTGCGTCTCCTGAAGCAAAATAAAAGTGACCTCATGCTTAGCTCGCAAATTACGAACCCAATCCGCTTTACCCATATTCCCCAAACCACGAATATTCAATGAGATAAAATTCATTGACCACTAACTTGATAACCTTCATTCATTAACGCATCTTTAACATTCGAATCAAACTCTTCCAAATTCTCCACCCCCAAGGCGCTGTTAAGCTTCACAGTCTCCAAAGCTTCTAACTCAAGTGGCTGTTGAATATGAATAACCTCAGTATTATTGGCCTCACTAGCAACACCCTTCTCACTGTTCAACCCTGGAGAACCGTTAGACACGGCACCCGAAATACGTTCATTTAAATCCGGAGTAATGAACACATCATCTTCAACGCATACATTACCATTATTCGAACCATCGGTACTAGAAAGAATGCCAATTAACTTATCCAACCCAAACATGTCATTATCCTCCCTATGTCGCTTCCTTGGACGCTCTAGAGAACCGCTACCCTCGTTTCTATTCTTAAACAAAGATTTTCTGCGAAACTTTTTCCTGACAGAAGCCGTAACCGGCTGGACAACAGGTGTATAATCTGTGACGTTACCTATACCAGCCTCATGAGAACCACAACCATTGCGACCAACCTCACCAATCACCTCATTCACCACAAACTCACCTTCCTCACATGTATCTTCGTTATTCGTCTGCTGTGGTATATTAGCGTCCAACATGTCCTCCTCACGGCAATTCAAAACATCATCCTCATCTAACGCCGTAACCCCATCCGGAACCCACTCACCAATGTCTTCCTCAACCCATATGTTGAACAATAATTCTCTCCATGCAATGTCTACCCAATCGACAATCCGTTTACGAACCTTAGTCAGCACCCCAATAAGCGCATATGAGAAATTATTATCATCATTCGACAAACAAGGCGATTTAATAACCTTCCCATATCTACATCCGATCAAATCAAACACTTGATCTAAAGCCAGTTGAGTCGGGACTCCATGCACTTTCAACCAAGCTAGACGCTCCTCCACCTTAACCACTTTACCATCCCACCTTTCTAACGTTTCAAACCAGGCAGACCACAGTGCATTATCAGCAAAGAACTTCTCCGCCACACTGCTATCTTCAAAAACTACTACCACAATGAACCCTCCAAGATATTTAAGATCCACGGAATAACATCCAAGTTTATGAAATATTACATTCAGCGTACACAAGACGTTGAAATCCACCACCTTCCCAACAAGTGCAATACCCTCATAATGAGAAAACCGTTCAACTACATCGTCCACCCTAATGACATCCACTTTGTTCCTATTCAATACTGAATCCAAAAACGAACGACCAATACCTGTTGTCGAGTCTTGCACCCCCTTATCTCCTTGATTCACAATATTAGGGTTTACATGCTCCTGGATATTCACCGCTGCCTCCTTACGAACATGAACGGTGGCGGCAGGTTGCTGTACCTTCGTGCCATCCACAAACCTAGCCACTGTTATGAACAACTTAAAAGAACCAATCCACACGTCCGACATCGCCTCTACCATTCTACCCGAATCATTAACCTCCGCAAAAGAAACAAAAGCGAACCGCTTACTCCACTTGTCCAGTTTTCTCGCGATGTATGATCCTTCATATCTACCAAAACCTCCCAACGCTACCTTAAGATCTTGTGACGAACACTTCGGTGGAAGATTAGACACAAAGAATTTGGATATTACCTTGTTATTACGTGCACCATGCCGATCGTTCTGATTACCTTTACGTCGATGAACCTCTTCCCACTCTTCTGGATCTTGCCGCCGGGGATCGCCCGACATCTCCGGAGGATTCATTGATTTTGTTAATAAATTGGGTCAAATAAATCACTTATGACTATTTTTTATTTAATACTAACGTTTGAATAGTTTCCATAGTGATTTTGTTAACAAGTTAGGATTTTATTCTGACTTTGCGGATCGTTCGCCTGGCTGCTTCTTTTCAATGTGGTTGAAATGTGATGATGCCCTACTGCCTTATGCATTAACGTTACACAACTTTGTACCAATTATCTGAGTAAACTTTCGAGAATCCATAACAACTTTAGTTAGCAATACTATTAAAGGGAAGTCACACCCAAGTGGCTATTTCTTAAAATCTAATTTCAAAATCCTATCTTTTGTTTTTTATTTATTCATGCTTTTTATGAAAACAGGAAAAAAAAAAAAAAAAAAAAAACACTCGCTTTTGGCTAGGCTAGAGGTAAACAACATCTAGGTACTACTTGTTCTTGTATCATAGAACGATCACACTACCTTACCATCACTATATTATGGCAACAATGAGTGCACTTGCCCCAGCATGTTGTTTTGAGTGATAGTATCTCATCACATTTTCTAATTTTAAGACTTGATCCTGTGCAATAACTAGCTAAAAATAAGCATTATTTATATACACTCCACATCACTTCATGTTTTTCGTGCCGTTTTCGGGGATACAAGAATATTAGGAAATTTTGAAGCTTACGGCCTAGTCTTTTAATTCTAAAATGAGTTACTTTTTTTAAAAACATATCATACGACACTCGATGTATGATTTGTGGAGGACTCTACATCAAACAGGATTGCTATGTTTTTCAAACTCGCCTCCCTGTTTTTTCAAGAGAATTTTTTTTAACAAACACAAAAACCAGAATCTAAAAGCCTCATAGATAGTTTCAAAGCTCTTGAGATCCTCACAACTAAAGAAAGAGCATTAAACTATACCAACAAAGAAGTGGTTTTTGAAATGTTACAAGTAAATGAAACCGAACCTAAGAACATCCCTCAAACAAGGACAAACATGACAATAACTTAGGTATGGATTCATATAAAGAATGGGAAGTGATCGGTGAAGAAATCAACTAAATTTATCAACAAAAAGAAAACAAGGACCAAACGAGTATCTCTCAGTGTGATGAAATCTTTGAAGTCACTCAAGTAGAGGAGGAAAAGCAAATCATCGGACGGTTGGGTAAAAGGGAAGACAAAGATAAGTACGTCTCATTAATAAAAGAGGTGCGGAACTGTTTTGACCAAAAATTGATAAAAGTAATTTAGTGATCAAATTTGTATGCGAGGTAGTGTGTTTGGATTGTCTATGTAGCAAGTGTAATAAAGAAAGCAATAAAAATGACACACATGTATACAAAGAAAGCCCTTGCCCGTTTGGGATCTCTAGCATAAAACCTCGGGAGGTGACTAAACATCAACTCCCTATTGTTTTTTTTATTTTTATTTTATGAATAAAAATACAACTCGAGAATAACATAGATCGATCCGTGTTACAAAGAATAAGTATGTTGTATGTTGTCTCCTACAAAGATTTAATTGCCTCGTTATATGGTAAAAAGATAACAACTATAATCCCGATATTCATGGAGAATATATTGTCATCATTTCTAGTATTTCAAGACTATTTTTTTTTTTGAAAGGCAAACTTTATTAAAACACACCACCACCAAGGAATCTCCAAGGCGGAGACACCCAAAAATAAAACCAGTTACATTACATCAAAACAAAAAGATTGTCAATCCTGCCACCTAACCGTAACCTTATTACATCTAGTAGTAAACCAAAGAAAACTCAAGGCTTTAACATCCGCTACAATCTCTACGACGTTCCTGCTAACCTCCCTGAAGACCTTGTCATTTCTAACTTTCCAAATCCGCCAACAAGAGATAACTATAACCCCGTGTAATGCTAGCCTCTTAACCGAAGACATCATAGGGTCCGCATAAACTTTAGGAATATCATCAATCGAAAAGAAATATAATGGAGGAAGCTTCACCCAACTGGCAATCCCGTGCCAAACCCCATTGGCTAAAACACAAGCCGTAAACAAATGATTCACACATTCATCTTGGTCTCCACATAAATTACAAATACCATCTCCACAATTAATGTTCCTCCGAAGAAGTGCCGTCTTTGTAGGAATTCTATCCAATAAAAGCCTCCATATGAAAATATTGCATTTGATCGGGATCCATTTACACCATTTGAATACCGAGCCTGTTTGCGGGACAATCGCGGTATCTATCCATTTTTTTACTTCCACTACAGAAAAACCTTCGCTCGAAACTCCATCCCAATACCAACTGTCCACTGTTCCACTAAAAGCTACACCCGCAATCAACTGCACACAAGATGCCAACTGATTTAATTCCATAGCCGTAGCCGTAAGTCTCCTCCAATTCCACTGCTGAACTCCAGGACCTGCAATCCTGTCCGAAATCTTGCAGCCCTTATCAACTTCCAATCTAAACAATTCAGGGAATAATTGTTTAAGTGAATAACCGTCCAACCAAGGGTCCACCCAGAATTTAATATCGTTACCATTCCCCACCCGGCCGCGGATCATACTCAAACTATTTCTGTCCCCCACCTTAAACCGGAAACCAAAATTCACCAACTTGTACCAAGTAGTCGAGTATCTAGAACTAGCTGGGAACATGTCCCACTTCCGGTTAGAACCGTGGATGCTATCTACTACACGTCTCCATACAGCATTATTTTCATGACGGTATCTCCACAACCATTTAATCAAGAAGGCGTTATTACAGTCATCTAATTTACGAATGCCCAAACCTCCTTGCTTAATTGGCTTGGTAACCACATCCCACCCCACCCAATGAACCTTCTTAACATCCACATTACCACCCCATAAAAACTTTCTAATCAAACCTTCTAAAACATTGACTACCCCAACCGGAGCCTTAAATAAAGAGAGATAGTAGGATGGGAGACTCACAAGCACCGACTTGATTAATGTCACTCTACCCTAATGGACAACGTCTTCGATTTCCATTTTGATAATCGGTCGCTAAAAACTTTAATAACTGGCTCCCAATTACTAATCCTCGACATATTCGCCCCAACCTGTATCCCTAGGTATTTAAACGGAGTGGTCCCCGACCGACACCCCATCCCCCTAGCCACATCCCCAACATGAACCTCATCCACCCCCACACCATACAAAGTGGATTTATTGATATTAATTCTAAGGCTCTGATACCAATTGTTGTAAAACACCTATGAAATTGAATCAAGAACACAATTGTCGAAAGCTTCGAATTATTATTGATAATGGAAACGAAATACAAAAGAGAATTACAAAGAAAAAGACTCCATACAAACGAATTGATGAGACCTATTTATAAGCCCTAATCCCTAATTGAACCGTTAAAGTCTGTTGAGACTTTTGAACTTGACAGGATTAGTCCTCCATCTCCATCAGACGTTCACTTATTAACCAGAACTATTATAAACTAAAATAAACTTTTGCACCTTGTCACAAATGGCCCCTCAAACTTTCTTGACCAAGTTTGACTTATTATTTGACTTTGATTTTGACTTAATATCAACGGAGTGGTCCCCGACCGACACCCCATCCCCCTAGCCACATCCCCAACATGAACCTCATCCACGCCCACACCATACAAAGTGGATTTATTGATATTAATTCTAAGGCCCGAACACAAGTGAAATATTCTAAGCATACGTCGTAAACAAACAAAATTGGAACTCGACCACTCACCCATAACCATGGCATCATCAGCATATTTCCACTCATTTACACGTTCTCTTCAACAGGTCTCCGTTTCTTTAGGATAAACTAAGTCATGAGCCATTATGAAATACCTGCGAAGATAAGTCAAAGACAAAAGAGCAATAATCGGTTTATATTCATTATTATTTAGGTTACCGAACCTTACTCAGAATCCAATATCCATAACTATAAATTTGATCCATAAGGGGGGACGGGGCGCTACCAGAATTGGGCACGGGTACCCCATTACCAGCACGGTAACACCACCGCCACATGTGCTGGTAGGGTTCTCGTGGACCGTTTTCTGGTTGTTGTTACCGTGCTGGTACAAAGAAACGGTCTTTTTCTTGACCAATGATAATATGCCACGTTTTACCTTCACCTTTGACCGTGATATTTTGACCGTTTACATTTTGACCTTGTTTTATGTTTTACCCCTATACAAATCATACTTTCACATAACATAAACACGGTGAACTTTCATTAAAAATTTAAACACCATTACACAATAAACATTAAACAACCGTAAGCATTAATTATTAATTATATCTCGCAACAATCGTCATGACGCAAAATGGGTGAAGTTAGTCATTTGTTCACGGTAGTAGTCGCCACGAGTGAGTTGGATTGCAATGTCTTCTTCAACATTAGGGTGCCTCTCCATCGTGGCTTCATAAAGGACGTTCCAACGGAGACACCTGGACCAGAGAAGAAACCACCTACGAACGATCAAATCCTTGGAGCGGTCATTTGTGCCGGTTAAGTTATTGAATATCCCCGACACCCGGTGCCAAAACGAAATTGGGGTATCGACTTCATGAACCCATGTGTTTCTCACTACGAGGTAGGCCCTCGTTAACGCGATATCCTCATTTGCATTCCACGGGACCATTTTTATGAAACGATTAAAGTATAACCGGGTTATTGTGTGATTTTGTTGTGTTGGATTAAGGTGTTTTTATAGACCAAACCGTAACGGTACAGGTTCCAAAATGGTTGCAACGGTTTAAATGTAACGGTAACAAAATTAATTACCGTCTGACTGTACAACGGTTAGTTTTCTCAAATTTAAATGAAATATAATGAAATTATCAGTGGAGTGCTGCCTACAAAAAAGTGTTTCAGTGAAGTAAATCAGTGAAGTGATGTAGCAGTGTATAACTGGTTAAATTCAGTGAAAGAAGAAACACATTCTAGTAGTGCCCCTTTTTTTATTTTGAAAGGCAAAAAACTTCTATTCCATCACCAATATGTACAATGTCATCTATGAGCAAGATGCTCATTAGGTGTTAGCCCAACAAGAACCCAACCCTTATTACATTTGACCTTTTTATTAATGCAAAACCCAGCCCAATGTACATATTCCCATTACATCAAAATTTACATGTGAATCAGATATCAAAAGAAATCCATTTTGTCCAATCCTTTGTAATTCCATTGGCTCTATTTGTTATCCAAAGATGTGATTGCGCTTTGATGTCGCCTAGAAGTTCTTCCAAGTTCGCTCTTTTTCCACGAAAAATCTTGTCGTTTCTGCCTTTCCAAATGATCCAACAAACCGTAAGTATAATTGCGTATAGTGCTTTTTTCTTTGACCTTTTGAATCCGTTTATGTTGCTGATTTCCAGAAGTTCACGGAAGTTGAATGCGAAAATTGGCGGAATGTTGCACCATTCGGCCACCTTTTGCCACAGATTTGACGCCACGTAACAATGAATGAATAAGTGATCCGCATTCTCGCTGTATTCTCCGCATAAGTTGCACATTGGTGAAGTGTTGATGATATTACGCTTGACAAGTCCTTCCAATGTTGAAACTCTATCTTGTTCCGCACGCCACGCCAAGATGTTGACCTTCTTTGGTACCCAAGACGACCATTTATATGGGTAAAATGGGGCTGCATGTGCAGCAAGCATATTACGACATGAAGTTGTAGTGAAAGAACCGGAGGGATCTGCAAGCCACTTCCATTCATCATGAGCCGAGGACAATGCAGAGTTGCTGATCAGTGCACAGCAAGCCTCGAACTGTTGTCTCTCCAATACCTGCAATGGTTCACGAATCCATTCCCAACCCCCACCCATACGGTTACCCGAGACAGCCCAACCCACATCCCGAACCTTACCCGAAACAGATAGTAGTGCCCCTTATACCCTAACAATTGTCCCCAATTTTTGACAGCTGTTATCATTATATTGCAGTTGTTAAATTTTAAATTCAAACTGTAAAGAAGTGATAAGACAGGATAGGGTGTGACCCGGGTTTTGAGGCAGTGTAACGACAAGGGTCCGTCTATTGGCACCCCCTAGCTTCTATTTTGTAAGTCCAAGATCTTCTCTACCGGGTATCAAACAAACAATCGAGTGCGGAAAACAAGATTGAATGGTGAAGAACAAGAAAGAAACTTTGAATAGAATGATTTTATTGATCAAGTGCACACGGTTTCAAAGAACCGTCTGGTACACCTACTAGCCGAGAATAATAGAGCAAAAGAACAATAGACTAGCCAACCCAAAACAACTAGGTAACCCCCTATTTATATGAATATAGGGCGGTCATATTACATGGATCTCTTGGGCCCAAAATCTAACTAACACAATAATAATAATAAGCCCAAGTCATACGCAAACCTCTAATAACATGGCCCAACAATATCCCCCTAGGTTTGTGTTGACTTGTGATTACTTTAGTGCTTTTTGCTGCTTTTGCTGCGCTTCTTTGATTCTTTCTTCTTTGCTTTCATTGCCCTCTTCCATTCTTCTGGTGATTTACCGACATAGGGTCCAAATAATTCTGTCTCCACCCTTCCTCTCTTGTCAGAGGACAATCCCAGTCTATCCACTTGCGCCACCGCACTAGTGAATGATTTGGCACAAACTTCATAAGTAGGATCACATTGAATCTGATGCCTAGCCAAAACTTGAACATCTTCAGAATGCAAACTCATTAAATCTCTAGCATCAGAAATCCTGAACTCATCCGTATCACACACAATTACAGCAGATGAAGAGGTAGGATCATATACCCAAAATCTCATGTCCTTTAAGCAGCCTCTGTCCATTGGCTTGGACAAGGGAATAGTCTTCAATTTCTCAGTTGGTGGCCACTGTACAGTCTTAAAAGGCTTTCCATCAGCACCTCGTACGCCTTTATATTCCACCACTATCGAGCTAGCAGTCTTCATATCTCTGAAATTTACCTTAGCCTGCTCCTGAATCCTCTTATGAAACGTGAGACCTATCTTATTCCTTGGATTCCTTGTTTGGTTGATAAAAGGAGATCTAGCAAGTTCAGCCAAGTCAATCTTCGTCCAAGAATTGAAAGCTGAAGTAGAAGCATAATACTCAACAGCTCCATTCTTTCTATGAACCACGAATACCCCTTTATCATCATTATACCTCCAACACTCTATCCCAGTTCGATTACCATACGTATCATATCTATCACTGGTAATCGTCACATATCGCTCAGGATGCTCTTCCATTGGATCAATAGACGGTTCAGCCAAATTCTTGAGAACATATGCACTTCCAGGTCGACGATCTCTAACTCTGGGAACTTGATCTTCAAAATACTTCTTCATATGTTCTTCATGCTCTTTCTCTGATCTCTCACGTTCAGCTGGAGTCAACACCTTGTCAACAAAAGAAGATGTCTCAGAGAATTCCTTTCCAAACTTGTTCTCAAGTTTCTGAGTCAAGTTAAGCAACCTTGCTGACACATCTCCCAATCCCGTCTCTAATTCAGCAATTTTCTTCTCCTTCTCAGTAACTGTCTCCATTAAACTCTGCACCTGAGCTGTCAACCAAACATTTTCAGTCTCCAGTTTCAGCACTTTAGACTGTAATCTGTGAACGTCCACTTCTGCAAACAAATCTTCATCACTTTCAACCTCTTCTTGACTTTTCTCTCTTTCCTCAGTTGTCAGAAATTCCACATCCACCTTCTTTCCCTGTTCTTTGTCTGCAAGAAACGCCAATTGAGCTTTCTGAAAAGCCTCTTCATCAAATAAAACCTTTCCAGTGCCAGATGCACCTGAAGATCCAGTTTCCTCACTAAGTCTCCCAGTGATAGGTGCCTTGCTCATGAACTGAGAGAAAGCCTCTGTTGCAATCACTGGTGAGATAGTGGAACTAATAGTGCCAGCAGGAATATCAGGTGAAGGATCAGTATCGGTCATAGCAATGTCATCAGCAGCAGCAGAAACAGACTCTTCAACAATAACATTCATTCGTGGATCTCTCTTACTTCGTTTTCTTGGCCGTAGAGCAGAACCCGTATCTTCAGCACATTCATCATCAACAACTGTCTCAGCTGCAACAATGGATGGAGGAATCCTTTGTTCAGCCTCTCGAACAGTATTCAATATGCTGGACAACACCTCTGTTTGAGGAATAATTGATGCAGAAGTAGTAATATCAATATTTTGAGTCGCACTTTCTTCTTCAACCATCTCCTTTTCAGTGTCAGTCACAGACTTTATCTCAGCGTTCTCAAGAATGAAATCATCTATCTCATCATCATTCAGGTCATCAAACTCAAAATTTTCAAACTGATCATCTTCATTTTCTGTAGTCAGTTTGTCATCTCTCACTTCTTCCTCATCTTCGCTTTCTGTATCAGATTCACTTTCCACCTCAGTCAAATCAACCTTTTCAGCAGGAGAACGTAGTTCAGCAGATGGTGGATCAATGATCTGAACATCATGCTCCTCGGCAATAAGAGCAGATGAAGGAATTTGTGCTTCTTCAACAATTTCAGCGAAATTCCCAAATTTCTCCAGAGGAAACTTTCCTTCAAACATTTGCTTAGCATCTTTACGGTTCTGTTTTATCAGTCCAAAAGCCTGAGGAGCCATACACTTTTGATCATACGTCTCAATGGTTCTCACCAGATTTGGGTATTTCTTTTCCAGTATCATTTGAACAAATCGTGGAAACTTATAGAAATACTTTTTGTTCAGTGTCTTCACATTAACTATCATGTCCTCAAAAACACACCTTGAGAAATTAAAATCCCATCCTTCAATCAACGCCACTATTCCCGAAGTGTACTTTAAATTCATCTGATCTAAACCACTCTTATTTCCTCCCAAACTTGCCAAAAACATATGAATCAACATTCTCCAGTAGCTGGGAAACAGTTTCTTGATAAATGGAGAAGCATTCAAATCACCCTCATAACCCATCCTTCTTAATGTTGGAGCAACCTGCTCTCTTGTAAAAGTAACCGGTCTTCATTAGAGTCACCAAAAAGCAGCACCTCACGAATGTCCTGTTCTGAGATTGACACTTCAGTTCCCCGAACCTTTGATCTAATAAGATTATCTGTCTTTCGTGCCTTTGCATTATCCCAGAATTCAGATATCCAGTCAACAAGTATCACGGGATTTTCTCTTAATGCGTGAGCAATTCTGCAAGTGTTGAGCCCCACGATCAGCGACTTGAACTCCCTCATATGATCTTCAGGTGGATCAAATAAAGGACAAACTATGTTGTGATCCTTCTCAAACTTAGGTATATGAATGGCCATTTCTGCACAAAAACGAGCTGTATCAGTCAACAACATCAAAAATTTTCAAAAAAATATTTAAACAGATTAATGGGCCCCCCTCTTTGTTGTTTTGATCATGTTCGGGCCAGTATCTGATAGCCCAATGGGCCTCAGGTCACACAGAAACATGTTAAATGTGTGTCCGAGTGGGTGGGGTTGTGTCCGAGTACAAAAATGGAAAATCATGAGTGTCCGAGTAAGGTATGGTGTGTCCGAGGGTAGAAAGGTGACAAAAGTGGGTGTCCGAGTAAGGTATGGTGTGTCCGAGGGGAGAAAGGTGACAAAAGTGGGTGTCCGAGTAAGGTATGGTGTGTCCGAGGGGAGAAAGGTGACAAAAGTGGGTGTCCGAGCTAAGGTATGGTGTGTCCGAGGGGAGAAGGTGACAAAAGTGGGTGTCCGAGCTCAGGTTGAGTGTCCGAGGTGACGTGTCAACCAAAGAGTTCGAATGCTGATCTGTGTCCGAGTTGTCAAGGTATGTCCGAGGGCAGTTTGGTCAATCTCCATTAGTGTCCGAGTGATCAGAAGTGTCCGAGGGCAGTTTGGTCAATCTCCATGAGTGTCCGAGTGATCAGAAGTGTCCGAGGGCAATTCTGTCAAAAGTCATGGGTGTCCGAGGGCATTTTTGTAATTTATCCTGATTGAGTTCGAACTCCACTCGCGTAGGATTCACGCGCCGCTTGATTTTGAAGTTTCCGGCGCGTGAGTCCCACGCTCAACCGCCTGGGACATCAAAACGTCGACATCATCATCTCCAATGATCGTCGTTAGCCTTTCTGATATCTCGAGTACCTGCAAAAAGCTCAAACAACACCATTTCCATAACAGATGATCAAAACAACATGAGTTTACCTTTTGATTCTTTAGAGACACTTGATAATCTTGATGAAGACAAACAGTAAGTGTTTGTGTGTGTGTGTGTAAAGTTGAGAGAAAAGAGAAAGTGAATTATGAGCTGTGATGATGCAACTTAACCGTCGCCCCCCACTTTTTGTTCACTCGAGATTTGGGTGGCCCACCAAACGTGTGGTGGGCCCCTCTCACATCCCAATGCCCATATCAAAGCAATTTTTTTTGAAGTATTTTGTAACCGGGTCCAAATCAGATCGTAAACTGGCCTAACTAAAATTCAACAATAAATATCTAAATAAAATAAAAAAAAAATAAATTTAGTCAAACGAGATCAAATCACTGTGTTTCGGGCCGAGCTACACTTATCAACTCTAATCTACTCCAGTTGGTCATAGCAATTGCCAGTATATTTGTCCATTTAAACTTATTTCCTTAGGCCTTCTCGTATAGTGATCTGTGATATTATTTATCATGTTTTGGTATGTTTGTACGAACACTCAAGCAAGTCACAATCAAATCCTAGAATATTTAGTGGTACACTCTATCATGCAAGCAGTTTCCCTACAGCATATTTTTCACAGTATCTGTTCTAGAATTCTGAAACCTTGACTGGGACTGGATTGAGAAAAGAAAAGAATAGATCAATAATAGATTTAGATTAAAGTACAAGTCAGATGATTTCTCAAATGACAAGGCCTTTGGGTTTTGGACTCTTGAGGGTCTCTTTTATGACATCCTGACTGTGTCCAGGTCAGCATATATCTGGATGCAGCAGAGGAGCAGTCAGGACATCTTTGGACACTGAGGTCTCTTTTTAGGTGAAGGATGATCTAGAGCACGACAACGAAAAACTAGGTCAGCATATATCTGGATGCAGCAGAAGCTTTCGTTGCCTAGCATCTCCAGGTCCTTGCTTACGCAAAACAGAGGAGATACACGAGTTTGTCAGAAAAGGTTTCAGACCTAGACCACAGTGTTATGCTTCAGGACATCACACAAGCATTCAAATAGAAATTGTACCTGACTCTAAGTGATGTTCCTTACTGAGGTCGTGTCTTTATCTTTAAGTGCTTCACAAGATCATTAACATTTGAGCCTTCAGGACTAAGCCTACCAACAAATCACATTAGAGCCAGACTGTTTCGATACACGTCTTATGTGTGTCAGCCTTAATCCAACTTGTGAAAGTTAATTTCATCTCTCGTTTTGAGACCAAAATTGTTTTGATCTTTTCTTAGGATACATCCCCCTAAATTTGTGCTTAAAATTTAGAATTTTAAAGAACAAATTTTTAAATCAAAGACTAAGAAAAGAACTTTTTTTTTTTTTTTTTTTTTTTTTTTTTTTTTTTTTTTTTTTTTTTTTTTTTAACGACCAGTTCAGTCCTCGAAATGGACCATTTTGAGCAGTTCAGACAAAGCTTCAAAACGCGCTCGATTAACAGGTTTTGTAAAAAGATCTGCGACATTGTCATCAGTATGAATGTGAGTGGGCACAATTAAACCTTGGTTAAACGAGTCGCGGATGAAATGTTCTTTGATGGCAATGTGTTTTACTTTAGAAAATTGAACTGGATTTTTAACAATTTGAATAGCTGCATCATTATCACAATAAATGGGAGTAAGAGAGAAATTCAAACCGTAATCCACCAGTTGGTGTTGTATCCAGATAACCTGAGAACAGCATGCGGAGGCCGCCACATATTCAGCTTCTGCTGTTGAAACGGATACTGTTTGCTGCTTCTTACATTGCCATGCAATAAGCCGATCGCCTAAGAATTGACACCCCGCAGAAGTAGATTTCCTGTCAATGTCACAACCTCCAAAATCGCTGTCAGAATAAGCATGTAAATCAAAAGGAGAATCCTTAGGATACCAAAGACCGAATCTAGGTTTCCCTTTAAGGTATCTAAAGATTCTCTTGACAGCATGTAAATGAGAAGTTTTAGGATTAGCCTGATAACGTGCGCATTGACACACTGCGAACATGATGTCTGGTCTGCTAGCTGTCAGATACATCAGCGAACCAATCATTGAACGATAAAGTGTTTCTTCTACGGCCTCCCCTTCCAGATCCTGAGTGAGACCTGGTCTTTCAGACATTGGTGTATCGGCTGGCTTGATATCATTGAAGCTGAACTTTGCAAGAATGTCATCCACGTATTTTCCTTGATGAATCAGGATACCCTTGGAGTTTTGACGAACTTGCAGACCTAAGAAAAAGGTCATTTCACCAAGAGCACTCATCTCAAATTGCTTTTTCATCACCTCCTCAAATTCTTTACACAGAGCATCATTAGTAGAGCCAAAGATGATATCATCCACATAAATTTGCACCAGTATACGATCTTCATTTACTGTCTTGACGAAAAGAGTCTGATCAATGACACCACGAGTGTATCCATTCACAAGCAAGTGTTCAGTTAAGGTAGCATACCAAGCACGAGGTGCTTGATGTAAACCATATAACGCTTTGTCAAGTTTGTACACATGCTCTGGGTACTTTGGATTTGTGAAACCCGGTGGTTGACCAACATAAATTTCTTCCTTCACTGTTCCATACAGAAATGCGGTTTTGACGTCCATCTGATAGACAGTAAACCCTTTAAATGAAGCGTAAGCGAGAAAAATTCTGATTGCTTCCAATCTCGCCACCGGCGCATAGACTTCATCATAGTCGAGTCCTTCAATTTGTCTGAACCCTTGTACGACTAACCTAGCTTTGTTTCTCACAATGACTCCGCTATCGTCTCTTTTGTTTCTGTAGACCCATCGTGTGCCAAGTGGTCGTTTTCCTGGAGGTAACTCAACTAACTTCCAAACTTTTAATTTCTCAAACTGGTTCAGTTCATCTTGCATTGCATCCACCCAACTTGTTTCTTTCATGGCCGTGGCAATAGACTTTGGTTCAGTTTGAGAGATGAAACACGAATACAGACATCTGTTGATGTCACCAGTTTGGCTCCTTGTTAGAACACCTGCATCTACAGGACCAATGATGTTCTCCAGAGGGTGATCTCGTTGAATGCTAGTGGGAATAACAATGTCTGGAACTGAGGAGGTTCTCGGGAGAACGGTGACACTGCCTACTGCCGGCTCTTCCATAGAGTCATGATCATTTGCTACTGCATTAGTATGCTCCACCATGCAGTCAGTAGGAATAGGGTCATGAAATGAGGGAATCGAAGTTTCTGCAGACACATTTTCATCATCAACCTGTGGCATAGAATCTTCTGAGTGAATGAATGGATCGACAGGAGCTGGAAGTGGCTGTGGTAATTGAGATGTGGATGCACCATCCCCCTCAATTGGTGCATCATCAGTCATGGAGGATGAGGGTCCAGCATTGAAAGTAGAGGAATCTGCAGAACCTGTATTCACATGGCTAGAGAGATTATCAAAAACATGAAATGATCGAAAGAGAGACTCATAGTCAAACAACCAATCGGGGCCCACTCTAGCATCTGTTGCATTTTCTTCAAGCCAACGCACGTCAAACGACTCTACAATTTGCCTAGTTTGTTTGTTATAGACCCTATATGCAGTTTTGCCAGCATAACCGACAAAATAGCAGTCGTCAGCTTTCGCATCAAACTTTGGTATAGCATCCAAGTGCAGCAGTGTACATGGACAACCAAAAGCACGAAAATGCTTGACGGAGGGTTTAGTACCAAACAGCACTTCGTAGGGTGTCTTCATCCGAGCCTTGTTGACTTGAACGCGGTTCTGCACATAACAAGCTGTGTTGACCGCCTCTGCCCAAAAGAAAGTTGGAAGTTGTGAGTCACACAACATTGTGCGGGCAGCTTCAATTAAAGTGCGATTTCTTCTTTCTGCAACTCCATTTTGCTGCGGCGTCCTTGCTGAGCTGAATTGACGGGCAATTCCTTTTTGAGCACAGTAATAGTTCAACTCAGCATTCTTGAACTCAGTCCCGTTGTCACACCTAATACCTTTCACCTTCGAGTTGGTCTGATTCTCAATCAAAATTAGAAAATGTTTGACTATTTCTGCAGTTTCACTCTTGTTAGCCAAAAAGAAAACCCAGGTAAAGCGTGAGTAGTCATCAGTTATTACCAAACAGTATGCTTTACGAGAGATACTAAGTACATTCACTGGGCCGAATAGGTCCATGTGAAGTAGCTGTAGTAATGAGTCAATAGAGTTTACTAACTTGGAATAATGTGGTTTTCGATGATGCTTTCCTCTCGCACAAGCAACACATTTTTCAATTGTTATAAAATCACGCACAGGCAAATCCCTTACCAATCCCAGTTTAGCTACTCTGTTCAGATTTTTAGCATTTGCATGTCCAAGACGACGATGCCAAAGAATAGCAGTATTTTGAGAAACTTTAGAAAAAAGACATGTGACATTTTCGGAAGGGGGTTTGTTCATGTCAATGACATAAGCATCACCTCGACGATCCGATTTCAGTAAGACCCATTCATCTGGAATGACTACTCCAGGTTTCAATATCAAACATCCTTTATCAGTGAAATGAGTTGAGTAGCCATTGTCACAGATTTGTGATACACTAAGCAAACTATGCTTTAATTCAGGAACATAATTTACCTTATTAAACTGAAGAGCACCATTTCTCACCGTTCCTCTTTGAGTTATCTGACCTTTCTCACCTCCTGCAAAGGAGACAAATCCACCATTGAAAAATTCAACCTCAGTTAGTTGGGACAAGTCTCCTGTCATGTGCCTCGAACAGCCACTATCAATGTACCAGAGACGAATGATAGTCCTCCACAGCCGTTCCTGCACATGATGCAGGATCAGTTAGTCATAGGTACCCAGGCCATGGTCATTTTGGGTGCACCATTGGCATCTGTATATTGGACTTTGATCCATTGCATATCAGCATTTGAAACATTTGCACAATAATAAGATTTATCATTCACAGAACACGAGGAGCCTACAGACGGGGAAGAGATTGGAATAGAACATTTTGGCTTCCAGTACGATTTGAATTTTGAAGATAATCTTTTATTAGATTGTTTGATCAGTTTATGTCTATTCCAATCACCATCAGAAGGCTTCACCTTGGAGTAGTCATTACGTATTGCCTTAGATTTTTCAACCCGTATAGGCTTGGTATGATTATGATTCCCGTTTGGAGCCTTCTGATGTTTCCAGATTGCAAGATGTTGTTGATTTGTTGGACAATTTCTGGCAATATGTCCTGGGATTCCACATGTGTAACAAGTTTGACGTTTGACATGTGGATCCCCCTGAGATTTTGCATACTTTCCAGACTCGGAAAGCTTAGTGACACTTTTATACCTGTGTGAATCAGTTTTGAAACAATGAGGCTTTTGTTTTGAAAGGTTCTGTTTATACTTTGGTAAAACCTGTTTTGGTGGGACATATTTCTCTGTCCTGCCCTGACTTGATTGTTTAACCAAAAGATTTTTAGTTTTATCACAAGCATGTGGCAAAATAACAGAATCTGAATGAAGAAACAACGAATCAGATGAAAAGTCACAAGGTTTTATGCTCAAAACAAACGAGCCCACACAAATATTGTTGTCATTATCAGAAATTTCGAAATCGTTTTTCTGATGTTTATTATTTAATGCAAGTAAATCAGTGTCAGCAACTTCCTCCCCATCATCTACCCAATCCTCAACAATCACATTTTCTGCACAAGAATTAACAGAATTAGTAGTGTTTTCATTGTTAGTAACATTCAGACAATTTTCTGTGCAAAAATTTTCATCCACAGAAGAAGTGGAAGATTCAGAAAATATTGGGCCTGTTTGTGCTGAACTAAAAGAGCATGAAGTGAACACAGAGTTACATTCACTGTCTTTTAGCATGTCTTCAGATGATTCTATGATCTCACATGACTGATGACTAGATGAGTCGGTCTTTTCTGAGTTTGAATCAGATTCAGACTCAGGTGCAGTTTTCTTTGAATCATCTGAAGATGATGAATCCTTACCTTCCTGTTTAACCTTGACTGGCCTTGAGCACACAGATTCTTCAGATTCTGGCTCAGTCAAGAGTGTAACATTTGATTCAGATGAGCCACTTAAGTCAGAAACATGTTGTGGCTCTGCTGAATGTCCTGTTGATTCAGAGTTACTCATTTGATTTTCACTTTCTGCTATTTGCTTTAGACACAGTTCTCTAATTTTCTTCATGAAATCAAACTCATAGTCCACGCTAGAGTTTTGTTGAGTGGATGAGTCAGAAATTTGTTCTTTCTCTGTTAAGTTTTCATGTTTAGACTCTCTAGACACTCCTACCAAATCAACTGATTCAGATGAGGATGGAACCTCATCTTTGCTAACCTCAAAAACTCTGTCCACCTCTTTATTTTTCTCAAAATTTAACGTCTCAGTCTGCTTTGAAGCATCCTGAGATTTGACAAAGGTTTTTGATGGAGCCATCTCTGGTTTAGAATGTTTTTGTTTCGGTTTAGAGATTCTAATTGGGATCGGTGCAGGTTTAGTAATTTCAATTTGATCCCTTGATGGTCGAATAGTTGGCTCTTCTATTGGAGGACCATATCCTTTCAAAGGAAGAGCCAATAGTTCTTCATCTGACATAGGAATTGAAGAATAGTTTTCATTGAAAGGTGGAGGTATTTCCACAAATCCAATTCCCTTATTCCTCACGTCCTTTGGTCTGAACCTTAACTGGGTATTGATCATTTTTTCAACTTTAGGACTGGAGCAGTCAAATTTTTTAAAGTGAAAATCTGCATTTTCAAATTTTGATTTTAAATCGATCAATTCCGTGGTCAAGGTATCAGAAAGTCGTTTGAAGTGCAAGTATCGACATTTATGATCACTCACCTCCTGATGCAAACGCTTGATGTCAAGTTTTTGTTTTTCAACCATTTCTTTATAAGAGTTGAATTTCTTTTTAATGTCCCAAGAGGCCATTTTCTCATATTCAAGCTGTTTGAATGCGGAGAGAGTTTCTTCCCTAAAACCTTTTATTTTTCGTTTGCACCTTTCAGTGCAGCATGATTCAGCTAAAATTTCAGAATGTACCTCAGCTGCTGATGGAATATAGTCATCATCCATCTGTGCCATGAGAGCCTTATACACTGTATCTTCAACAATTTTAAGATCTGCCATCTGAGAAGACCAATCCCATCCACCTCCTGATTGAGCAACCATGGCTTGGCTAGAGTTAGAGGACTCAGTTCCAGTGTGTGCAGGCGCCGATTGAGTTCCTTGAGCAGTATTGGAAGACGCAGCTGCAGGAGTAGAGTTTTCTCCTTCTTTCTTTGGTTTGGTGCACTCACGAGCAAAATGACCAAGCTCATCGCAGTTGTAACAGCGCATCTTCATCTTGTCCCAACCTAGTTTCCTTGTTGGGTTTTCCCACACGTTTCTACCAGTCTTCTTCACAAACTTGTTGGCTCTGTGCACAACCATAGCTATCTGCCAAGTCAGATCCATCTCTTCAATATCATCTTGATTAACGTCATTTAAATCACATGCTCCAACATCTTTTGAAGTGAGTTGACCTGTCAGAAATGCATTATAACAGTTCATAAATCCAGCAAATAATCCTAGGTTACTTTCAAGCTCCTTGGGAATTTTTGCTGCCATAGATGTAGCTGGAGGTGGAGCAGATGACGAAGATCCAGCAGTGGTGGTTGCAGAAGAAGGAAGCACAGTTGACCCTTTTGAGGCACTAGGGGCAAACATGGGTGGATACGAGGACCCACTTGCTGGATAAGAGTACAGTGATGGTCGTTGAGTTTCTTGCTGAGAAATTAAAGCATTGCTGGGAGTTGCAATGATGGCATTGTTGTAACTAGCAGTTTGAGTCATGTAACGCTGTCTGTCATCAAGGTCATAGGACTTGATTAATGAGATGGTCTCAGAAAGAGTGAGTCTTGCTAGATCTTTAGTTCTCTTGATGAGGGTGACATTTGAATCCCAACTTCTTGGAAGAGTATTGAGCAGCTTTTTATTCATGACGGAGTTGTCTACTACCATATCATTTGCTTTCATTTCACTCACTAAGGCCACGAAACGTTGTATCTGACTTTCAAGTGATTCTCCCGGAATGTGATTGAAAGCGTTAAACTTCTGACTCAGCATTTCCCTCCTGCTCTCCTTCATTTCTTCGTTCCCTTCATACAGATTCTCAAGAGCTTCCCAAAGTTCTTTTGCAGTGGCATTGTCACGAACTCCAATTGATACTTCAGGTGAGAGTCCTTGATGAAGATAAGCAATAGCCCTTTCATCAACATCAGCCTTTTCATGATCTTCATCAGTGTACATGCTCTTTGGTTTGATAGCAGTGATTCCAGTTATTTCATTTACCACGTAGGTAATCACACAAGGTCCATTTAGAATAGATCTGAGAGCTTTTGCATCTTTTATCTTCATGACTTGAATGAACCTGAACTTCCACTCAGAATAAGACATTCCGAGTTGAAGAACAGGGATTTTCTGATGGGTGCCAATGACAGATTCCATGGCTTTGTCTACTTGTGCAGCTACAAGCAGTTGATCAGTATGCATTCCACTCAAAATTCCCTGATTAACGATTTGGTCCATTTCTGAAAAGAAGTCTCAAATTTATTAGTTCTGTTTTAAATTTATAAAGCAATCTTAGAGAGTCCGAGTTCCAGTCCAATCGTTTGTTAATGTCTTGTAAAGTTTAATCTGGGTGTAAGATCGGACACAATGTTGTGAGGTCGGACACAGTATGAAGTCGGACACAGGGTTTGAGGTCGGACACAAGGTTGTGAGGTCGGACACAAGGTTTGAGGTCGGACACAAGGTTTGAGGTCGGACACAAGGTTGTGAGGTCGGACACAAGGTTTGAGGTCGGACACAAGGTTTGAGGTCGGACACAAGGTTTGAGATCGGACACAAGGTTTGAGGTCGGACACAAAGTTGTGAGGTCGGACTCAGGATGTGAGGTCGGACACAGAGTTGTGAGGTCGGACTCAGGATGTGAGGTCGGACACAGCTCCTTGAGGTCGGACACAATCAGAGAGGTCGGACACAGCCTTCCTGAGGTCGGACACAGCTTCCTGAGGTCGGACTCAGGATATGAGGTCGGACACAGCTCCTTGAGGTCGGACACAATCAGAGAGGTCGGACACAGCCTTCCTGAGGTCGGACACAGCTTCCTGAGGTGATATGGTAACCTGCACAAAAAGAGCAACAAACTTTCCCTATTTTTTTTGAAAAATAAAGAGATAAAGTCATAAAAATACTTCCCTTCTTTTTTAAAAATTTGTTATCTCCTTAATTTTAGGAAACACGTTTGACTTCGCATCAGATTGGATCAAACCTGTATTTTCTTTGAAGATTTTGTGCGAAGAAAAATAAGAGACACACTGATCAAACTATGAACAAAAAACCAAACCATGACCAACAGAAAAAGAACACGATTAGCCCAGAAGGTTAGCCATAACACATAATATCTAGACCAATAAAAGAAATAAAACAAAAACAACCTTTTCTTTTGCGATGAAACTTTCCTTGATCTTCTTGTTTTTGATACCGAACCGAGCCTTCGTAAGACTTCTTAGGCTCTGATACCAATTGTAAGTCCAAGATCTTCTCTACCGGGTATCAAACAAACAATCGAGTGCGGAAAACAAGATTGAATGGTGAAGAACAAGAAAGAAACTTTGAATAGAATGATTTTATTGATCAAGTGCACACGGTTTCAAAGAACCGTCTGGTACACCTACTAGCCGAGAATAATAGAGCAAAAGAACAATAGACTAGCCAACCCAAAACAACTAGGTAACCCCCTATTTATATGAATATAGGGCGGTCATATTACATGGATCTCTTGGGCCCAAAATCTAACTAACACAATAATAATAATAAGCCCAAGTCATACGCAAACCTCTAATAACATGGCCCAACATATTTCAACTCCCCTTTGAAGCGCCTCGCTTAGGCCAAAGCGAGGCGCTTCAGTCACATGGTCGTCAAATCAGTACGAGGTTTGCATGAGAGTTTGAAAAAAAGGGGCCAAGCGCCTCGCTTTGGTCAAAGCGAGGCGCTTGGCAACAGGGGGGATGAATCTGGACATTTTGATGTTAGGAAGGTTTTGGTTTGGATTTTTTTTGTTTGTTTTGAAGTGTTTTTTTTTTGTTTTTAACTTGAAGTGTTTTTTTTTGTTTTTAACTTTTTTATCTATTTAGGGTCTTTATCTATTGTAATTTTTTTAAATTTAAAAATTTTAAAAACACCGTAATAGCCCGTGTTTTTTTTTTAACTTTTTTATTGATTTAGGGTCTTTATCTATTGTAATTTTTTAAAATTTAAAAAACAACGTAATAACCCTAATCAAACTATAATTAATCAAGTAATCCCAACTTTAACCTATTAATAAAGTGTTCGATTGTCACTGTGACTGGATAAATTATTCACGGAGAAGACCTCGTCGAAGAAAGATTGAACGAATTCGCGAATTTTGATACGAATATGGTGGTTGATGGTCAACGTGGCGTCATTTTGGTTCATAACATGTAACTTTTATTTGGTTTGGGATTGAAAGGGTTGAGTGATCTTTTAACGTTTATAATCGAATGTTTACTGTTTGGATCTCATTGGTTTTACTGGCTTGCAATTTATAATTTGGTTTTAGTTCGTTTATTATTTATGGGTTTAATATTTATTAGGCCTAAGCGAGGCGGCTGGCTTAAGGGGTTTAATTAGAAGTTTGGGGGGTTTAATTAGAACGACCCAACGACAATGTTTTGAGCAATTAAACTATCTCCCATATATCTTCTATTTTCTTTTCACTTTTATCCCACAGTCTTTTTCATTCTCTCCACATATTTTCAAAGATGAGATATTTGCATCTTAAAATTTCGTTTCTTTTCTGCATTTTTTACGTGTTCTCACCATGGGTAAGAAAATGACAAGGTCTCACTCATCCATCGTTGGTGATTTTGCTTAGGATTCATGTCAAAAACTAGAGATCTAATACTCAACAATCACACACAATCAACAACATAAAGAACAAGAAGAGATAGCGACAAAACGGTGACAGAACTCTATTATTATCCAACCCAAAAAGTACCCAAACCAACCCAGATTCTCAGCAAATCACTGAGAATCAAATAACAAATACAATACAACAATCTTCTGCTGATTAGTTAGATCAGCAGACGATTGTGAAGAAGATAATCAAAGTACAAGACTTACAGACCAAGAATAAGACGAGTACAAGACGAATACAACTGTAAGACGTACAGAGAAACCCTAAGACAAATAAAGAAAAAATGAGACGAATAATAAATAATCTGAGAGTGAAATCCTTTTATAGTATAGAACGACGATCCGTGTGATGTGAATGTCAGCCCTTGATCATCTGACAAAAGTAATCTACACCGTTGAGAGAAAGCACACTCCAATATGAGCTGGGCTTTAATAATCCAGCTGCAATATATCACACAACAAGATATTCTGGACAATACACAGGCCCAATACACAAGCCCAACAATATACAAGCCTGCTTTATAAATAAGCCCAATATTCAACCAAATATGTGCAACACTTGAATTACGTAATAATTCATGTTATCTTTTTAACATCCCCCCATAATTCAAGTGCTGAACATATCAAACAAACCTAGTTTTTTACACAGCACATTATGCTGTTCAACACCAACACCTTTGGTAAGCAAATCTGCTACTTGATCATCTGAACTGACCTTAACAGTTTTTATAACATTTTTTGCAATTTTTTCTATCAAAAAATGCAAATCAATTTCGAAGTGTTTGGTTTTATCATGAAATACTGGATTTGCAGCTATAAAGATAGCTGCTTTACTATCACTATACAGACTAACAGGTAAATTGCAAGACACTTTCAACTCACTTAACACATTTATAAGCCACATAATTTCACAAGTGGCCGAGCACATGGCTCTATATTCGGCTTCAGCCGTTGATCTGGAAACAGTATTTTGTTTTTTACTTTTCCAGGATACAAGACTATTGCCAAGAAAGATACAAAATCCTGTTACAGATTTTCTAGTGACCGGACACTTGGCCCAATCAGCATCTGCATATCCTAGTAGATTTAGATTCTCTCCTTTTTTGAAAAGTATTCCTTTTCCAGGAGATAACTTCAGGTATCTCAGTAGTCTTAAGGCTACATGAAGATGCCCTTTACTAGGCTTATGCATGAATTGGCTAAGATACTGAACCGCATAACTGATGTCTGGTCTTGTTAAAGACAGATATATAAGTTTACCAATTAATTTTTGGTAGCCTGTTATATCTTCTAACAAGACATCAGTCTTGCTGTTTTTATTAGACACAATATAGTTTGGTTCAATAGGTGTATTGACCGGTTTACAACCTAGATAACCAAAATCATTCAATAGTTCTAGACAATACTTTCTTTGGGATAAACAAATCCCAGTTTCTGAGTATAAAACTTCAATACCCAGAAAGTATTTGAGTTTTCCTAAATCCTTGATTTGGAAACTCTTACTTAATACATTTTTAACATTGTTGATCTCATTATTACAGTTACCTGTTATAACTATATCATCAACATACACTAATAAAACAACAAACACACCATTTTCATCTTTAACAAATAATGAGTAGTCACAAATACTTTGTTTAAAACCCATTTGGGTCAAAACATTGGTCAATTTCTCATTCCATTGCCTAGGTGCTTGTTTTAACCCATATAGGGATTTAACAAGTTTACAAACCTTGGTTTCATCTTTAGAATAGAAACCTTCAGGCAAAGACATATACACATCCTCAGACAAAGACCCATACAGAAATGCATTATTCACATCAAGCTGAAACAAGGACCAATTGTTTTGGACAGCTAGAGTGATCACAGTTCTCACTGTGACCATCTTAACTACTGGTGAGAATGTTTCACCAAAGTCCAGACCCTCTCTTTGATTGTAGCCCTTTGCTACAAGTCTGGCTTTGTATCTCTCAACCTCACCATTGGCCCTATATTTAACTTTATATACCCATTTACATCCTATAGGTTTTCTACCTTTAGGTAAATCACATAAGACCCAAGTGTTGTTTCTATGTAGAGCCTCTATTTCATTATTCATAGCTTCAATCCACCTTGGATCTTTTGAAGCTTCAGAATAATTACTTGGCTCTACAGACTTATTAAGACTAGATACAAGACAGAAATTTTCACTAGACAGTTTTGAATAATTAACCACATTCTCAACACCATATTTGACTTTGCCTTCAATGACAAAGTCATCAAACTTTTTTGGCAAAGCAGACTCCCTACTAGACCTTCTAAGACTGATCCTATCTCCCTCAGGAGTCATGTTCTCATCATCAGACCCTTCAGGACTGGGAAGGTCTGTCCCTCTATCACCTGGGCTCCTAGGCTGCTGTCCAGAGTTTGAGTCTGAACTCTGGTCTACCCCCCTTGCAGCCCTGGGAGAGTCATCAAACTTCTCCCCAGATGAAGAGTCTTGAGTAACAGTGATTCCCCCTTCATCATCGGGAGGATTACTAGACTCTGAAGTTTCTGTGCTTGTGTTGAAAAAGTTTAAGTGATCCAAATCTTTAAAAACTTGTTTATCTTTTTTGAATTTAAAAGGATAGATTTCCTCAAAGAATTTAACATCCCTTGAGTATTCTACCTAATTTGTATTTAGATTCAACAACTTATAACCTTTTTTAAACACAGAATACCCAAGTAACACACTCTTATCAGACCTACTTGAAAATTTATCATCTTCATCTAAAATATTTTTGAAACACAAGCAACCAAAACTTCTTAAATGACTCATAAGTGGGGGGAACCCATAAACCTTTTCATAGGGACTCTTACCATTTAACACAGATGAGGGAAGTCTGTTAATCAAATAGACAGCAGTTAGAATACATTCAGACTAGAAATTAAGTGGCACTTGGCTTTGGAACAACAAAGCTCTAGCCATGTTAAGAAGATGTCTATGTTTCCTCTCCACAACACCATTTTGTTGTGGAGTATGAATACAAGTTGTTTGATGTATGATTCCCTTTTTATTACAAAAACTGTTGAACTGTTGATTTACAAATTCAGTTCCATTGTCACTTCTGAAAGTTTTAATGTGTTTTTTAAACTGTGTTTTCAGAAGTTTATAAAAAATGACAAGGTTTTCAAAGACTTCACTTTTGTTTTTAAGCAAATAACACCAAACAGTTCTTGAAAAATCATCTACAATTGTCAAGAAATACCTATACCCTTCTTTACTAGTAACCCTATAAGGTCCCCATACATCTAAATGAATCAGCTCCCCTACCTCTTTAGTTTTATGATCACTAAGAGGAAAAGGATTTCTGATTTGCTTTGCCTTGTGACACACATCACAAGGTTGGGAAGAAATCTTCCCCAGACTTAAAGACTCTCTTAACACAGCTAGAACTTGGTCAGAAGGATGCCCAAGCCTACTATGCCACAAATTAGACTCAACAATACTACTAAAACAAACATTAGAAGTACTCACACTGTCTCCTAAAAAATACAGACCATCATGAGCTCTACCAGTCACCAGGACACTCTTGGACCTGGAATCCTGAACATAGCATTGATGTTCATCAAATAAGACACTCATTTTACTATCCTTGGCTAACTTATTTACAGACACCAAGTTAACACAATACTCAGGAACATAGAATACATCATGTAAAACTACATCTTTTGTAATCCTAATGTCACCAATTTTCTTAACTCTAGCATTGGTTCCATTTGGATGTTTAACAAACATATTGTACTGAGTGACATCAAAAGCATTAACTAAGTGTTATTCAGAGCTAACCATATGCTGATTAGCTCCTGAATCCATAATCCACTTAAGTAATAATGCAGTTTTGATTTCATCAGAACAGTTAGACAAGTTTTTTATGACATTACAAACTTTAGACAAGACAGACCTATTTGAGAAACCATTTACAGTAATACACTCACCTCCATTATTGGAGCTTTGTGCATCACTTCCACCTTTCTCATTTATAAGACTCATTAACTTTGAAATCTGTTCTGAAGTAAAAGGAACAGAAGAACTAGATGCAGCATTAGAAACAGGTGCTTTCCCATTAGAAGCATTACTTCTAATGGGCTGAGCATTGACTTTCTTTTTAAACCCTGGTGGATAGCCTACTAATTCATAGCATCTATCCACAGTATGTCCAATCATATTGCAGTGGGTGCACTTTAGATTGGGATTTGGTCCTCTATTAGTAGTATTAAAGGGTCTCCTGTTATTACTGTTGTTAGCAGTATTATTACCTTTCACAAGAAAGGAAACATTTGAACCTTTAACACTACTATTGGACTTTCTATGTGATTCTTTCCTAGACACAATGGAAAAAGCATGTTTAACAGAAGGCAAGGGGTCTTGCATCAAAAGATTAGTCCTAACTGGTTGAGTTATTTCATCTAAACCCATTAAGAATTGCATAAGTTTTATTAACCCATTAAAACTGTTATAGTCTTTAGAAGCTTCACAAACACAAGGTGGCAATTGAACAATAGAGTCAAATTCTTTCCACATTGTGTTCAACTTATGGTAGTACTCAGAAACTGAGCTACCATTCTGACTAATAGAACATATCTTTTGATGCAAGTTAAACACAACAGAACCATCAACCTTATCATAGGTTTCTTTTAAGTCTAGCCATACATCCCTAGCATTCCTTGAAAAAACTTGACCTAGGTATAACTCCTTACTAACAGAATTAAGTAACCAAGACAAGACAACAGAGTTACACCTATCCCACTGTTTACCCAAGACATCATCACTGACAGACTTAACAGTACTTCCATCAATAAAACCAAATTTGTTTTTTGTTTCAAGGGCTAACTTCATTGACTTAGCCCAGACATTATAATTTTCAGTCCCCCTAAGTTTAATACTAGTGATGGTTAATGTACTAGTGTCACTAGGGTGAATGTATAAGGGGTCACCTATGTCCAATTTACTGATAAGAGTCCCTGCTGGAGGATCTCCTCCTCCTCCAGCAACAACATTGGGGTCAACAACATCACCCATACTAACCAATCAAATACAAACAAATAAGACAATACTTAGTCAACAGCAGCTGACCTAATACAACAAACAGACAGTCACGAACCAGAAAACAAAATATAGACAGAACAAACCAGATCCTAGAAGGACGAAACTGTGTCAGTGTAAGGATAGTGGGTTCATCACTCAAAAGGTGCCCACCCAATTCTTAACACAGGAGTCCTTTTATTATCTAATATATATAGTATTTATATATATACACAAGATAATCAAATACCAAAGAACAAACAACAAATAGACAGTAACAGGACCACACAAAGACACCAATTAGTCGGCACAATTACCGGTCCACCCTAACCTGGTCACAATTGCCTCTAGACACACTACAAAACTACAAAGACAAGGAAAGATCTCACCAGAGGGGGGGACCCAAGTTAGGGTTCTCCTAAACTCACAACCTGTACCTTCACTTAGGGTACAGAGTTGTGAGAGCAACTGTAGCAATAAGCTCCAATACTCCACTCCAATCAGCAAGTACAGATCCACTGATCAAAAGTGCTCACCCAGCCAACAATCGTTGACAGACACCAGATCTACAATAATACAAGATAATAATAATAGACCAGATCTAGTCAGATCAGATCTACTATGAGATAGATATAAGGTCAAGATCTATTTAATAAAGATCAAAACCCTAATAATCTATCAGACTCAGAAAACAAGATCTAGACAACCAGATCTTTTTCAAAAAAACAAGACAGACAGCGGAAGACGAATACTACCAGAATCAAGAGCCTATTGGCTCTGATACCATGTCAAAAACTAGAGATCTAATACTCAACAATCACACACAATCAACAACATAAAGAACAAGAAGAGATAGCGACAAAACGGTGACAAAACTCTATTATTATCCAACCCAAAAAGTACCCAAACCAACCCAGATTCTCAGCAAATCACTGAGAATCAAATAACAAATACAATACAACAATCTTCTGCTGATTAGTTAGATCAGCAGACGATTGTGAAGAAGATAATCAAAGTACAAGACTTACAGACCAAGAATAAGACGAGTACAAGACGAATACAACTGTAAGACGTACAGAGAAACCCTAAGACAAATAAAGAAAAAATGAGACGAATAATAAATAATCTGAGAGTGAAATCCTTTTATAGTATAGAACGACGATCCGTGTGATGTGAATGTCAGCCCTTGATCATCTGACAAAAGTAATCTACACCGTTGAGAGAAAGCACACTCCAATATGAGCCGGGCTTTAATAATCCAGCTGCAATATATCACACAACAAGATATTCTGGACAATACACAGGCCCAATACACAAGCCCAACAATATACAAGCCTGCTTTATAAATAAGCCCAATATTCAACCAAATATGTGCAACACTTGAATTACGTAATAATTCATGTTATCTTTTTAACAATTCATCAATCAAGGGTTGCTTGAGCACCCTGTTAGATATTTTAGTGTAATTGGATTGACTGTTTGATCAATATGTTCATAATAATACATCATATAGGTATGGTGGTGCGGAGTGCACGCCTATTTGAATTTATTATGAACTTAGGGGCGAAGCCCCTAAGGAACGGGGGTCCGGGGGCAGCGCCCCTGGGAGCAGGGTCCAAGGGCGGCAGCCCTTGGCAGGGGTCGAAATCATCTTCTTGATCAAAAATCTCTCTGGTTCTCATAATCTCAAATACAACATACAGAAATAGAGGGACTATTTTGGCAACTTTGAAAACCTTGGAAAAACTGCCTAAAAGGCAGTTTTTGGCCCTAATTTTCATTACGAAATCATCTTCTTGATCAAAAATCTCTCTGGTTCTCATAATCTCAAATACAACATACAGAAAATTCTCAATCTCTGATTGTATCCGGTTGAATATTCGATAGAACCGTCGAATTGATTCAATCTGAAAGCGATCACGTGCCTTCAGAGATTTCTGTTATCCGGTTTTGTTCGTTTGTTACGGTTATTCCCCAACACACCCTGCTCAAGAATCTTGCACATTCACCGACCAATAGATCAAACTCTTGAAAGCTGGCCAAGCATTTTCTCGAAAACACTATTTTTAGGTGTTTTGATTCAAAATTAAATCAGATTTTGTTTCAACCACTTGGGTCTATTTTCTTGCATTCCCTTTTACTATGTCTGATCCTACTTTATGTCGGAATACTGTTGGTGCGTTTCAGTATCTTGTTTAGATTCACCCGGAGACAGTGGCGGACCCAGGAATTTTTTTTCATGGGGTGCGGATTCATAGACATTATATAGGTCGTTTATCTATCAGGTGATCCGGGTCGGGTCGAATCGTATACCAAAAATAATAATACTAAAATTATATAATCAACTAAAGGAAACTAAAAGCCCAAAAGTAATTTAAACGTCATTACATAAGCAAAACACACGGTCCGATTTAATACTATACTTTAACCAGCCCTTATACGTATCATACCAAGTTTCTTTAAATCGTCTTAACTCAACACCAAACATTGATTGTGGAAATTCTATACCTCGTGGTTGATATGGTCCTCTAAGTATGTATGCCCTTCTGATTTCGTCTCGTTGATTAACGTTATATGATGAAATCAGTTTCTTATCGGCATGATCCGTAGGAAGACTATCCAAGTCAACGAATTCAGGAGGGTTTTGAAGATAATTCTCCACTTTTCCTTCTAAGAAACCGTTCCATAATTATATTGCTCTTCTAAAACAGAACCAAAATTACAATATAAAAACCCAAAACATAATCAAAATTACAATATAAAAACCTATAATAATATTGCTAATCTAGTCATCTAATAATATTCACAGAAAGAATCATGCCAATGACCTTATGGTGGAGTGGCACCATCCTTGCTTTCCTTATGGGAGGTGGGGAGTTCGAGTCCTACCGGCACCAAAATGATGCTGGTGGGTCGAGTTTTTTCGTAGTGGGCCTTCGGGCGGCGGGTTTCCCCCCGGGAACTGGTGTGAAATTACTGGTGGATCCGGGTTACTCTCGGGGTACTCCTTTGTCCAGTGGGTACTTTGAAAGTGCCCGGGATTGATTTGTTGGTTGTTCAAGAAAAATATTCACATAATCACATTTACCTAATTACCTTTTGGAGTTTTGTTGTATTTGTTTAATTGTTTGTAATTTGTGACGGGTCAACGTCACATGTTCCTCTTCTTTGTTTAGCGATCGCCGATCAGAAGCAGGGAGGGAGACGGACAACTTTTTCTTTTTGTTTTTATTTGTTTAGCGCTCTTCTTGCTTTAGGTTTATTGTTTTTTTTTTCATTTTAATCAATATTAAAACACATGTGGCTTATTATAAACTTTGGGCTTGAGCTCATTCTTGAAATTGGGCTACTAACTAATAAAATGGGCTAACTTTTAACATATAATTATATTTTTTTTTCTTGAGGTCGGTTTCAAAAGTCCAAGGGGTACGATTGAAAATATTCATGGGGTGCGGACGGGATGAACGCGCGTATCTAACACTAAAAAAAAAAACAATTTCAAGGTGGGCGCCCGCACCCCTTGGGCTTGCAATAGGTCCGCCCATGCCCAGAGATTGCCTATGTGGTTGGCAAGGTGTCTCAATTTCTCCAGACTCTCACAGATTGTCACTAGCTCATACTGTATCTTAAGACCCTTATAGATTGTCCACGTGTCTCAACTTCTCCAGACTCTTACAGATTGTCACTTGCTAGCAGTCAAGCATTTAATATTGTATCTTAAGGGTACACTTTCTCATGGGTTGTGTATTCGTCAATATGATTTTGTTGATTTACATGCTTATTCCGATATTGATTGGGTTGGTTGTCCCGATGATCGACGCTTAACAATTGGTTATTGTGTTTATTTGGATCCCATCTTATTAGTTGGAATTCCAAAAAACAAAACACTGTTTCCCATTCTTGTCTTGAGTTTTGGGCTCTTGCTCACATTGCTACAGAGCTTCGTTGTTTGATGTGACAACATTGGTGCCACTTAGCTTGCTATCAATCATATATCTCATCAGTGTACGAAACATCTTGAGATTGGCTTACATTTTATACCTGATATGGTTTTGGCTCAGCTTTTACATGTTCGGTATGTTTGACTACTCTTCAGCTTGCGGATCTCTTGACTAAAGGGTTGTCTTTGACGCATTTTGACACCCTGAAGTCCAAGCTTCCCATGGATACTCCCCTTTCATGGCCTGATACTTTCTATAAAAATTGTTCTCTATTTAACACTCATATGGACCCTAATGTGAAGCTTATGCCAAACAAAGGTGAAGCTGTTGCTTGAATACTTAAGAGCTATTGGCCGCTTAATGTATTGGTTTATTAACATAGTACCTGATATAATTTATGTTGTTGGAACTAACTAGGTTTTCTAGCAATCTAAGTTCATTCACATAATATTATATGGAGAGCATTTGAGTATTTAAGTAGAATCATATATAGAATATGGTACCAAATTAAATTATGTGTAACTTATGAAACTATTTCGACACTCAATTGAATTATTTGTAACTTATGAAACTATTTCGACACTTAATTGATATTAACCATTAACTATAAGATAAAATATCAAAAACTCTAGTTTCATTTTTTAATTCCAATGGTTCATGAGAAAATCAACTTGAGTGACAATTAACCTTCTATGAATGTACTTTTTTTTTTTTTGAAAGTTAAAAAAAAAATAAAAAAATTCTATGAATGTACTTAATTACAAAAATTCATTAATAGTAATTCTCTCTCTCTATTCTTTACAAATAAATTGTTTTCAATTGAGATCATCCAAAACTTACCTTAAATGAAACACAAACCTCAACCATGAATTTATCCAACCGCATAAATCATTAAGCAATACACAACGACAATGTTTAAATGATTACATAGTCGCGATTCAAGAAACTTTCTCTTCAATTCCGCAACAATGTCAAACCCTAACCTATCATCACTTCTATTCATTTATCTTATGATCATATCATCACGCTCTTTCATTTCTATTTGCACAGCTTATGAATGCAATGACGTAGGTACGTATGATTTATAGATCCATCAATATATATAAATATATAATTATGTTTTGTTACATTTTGTCAATATATATTACGTACTTGGTCCTAACCATGCAAATGTGGAACTTATGGACACCTACCTATAATATGATTAATATAAATCATAATAATATATGTTATGTTGTTCTTCCCCGCACCAGGGTTTCGTCAACAACTCTTGTTTGGAACAGCAACGAATGACGAGCCTCAAACCACCTTTGGTCCTCGGAAAATCTTGGAGTTTGCGGAAGGTAACATATTCTCAAACAAAAGTAATTTGTTTTTTCAATAGGAAATATTGTTGATTAATTTTTTTAAAGTCAAGTTTATTTACAAGACCATATGTAGTGGTAAAGTTATAGGGCGTTAAAGGGGTAATTTGGAGCTCTTTCGCACCCCAAACACCGCCCCCCTCTTAGTGAATAGGGCATTAACCTCTCTAGCGTGAAATATTTCACGCCACAAACTCCAATTCATCCACCAATCAACTGCCGCCACCCACCTGCTATTTCCTTTTTTTTATATATATATTTTTAATTCAATTTTAATATCTATACACACACTCACAACACACAACACCACTACAACCCTTTTTATTTCAAATAATTTCAAGCTTCTGATGGGACCCACATGTCACTTGTCAAAAAATGTCAAGTGGGGGGCACCGCTACACATGGTCTAATTACATGTTTGTAACTTAAGTAATCATAAGAATTTAAAGTAACGAAAATAAAAGGAAAACATAATGCCTCCTGTTATTTAACAGGTGGGCCTGAATTCGACTATCTAGATGGGGCTCTTGGCCCAGCGAATTGGGGAAATATTAAGCCGGAATGGAAAATTTGTAAAACTGGGAGAACACAGTCTCCTATTAATATCGAACACAATAAGGTGCAAGTTGCGCAATGCGACATGAAAGTTGCTTACCTGGACGCGCCAGCTCAAATTATTAATGCAGCTAATACTATTGGTGTACGCTCGATTGATCATTTTGCACGTGTTATAATTAATTTACCATCGTATATGGAATTGTTATTGTTATTGTTTTTTTTTTCGACTTTGAAGATTCGTTGGATAGGAGATGCGGGAGGAATAGAAATAAATGGTTCAACATACAAGCTAATTCAATGCCATTGGCATACTCCTTCTGAGCACACTGTTGACGGGATGAGGTACGTATCTTTTAGAATAATGAGTTTTATGCATGGTTATGTCTATCATCGATAATAAATTGACGGGTGACAATGTATTAAAAAACAAAATTAAATTAAAATTTAGATCCCACCTTTATCAAGGTTTGTATTGATGTTTGTACAGGTCTGATGCGGAACTACATTTGGTTCATAAAAATAACATGGGGCAATTGGCGGTTGTTGGCATTCTTCACAACATTGGATCGCCAGATCCTTTTATTGCACATGTAAAACAACCACCCACCCACCCCCCTATATATTTTAACATCTAGATCAAATGAAAAGTCCTCCTGTGAGAATTATGGGAACTCTCTCGGAAATCCTACCTCCTATTTGATTTTTTTAATTAATTTTTTTAAAAACATAGATAAACATCTAACTAAGAAATATAATACTTTTTTGTTTAAATTGCGTTCGTGCATTTATGTGTATATATATAAATACACGAACGCAAATTTTTATTTTTAAATTTTTTTATTGCCAGACTTCTTAGTTAGATATTTATCTAAGTTTCTAGAAACATTGATTAAAATAATCGCATGAGAGGTAGGAATTTCAACGGAATTCCCTTACTTCTCGCAATAAGCAGGAGTTGTCATTTGATCCAGATCCTATATATAAGCTAAGTATTGAGAGAAAACCCACTTTTTTTTTCTTCTTTTTTTTTTTTTTTTTGAAAAAAATCCTAATTCCCAAACTTTTTTTATTTGAAAATTTTGGGGCATTTAATATACATGATTTTAAGAGTTTTGAGCCAAAAAAATGAAAAAAGCGTTGAGCGTTTTTTTTAAATAAATAAATTTTGCAGTGTTACATATGTTACACGTGTAACATATGTAACACTGCAAAACTTATTTTTTTTAAACGTTCGGCGCTTTTTTTCTCAAAACTCTTAAACGCATGTATATTACACGCCCTAAAATTTTCAAATAAAAAAGCTCGAAAAGTAGAGTTTTATCAAATTTTTGAGGTTATAAACCCTCTTGAGTTGAGAAAACTTAGAAAACCATGTAAAAATCATCTAATTTTTATTTTTTTGAAAAAAAAAAATACACAAAGTAACATAGTTTGCGATGTTAACATATGTTTTCAGCGTTTGGACCAAAAAAATTAAAAAAAAACGCCGATGGGATATTTTTTTAAAAAAATAAACATAGTTTGCGATGTTAACATATGTTTTCAGCTTTTAACATATGTATTCAGCTTTTTAACATATGTAACAGCGCAAACTTTGTTTATTTTTTAAAAAACATATTCCATTGGCGCTTTTTTTATTTTTTGGCCCAAAACGCTTAAATGCATGTATGTTACCTTGTGTATTTTTTTCCAAAAAACAATTTTAGATGGTTTTTACATGGGTTTTCTTAGTTTTCACAATTCAAGGGGGTTTTCAATTTTATATATATATATATGTGTGTGTGTGTGTGTGTGTGTGGTTTTTATATGGTTGGGATCCTAAGAGAACCATAGGGTAATTGAGAACTGTGAGAACTATTCTAAACCATACATTTCTCTAACGCAAATCTTTTGTTTTTTTGTTTTTTTTTTTTTTTTGTTTTTTTTTTTTTTTTTGCTAAATATAAGCTTTTCTTACAAGAATAATTATTTTTTATGTTTTATTCATTTATACCTATGTGTATATTACATTTTTTAGTTGTACATGTGTGTATATTGTCAAACATATATGTGTGATACGTATTTTTTAAACTCTAAAACGTATGTACATAAATAACATGCTCTTACCCACAATCTTTTTTTTTCATACATGTATGTGAAATCATTTCTACACATTTGCACATGTATGTACATATATGTATAACACTAGTTTTTGTAGTTTTAGACACGTATGTTATATTTATAAATGCAAAAAAAAAAAAAAAAAAAAACAATAAAGGAAATTGGGTGATTTAGCAAAAAAAATTGCTTTAGAGAAATGTATGGTCTAGAATGGTTCTCTCAGTTCTCAAATTGGTCAATGGTAATTTAAAACAAAATGACTACATAGACCTCTCACACTTTATATGGAAAATGCACTTTATATAGGAACCAATATGGCAATATCCTAAGAGAACAAAATGCTAAATGAGAATTGTAAAACCCATTTTGAGCCATTCATTTTTCTAAACAATTTTTTACTTTATCTCAACTTATAAGGCTTTTTTTTCATTTATACACGTATGTAAATAATCATTTTTAATTATACATAAGTGTATATTATTAAACATATATTTTTTTTTTCAAATTTAAACATGTATGCATATATATGTATATTAGAAAAACATGTTCAGAATCATAATCTCCCTTTATATACATGCATGTATAATAATTTCTAAACATTTACACTGTAACACCCTAAACCAATTTATAGAAAAACGTGCAGCGGAAATACCAACCAAAAAATTCATTTCTTTTAAAAACCACCTTGGATGTTTAGAACCCAAATCTACTAAGCATCTTAGGTATTACATCTTTTAAATATGTTCTATTACATTAAACGTGACCCATCTATGTCACGTTATGGTCTGTATCCTCGTACAATCCGCCTCCTTGCTCGATCTCCATCCTTTCCTTACTCTATTAGGTAGACAAGACAACCTGCGATCACCAAATAACCGTATTGTTAGTTCATTTAGTGACTTAATGCACACTACTCAAAATGCGGAGATAATATCCATAGATACTCCACGATCTCGTTCCAACGCCTATTTGCAAGTTCGGGTGTGGCACCCCGAGCCGAACCTACAAGTCTCAAGCATTCACACTTATATACCTGCATCTTCATTACCATTCGCATAACAAAGGTTAATAACCCGACAATACATACAAATATACAATTCTCTCGATACCCCACAATACATACAAGCATACAATTCCCTCATATAACCCCACAATACATACAAGCATACAATTCCCTCATATAACCTACTTTGACCCGTCATGTTACTCTTTCTTCGCCAATCTCTAAGACAATTATGACGTTTCCAATCCTATACTCAATCTACATATAACTACCAACCCTTACATACATGAAGCTCTCTCTCAAACCCGAGCATGAGTACACATATGTACTATAAATGAGGTTTGGAGTTGCTCGGGCAAGGTACGGAAGCATAAACAAGCTGAAAAATCAACATCCAAGGCCGAAGGGGGATTTGGCGTAGGATACGCCAAAAGTGGCGTAGCCTACGCCACTTGCGTAGGCAAAGGGTGACAGAGTGGCGTAGGGCAGCAGAATTTGGCATAGGCAAACCAGGGTTGGCGTATCCTACGCCAAAACTGGCGTATCCTACGCCAACAGCAGGTCTTGCACAATGCTTTCCTTTTTCAACACAATATCTTTCATGCCATTCTTACCCATAATTTCCGACATTCTAGCAACTCATTTACTATTCTCCCACCCATCATTCCACACATACCTTGATCAATTCTCGGATCGAAAGCACGCCCCTACGAGCTTCCGGTTTGAGTTCAAGCACCTACTATACTTGATTCGCTCAAACCTTGTCTACACTAGTTACATTTACAAAGACAAAGTCCAAGTTAACTACCATGTAAATCCTTGACCCATAACCAAAACCATGTACTCCTTCAAGATTCCCATTCTATGTGAACATAATTCAATATCATAGATGCGAGTTAAGTTCGGGAATCACTTACCTCAAGTCCTCCAAGTTCATGCTTGTTTATTTGCCTCATCTTGACCCATTAGCTTCCCATGGTTGAGTCCATCCTTCCTATCCTTTCATATCATCATGTTCACATCATTGTTAGCATACATGATCATAACACACTAACAACCATTCTCAACCAAATATCACATTGACTTCCATTAGTCAACTTCTATCATATCTACAACATACATTCAGAACCACATTTATTCTCACATAGTAATACCACTTATTATCATATATGTCTCATAGTTTTAACATGTTATGCGTCACATAGTGTTTCTAATCACACAATCAAGTTTGGGAAGCATAACCTTGTTATTTTAACATTGTTGACTTTCCAGAAAGTCAACTTCCAACTATACCAACATCCTTTTTAGAAACCTATGTCCATATTGATGTACTAGATCATATAAGACTCACCATAAACATCATATTCACATCTCATTAAGATACAAGATCATTCATCACACCAATTAATCAACACATCGTGTACATCATAATATTTAAGCATAGTGTGCACACTACTAATGCATACTTCTTACCAAATCATACAATCAACTAATTCCCACACAATTTCTCTCTAAGACGAAATCCCCATGTTAACCTACTATCAATTGCACCAACTATCACATTACTTTCATACTTGTCGAGTCTTGCATACAATTTCACACATTATAGGACACACATACAACCATGAGATCACTTATGTGCATACATACATACCTACATACAATCCATTATAATTCACACATGGTTTCCATCAAAACACATCCTTTATACTAATTTCCTACAATCATCATATTCCATTCATTCTCATCAATTACTTGTACGTAAGTTCATCTAAGCATTTCATCGAACACATGGTGTGCGTACAACATTCTAAGCTCAATGTACAATTACTTCATGCTTAGTTTCATAGCTCATAACATCAATCATCATATTATTTACCTACATTACATACCATTCATTTCAATAGTTATCAACATAGCAAATCATCACTTTCTTTTCAATGCACTCAACAATTTAACTAAGAATGGTCTTGGATTACACCAAGATCAATACCCACTTTCCTCATAGGTGTAAGACAACCTAATTAGCACATGAATCAAGCATAGCCTTATGTAGTATCACAAATTATGGCTCCTTTAGTGTCTATCAACCTCTAGACACCTTCATCCATCCTTGATTCACGTTTTCACATAAACCCTAGATTTTCACCATATTCAAAAACAAACATAACATCATAATAAGCCAAATTAAAGGTACCTTGATGTATATAAAACCTTAGATGATCCATAATTGGCTTCATGCACCATCTTGGCTTCTACTTTCTCTTGATTTGGAACTAGAGGTGAAGAAGCAAGGGTTTGGGTCTTGGGTTGTTCCTGATGATCGACATACACAAGAATGTGTATGTTGACATCTTACTTCCCTTATCTATAGCCCATTATTTTGCTCCTTGTCCAATTCTAGTCCCTCTAGTTTAATACCCTCCCAACAATGACTCAAACCTTGTTGAATTTCTATATAACTTGTATATCTATCTAGGATAGGTACTTAGTTATTTCACCCCATGCCATAACACATTAAAACATGCTACTAAACCAAAATTCGGGTTTTGGGGCGTTACATACACATATAAATACATTATCAAAACATATATGTAGAATTCTTATTTTTTTTTAATTTTAAGAAACGTATTTACACGTGTTTAAAAGCAAAAATAAAAACTTAGAAAAATGAGTGGTCCAAATTACTGATTCTTGCGGTTCTCAATTACGCAAGTGGTTATCATATGATGCTAATCATAGGATGTGTGTGTATAGGGGAGGGTTATCTTGAGAATGCTAAATATCGCGAGAACCGTGAGAACAAATGAGAAAATCAATCAAAAGCAATTTTTTTCAATACAAAAATCATTATAATTAAAATACAACATTAAAAAATGATTTTTATTTCCAAATAATTAATCTTTTCATGCAAAACACTCTAAAATTAACTTTGTACACATGAGTAAAAACAAATTATTTTCGTAAACGTTTAAATTTTTAAACGTAAATTGTGTTTCTGAGATTGTATTTTAATAACAAAGATAAGTGTAAAAAGAAATTTTGAATTTAAATGGTTTTAGATATCGTTCTCGCGGTTCGCACGAAATATATGTATTCTCAAATTAACCTTACCCTATATATATATATATATATATATATATATATATGGAAAGTATAAACTGAAAACCCCCTTAAGTTAAGAAAACTAAGAAAACCCTTGTAAAAACCATTTAAATTTTTTTTTTTTTTGAAAAAAAATACACAAGGTAACATACATGTATTAAAGCCTTTTGGGCCAAAAATAGCGTCGATAGGATATTTAAAAGAAATAAACAAAATATGTAACAACTGATTACAAACTTTGTTTATTTTTTTAAAAATATCCAATCGGCGATTTTTTTTTTTTTGCCCAAAACGCTTTAATACATGTATGTTACCTTGTGTATTTTTTTTTCAAAAAAAATTAGATGGTTTTTACAAGGGTTTTCTTAGTTTTCTTAACTCAATGAGGTTTTCAATTTATCCTCTCCATATATATATATGGCGAGGTTCCTGTACAAAGGTCATATTTCGTGAGAAGGATTAAAAATTGATATGTACGCCATCATCTTTTGTACTTAGTCATGATGTTTTGGATTGTTTTGCCTAGAAAACACCAAACATGACAATTAAAAATAAAAAACAATGTATTTTAGGCTTAAAACTCAAAACACCATGCCAATAACATTAAGCAGTGTGTTTTAAATGTTAAGTAACGTGTTTTAGTTGTGTTTTAAATTTAATGACTACAACACATTGCATTGTGTTTTAAATTGTTGTATTTGGGGGTTTTCAAGCCAAAACAATCCAAAACATCATTCCTAAATCTAAAACATGATGCCTATATATCAATTTTTAATTCTCTCACATCTCACCAAAAACGTGTCATTTCTAAACCAATATATAGGGTTAGGATCCTGTGGAAACCCTTGTTATAGTGAAAACTCTGACTTCCCAATTTTTTTTATATGAAAATTTTAGGGCATGTAATATACATGATTTTAAGTATTTTGGGCCAAAAAAATCAAAAAAAGTGTCGCACACTTTTTAAAAAATAAATAAATAAGTTTTCGACTAACACATGTTAAGCGAAATTAACATGTGCTAACAATGTGTTACCCAAAAACTTATTTATTTTTATTTTTTTTAAAAGTGCTCGGCGCTCTTTTGATTTTTTGGCTAAAAATGCTTAAAATCGTGTATATTCCATATCCTAACATTTTCATAAAAAAAGCTCGGGACGTTAGAGTTTCTAGAGTTTTAGGATCCTGTGGAAACCCTTGTTATAGTGAAAACTTTGGAAACTCTAACATCCCGAGTTTTTTTTTATATAAAAATTTTAGGGCATGTAATATACATGATTTTAAGCATTTTGGGCCAAAAAAAATCAAAAAAAAGTGACGCCCACTTTTTAGAAAATAAATAAATAAATAAGTTTTTGACTAACACATGTTAAGCGAAATTAACATGTGTTAACAATGAGTTACCCGAAAACTTTTTTATTTTTAGTTTTTTTTTTTAAAAGTGCTTGGCGCTCTTTTGATTTGTTTTAGCTCAAAATGCTTAAAATCGTGTATATTCCATACCCTAAAATTTTCATAAAAAAAGCTTGGGACGTTAGAGTTTCCAGAGTTTAAGGATCCTCTGGAAACCCTTGTTATAGTGAAATGCTTAAATGCTTAAAATCATGAATATTAGATACTCTAAAATTTTCATAAAAAAAAGCTCGGGAAATTAGAGTTCCAAAAGCTTTCACTATAATAAGGGTTTCCAATATAACTTTATACATACATACATATATATATATATATATATATATATGGTAGGGTTCAAATAGGAACCATAGGAACCACTTTATAACCATTGATCTCTAATGGCATGATTGTAAATAAGTAAAACATTAATTAATTGTTTATTTTAATCAAAGGGTATTATTGACTTTTGTTCAATATGCTTAGGTAATTAAGTCTAAATTTGTAACTGAATACTTATTAACCCCCATTTATTATACTCAATTCCTATAAAATCTTCCTATTGGATTTTTTTATTTCATTCATCATCATCGACATATATATATATACATTGGTGTATATTAGTTTCTTTTTTATTTTTTCATTCATCGTGAACGCATATATACATTGGTGTATATCAGTATTTTTTCTCATTTACCATCATTATCGACACAGATATACGTTGGTGTATACCGGTTTCTTTTTTGTTTTTTTATTCATCGTCATCAGCTTTAAGATTCGGTCTCTTATCCTCTTTATGTAATATACACCAATGTATACTATACACTGGTGTATAGGCATTTGGTCTGTTCATCCTCACAGCGGTTGTCTCTTATCATCTTTATGTAATATACACCAACGTATAATATACACTAGTGTATATGCATTTGAAAATAATAAAAGCGTCTCCTTCATTTTGACATGATAATCCTAATTAGGGTTTGGTCGCTTAACCCTAAATGTAATATACACCAACGTATATTATAAAAAAATACATAACCTCAATGTACTGCACATTCGATTCAAAGAAATTATGCAATTGATCTAATCTAACCTAACAAAATCATTACAAATACAATTCCAAATTGATTATACATTTCGATCTAACAAAAACAAAAATAAATACCTAATACATCCGAGCAATTGAAGATTAAAAATAATAACGATTGATTAGTTTGAAAAAAATAACAAAAACAGAAAATACATACATGTATACGAATTGTTGATTAGGGTTGTTCTTCAATATAATGATCGTAATAGTGGTTGAGAGTTTTAAGGAAACCAATCAATTCTTATTTAGTAAATTTGCTTTTACTACAAATTTAATTAAATGTATATTTACACTAATACCCTCTAGATTAAAATCAAAAATGGATGGCTCAGATTGGTTCCTAAGTTCCTAACTAGGGTTATTGGTTCCTATTTGATCTTATTCCTATATATATATATATATATATATATATATATATAGGGTAGGGTTCAATTGAGAACCAACCCTTAGTTAGGAACTTTAGGAACCAATCTCATCCATCCATCTTCAATGGCATGATGGTAAATATGTTAAACATTAATTAACTTTTTAATTAAATTAAGGGGTAATATTGTCTTTTGGTATGTGAGTATTAATAGGTTATTTAGTATACATTGTAACTGACAAAAACCACAACTAATATCATTTGTGCGTACAAAAAAATTATACTGTACGATAAACATTAAACAACTATACGTCAGTGTATATTCATATTCCAACAATTATACATCAGTGTATATTCCAATCATTGCTACAAAAACATTATACTGTACGATAACATTAAAACAACTATACGTCAGTGTATATTCATATTCCAACAATTATACATCAGTGTATATTCCAATCATTGCTACAAAAAACATTATACTGTACGATAAACATTAAACAACTATACGTCAGTGTATATTCATATTCCAACAATTATACATCAGTGTATATTCCAATCATTGCTACAAAAACATTATACTGTACGATAACATTAAAACAACTATACGTCAGTGTATATTCATATTCCATGCACTCACACGAACTGATAGGTTGGTCTTATCAAGAGTAACCTGAAACAAAGAAAAAGGTTGTTTAGCATATACATCAGTGTATACATACAATATACATCAGACCCCAATAAAATTGATGCTATAGAACAGTGTTTAGTATCGTCATATTCAAACAATTATACATCGGTGTATAGTCCAATCATTGCTACAAAAAAACATTTTACTGTACGATAACATTAAACAACTATACGTCAGTGTATATTCATATTCCAACAATTATACATCAGTGTATAGTCCAATTAGTACTACAAAAACATTGTACTGTACCATAATATTCAACAAATATACGTCAGTGTATATTCATATTCCAACAAATATACATCAGTGTATAGATGAATGTTAGTGTATCTGTACGCTTCAACATGATCTGAATTATACATCGGTGTATACTTCCAAAAACTAAACTAATATACGACAGTGAATAATTGTATAACTCTTTGTACGTATGAAAACTGCTATAACGCAACATGATCTGAATTATACATCGGTGTATAATTCCAAAACTTTGTACGTACGAAAAATTTTTGCACGTAAAAAAAACTGCTCTGCAAACTGAAACCCTAATTGCGAACAAAAAAAAATTAAAAAACTAAAAAAACAGTACACAAATACCTTGATTCTCAACACTATTTTGCAAAAAAGGTTGTGATTGTGTATCATGATCCTCAATATCGTGAGAAACTGATTGAATGATTTCATGTATATGATTATTATCCATCACTTGTTTATCTTAATCGATTGAAGCCGGGTCTAATGAATCGTACGTGATGTTGATATTTTGGAGGAAGGCAATTGAGTGATATTAGGAGGAAGTTATGAGTGATATTAGGAAGGCATTGATGGTGATAAACATTCCATCTTTAAAACTTTTTTTTTAATTAAAATATAAAACATAATTGTTCAATTACCATCCTACCCTTAGATCAAGATTAAAAGATGAATGGCTCAGATTGGTTCCTAAGTTCCTAACTAGTACCTTGGTTCCTAAATGATCTTTTTCCTATATATATATATATATATATATATATATATATATATATCATGTTTAGTATTTAATTTTCATTAAAATATGGTTTTTATAGTTCTTTTTTCTACATGCACATATGTTCACATTTTCATACTTTTTAATTAAAAAAACACTGACATGTTTTAAGATTTTTGCCATTTTTCAACGAAGTATGTGTTAACATACATACATACATACATATATAATATAAATCTCTCAAACGCACCATAATGTTGTTCATCCAATCATCCTCCATAGTCTGATTAATTTACCTACTCAACGCAGCTAGAAGCGTTGATGAGTGCACTTCATGTAAATGAAGAAATTGGTGTGCAGAATATAAATGCAGCTAATATAAAATTTGGCAGCAAAAGGAATTTTAGATATTTTGGTTCCCTTACTACTCCTCCTTGCTCTGAGAATGTTATTTGGACTGTTGAAGAAAGGGTTCGGTCAATTTCACAGGAACAGATCCACCTGCTTAGTGGAACTCATCAAGCGGTAACCATTCGTTAACATATTTTAAAAAACTAAATAAATAAAATTCATTTCAATAGAAAATGACTGGCAAAGTACATCAGGATAGCAAGCAGACAAGCATTATTATTATTATTGATAGCTATATAAGTAATTTAGTAGTTTCATCGTTTTAATCAAATAGGCCAACTTATTCCATGTGTTAACGAAGTCTTGTTTGGTTGGTTATCTTTTAGGCATATCAACGAAATTCAAGGCCAGTTCAACAACTTGGAGACAGACAAATTTGGATTATTGATTTACCTGATACAGACGTGTAGACTCATGATTCATGAAAGGCGTATTTATTCATATTTAATAACATAAAATATTTTATTTGTGTATAGTATAATTTAAAAGGATATTAAATCATGCTTTCATCTATTGTCAGCACATTTTTATGCTATTAATAATGATCTATTTATATATGGTTATGCTAAAATCCTTAATTATTATTTAGTTATTTGCAATTGACCTAGTTTACTTTATTGTTACAAGAATGACTTACTCCAGGAATCATAACTGAGTTACAATATAGTGAACATATTTATAATATCCTACGATCAGAATGAATCAAAGAATGTCAGAATATCCACTTTCAGGGGTAGCACAATACCTATAAACCAAAATGATTTTGAAGCCACACCACAAATAAAATTCAAAATGCAAGGTTCATAATGGTTTATAGGGTCAAGTTATTCTACACAAGGTAATAAAAATGAGAAGGGTGAGAAGGATACAAAAAACATAATAGATCATGAAATATGACACAATGAGCCACAAAATATAACACAGTGCCAAAAAATATAACACAATGCTGAAGAAAAAAGACACAATGAATTGAAAAAATGACACAATGATGAAAATAAGAAAAAGACACAATGGTACATGAAAGCCACAATGATATAACGCATATTCTAAAAACCACAAGCTAAAACCTCAAAAAAACGAAGACCTAAAAACTCACGTTGTAGGGTTCGATAAAATGGTTCCAATGACGCTTGAATTAGTTCAATCGGAGTCCGTTTGATACCCTTCCTACGACTTCCTATTTTTCTTTCACTGTGTATTTGATCTTAACCCATGGTTTATATCGAAACTAGAGTTGTGCATGGGTCAGTTTTAGGTTCAAGCCGAACCAAAAACCGAAAATTCAGTATTTGGTCTTTTTTGGAAACCATTAGGTTTTGGTTTTTTCGGTTTTCACAATGACATAGATTGGGTTTTGGTTTTGTCATTTAGGCTTAAAACTTTTGCGGGCCAATAAAACTTTTTCAAAAATAAAAAATCTGGGAATAATACTTTATAGGGGTGTTTGGGATTGATTATTCAAAACAGATTATGCGTTTTGGAAAAGCAGAGGTGGAGCTGCTTATAGATTATTGCGTTTTGGTAGCCTAACAAACTGATTATTTGTGTTTTCAAAACGCAATCTCAAACACTAAAAACTAATTATCTGGGTTTTCAAAACGCAATTATCTAAAAATCAGATTCAAAACACAATCCCAAACACCCTTAGAGTGTGTGTAGTGGCAATCGTTATCCGGCGTTTTAGCCCCTATAGCGCCGGGGAACACCGCCGCCCCGGGCGCTATAGGGCGTTATGGGTTGCAAAAGTTATGGCCATAACTGGCGTTGTGCATGCATGCATTCTTGGAAAGAGCAATGTGTTGAATGCTTTTGACCCGGGCTCGACATTTTAATAAAAAAAAACTTAATTTTCTTATAAATATACATACATACATCACATACAAACACTCACACACACTCTTTGCAATCTTTGAGAGCATACCACTACACACACACACACACTTTGTAATTTCTTTGAGAGCATAGCATGAATCCTTTCGGTCGAGGTTTCGGGTTTGGTTCCCAAACCAGTGGCGACAACACCCGACCTATAGCTCCGGGTTCAGGTTCAAACCCGCAAAGTTTCACGAACCTGTTAAACCAACCGTATACTTGGGACCCGAACATGTATAACGTTAACATGGGAGGGAGTTTTGGGATGCCCATGGGAGGTGGGTTTAGCCAAACACAAGTGTATGGGACATCCCAAATGTTCGGCTCTTCAAATGCTTGGCAAGAGTCAGTTCCGGAGACACAAGGCCCGGTCGCAGAGGAAGAGCCCGTGCGAGGCAAGGCAACCGGCCGACGGCACACAAGAAAAGAGACGGGCGGTCGTGCCAAAAAAAACGTTATACCATGGACGGACCACGAGTTGTACTCGTTAACCTGAGCGTGGGTTGACGTGTCGGAGGATCCTGAAGTCGGTAAGATATATATTTTTTTGGTTATGTTATATTTTATTACATATAGTTTTTTAAACGGGTACTTATTTATATTATTGGTTTGTTTTTTCAGCCAACTACCAATCCAAAGGCGATTTTTGGAAAAGAGTACGGGCAATATTTTTTGATCTGTCTGGTAAAGGAGAGGGCTACCGGGAGAACGATTCGATATCGGGCAAGTGGACCGATATCAACCAAAAATGCACAAACTTTCAAGGCATTTATCAGCGCACCCGGTACGGGTGGAAAAGTGGGCAAAGTGACGAGGGTATTTTTTTGGCGGCTTTGGAAGAATACAATCAGACATACGAGAATTTCCCGTACGTGAAATGTTGGCGCGTGCTGAAAGACTGCACCAAATGGCACACCGTCCGCCCAACGGTTGGAACTTCTTCATCTAGGGCCAAAAATACGAGGCCTTCAAAAAAGTCGAGGACCTCTGACTCGGTTGATCCCGAAACGCCTACGTCTGACGCGCGTTATGTCGACCTCAACTCACCAGAAGAAAATCCCTATTTTGCAGGGGAGGAGAGGGCGGAGGAGCTACCTCGTCCCGCCGGTCGACGGGCTGCTCGAGCCGCACGGACGGAGTCTTCGTCGGGGGTGAACCAGTTAATCCCGACATTTGTTGAAATGAACCAACGGCTCCAAGACTTACGCGACATCGGGGCTTAGCGTATCCAAGAAAACCGAGAGGTGGTTGACATCATGAGGGCACGACAGTTTGAACGCGACTTTGCTTTTTACACGAAAAATCACGACCACCTAGAGGGCAAAGCGTTGGAAATGTGTTTGAAACAAAAGAAAAAAATCGAGGAAAAATATAACCTTTGAGTATTTTTATCTTTTATTTAGGGTTTGTAATTTTTTTTTAGTATTTGTATTTTTTTTGTTTTAGTATTAGTAATTTTTTGTTTTAGTATTTGTAATTTTTATATATTTAATGAAATATTATTAAGTATTTAATATTCTTATTTAAATAAAAAACAATAAAAAACAATGATTACCCAATCATTTATAACCCCCTCATAACCCCCCTTCCCACTACACCCTTTTTTTCCATAACGTTCACATAACCCCCCTTCTATTACTTTTTAATATTTTAATACCATAACCCCCCACCACTACACACACCCTTATGCCTAAAGTGTTGTTTGCTAGTTAGCGATCAATTGATTATTAATATTCAAGCCTAAATTTTTTTAGTTGGACCATTGTTAATTTGTTATAAATCACGTAACATTCAATAATACAAAGTGTAATCCATAACTTTAAGAACAAACATTTTGCAGAAACGATTTATTAGGCTTTTCGGTTTTTAGAAAATACAAAACTAAGTGTTAGGTTTTATGTCAGCTAGTTTGATTTCCATTCGGTTATTCGTTGTCTGCTCACCCTTAAAGAGCATCAACAACGTTCTGTCCAGAAGTGTGGTCCGGATTTTGGACGATGGCATAGCTGACTTCATCCATTGGTGCGGCAGTCCGGTCTAGAGTAAGATATGGTGGTGGTGGATGGTTTGGAAGAGTGGTGTTGGGGATGTTGGTGTGGTTGTTAGATTGAGATGATCGTGAGTTGAAGGGTGAAGAATTTAGGGGAACGGTGTGGTGGTCCGTGGTTACTATTGTCCCGACGGTGAAATGGTGGTGCACGGTGGAGATAGGTGGTCCTACTCTGTGAAGTGGGTGGTTAGGGTGGAGTATTTCGCGGTTTCGACCCGCAAGCACCTTGGACCCAACTAAAAGAACAAAGGTGTAAATGCTAGAAAGGTTCGTTTGAGTTTAAATTCACATATTTCTTTTGAGTGTTGTATGCCTTTCCAAGTTGTTTTCTTAATCTTTCAGGCTTATCATCCTAAAGCTGCTGAATTTTCTATTTGGATGCGGATTGATTAGGGATGAGCATACAAGGCCGAATACCGATACCGTCCCGTCCCGTCCCGATCTCGATGCCGTACCGAACCGAGGGTGTTCAGTATCGGTATCGGTACCCACATTTAGAGGTTTTCGGTTTCGGTATTATCAGTATCGGTACGGTACCGGTATTTTAAGATAAAATATCGATACCATACCGGTACCGTACTGATACCGAACCGATACCGTATCGTATACGTTCGGTATCGGGTTTTGAGAGTTTTCAGTATCGGTTTTTTCAGTATCGGTATCGGTTGGTACCGATATCGTCCCAAGCTCATCCTTAGGATTGATCAAGGTTTTGGTTTTGTTCTTGCTACTGATCTATTATGTTATGACATGTGGCTTCAGGCGATGATTCAGGGTCCTTAGATGTGGTGTCAACTGTAATCTTATTCCCTGTTTTAGCACCCCTATCATCAGGTTGTTCAATGTTAAGTCCCAACCATATGACTAAGTGGAGTTTGACAGTTTGTGGTCACTATTGCATTGTTTCAAAACCTATAGGATATGCCTATCCTATCCCTTGTACTGCCCCGCCCGCCCCACCCCACTCCTTGTGCCAAGTTCATCCAAAAGGCGGGCCACTACGGAGTACCAAGGCTTGAATGCCTCAAAAGAGATCGCAACTCATATGTACCAATTATTCCTCGCAAAATCATATCATAAAGTCGGATGTGTAAGATTTTAGACAACAATAAACGGCACATGAATAAACATAACCGACGGGAATTAAAAGGCAAAATCCAAGCAGCATCCATAACTCTTTCCAATTCAAATTCTGCAATTTCCCACCCTTGACCTACCAAGATAATAAACCACCATCTCTAAGAAAGCTCCAGTCTCATCATTAAAATGTCGATAAAATAAACACACGCTAGTTCAGAACTCTGCAACCATAATATAAGCATGGCACAGGTGCACACTTTCTGATGCATGATACAAAAAACATGCATTTGCATCTGAAGTAAACTAAAACAAGATGAAATACTCCCACCCAACAAGTCCTTTGGAGTTTTTTAAGGTACCATGTTCATAAAACATGCTTTAAAAGCAAGCTTACGGATTAAGAGCTTGGGCATGGTGACGAATGTGATCGTCTATGAAAGAAGCTACGAAATAGTAAGAATGATCATATCCAGGCTGCATGCGCAACAGGAGTGGAGCTTTAGCATTCCTACACGCCTCATCGAACTTGTTTGGCAACAGTTGATTTTCATGCAAGAACTTATCATCATCACCCTGCACAAAATTGTATTTGAAAGTATGAAACAATTATAAGATTTTAAAGCATATTCAAACATTTTATGAAACGGGTCGATTTTACCTGGTCAATCAAGATTGTAGCTGCAACATCATTGAACTTTGATATCAGACAAGTGGCATCATACTCCTGCATATATGAGTTACAAACTTACAGTTAGGCGCACCTGTTTCATAATTATCGAACACAAAAAAAAAAAAAATACAAAGATACCTCCCATGCAGACTTATCGTCACCCAAATAGTTTGTGAATGCCTTCTGGCCCCATGGACAGTTAATCGGATTTACAATAGGTGCAAATGCTGACACTGACTGTAAAAAGCCAAAGTAAGATGGAAAAAAAAATATGCATAATAATCACAGTAAACATCGTCATGACAGTATCGATAGCTATGAGTTGATAAATTATGCAAGTTACAGTCATTAAGTTGTAAACATACAGAATACCTTGTATTTGTCAAGATTTTTCAAATAGATTGTAAGTGCTCCATGTCCACCCATAGAGTGACCACTAAGGGATGCCCGTGATGTGTCGAGCTGTGGGAAGTTATCGCTAAGAAGTTTTGGAAGCTCCTTTACTACATAGTCATACATCTGCCAGTTCTTCCACTTCTCCGCAGTAGCATTAAGATAAAATCCGGCACCTGATATAAACAAACACCTAGAGTAATAAGCGCATTAAATAATTGTCAAACTTGAGTACTGGCACATGTATTTATAATTTATGTGAAGTATCTTCTACAAAATCAATTAAAAACGCAAATCCGACACGTGCGGTTTCTGTTTCCCTGTAACATACCAACACCAAAGTCATAGCTGTCTGCTTCACCCTCCACATTCAAGCCTCCTATATCAGACAGAAAAGAAGCTGGTTAGTAATACGTTTCGACATCAAATAGACACAAATTCAAAGGTTCATATATAAGCAACAACTTTTCAGTAACTAGTATCATTGCATTAAAAAAGGCCAAACTTCAACATTCAAGTTAAAAGCCAAATATATATAAAGAGGTTTCAAACAACAAATTAAAAGAAAGCCCACTTACTAGGAGACGTATCCGGAACAACCAAAGCAATGCCTTCAGTGGACGCAACTCGCTGCGCACCGGACTTGATTATAAAGTTTTCATCGGTGCAAGTAAGCCCAGAGAGCCAATATAGTACCTAACCCATAACCAAATACAAAAAGTCACAACCTTTTAATCAAAAGAACTAAAGAATTAAACAATAAACTTTTTTCAACATACCCAACAAGTCAAATTTAGGGGTGTAAATGATGCGCAGGGGCTCAAGAACTACTTGGGATCAGATCGGTAAAAAGGTCGAACGAGCCGAGCCTTAACAAGCCCGAGCTCGAGCTTGAAAAATGACTCGTTTAGTTATCGAGCCCGAGCCCGAGCCCGAGCTCAAGTTTTTTATACAAAGACCGTTTAGGCTCGCAAGCCCAAACAAATTTTATGTTATTATTTTATTTATAGTATACCTACTAATTAACATTGGCGAGTCGAGCTCTAGCCGAGCTTTGGCTCGTTTAAGCTATCGAAGCGAGCTCGAGCCGAGTTTTTAGCTTCTTTAAAATTGTTCTAAAACTATTTCGAGCCGAGCCGAGCTCGAGTTCAAAGTATTAGGCTCAAACCGAGTCGAGCTCGAGCTTCACAAAAACATGACGAGCCGAGCTCGAGCCCAGTCAGGCTCGGGGTCGGCTCATTTACACCCCTAGTCAAATTCATAACTTAACCTTATCATTTCCATTTAATTTATTTCTTTCATCATAATCAAGACCAAAGATGCTCATTAGGGCATAGTCGTCCCATTTTTCCCATTTCCCCCATGTGACACGTCAGCGCCACATCAACTTTTCACCCGGTTTTCTCATTTTTCACTAGATTTCCCCTGATTGCACAGTGTAGTCATATTTCCCCAAAACTCAACTGTTTTAATTAAATTTCAACTTATATTTTTAAAAGGTTTTTATTAAATAAATACAAATTACAATAAAATTTACATCATCATTACTCAAGTAACCCAAAGAACACACAGCCATAGTTCATTACACTTATTATGCTCCCTAAACATCTGATTGCAACCCATATGAAAGAAACTAACAACAGATTCCTAAAACGAACAAAACCCACAAATTCAAAACCCTAACCCATAAAAAATAAACAATCAAAGATCAAGAAACAGCATGAAACAAATTTAACAATAAACATACACGTAAATCAATAACTTACAGGGAATTTTTGGGAAGGAGAAGAAGAGGGAGGGAAGTAAATGTGGAAATTCATGGAGCAGTTTAAGGTGGGAGAATAATGTTTGTATCTTTTGTTGAATCCTTCAAACATTTTGGAGCTGCTGATTTCAGTGGGTTTTGTGTTCTCCATCTGTGTTGTGTTGTGTTGATTGATTTGGGTTAGATGAGTGTGAATGGGTTAGTGAAGGAGGCGATGAAAGAAGAGAAAAAGGGGTTTTATGTTAGGTAAGTGAAGGTTGATTTACACCACATAAGTGTTTGTCTGCTACTGTTTATACCGATAAGGGAGGGGTAGGGATGAGCATACAAGGCCAAATACTGATTCCGTCCCGTTCCGATCTTGATACTGAACTGAGGGGTTTTGGGATCGGGATCGGTACCCATATTTATGGATTTTTGGTTTCGGTATTATCGGTATCGGTACGGGATCGGTATGGTATCGGTATTTAAAGGTAAAATACTGATACCATACCGGTACCGTACCGTATGTGTTCGGTATCGGTATCGGTATTGGTTTTTTGGACTTTTCGGTATCGGTATTGTCGGGATCGGTATCGGTTCGGTACCGATACCGTCCCGAGTTCATCCCAAGGGAGGGGTGCACCAAATCAACATAAACCTTTTAAGGGTTACCGTGTTTCGTTATTGTGGTAAAATCTCTTACTCAGCTATGACATTTTGTAATGAACGAAACTCGAACAGATAACTCTTTGTAAAGAAAGTCGTTCAGATATCTTTATCAAGCATGACATTTTGTAACGAATGAAACTCAAAGAGTTAACCTTTTGTAAAGAAAGTCGTCAAGATATCGTTAGAGCACTGATATGTGTAAATATCATGAGTAATAAAACTAATTGGGTATTTTATTATGTTTCTAAAATATTAAAAATATTATTTTTGCTTTTTATTTAATTAATAGAAAAATATTACTTTTTTCCAAGGGCACCATGTTTACATAACATTTTGAACTTCCAAACGATCGTAAGTATCAATTGTTTCTTTGGTGTGCGTTACATTTTTAGGCAAATAAGTAAACAAAAATAATTGTATCGAGTAAATTTCATCGATAGACAAGCTAGTGATAGAGTTTAGAAAGGATGTGGTGCAATCAAAACTACATATCTATCCCCGTAAAGATATATAGACTACTTCTAAGCAAGACCTCGGACTTTAAAAGCGTAGCAATGTTAAAAAAGTATAATTGTAACAAAAACTACACTATTTGGAAAACAAATAAGATAAAATAAAATACGAAAAACTGGCTGGTAGGTCTGCAAATGAACCAAACAAACATGAACAAGGCCTTGTTTGTTCGTGTTCGTTTGTTAAGATAATTAAGTGTTCACGAACAACTTATGAACACTTACCGAACGAGATTTTCTGTTCGTGTTCGTTTGTTAAAAAAATACTCGTGTTCGTGTCCGTTTGTTAATTTTGTTCATGAACGTACACGAACATTAATGAACACAAACAAGTGTTCATGAACAGAAACAAACACAAATAGACATATATTAACTTTTGAATAAGATCGAATTCACACACATTAAGAAATTAGCTATATCCACAAAAAATATAACCTAATGTAACACCCCAACCGATGGCGGAAACATCGAGGTGTCACGTAGTGACGATTATTCAATAGCTCATGGTACTAAAGTGTAAATATTGATACATTGATTTAAATAGTTTATTACATTGAAAGGAAATTACAAGATACAATAATTCTAAATTGTCAAGTCTAACTAAAACACAATGAAATCAAAGCTCAAATATAACTCCAAAAACTTAAAAGAAGCGTCTCAAGACAACCTGAAACATGTACGAAAATAATATAGGTCAATACAAAAATGTATTGGTGAGCATACCCTGTTTTGAATACATATAGTAAGGAAAGTGTTTAGCAATTCATGAGCGGTATCATTTGCAATTATGCAATAAGTAGTATCAGTCAAAACCAAGCCTATGAATAATGACTAACACATGACTAACAATTTGAATAATGAATTAACAAGACAATGACCAAGATTCTCTCAACAGAGTCTCAAGGGGGTATACCATAGTACTATTCATTGAAATGCTAGGCCGCCCAACGGTTAATCATTTTGACTAAGCATACACACAAATTCGCATAAGGCAAATACACATGAGAATTGCATTAAGTATAAGAAATAGAAACTTGATTAATAGGTACATGAGTCACCCCAAAGTAGTAAAACAGTAAAAAGGGGAAAGATATACTCACCTTGATTGTGATGATCGATGAACTTTCAAGAAGTCAACGAGAATCGATTATTTAAGCTTGGACCTAAGTAAGTTAAATTGAGTTTAGTGTCGTCATTTATTTTGACATTGATTGACAATCAAAGACCGTAAGCATTATGAATGTTAAAGAATTGTTGTCAACAAACGAATTCCGATCGTTTAGAATAAAATGTGTACATAAGTTACATTCCATGTTTTATATATTCATAAATTAGATGATTAATGAGTTGGGTAAATATTTGTGTAGTTTCAATTAGTGGGCCATTTTAACTTTACGAAATACTAGTATAGATATTATACCAACTCAATAGGTTATTCACTTATCAAAATTATAAAACCTCAAAAGGACGTATTATGAACAAAAATAATAAAAATAAAAATTAGATAGCAGTAATAGTTTCAATTTAAAAGAATTACTTTATGTGATTATAAAACCATTTGTCTAAAATCAAATTTGGTAACTTCGTCAGTAGAATTATAAACTATCTTGAGTGAAAGAAAAACTCATATCTAAATTATTATGTTCATATCACAATTAGTGCATACAGTTAATTTTTATATATATATATATATATATATATATATATATAAACCAATCCTTGAATTTTAAATTACATATGGTTTTAAACAAACTTATATGTACCAAAATAAAACGACGTTTGCCATCTCCATCACACATAACTGATCACTTTTCAAATCGATGGATTATAAAATAAATAGGGTAAACACGGACTTAAATTGTTACCTGAATCGTTGATTTAAAATACGAGTTCTTAATCGGTTTGTAGCTCGATACGAGATGACTTTGCAAGGAGATATTTCCTTGGAACGATTTGGTTACAAGTCACAAAACTATGTTGTCAATGTTGGAACGTCATGAACGACAAAGAAAAAAATGATAAATAATTTAGAGTTTTGAGAGTGGATTGTTACTTTGTTTCATGGTCGAGGTTGGTTATTATATAGCCCAATGGAGTGTCTATTAATGAACCATGAAATTGTCTTCTAGAAACGACAGTAAGACCACCCGTAGTGGGGCGTGGTTTTTCAACATTTTGCAAAAATAGCGCCCCCAACACCGGAACAGGGGGGCGCTATTTTCAGTTTTCTGGCCTTGGCGTTATTTAAATAACGCTGCGACGAAATTGATTGTCCAATAATTGAATGCCATATGGTGGTGGTGAACGGTAATATTACCGTTATTTTTGAACGGCTATTTTTTTTAATATATATATACCCACAACACATAAATATTAAAACACACAAAAAACATATTTTTCAAAATCACTTTCAACAAAAATTATAAAAGAATGGGTTCCCCCGCGTCATCATCTATTGCGAGAGAATATTATAGAGAGTTTTTAGGCGACGAGGGTTATTCCACAGACGAAGAGTTGGAGCAAGATGCCATTACGAGTGCGCTAGCGCTTTCGGCGCGGTATCTTGAAGAAACTAGTACGTCTACACCTCCAAAACAAACTAGGCAGTACTACGAACGAGATCGTGTATCGGCAAATGCTCGATTGATGAAGGATTAATTTGATGAAAACCCGACTTACCCCGACCCAAAGATCTTTAGGCGTCGTTTCCGGATGAGCAAACGTTTATTTCTACGTATATCCGGAGATCTTGAAAACGCGTTTCCGTACTTTAAACAAAAAGTGGATGCTAGGGGGATGATGAGATTCACGTCTATTCAAAAGTGTACCTCGGCACTGCGTATACTCGCATACGACAACACGACGGATATCAACGACGAGTATTTAAAAATGGCCGAGAAAACAACACACGATTCTTTGGAGTATTTTTGCCAAGGTACATTACTTTTTTTTAATATATGTTTGTATTTATTTTTAATATATGTTTGTATTTATTTTTTATATATATTTGTATTATTTGTTTAGGAATAATAAAGTTGTACGGAGCCCGTTATCTTAGAAGGCCCACTTGGTACGACTTACAGAAAATTTACGAGGTGCATACGAATGAACATGGGCTACCAGGAATGCTGGGTAGCCTTGATTGTCGTCACTGGCGGTGGTATAATTGCCCAACCGCTTGGCGAGGTCAACACACGCGTGGTGACCAAAAAGGACCATCGATTATTCTTCAAGCGGTGGCTTCAGCCGATCTTTGGGTTTGGTCGGCCTATTTTGGTGTTGCGGGTTCATGCAACGACTTAAACGTTTTTGAGCAGTCGCCTATTATAGAGGATTTCGTTTCTGGCAGGGCAGCGAAGGCGTGCTTTTACGCTAATGGAAACTACTACCCACACGGATACTATTTGGCTGACGGAATATATCCGAGGTATAGCATTATCGTTAAGACGTTTAGTAACCCGTACGACGAAAAAAGGGCACACTTTAAAAAGGTCCAAGAGGCGGCGCGAAAGGACATAGAGAGGTGTTTTGGGGTTCTTCAACAGCGTTGGCATTACATAAGAAACCCTGCTCGTGCATGGACCACAGACAAGCTGCGAGATGCTATGTATGCATGTATAATCATGCATAATATGATATTAGAAGATGAAGGTAAAGCGATAAGCCAAAATTACGTACCGGAAGCCGTTCAGGATCTACCGCAAGAAAGAGTGCTCAACGCACATGAACTTCGCAACCATGAAGTACGTGACGCGTTAGCTGCGGATTTGGTCCAACAAGCGTGGTCGGTTCGGTATATTCCAAACCCAGGAGGAAACGAAAAAGAAGAAGAAGAAGAAGAAGAAGAAGAAGAAGAAGAAGAAGAAGAAGAAGGTGACGAAGAAGAAGAAGAGGACGAAGACGAATATGAAGAATCCGAAGATGAAAATTAATATTAGTTGTAACTTTTTTTTTAATATTACTTGTAATTTTTTTTTTAATATTAGTTGTGTTTTTAATATTATTTGTAATTTTTTTATATTTATTTGCATTTTATTTTAATTATTTTGAATTAAAAGATTAAAAAAATAATAAAAAAATCAACCAATCACAATCAGGGGCTTTATAAATAAAGCCCCACCACTACACCCCTTTTTCAGTTTCTCTCTCCACGCTGACTCAGCAGCCACGTGGACCAATCAGGAAGGGGGGCTTTATAAATAAAGCCCCCCACTACACATAGTCTAATGGTAGGCGAAGGTTTCAATCAAAATGTTTAAAGAAGATGAATTCAAATCAATATAAATGTACATTTATTATGCTTTACTATATGTTATTATATAACGTCAAACTATTTCTTTAATTAATATTTTAATCAAAACTTCATTTAAGTAAAAAAAAATCACAAATGTTACACCTAATTAACCAAACATACTTAGTACTTAATATAATATTGGTAAACATAATAAAGTAGTGTCTCAAAAAACTTAGTTCGCGTTGGAGGTGGATGGATGAGGGTGTCGGAGTTGGATGGTAGAGGGCGTCGAAGGTGAAAGGCATCAACACTGGAACGTTGAAATATAATGAACTTGAATACTAAAAGTAGGTTTATTAATCTCATATAGTTATATATTTACCTCACATATATTATTTATTTGGATAAAATAAATAAAAATATATAAGAATATAAAAAACTATAAAACTTAAAAACCCTAATAAACTATCAACACAAACAAACATAAATGAACACGTTACCGAATGTTCACGAACATAAACGAACGAACGCAACCTTTGTTCATATTCATTCATTTAGTTAAACGAACGGAATTTTTTGTTCTTGTTCGTTCATTTATTAAACGAACGAACACAAACGAACTTCCCGCCGAACAGTTCATGAACTGTTCGCTGAAAGTTCAGTTCGTTTGCAGCCCTACTGGATGGTATAATGGTTGTCTTCATGGCTACAAATGAACAGAACTTTCAGTGAACAATTCGGTGGGAAGTTCGTTTATGTATGTTCATTTACTAAATGAATGAACATGAACAAAAAATTTTGTTCGTTTAAATGAACAGAGACCACGTTCGTTCGTTTATGTTCGTGAACGTTCGGTAACATATTTGTTTATGTCCGTTTGTGTTAGATAGTTTAATTTTTATAATTTTTTATATTCTTTAACTTTTATTTATTTTACCCAAACAAATCAATAATTTATGTGATGTAAGTACATGGTTATATGATATCAATAAACCCTACTTTTAGTATAATCATCAAATAAATAGTTAATGAAAAGTTCAGTTTAAGTAAATAACTAATGAAGGCTTCAAGTTTAAGACGCGAGCTTAGTTTTTTGAGACACTACTTTATTATGTTTACCAATATTATATTAAGTACTAAGTATGTTAGGATAATTAGGTTATATTTTGGGTGGATCTAGTTAATTTATTAATATATGTGAATTCAATCTAGCTTATTCGAAAGTTAATATATGTCTCTTTGTGGTTGTTTCATTCAAGAACACTTCTTTGTGTTCATTTATGTTCATGAACACTTGTTTGTGTTCATTAATGTCCGTGTGCGTTCATGAATAAAGTTAACAAACACAAAGAAGAGTGCTTTGTTAACAAATGAACATGAACAAAAATTTTCGTTTGGTAAGTGTTCATGAACTGTTCGTGAACACATAATTTCCTTAACAAATTAACATGAAAAAGACCTTATTCGTGTTTGTTCAATTCGTTTACTGCCCTAGTTGTCTTCTTGTCTACTACCCATACCCCTAGAAACTTATCCCTAACAAACTCTCTTTATCGTTTTCTCCTTGCAATCAAGTCTAAAAAAAACTATTAAGAGACTTGACACGTTTTAATATACTTAACAGAAAAATAGCACACATTTCGTGTGACTAGGTTTATTCATCAAGTGATCTTTTACAAATAAAACTTCACAAAATGACGAAATTTTCTTTGTTCGTACACTTAACTTTCATGTCATTAGGTGTGTAGTAATTTCCAAAGCTAAATAATAAACAAGAACCATGACACATCTATCTATCTATAAACCAAAGTCATTTTAATGACATGACACTCAAAGAAACATTCTCTTCTTTAAGTGTGTCATGTGTCATCTCATTTGGCATTGAGATATTTTAGGAAAAAAAATAATTTAAAAACAAAATTGGATTTTTCACCCTCATGTTTCCTCCTATAATTTTTAAACGTTAATATCTTTAATATACGAGATTTTTTAAAGAAAAAAATTACACCAAATTAACGAGCGTTTTATTATCTTTCCAACGAGTACCATAGTGCTATATAAAAAACGGAGAAATTTTTTTGTGGGGTTTTGTTCATACAGGAAAAAAAACACAAAGTGTTCAGGTAAATCATTAATCATGAATAGACAAGTCACTAATTATGTTTAAATCAGTAAATATGAATTTTTTTTTCAACCACGACCGAATAGGTTAATAAAGTTATACGTTGTTTTAAGTTAGGTATCAATATTAGTATGTTAGAGTTGTACATTTGTTTAGTATTTAGGATATGTGTTAATATTAGAGTTACATTAAAGTTCTGCATTTTTTTAGGTTAGGTGTTAGCATTGGAGTTGTACATTGTTAATTTGTTTTAGGTTAGATATTAATATTAGAGTTATGCATCAGCCTATTTCATATGTAAAATTGATGTATCATATTAAATTTCTCAACCCGGGATGCTCCCGGGGTATAATCTAGTTTTCAATAAGCCATTCTTATCTATAATCTATAATCTATAATCTATAAGGGGAGGCGGGGCGCTACCAGCACGGTAACACCGTCGCCACCCATGCTGGTAGTGGTCCCATTAACCAAATTCTGGTTCTAGTTACCGTGCTGGTTCATGGATGTGGCACAAACTTTCACACAATTTTATTCTTGAGTAAATGGCCAAATTCGTCCCCGAGGTTTGGTAAATATTGCTAGATCCATCCAAAATAAGATTTTTTAACAAATGAGCCACTATAGTTACAATTTCACTGCTAAATCCATCCAAATTACAAACTCAGTTAAAAGTGAGAGGGTAGTATGGTCATTTCCCTTACTATTAAAATATAATACTAATAATAAATAATAAAAGAAATATAATTAATATTTTAAAAACTTAGGTGAGACCCACCACCCACCTCCTTCTTCACCTTTCATCCACCTCCTTCCTCACCTTTCACCACCACCACCACCACCTCAGCCATCGTCTCCACTACCTGCATCACCTTTCACCACCACCACCTCAGTAGAAATAGTTGAGTTGCTTCAAACATGACAACTGAGGAATTTAAGAAAGCTCTGATTTGTTTATCTTGGAAGTATTTTTCTTCATGATTAGATTTGAGCAGATGAATTTACTTTTGGAACCTTTACACATCAAACCTGCAAGAATTAATAAAACAACGGTACGATTATTATTTATTATTGTTATTACTTGGGTTAACAAGAACAGACAAAAATGAGTTGTCTACATAGAAACAATAACATATGATTGAATGAAACCTGCTTCTGTACGAACCTGATTGGATTAACGAAGTAGGTGGCAACATCATCAAAACCAATCCATTGGGCTTATGTCAATGGTTGAGGTCTGATGTCCACATCTAGAGTTTAGATCTGGGATGTGGCAATTGGCTGGATTGGTGGGTGTTGTAGGTTGGAATCCAGCGGAGGTATGACAATGATGAAGGATTGTAGGTGGCCGGGTGGGGATGATGGTGGTAACTAGCGTTATGGTTGCAGGTGACAGTGGAATGGTGAAGGTTAGATGTAGATGGTGGTGGGAGTTCATCTTTTAGGGTTCTGATGAAGATGGTCGGTGGTTGTGGTTGAACGTTCCAGAACCGAGAGAAAGAGAAAGAAGAAGAGAAAATAATTTATAAAAAAGAAAAAAAAACAAAACATAAAAAAAATGATGGGAAATGACCAAACCGCCCTCAAGTAAATGGCATTATTTAACAGAGTTTATAAATTGGACGGATTTAGCACTAGATTTCTAACCTTAGTGGCTCATTTGTCAAAAATTCTTGTTTTGGATGGATCTAGCAATATTGACCAAACCTCAAGGACGAATTTGGCCATTTACTCTTTATTCTTTTTTTATAGTTTAATCTCTTCTTTCTCTCTCTCCATTCTTTAGTTGCAGGTTTTTTTTTATCTATGTAGAATGGTAGGTGAGGTGATGAAGATGATGATAGATATAAAAGTAATGTATATATAGATACTAAGTTAGCTACCCGTGTGATACACGGGTTGAACAATTTCATTAAGTTGCGTATTGCATTTAACAATCGAAAAGGAAAAAATGAATATTACAACTGAAATAAATATAAAGTAATCATAAGTATCTAAATTACAATAGATTCCCGGTTAGATAACATTAAAAGTGTAAACTATTAGTTAAAAAATTAATTTGATAAATATCATAAGCATCAACGAAAACAATGCATCAAAATAAGAGTTATACTTGATAGCAAACACGATAGTAACAATACAAATTCATAATTGAACATTTGTATTAAAAACCACAAAATCACGAGTTTACATAAACATGGAGAGTAATAATTCCAAAAAAATAAAAATAAATAAATAAATAAAATTTAAACATGTCACTATATTATTCACACCATAGTCCATAACCACCTAATCATCCCCCAATCATCCATTTCCCCTTAAGCCTACTCTCCTCTGATTTTGGAAATTGCATTAAGAAAGAACATACCTTCACTTTTGATAATAACAGAAAGTTTACATATCACATCAATTATTCCATTTGATTTAAAAGTTGCAAGTCATCCATATAAGCATACATTGGACAACCTGTATTACACAGGTTGTATAAAAAAATGGTATTGATTAATGTTCTTAAACAAAATTCATGATCAAACAAAACTAATAAAAAAATGTTGACCGACCAAATAAGCAATATTGGAATGAGATTCAGCAACTGCACGAAAATATCTAGCAATTGCAATGTTGATTGTAGGTATCTCGATGTATGCTTACTGATTGAAAACCTTTTAAAAAATTTTAAACATGTCTATAAGTGAAACGTGTTGCAATATATACATGAAAACTTACTTGCTACAAACACCCACTTTCAGACCACAACCAAACGTGCATGCTGGGCTCTACAAAACAGTGAGTAAAGTTTCTCAAAGCTCTTCACGGAAGAAATTCGTTAGTCAGGAAAAAAAGGGGTATGAAGAATATATGATTGTATAAATTACAATATATAAGATAAAAGTGACAACTGAGACATTGATCCACATCATTGGAAGTATTTTGAGGCAACTTCATTTGCATACAACCTGCATATTCGGTTCAAAACCCATATGAACACAATTGTTTGCACAGACACATAATCATTCACATTTTATTCGCAAATTATTAAGGTACACAATGGTCTGAACTTACTGCTCATGTATTCATACGTAGTGAAATCATATGTTTCTGACCAAGATGCTAAAACTGCACCTAAATTAAATGAATCAAATGCAGTGATCATGTAACATCAAAGAAAATGATACTTAATAAACAGAATATATTAGTCTGAACTGATGCATATGACAACTGGTCAGGATTTGTCCTGCCATGCTCTTTCTGCTTATCGGATTGTGGTTGTGGTAATGCTCTTAAAATTAAGGCATTTTCACTCCCATCCCATTATGTGAATACTAAAATTGCAATATTTCCGCATAAGAAACCAATTAATATTGTTTTTGACACTAAATACGTAAAAACTATTAGCTATAGACACTAAAATGTGGATACATCTGCAACATTCCAATGGTCCACCCAAATTCACAATATATAGAACCACCTTTAGTGAGGATAAGAGTAAAAAAAATTAACTTTTAGCATGAACACAATCAACTAACACGGTCATAATAGGAGATGTAGTTGAAGCCTGTCTTGGGGTTTGAGATAGAATTTAACCAACCAATTTGAACATTAATACTTTTATATTTGCTTTGTCGTTTATCACAAATTGAAGCCACAAGAAACCTTAAAAGTAATAATAACTTGACAAAAACCAATTAGCACTCTCAATTAAATGCATAAGCAATAGAAAATGAAAATGCAAAATCCAAAATGACTGATAACATTTAAAGCCTTTTACATATCAGACATGTTGATAATTGATGCAAGTTTATAATCTTCTTAAAACCTTATTTGGAAAGCAATGGGAGTTCTCCCAACTCAAAACTCCAATTATAATCCTAAAACATAGAATGGGAAATCAATAAATAAACCTCCCAAAATAAGCACAGCCTAGCCGAAATGTGTTTTCTTGGAGTTTAATTATACATGAAAACAATGTATATTCCTTTGCGTCTACCTTTCAATCTTAAGTAAGCTACGACAACACAAAGCTTAAAAACAATTAACACAATTACAACACTCACATACTAATTTTTCCATAGACACCTCAAACAATCTGCAAAATAAAAGAAAAATACACCAAATGGCAAAGGTTAGATCTTATTGGAGATGGCAAAAAAACAAAAAGAAACCTAGAAAATGATGACCAAATGGTAAGGAAATAGGTCATGGGTATGAATTCAAACAATGAAGTCTAGTAGTCTAATATGTGTCGAGATTCAAAGTACAAATTGAGCGCTTACAGCTTATATTCATCATCGGTTTCGAGCTTCTTCTAGCATCCAATTTTAAGAATTGCAATTTCGAACTACATGAATCACAAATAGAACTATTAGAATGGAGAACAAAATCAAAATTTGCTCAAAATATTGGCACGTAGTATTATCAACAGTTCTTATCACGAACACAAACGTCAAAAGGATTAACTCACCTTCTTTGAGTCACCAGTTATAAGAAGGATCACAAAATCCTAATCAAACACAAACATGTTGAGTGTGAATCCAGAGAGAAAAGTAAAAAAAAAAATCAACACATAAACGTATTGTGATTTTAGAAAAAAATAAGAAACGAAAACCTAAACTTGCCTTGATGATAGATTAAAGGAGAGGAAGATTGCCAATTTGAGTAGCAGATAAACTTCGTATTCTGATTTAGGGTTTGTGGAGGTTTAGGAAAGGGAAGGAAGAGGCATGTAAAAGTATTTAATGTAAAAGTATTTGGGTGAGCATAATCAGGAAAGTAGCTTCTGAAGTAAGTCTCACAAAAATGAGCGGGAAAAACAGCCAGAGAAGCCCTAAGATTGTGACAAGTGTCCCAAGTATACAAAGAGAGAGAGAAAAAAAGATTAAAATATTCTTTTTTTCTTTGTTTGTTACAAGTGCACGAGAATGTCTACCATATGTTCATTTATTATTATTATTATTATTATTATTGTTATTATTGTTATGTGTGAAAATAATTAATATTAATAGTTGGGTAAAGAATCAGTGGAGTGCTGCCTACAAAAAAGTGTTTCAGTGAAGGAAATCAGTGATGTGGTAGTGCAGGATTGGTAGAAATCAGTGTAGTGAAAACAGTTTCAGTGGAGCACCCCTTGTGCCCTAACTTATAATAAAAGAATTGAATATTGATGAGGTGGCGTTCAATGGAGACTGCCACGTGGCACGTTGAGGTGAGAGTTTTTAATTTATTTTTTTATTTTGTTTTCATCCATTCTCCTACACTTATCTAACCCTAATCTCTTTAAAAATTGGGAATTGGATTTTAACACCCTAAACTATTGACAATTGGCCGTTGACGCACTGAACTACAAAATTGAACAACACCACACTGTACTTTCAACTTATTGACCTGTATCACCCTCGGACTAACCATGGTTAATTTTTGCTGACGTGGCATGGTGACGTGTCCATTCTTTCTGATGTGGCATGGTGACGTGTCCATTTTTGCTGACGTGGCATGTGGAATTGGATTTTAAAACCTTGAACTATTGATTATTGGCCGCTAACACACTAAACTACAAAATTGATGGATTTGAGCTTGGTTCTAGAGTTTCAAGTCTGGTTATTCTCTTTTCATCATTCCCAGTCATCATCTTGGTCTTCTGTAGTTCAATTATTTGTATTGTTCGGTCATTAGGTTCTTTGTATCATTGGACCAAGATCCTTTTTGTGGTGAATCATTTTGGATAATAATCACACTTGAATATATTTCGTGTGTGTTTTTGGTTTGTGTTTGATTTGTTAACCATTTATATGTGTATGTTAACAAACTGATTCACCACAAAGATATAAATGGTAAACAAATCAAACACAAACGAAATATCTTCAAGTGTGATTATTGTTATTAGTATTATTAACCCAAAATGATTCACCACAAAGATGGATATTCAGGGCCGTCCCTGAGAATTCAGGTACCCGGGCCGAGTCGCGAAAATGTGCCTCTTAGCCTTAGGTCTACATGAAATATATAACGTAAACTATTTTTAAACGACAATTAAAGTAATGTCAAATTGATAGATCAATCATTCGCTATTTATATTCTCCACCATTTTGTTCTTGATGGTTATCTTCAACAATCCTAAGTCTTTTTTTTTTTTTTTTGATAACTTAAGAAACCTAAGGCTTCATGAGTATTAGCTAATGTACTAAGGTAAGTTACTTAAGTGGGGCTAATAGCCTAGTAGGTTTGAATTTTGGACTTTGAAGTTACAATGGACCTATTACAAAGTAACAAATTTTCTAACCCACTAGTGTACACCTTACTAGTTTTAAATGGATTGTAACTTTAATACACACAGCCGATCTTTAAAATTCAAGTGTCTTGTACGATAAAAAGGTACGTAAGCCTTATAGAATTATATAAACTAATTTTTTAAACTATACTTATGAAAATATTTAGTAGTGAAATATTTATCTCCAATAATAATTTGTGTTAACCATGCTATATAATAAAATAAAAATTACCATTCCATAAATAGATTAAAAAAACAAAATTAAACATCAAAACTCATAGTCATAGCCACTGTATATTGAAATTTGTGTTTTTAATTTTTTGTTTTATTTGACTGGTGGCTATAGATATAGTGCTTGATTTGAAAAGAATCAATTAGAGAAATAATACTTTATTGCTATAGTACTATGTATATTAGACTTTTAAAGAAAACAGATACGTATATCATCTTCTTCTCTCCTCGTTACAGACACCAACAACATCAAAACTGAAGCCCGTAAAGGACGCCGGAAATTGTTTTGATCGTTTTCTTTTCACTTTACCAACTTAACGGGCATCTCTAAGGGTCAAAACCACTACGCACTACGCAAGAGGCACTTGCTAACGAAAATATCATGAAACCTTAGTCGCCGGAGGGTCGCCGGACCGTGCCCCCGGGAAAATGGGCCCGGGCCGGAAGTCCTCCCTGCACCCCATTATGGCCGGCCCTGTGGATATTGGTCCAATGATACAAAGAACCTAATGACTGAACAATACAAATAATCGAACTACAGAAGACAGAGATGATGACTGGGAATGATGAAAAGAGAATAATCAGACTTGAAACTCTTTAACCAAGCTCAAATCCATCAATTTTGTAGTTTAGCATGTCAACGGCCAATAATCAATAGTTCGGGGTGTTAAAATCCAATTCCTCATGCCATGTCAGCAAAAATGGACACGTCACCATGCCACGTTAGCAAAAAATAACTATGTTTAGTCTGAGGGTGATACAGGACAATAAGTTGAAAGTATAGTGCGGTGTTGTTCAATTTTGTAGTTCAGCGCGTCAGCAGCCAATTGTCAATAGCTCAGGGTGTTCAAATCCAATTTCCCTTAAAAATTTAAAAACAAATTTAGATTTTTCTCTCTAACGTTTCCTCCCATCATTTTTAAACGTTAATATCATTTATATACGAGATTTTTTAAAGAAAAAAATTACACCAAATTAACGAGCGTTTTATTATCTTTCCAACGAGTACCATAGTGCTATATAAAAAACGGAGAAAAAAACAACTATTTTTTATGGAGTTTCGTTCATACAGGAAAAAAAAACACAAAGTGTTCATGTTGTTCATTAATCATGTTTTTTCTTTTAAACCAGGTTCTTATATACAATGTTGAAATTTAGTCCAATCGCCATGCTATCATTGGAATTTTACTCTTCTAAAGATTGATAGGTATACTTCATCAAGAGAAGCTAGGAGAAAGAATCGCGCAACACTTCAACACATGGTGTCACCTTATAGCAAGGTTATTTTTTTATTTATTTAATTACAAGAGTAATAATTATTACTATTAGTATTAATATTATTAGAATGGTTATATTTTCAACCCCGGGACACTCCCGGGATAAAAGCTAGTAAAAACATATAAGAATAGCCATAGCTGACCAACAACATTTTCAGATGATACATGACCATCCATCGCCAATGATTGTCGCCACCACCTACCAATCATATCCAACAAGACCTTCGCCGCCATTGCTATCAATGTATTCATTGCAACCATCTCCACCATTAGCACTGCGGCGGCCACCGCCCACTAGCTGCTTTGCTCATTATAATCACTTTGATACTTTGTTTTTTCAAAATGAGGAATTGGATTTTAATAATCTAACTTTTGTTTTGTTGGGCGATAATAATCTGTACTTAAAAAATTCTCCATAACAATCTCAACTTTCAAAGTACTTTCCTCCAATAAGCTTTTGTTAACTGATATCTAACCAACAACCTGAGACAACCGCCGACATAAAACTTATCATCTACGGTGACAAAGAAATAACATCAAACAACCGTCACAACAAAAGAGGACGACGACACACCAGACATGCCACCAAGACCGTAAGTGGCCTTCGGCGACGCGTACAGGTCACAGTTTAAAAGAGAGAGGGAGATTTTTTTAGAGAGAGTAAGGGCCTGTTTGGTAGCCTCTTAATGAGGTTCAGCATTCAGACTATTTGTTTCAACCTAAAAAATGCTCTGAATGGAATTGTTAAGAGCTGAATTGTGACACCCCGCATTTTCAGGTTCCTACTTTAACTAAACTCTAGTTAACTTGCATGTGCATACGTGACTAAACACTTGACTAGGGTTAGTTAGGAAGGTCTTCCTATATGTTATGTGATAATAACATATGTTACATTATAATAAGTAAAGTTATCATCACAATGCACGCACGAGTCCTGTATCCCGAACGTTGGTGATTTGTCTAGCATACATGATAATGTGTACAATTGAAATATGATGAACGTGAAGTAACATGTTTATGTGAATTACGTGTTTATGCGAATTACTGCTTAACTGATAGTTAGTACGTAAACCATGCAAATTACGTGCACTCTATGATTAATATGTTATGAGATGATAAAAACAATGATTTTTAAGTAAGTTAGGGTGGTTAATATTATCGGGTCCGGTATTGGGCTAAAACATGATTAACGGGTCCGGTTAGTAGACAAAAAGGCCCTAATACCCAATTACTTGGGCAACAAGCCAAATCCCCTTATAATTATTGATGAAAAAAAAATAATAAGAAACCCTAACCCCCTACCCTTGCACCGTAAACACCCCCACCCCCACAATCTCTCAATTTCAATCAAACAACAAATTCCCTTGATTAATCCAAGTGGTGTTGGGTGGAATCTATAAACCTTGAGGATTTCTTGCATTGAAAGGTATAATTTTTATAAGTTTTATGATAATTGTTAATGTTTTGAAAAGCTTTTAAAAACCCTAGAAACTCTATGAGAATGAATCGCATGTGTATGTGTTTGTGTAAATTCTTATATGTTTTGCATGGAGGTTTATGAGAATTGATGTATGGGATTATAATTAGGGTTTAGGAATGCGAAAAATACAGATTTTAAGATGATTGTATATGAGAATTTCATGGAATAGGTGATTATGGATGATTAGGGTTTATGAATAACTTGGGGTGCAAGTTTCAGTTTTCTGACAGATTCATTAGGGTGTTTTGTAGGGTCTGTATTGTGATGTTAAAATGATTGTTTTGATCGATTCTTTACATGAATGGATTGTACATGGTCTTAGATTTTTAGAATGGGCAAAATCATCTGATTTGGATGTCGTTTGATATGTTTTTGGAATTTTATTTGATTAAAGGTCATATCAGATTTTCTGAATTATAAATTGGGTCAACTTTAAACGGTCATAACTCGAGTTTTACAAAGGGTTAAGTTATGAAATTTGGAAAGTAGGTCAACATTGGAAAAACTTGGATTTTCCAATTGGATTCACCTTGTTTGGGTGACCTGCTGTGGAAATTTTTTGGACATAGCTGTGTTGTACGAATTTTAATAATTTTTGTATTTAGTTGTGAGATAAAACAAAAATATGGGTTATCAAATGAATCCCAATGAATGTTCAGTAAAATTTGGGAGTTTAATTCGTTAGTTAAGTATTTTAAATAATTCGTTTTTCACAGCGTACAATCTGTCCTGAAAACACAGATTGTGTAAGGGATGTTTACTTGACTATTTGGAGTCTTATATGGTATGCATTTGACATGAACTTGCATGAATACTTATATGAGATGTGTATGAGGTATTAAACTAATAATAATCAATATGATCACCAACGGGATACGTAGGACTTACTTGTGCATGTAGAGTCATTAGGTGTCACTACACGGTTTGAACTTTAAAAGTCTTGGACAAACGAGTTGTATGGTGTGTTGATTATGCACATATACTCACCTAGTGACATTTGTAATAGGGAGTCGGTAGCTCATTTCTGTTTGAGGAATTTGGATTATTCACGTGCAACCTAAGGTGAGTTTCACTATTCTTTTCTCAAAAGCATGCGTCTCGGGTTGAGACAACGTACTTAACTTTTTCTAGTCCGGGTTGGGACTACTACTTTCTAGTCCGGTTTGGGACTACTTACACATCCCGGGTTGGGATGCTATGGATCCTTGTGTGGGTCGGTTTTTGCTAGTTCGCAAATTGTGTCCTTGATGAACTAAACCAACTCTATCATCTGTAAGTCCTTCACATACCGAATGAGTTGCCGGGTTATGGCAAGCGGGTTATTAGTTGATAGCGCTATTAGGTCTGACAAACCTCACACCGGCTCGGGGAGTGCGGGAGTGAACTATAACTTAACAGATTTTATCATTGTTGATAGGCAATGATATAAGGCATGCGGCTCACAGTTGTGGCTACACGTACATCAGCAGTTCGGTATATCGGTGTTAGTTATCATGAATGGGTTAGCTACCCTTGACATGCAATGAACTAGTGTTTGCACGGTTCTTGGAACCAACTCAATACTTGTTTACGTGGTTTTGGAAACCAGCGCATTTACATACTCATTTACTTTACTTAGTGAACTCACCAACATTGTTTGTTGACCCATGATATACATGCTTTTGCAGGTAGTTAGCTTCCGGTGCCAGGATTAGAAAGCATTGCACACTTCACTGCATTTGAGTCTTGGGCATACACCTAAATTACATATTATGCTTTTACATTTTCTTTCGTATGGTTTTAATTTGGGCGCGTTGTTTTGCGCATGGTTTTTAAAGGTTTAAATTTGGTTTACGCTTTCGCAGCTTAACTAAACTTGGATTTTGAAAACGAACTAAATGGTTTGGGCATTTAGAGTTCGTTCATATGACTTATGGCTATGGGATCCTGGTATGTCATGCGCCTCGCGGTATAAACACTGCAGTGGAAATTTGAGGGTGTGACATGAATCATTCAGACTTGGTGTATAGCTGAACCATTCAGCACTTAATCATTCAGAGCCTCTTAACCATTCAGACCTCTTAATGATTCAGCACTTAATCAACCAAACAACCCCTAAGAGAGATAGCGAGATGGGGCGACGGTATAAAGAGAGGGGGGCCATCGTAGGCGATGCGCGTTCCATGATGGTGGCGTTGTCGCCATGGCTCCATTGCTACATCCAGACCACCCAACGCTCCACCTACCACTCTCATTGTTCTCCCTCTAAAGTTGTCCTTTTAAACCATGCACACCACAAAATGAGAGAAATACCCATTCCTATGGTGATAACGACGATGGCAGTGGCCGAAGTGGTTAGCGATTGTAGCGGCGGCAGTTCCACTGTCTCCCAAGATCTCTCTATATCTGTCTCTCACTTGCCTCCTTTTGAACCATGTACATTATCAAAATTACCCCCGGTACACCACATATTTATAAAGATGTCATAGGTCATTGTTCAAATCAGTGACCTATTAATATAATAATATAATGGGTCAAATTATCCTACACAGTGTAACAAAAATAAGAAGGGTGAGAATGATATAAAAAACATGATAGATCACAAAATATGACACAATGAGCCGCAAAATATAACACAATGCCAAAAAAATATAACACAATGCTGAAGAAAAAAAGACACAATACATCGCAAAAATGACACAATGATAAAAATAAGAAAAAAAACACAATGCTACGTAAAAGACACAATGATATAATGTAAATTCTAAAAAGTACAGGCTAAAAATCCAAAAAAGTGAAAACTAAAAAACTAAGATCGTAGGGTTCGACAAGACGGTTCCAATACCACTTGAAAGAGTTCAATCGGAGTTTGTTTGATACCCTTTCTACAACTTCCTATTTTTCTTTCATTATGTATTTGATCCTAACCCTATAATATAATATTAAATATGATTACTTAATGTTATTATATTAGGCCATGTGTAGTGAGGGGGCTTAATGGAATAAAATATTAATAAAGTGTGATGAGGGGCTTTATGTAAAGTATGTGTGTAGTGGATGAGAGGCTTGATGGGGATTAAAATATTATTGTTTGATTGGGCATAGAAGAAGGTGTATAAATTGATTAAAAATATTATTATAAAATTGGAATTTTTTTGTAGGAATAGGTATTATCTACCTCTAATAAGTGTAACTAGGTGGATAGGAGAAAAAAAATTGCAAATAGGTAGCACTTTGGATTGGCGACCTTGAATCAAAGAATTTGAAGGTAGCCATACGGATGAGCGACATTCATTGAATCGGCGACCTATGAAGGTCGCTATTGCATTCTCCTACCTTGAATCAACCTTTGTTTGGACACGTCTATTTATAGTAAATGTCTATGAAAGTTGCCGTTCACACAAAAAAATTTGCTACCAACCCTTGTATGGTAGAAAAGTCAAGTGTTTACAATTTACGAGTGTTACAAATACGTGGTTTTGATATGAACGTCATGTTGGTGGGTGTGGTTTTTAGTGTTGTTGGATCGGTGTTACATCCGCATGAAATCACTTGGATCGATGTTAATAAAACTTAGGTACAAACACACTAAATTAAACAGGTTTAAACAAACATTGAACAATCAGACTGGTTCCGCATATGAGTCGTACTCTTTACGAGCTTCTTGTTCATCCCACAACCGGAATTGGATTTCATCAAGAACCGTCTCATCAAAATCCTCTAACTCATCTTCAGTGTGGGGTGGGTTTGGTTGCTCACCAGTGTGAGGGCGATAATTACGTTGTTCCATGGTAGATGGATGTGGTTGCGTAGTTGTAGGACGGTTATACTTTTGTGGTTGTGGAGTTGTCGGATGGTATGGGTAGGCTTGTTGCAAATGGGAGTGTTGCAAGGTAGAGTTTCGCCGTTGGTCATTGATGTTTAAAGAACGATGAAACTGTTCGTTGATTTCATTAATCATACCCGAAGTCGAAGTAGAATCCACAACCACGGGGTTTCCTGTTAGTCTGTTACAGCATTATACGAATCCACAGGTGCCTCACCCGGTATGAAAAACAAAAGTCACAACAATTCACATGATAAATTAAAGGTTGATTGAAGATTAGCGACTTTCAAAGAAGGTCACTCATTGAATCAGCGACCTTCATAGGTCGCCAATTCAATGAGTGATCTTCTTTGAAGGTCGCTCATCCGTATGGCTACCTTCAAATTCTTTGATTCAAGGTCGCCAATCCAAAGTGCTACCTACCTATTTGCAATTGTTTTTCTCCTATCCCCCTAGTTGCACTCATTAGAGGTAGATAATACCTATTCCTGCAAAAAAAAAAAAAAAAATCATAAAATTGTTTTTTTTTTAATCAAGGGGGCATACCCTTCAAGCTCTTTCCATATTTTTTGCTCATAAAGCCCAAGCGGGGTAGAGGGCTCCATAGGGCGCTATAGATCTCCTTCAAGCCCTTATCTAGTTTCATAAGGATGTTTATGAGACACTCTCCTTGTGTGGAAGGATGAACGAGATTAAAGATCTTGGTGATGAGTTATGACAATACTTTGTACACCTATTAAACCCTTGAGCCATAAAACAATATTAATGATGATATAGTTGGTCAGTCTACATCTTTGTCATTGCAATTATGAAGGGTATGTATGGACGGGTTGTAAAATCAAGTTACTATTAGGGCGGACGGGGCGCTATCAGAATTGGGCACGGGTACCCTTCTACCAGCACGGTAACACCACCGCCACCCGTGCTGGTAGGGGTCCCGTGAACCGTTTGCCGGTTCTAGTTAACGGGCTGGTAACAATTGATAATAATTGCAACGGTCGTTTTTTAGTATTATTTTATTGCTTTTTGACCGTTCGTTAATCTAATATAAATGGTAAATCCAAATCCAATCCATCCCACACTAAACCGTTAATCAAAATAATCAATTGTCCAGATTTAAGTTGATCATAAACAAACGGGAATGGCAAACCAAAACCCAAATCCTAATCCAATCCCGCACCCACTAAACCGTGTGCGAGGATCAATCTGGACCTTAGAGGATGAACTCGCCTTGGTGAATAGCTATCTTTATGTTCAAGAGCATGGACCCCGGGGAAGGCAAAGTTTTTGGAAAGCGGTTGCCACAAGATTCAAGGAACAAACGGGTGAAAACAATCGTTCAACGGACGCGATACGTGGAAAGTTTTTATCTTTAAAGGCGAAGTGCGCAATATTTCAACAATTAGTCGTTAATTGGATGAACCACAATCCGGATTTAAACAAAGATGGATGGATTGAAGAAGCTCGTAACGAATTCCGAAACGTAAACAATGATAACCCCCGAGGGTCGAGGTTTGGAGAGCTATGAGAGGACGTTTTATAATATTTTAGGTGTTTCTACTATTTATTTTACCGTGTTAAATAATGTTTGATAATTTGTTTAATTACCGTTCCTTAAAAAATAATAAAATATAAACATTTCAGTGAAATGAATCAGTGGAGTGCTGTCTACAAAAAAGTGAATCAGTGAAGTGATGTGACAGTGTATAATTGGTTAAAATCAGTTAAGTGAAAACATCATTCTAGTTGCGCCCCTTTAGGCCTTATGTTTTTGCCTTTTTATCATGTGAGCACCTTCATGAGGGGTTGTGAACAACGGATTCCCGATTCATGTTGTTAATCTTTTACTTGTGTAATTCGAAGACTCAAAAGAGTCACAAATAATTATGATTGCTACATTTTTTTTTTTTTGGAAAGATGAACTTCACTAACACAAAGCAAAGCGGATTATCTCCAAGGCGGAGATAACCGAGATAATCCGCCCGCAAAAACATTACATCATATCAACACGAAAATAACACCAATCCTTCCAATCAACCTTACCCTCCTTAAATCTGCTCCTATACCAAAGATAGCCAAAAGCTTTAACATCGGCCACTATATGAGTAACACTAATCTCCTTATTAGAAAATATCTTGTCGTTTCTGACCTTCCAAATATGCCAACATGTCAAGATGAGCACCCCGTATACCACTTCTTTTCTAACCTTCGAGCCTTCCACATGATTAATAAGTTGAAGTACATCTTTCATAGAGAACAAAAACATAGCCGGTATTTTACACCAATTAGAGATACCTCCCCAAACTCCATTCGCAATTCTACACGTCGTGAACATGTGTACTGTTTATTCTTCCGTTTCCCCACAGAAAGGACATAAACCATCGCCAATCACGATATTCCTCCTCCGAAGATCAACCATGGTCAGAATTCTATCTATGATCGCCCTCCACATGAATAAGTTACACTTATTAGGAAGCCACTTACACTAATTAAACACATAACCGACCTCTCTAGGAACATCCCCAAGAAGCCAGCGCTTCGTCTCTTTCACCGAGTAATCTATAGGGACATCTTTATTCCACACCCATTCATCTCTTTTGTTTGAAAGTCGAACAACAGCTACCAATCAACGACAAGCTACCACCTCATCAATCTCTATATCCATATTAGGATATCTCTTCCATTCCCACATCACACTACCGACATCTATATGAGAACCAACTCTTTCCGAAACTAAGCACCACTTGTTACTCTCAAGCCGAAAAATGTTAGGGAACAATGTCTTTAACGGTTCACTTGTCACCCACGGATCAATTCAAATTATGATTGCTACATAATATTTTAATTTATTTATTTATACATTTTGAATAATTAAAATAAAATATATTACCTTCAAAGTGGTTTGTAAGTAAATGCATGATTAATTACACTATAACTAAACTTTATTAACTGGATTATAGTTAGATTTATTTTTGGGAATTTGGATTCTAATAACTTAAACTATTTGAAATTGGTCATTGGCACCCCCAACTAAAAAATTGGCCACATATAACCTGAACTATTAACTTATTGGATCTAACACCCAATTGACTGACGCTGTTAGTGGGTTACCGACGTGGCACCAGTTGTTGACGTGGATTGACACACCATCATGCCACGTCAGCAACCCACTAACGATGTCAGTCAATTGGGTGTTAAATTCCAATAAGTTAATAGTTCAGGTTATATGTAGCCAATTTTTTAGTTGGGAATGCCAATGGCCAATTTCAAATATTTTAGGTTATTAGAATCCAATTCCTCTTTATTTTTTACATTCATTCTAATTACTTTACATGTAATAATATGATGGTCAACTGAAAGAAAACAGATTATACATATTCCTATACATGAAACATGGTTACGCAAATGCCTGTATGTTATCTATACTATATTATAAAGAAGGAGACATGAGCAAATATGTCTTAATTGTCAAAATTAAGATGACATATGAAAAGTTTGTTGCTTTACAAACACAATGTCATGAATTTTTTTCCAATACTAACCCAACGTGCAAAAACTACTTGTACATCCCCTACTCTCCTATAGGTGAATTGACAAGAAGGATTCAATGCTGGTTGAAAAATTCAATGTTGCTTAATTCGATTTCAATTCAATTTCTTCAATACTCATTCAATTCAATTTCAATTTCTTCAATGTTCCTTAACTCCCTCATTTATATGTTTATATGATTTTCTTTTTAGTATTTTGAATTTAAATTGACTTAGGTTTCGGTTCTAATTATCACATGTGGATATCATGTAGGATGCTAGAGTCGCCATACAACCTGTCATTTGGGAAGCTCGCTTTAAGATGCTTTTTTTTATGATTACTTTGAAGATGCCAAACATTTTAGTACAAAACTTTTTCTTAAGCCCACGATCCTCATGTAGATCCAACTGCTACTGTATCCTTGAAACCACTATGTTATTTCATATGCATTTTATTAATATCAACATACAGACTTTTAGTTGTTAAATTTACTACATTATTTTCGTGGCTTCTCATCCCAAATTAGGCATTCCATCACATGCTCCTTCGATTTTTTTGTAACAAATTGTTATCTATGGGTAAATCTATGTACCCGCGGCAACGCACGGGCATTGCCACTGTTGTTTTAAAAAGATGATAATGTAACGATTAAATTAATGAATACATATAGTTTGTTGCAATTATTCTTGATTTGAGAAGAGAATACCTATATTATGTTGTTACAAGTATTCTTTTATATTTCATTTAAATGAAAAGTTTTTGATGCATTTTACGTGCTAATGAATTGATACACTTTGATGCAATTTTTAGTTCCGCCGTAACGCGCGGGTTACCCACTATTACATAATATATGAACCAAATTATAATCATCAATAATATTATATATTTTTTATTATCTATATCTATATCTATATCTATATCTATTAATATATATAAAAGAATTGAACATTGCTGACGTGGCATGCAATGGTGCCTTCAACCTTTCCATGAAACTGCCACGTGGCATCATAAATGAAAGATTTTAGTGTTTTTGAATTATTTCCTTTTTTAATTAAAAAAAAGATAAACATAAAACCCTAAATTTATCTCTCTATCTCTTAATTCTCAATTACTAAAATTAAATTGAGTTATTTTAGGAAAAAAAAATTTAAAAACAAATTTAAATTTTTCTCTCTTATGTTTCTCCCATAATTTTTAAACATTAATATCTTTTATATTCGAGATTTTTTAAATAAAAAAATTACACAAAATTAACGAGTGTTTTATTATCTTTCCAACGAGTACCATAGTGCCATATAAAAAACGAAGAAAAAACGACTATATTTTGTAGGGTTATGTTCATACAGAAAAAAAAAAATACAAATTGTTTAGGTTATTCATTAATCATGTTTTTTTCTTTTAAACCAGGTTCTTATCTACGATGTTGAAATTCAGCCCAATCATCATGCTACCATTGGAATTTTACTCTTCTAAAGATGGATACGTATACTTCATCAAGAGAAGCTAGGAGAAAGAATCGCGCAACACTGCAACTCATGGTGTCACCTTATAACAAGGTTTTTTTTTTATTTAATTAGAAGAGTAATAATTATTACTATTAGTATTAGTATTATTAGAATGGTTATATTTTTCAACCCCTATCAAGAATTCTATATCTATATAAGTCAAAGTCAAACTGTAACATATTTTAAATTATGTAAAGATGATTATATGTTGAATGTTATCCTTTTAATACTGTATTATGTTTAATATGGTTTATTCTTTTTATTTTTTTAACTTTTTAACTAAATGTTTTTTTAACTAAAATTGATTATGTTTAAGTTATTTACTTTTTTCGTGATTTGAGTCTTCTTCTTTTATGATCTTTTATTAAATCATATTAAATTTTTCAACCCCGGGACCTTCCCGGGGTAATCAGCTAGTATATAATAAACCAAAGCATTTTTTATGACATGTCATAATATTATGCAATCTCTCTTTTGAGAGATGCCATATAGGATGTGATGTGGCAACTCTAGACCAATTAAAAAAATGAATAAATATGGTTTAAATATGACATAATCTATTAAATACCTAATGTAAATATTAAAACTTTATTATTTTCTCTCTCATGTTTACTCTCATAAATTTTAAACGTTAATATCTTTTATATACAAGATTTTTTAAAGAAAAAAATTACACCAAATTAACGAGCGTTTTATTATCTTTCCAACGAGTACCATAGTGCTATATAAAAAACGGAGAAAAAAACGACTATTTTTTGTAACCCGATAGGTATTGTGTCAGGTTTGGAATTAGTTTAAAAAATTTTGTGGGTTTGGGTCGGGCCTGGGATTAGGTGATACCCGACCCAATTACCCTTTTTTTATATTAAAATATGATAACTTATGACAGAGATTTGTTTAAAATAATAATAATAATAATAATAATAATAATAATAATCATTAATCATATATTAGCAAGTCATTAATTATGTTGTCATATTAGATATTTCAACTCGGGACGTTCTCCAACAGGTAATTACTATGTTTTCTTTTTCTACCATATTCTGAAATAGCTCAAATCGTATTGTATGCAGTTAAAGACATTTGACTGAATGTATTGGTGCTAAACAATCTTTGTCCTCTTGAAGTGCTTGAGATCTTAATATTCTGTTTTAGGTGTTGATGTTGTAAGGTGAAATGGATCTTTTGGTATATTTTTTTTTTAAAAGTATCTAATGTAAGTTGATACATAGATGCCATTTTTATAGTTTAGATATTTCTAATTTTATTCACTTTACTTAGATTTCTCAACCCGGGACGCTCCCGGGGTATAAGCTAGTAAAAACTAAAAATAGACATATGTACTCGGCTAGCCATTTGGTATAAGCATTGAAGATGGATTTGGTAAAGACATATGTACCCTCTCTTAACCTCACTTCCTTCCAACACACACCCATCAGATTAAGTTGCAAGATGCATTAGGCCATTTGGTAAGAGCATTGAAGATGGATTTAGATGCCAACAAATTTGGTAATACTAAGGTTGTTGATGGTGATAGTAATGATAATATTAGAACTTTCTTTTTATTGTAGTATATGCTTGGATGTGGTGATAGTAATACTAAGAGATGTGATTTTGACTTATTGTGGTCACTCTTTTGAACATTAATGTTTGTTATAATACACATACAGCTGTAATATTTGATTGTTGCATTTTGGGGCACTATTGAATATTGTTGTGGCCTCTACTCATTTATTTGTTCTGGCATAACAAGTTTATGCGAATTTAACAAAACGGTAGAGGACATAAAGTTGTATTCATTCATGTGGATTAAGAGTAGGTCGATCGATGTTTAAAAACTTGGAGTGGAAAAGGTGATGTGATTTTAACGTACGTGATGTAATTGTGTAATTGTTATTTTTGGTTTTACACCCTCTTGCTAGCCCGTTTGTTATATATTTTTATAGTCCCGCCGTTCAAAAAGCCTTGTCACAAAGCCTTGTGAGTTGGGTTGATTAAAATTAAGGTGCCCGATGGTGAAGAGAGAGGGGGGGGGGGGGGCGAGACAAGTGGCATAATACTAATTTGATCAAAATTTTGTTAATTTTTCTTTTTAGAATCTATTAGTGAAATAATCCAATATGTCATAAACAAGAGAGCAGAATACCATAAATATTTAAAAACGGAGCAAACTTAATGCAGGAAGCTTCGCTTACTTGAAACCCAAGAAGGTGTCGAACCAATTTAGGCCCGATAAAACAACATTATTACTTTACAATTAATACATAACAAAACCCTTGGGTGTTCGGAGGAGGAGACACTGAGACACTCACCGAAGATACCCACCCACCAACCAACCAATACAACAACCCGGAGACCACAACCTGCGTACCACTCCATCAAAAGCGATATTCCCAGTCAGAATAACACAATTTTGTAGGCCTCTCTTTCCTCTCCACACACATCAACGAGACGTGAACATTCCTCATGCTACGGTTCCCTTCGGTCCATTCTTGGGCCACAACATACCCGCTTCGATGAACCCACATCTTCAACCCGTACACATACTCATGGCATCGGCGACAATGTTACCATACGGTGAATCCTAGGGGTACCCCTCACTGTGTTACTCATACTAGTACTAGTAATTATTAATTCGTACAATTATGTAACATACATAAAAGAACAAAATAAGTAAATTTTAGTAGTTGATAAAAACAGAGTACTTTTTTCAAAGAAGAAAGCAATGAACGTGACTCAACCACCTTCTCCCTCCATATTAATGGCGGATGCCACCCCTAACCCATTCTTCTCCTTTTTTATTCCTCAAAACTACCATTTTTGGCTCCTTCCTTCATTAATACCTCCATTACTGTTATCACTTCAATTCTTTACATTTACACTCATTGTTTTACTTTTATCATCACACTTGTTCTTCGAACAATCTTCTTCACTCACATTTAAACCAATCTTGAAGCTTCTCTTATCTGTCTTTAATAATAATAATATTAATAATAATGGGTTCATTGTTGTTTTTGCTATAATTTATTTATTAGTTTTGTTTTGTGGTTGGACGGATAAACCAACCTTGTCTGAGTTTATTAAGTTATCTGTAATGTTTTTGACTTTTAGGGTCTTTTTATCTTTGGTCAATGCTTCATAAATTTAGTTTCTTTAGAGAGTTGTTGGTTAATTACCTATACAAAGGGTAGCTCTGATTTAGGTGGGAATTTTACCTGTTTGCTTCTTTTTATAAAATCTAATAATGCAGTTGGGAAAGTTTGTTGCTTTTTATAAAATACTTTAGTTTGTAAAAAATAATAATAAAAAGTCTTGATTTTGAGGTGGATTTGAATCTTTAATTAATTTTGATAAAGTTAAAGTCTTTTGATCACAAATTGAAGAGTTATGGTGGGAAGCATTGAGGTGATGATGCCAAATGTGCATTCGAATGGGTCGGTTTCGCACAATGGCGGTTTGGAGGAAAAGCTAGATGAATTTCGACGAATTCTTGGAAAATCTGATGGCGATTTGCTAAGGATTGTTGGAGTAGGGGCGGGTGCGTGGGGCAGTGTGTTTGCAGCATTGCTTCAAGATTCGTATGGGCGGTTTCGTGACAAGGTTCAGATCAGGATATGGAGAAGGGGTGGAAGAACGGTGGATAGAGCGACTGCGGAACATCTTTTTGAAGTGATTAATTCGAGGGAGGACGTGTTAAGGAGGTTGATTAGACGGTGTGCGTATTTGAAGTATGTTGAGGCGCGATTAGGTGACAGGATTCTTTACGCTGATGAGATTTTGAAAGACGGGTTTTGCTTGAATATGGTGGATACGCCTCTTTGTCCCATGAAAGTTGTGACTAATTTGCAGGAAGCTGTTTGGGATGCTGATATTGTCATCAATGGATTGCCTTCGACTGAAACCCGTGAGGTTTTTGAAGAGATTAGGAACTATTGGAAGGAGAGAATTAGTCCACCTATTATTATTTCTTTGTCAAAGGGCATAGAAGCTGCTTTAGATCCGGTTCCTCATATTATTACTCCTACACAGATGATCAGCAGGGCAAGTAAGCGTTTTTAACCCTTAGTTCATTAGTTAGTTATCGTGATGTTATTATATCTTAATGAATTTTCATTTGATCGATATCTTGGCATATAAGAATTTACCTTCTTTAGACTGTATCCGTTTGCATGTATATACTGTTGAGTTAGCAATAACACGGCCCAAATTGACACAATGTTTTACATAAATGAGTTGATCTAAGCACAGCTTCGCTCTCTTTTGTCTTGCATCACATCTTTCATTTTTGGCCGTTTGAACAAGGAACTACGTTGGTTAGGAGGAGAATTATATACACTGTCTTTACGGAAAAATATATACGCTCAGTTAATACAGCGGTGCTAACTGTCAAAAGGAGTTACTACTTCCATTTTCTTACATTAGTTGTTTTTTTTTTTTTTTTTTTTTTTTTTTGTATAGCTGGAGTTCCGAAGGAAAACATTCTATACCTTGGTGGACCAAATATCGCTTCTGAAATTTACAACAAGGAGTATGCGAATGCTCGAATTTGTGGGGCTGAAAAATGGAGGATATCACTTGCAAAGTTTCTACGGCAACCCCATTTCATAGTATGGGACAATAGTGATCTTGTCACACATGAAGTCATGGGAGGGTTGAAAAATGTTTATGCAATTGGAGCCGGTAAGACACTTTGTTCCCCTTCATATTTATCATCATATTTTGTTCCTAATTAGAATACTGAGACCTGAATAATGTTTAAACTTGCCATAATCTCTCGTTTTTTTGGTAGTTAGACCGCATTATAGGTTGTATACATAGTAAATGCTTAGAACAACTGAATGAGACCGTTGTAAACTAGTTGCTTGTTCAGTTTTGTGTATGCTGGATGCTAAATTTTATCTTTTTGGATCCTAATACCATGCCTTTTCAACCAGCCACTGAACATTATGCCCATCAGATCGTAGTATTTTTATACCTCTTATTTGAGTTGGCAGTTTCAAATTACTTATAAATGGGCCGTTTGGGTCTACGGATCAAACAGGTTCAGATAAATGATCTAACTAAAAAGGATCTAAATGTTAGACGCTCAAAAGTCATCTGATGCATATCCAAATGCATAAGACCTCTTTTACTATAACGTAATTGGGATAATTTCCTTGTTTGGTTGACCACTAAAAAACATTGTTTTGTGTAATGCACATGCACAACTGCTCACTACAGTTCTCGTAACTTGTAATATATATAGAAATCTAATCGGGTGAGAATCTAATGATTAGAGTTTAGTTTCTTTACTATAACGTAATTGGGATAATTTCCTTTGGCTTTAATTACTTTCAGGGATGGTAGCGAGTCTGACCAACGAAAGCGCAACCAGCAAATCAGTGTATTTTGCACACTGCACATCAGAAATGATTTTCATCACTCATTTACTAACCGAAGAGCCTGAAAAACTTGCGGGCCCTTTGCTTGCTGACACCTATGTGACACTTTTGAAAGGGCGTAATGCTTGGTACGGCCAAATGATTGCCAAGGGAGAACTCAGCCTTGATATGGGTGACAGCATCAGCGGTAAAGGGATGATTCAGGTACTTCAAAATTTTCCCTTTTGCTTCTTATTCGCTTGTTATTCTAAACTGAGGTGACAATTTCAATCCATCCACTTGGAAATTGGTTGATTTTGTTAAATTACAGCCCCAACGAGTAATATGGGTCAAATAAATAACTTAAGTAAAAATGAAACGGGTCGACCTGGTTGAAAGTAGCACATAAGTGTTATTCAAATGTCTCAAGCTCTTAAATCTGTATATTTCGAAGAAACCAGATATTAGTAAAATTTTAACCCTTTCGAGAGTGTTGATGGATTAACCCAATTTTGACCCGTTACCCAACCCACCCAACGTGCACACTTTTGCCATCTCTACTGTTTAACCTTCGTTCCTTTTTTTATTTGGGTTACAGGGAGTGTCTGCAGTGGGGGCATTTTTTGAGCTTCTAAGTCAATCGAGCTTGAGCGTATTGCATCCAAATGAAAAGAAGCCCGTCGCACCAGTTGAGTTGTGCCCTATCTTGAAGACGTTATACAAAATACTCATAAAAAGGTAATCTTGCACCCATGCCTATCTGTTAGAGTAGTTTAATCTAACATATGATTGAAGGCTTGTCCCTACTATTGAAATCAATGAGTGGACATGTCATCTTACATTGAAAAGTAGTTATCAAGACAAGACGGCGCAACATTATTGAATGGAGCCATTAAACATATCATCAAACTTATCTTTAAACAACATGACATGAAGAAACAATAGAAAATGGGACCCGTTTATATTTGTTACACGATTTTTTGGTTTTCAGGGAACAAGATTCACGAGCGATTCTTGAGGCACTCAGAGACGAGAGATTGAATGATCCGCGTGAAAGAATTGAGATTGCTCAAAGTCATGCATTCTACAAGCCTTCACTTCTTGGTCAGCCTTGATCACACCCTGTATGGATATCAATCAAGTAATAATAATAATAACATCTGCAACAATGTTTATTATTGATTATTTTCCTTTCAATGATTATAACTACCATATGCTCCTATAAAACGATTATGGCAATTTCCCAGATGCTAATATCTTAAAAGTTATATATTTCGACCTGTTTTTTTTTCTCTTGCAATATACGGATTTTTACGCAAGTGAACTGCGTGGTGTTTTAAATTTACTACAGAGTAAACCAAAACCCTAAGAATTTTGAAACCTCCAATTTGGAAATGTATCCGATTTTCCAACCTATTTATCTGTTGGAAGGTTTATGTTATGTTAATGTTTTGCCTAACCTTGCCTTTTAGGCCATTATAGGCATACCAAGGACCACAATATTGCTACATGTGTTGTCACCTTTTGTGGTGCATTTTCAAGATGGTTTTCGCCTGCAAATCCTTGTTTAAAACAATTGCTTTAACGACCCATATAGGAATAACATAGTCTTTGCAACCATTTGATAGTGCAAAATTGCTTGATAAAACCAATGGTTCGCTAATGTCTAGTTTGTGAGGATCCAAGTATGTGTGGTTCATAGTAGGGTGTCCCTGAGAAATGAGGATTCGGGGGGCCTTAGACTTTCGGGTGTAGAGACGAAAAAGGGCCCGTCCCACCACTTTTTTGCCATGTCTCCGTCTCTCACACCGCCCTCCTCATATGTCCTCGTCCCTCCCGTCTCCAAAAGAACATGAGAAACGAACCAATCACAAACCAACTCATTTAATATTTAATGAATGGACCAATGGGAGGTCCATGTCTTCACATCTCATGTCCCAAACACCACCCCCTCCCATGTCTCATTTCTTGATATTTGCCCCCACTGACAAGTTTTCTTACGTGGAGGGCTCTTCTCCCGTCTCCACACCAAATAGCCTTATGGGGTTAGTAGAAAAAAGAGCCCCTTAAATCTTAAATGTGCTAAACTAAATAGACTTTATTTTATAAAAGTATAAACGAATTAGTTAGGTAATTGGACTAAAAGACATAAGTTTTAATTATGTGTTATTTTTTTCTTTTTTGAAAAGAATAATTATGTGTTATTTAAATGGGTCAAACTAAATACGCTTTTGTTTTACTATTTTTAAGTTGTATTTTAAAATTTAACTATGAAATTTTGTTTAAAAAAGAAAAAAAAAAAAAAAAAACAAAACAAAAACAACAGCAACACCAACAACAATTTTGGGCCCTAGGGAGAACGGGCCATGTGAAGTCGCACACCTTGCACAAGTGCACATGGATGGGGTGGATCCATATTCTTGACCACAATTTAGTTTAGCACTAAGCAAGAAAAAGTGTCAGTCACCGTTATAGTTGATGGTAGTTATTCGGTTACATTTGTAGTAAAAACCTTCGGCATGATCTCCATTAGTAGTAACTCAATTACTGTCAATGATTAGCTTAGTTATTGTCGATCCCCTAAGTTGCTACTGCTCATAGTTAATACTGCTTGAGCCAAGTTGCTATTTTATTACTGGTTACCATTGATGACCAAGTTGCCACTAACCACTACTAACCACTGATGACATATTGTCGTTAACCTTAGTTACCACTGACAACCAATCACCAATCACATTCACTAATCAATTATTTCTAGATCACATTCACCATCAAAAGGAATGGAGCAAATGGAAGACCATGCTACAAATCTCTAACGTTATTTAAGGACCCTACCCATGACTGATCGTTAGCCAATAACGCATAGTTGCTATATCACACCACATTAGGGGTGTGTTTTATAATTGAATAATTGATTACCGAACCCGAACCATTTAACTTGGACCCAGTCAAGGCTTTCCCGAATAAAACGAACATTTTAGGACTATGCATGAACTCGACTCTAGCTATATGAATCGGTTAACCGTTTGAATAGTTGGTATTCATGTTAGCTGACAGTGGCGAAGCTTGACCCGAAGGTTCGGGGGGTCGGAAGTCGCCGGGGGGTCGGAAGTCACTAGTTTCGGGGGGTCGAAAACCAGTTTCGGGGGTCGAAACCCTATATTTTCAAAATTTTCTATACGAATACTATATAATCGGAACTTCTGCGCGAAAATCCGGGGGGGTCGGCCGCCCCTCCCCGCCCCAACTATCCTCCGCCACTGTTAGCTGAATAAGGTTTAAAAAACTTAAGCAAATTACTGTTTACCAAAAACATAGGTTTTCGCAAAGTCGTAAGACCGTGTGGCATTAAGTGATTTTAGGAAGAAAAAAAATTTAAAAACAAAATTGGATTTTTGTCTCTCATTTTCCTCCCATAATTTTTAAACGTTAATATTCTTTGTATACGAGATTTGAAAAAAAATTACACCAAATTAATGAGCGTTTTATTATCTTTCCAACAAGTACCATAGTGCTATATAAAAAAACGGAGAAAAAACGACTATTTTTGTGGGGTCTTGTTCATACAGGAAAAAAAACACAAAGTATTCAGGTAATTCATTAATCATGTATAGGCAAGTCACTCACTAATTATGTCCAAACCAGTAAATATGAATTCTATTTTCAACAGGTGTTAGCATTAGAGTTGTACATTGTTTTATGTTAGGTATTAACTAGATTATATCCCGGGTTGAGAAATCTAATTTGAAATATCAATTTTACATCTGAAATAGACTGGTGCGTTTACAGTTATATGCAGAAAAGCTTTGGGTAGCACTTAACCTAAAACAATTAACAATGTATCTCCAATGTTAGTACATAACCTTAAACAATATATAATAACTCTAATATTAAAACCTAACCTAAAACAATGTACAACTCCAATGCTAACACATGTTGTAAATAAAATTCATATTTACTGGTTTGAACATAACTAATGACTTGCCTATACATGATTAATGAATAACCTGAACACTTTGTGTTTTTTTCCTGTACGGACAAAACCACACAAAAAATAGTCGTTTTTTCTCCGTTTTTTATATAGCACTATGGTACCCGTTGGAAAGATAATAAAACGCTCGTTAATTTGATGTAAATTTTTTCTTTAAAAAATCTCGTATATAAAAGATGTTAACGTTTGAAAGTTATGGGAGGAAACATTAGAGATAAAAATCTAATTTTGTTTTTAAATTTTAAATTATTATTATCCTAAAATAAAGTCCTTGCCACATGGGATGACACATGACACACTCAATGAAGAGAATACCCTCTTTGAGTGCCATGTCATTAAAATGGTTTTGGTTTATTATATGTATAGATAGATATTAGACTTATACATTGTTTTAGGTTAAATGTTAACATTAGAGTTATATATTGTTTAAAGTTGGACGTTGTCACACCCTCAAAATCCACTTGCGGAGTTTTACCGCGAGGCGCATGACAAACCAGGATCCAAACCAACGATCACAATAAACAAGTCTAAATGTAATTAATGCAATACCAAAACATAGTTTTAAAATCCCGTTTACAGCGGAAGCTTATTCAAAACAAAGTTCAACATAAATAAACCAAGTTCAATGTTTGTGAAATAATGCAACTCTATCTAGACGCCGTGCAGACGCGTGCGCCCTAGTTCCCCTGTGCTACCTTAGCGACCTGAGAAAACATGTAAAAGTTTACGTCAGCACAAAAATGCTGGTGAGTTTACAGGTTTGCAGTTCAAGTACCAAGTCCACCTGTCCATACTATAACAAATAGAAAACCAGTATACGCTAGCTAGGCGTACGTTTTGCTACTACCACGATTGGAAAACCATTACTAACACGTATACCAGTTTTGTGCCCGAATAGTTCCAAATGTTCCTGTTGTTCCTGTTTGAGACAATATGCACTCGCCCGGCCCTCCAAGCCGACGAGCGGGGTTGGTCATTCCCAATAGCGCTATTCACATTTCCCCGTTGTGCAAACCCGCACATTCATGGTTCCCCCCGGGACTTCCAAAGATCGTGTAGTATACGTTAGAACCCATAGTATGACAGGATTTACCAAACAATCGTTTTAACACATGTTTTCTCCCCCGAAAGTATAAACCAGTTTAAAAGAGGGGCCGTAAACTCACCTTAAGTTGCTTTACTCCTAATCCGAGTAAACTCAGCTGCTATGTTAGTCCCGTACAGTGGCGACCTAACATACGACAGTTACAAGTACTTAGACTAATAACCCGCAGGTTAATTAGTCCCTAGATGTCCAGACCATAACCAAGTTCGTTTAAAAATACCGTGACTGTTTAACTGACCCAAAGTACAAGACTCGACATCCCATTGGTGACCCGAGACTCCCCGTGTTATGTTTACGCTCCAAAACATGCGATAACGCAAGTATACTTAACATACGTTAACACACAACAAGTTATAGCATATAGTTCACGTATCTCCGAAAAACATCCAAATATATGTTACCAAGTTATTAGACATGTTACGAGGTTCCTAGCATGTTACTACATGTCAAATCGGGTCTCGGAATGCTAATTTACACTTACAGCAGCAGTACACGCGATTAGGAAAAGTCAACTAGCATTTAGGTTGGTCAACTAGCAATTAGGAATCCTAATCGCATGAATTACTAGCATTTAGGGCTATACCACATGTAACTACTAGCATTTAGGGCTAATCACATGAAGTTACATGCAATTGGGGCTAATCACGTGACATTATATGCGATTGGGGCTAATCACGTGACATTATATGCGATTGGGGCTAATCACGTGACATTATATGCGATTGGGGCTAATCACGTGACATTATATGCGATTGGGGCTAATCACGTGACATTATACGCGATTGGGGCTAATCACGTGACATTATTGGCGATTAGCTCCCCAATCTCATGAATTATAGGCGATTAGCCTTGCTAATCGCCTGTAACCATGCTGTTCCGGTTTTTCGCGCGTTTAACACCCCAGATCAGATCCAGAACGTGTGTAACTACCCAATATCATCCCAAACACTATCCTAAACATGTTTAACCCAAAACCCTTCGTTCAACCTCGTATTATCAGTCCTGCATGCAACCAAAGCAATCCAAACACATACACGTAGCATGCAATATCATACCCACATACATAGCAATAACCCTAATAATCAATTAATCAGGTTTCTATCATCATACTATCAATATCAATTCTGACCTAGCATGATAACACATCAAAACATCATCAAGATTCATAAAAATCCTATCTTTCTAATCACACGTACCCATAACGCATGTTAATTAGTTATAATCCGATTAACAACCTTTATTGACGATTTTCAGAAAGCCTTTTCGTTTATGAACAGGTCTGGACCATTAGGGATTGATTAAAAACATTTACAAAGTGTTATGGATAAGAATCAAACCTTGGAATTGTAAAAGATTGATGGTTAGACCTTGAAACCTTGTGTTTTTGATCAAAATCGCCTTCCAGAGGTTGTTTCAGTGTTTGGGGCGGTTATGGGACGACTAGGGTTTGTCTAATTGAGTTTAGGAGGTTAAGTGTTGTATTTATAGGCGTTTCTAGTCGTTCAGCCCGTTCCATGCGATTGTGCAGGTTTATACGCGATTAGGAATCCTAATCGCGTGAACAGTAACGCGATTGGGCCTAATCGCATGAACAGTTCATGCGATTAGCCCCAGTCACACCATATGAATCCCAGTCACACCATATGAACCCCAGTCACACCACATGATTCCCAGTCACACCACATGATTCCCAGTCACACCACATGAACCCCGTTTTAACATATGTTAACACATATTAATGTACCGACAAGTCATATAATGATTGTAAACACATAACACAAGTAAATACACATATTCACACTCGTTCACCAATTCCCGGGACTCGAGACTCGTATGTTCCGTATGCCCTGACGATCCTACCGATCGTCACCGTTTGTACACTTGGTTAAGGACTGACATCTAACGAACCTCTAGACCAACATCCAATGATCTTCTAGACTAACCAGTAGTTCCCGAACCATAACCCGACCTAACTAACCCAGTTAAGTACCGTATACGCGTGACTCGCTAAGGTAGACTTTCATCTAGACCATGTTGTTAACCCGAATTTGCCGGGTGTCACATCATCCCCACGTTAAAAGAATTTTCGTCCCGAAAATTGCGTAAGTACCAAAAGAAACAACGAAGGGGATAAACAAACAGATAGGAATCAAAGAGTAGAGATCAAAAGAGAGATTTACCCGAGGTGTCACATCATCCCCACGTTAAAAGGAATCTCGACCCGAGATTCATTCAGCTGCCGAAGAGACATGCCTCGACTCGAACGCTTCCTTAGGGAAGAGATGAGGATACTTAGACTTCATCTGATCCTCCCGTTCCCATGTATATTCTGGTCCCCGGTTCGAGTTCCACCGAACCTTAACGATACGAATCTTGCTGTGACGTAGGCTACGAATCTTGTAATCAAGGATCTCCACAGGTTCTTCCACAATCCGAAGACGATCATCAACCCTGATCTCTTCTAGTGGAACGATGAGAGACTCGTCAGCCAGACACTTCTTCAAGTTTGACACGTGAAAGACGTTATGTACGTTACCGAGCTCCGTCGGTAGATCAAGTCGATATGCCACCGGCCCAATCCGTTCCAGGATCGTAAATGGGCCGACATATCGCGGATTTAGTTTGCCACGCTTCCCAAAGCGTATGACGCCCTTCCATGGTGAGACTTTCAGAAGCACCCTGTCATTAACTTGGAATTCCAGTGGTTTGCGACGCTGATCGGCATAACTCTTTTGCCGGTCCCGTGCCGCCGCCAACCGATTACGAATCTGTACGATCTTTTCCGAAGTTTCGTACACTAGTTCGGGCCCAGTGAGTTGACTCTCACCCACCTCAGCCCAACAAAGAGGAGAGCGGCATTTCCGTCCGTACAGTGCCTCGAACGGAGCAGCCTTGATGCTCGTGTGATAACTGTTGTTGTACGAGAATTCTACCAACGGCAGATGAGCTTCCCAACCCTTGCCAAAATCGATCACACATGCCCGCAGCATGTCTTCTAAAGTTTGAATCGTACGCTCACTCTGCCCGTCAGTCTGTGGATGGTAAGCCGTACTCATGTCTAGTTGGGTACCCAAAGCCTTGTGCAAAGACTTCCAGAAGTGAGACGTAAAATGGGAGTCACGATCCGAGATAATAGAAACAGGTACCCCGTGCTTAGAAACAACTTCTTTCAAGTAGAGACGAGCCAAACGATCCATAGTGTCGGTCTCCTTAATAGCAAGAAAATGGGCTGATTTCGTTAACCGATCGACAATCACCCATATCTTGTCGTTCCCGCTTGGTGACTTAGGAAGTTGTGTGACAAAATCCATAGTAATCCGTTCCCATTTCCATTCCGGAATTTCAGGTTGTTGCAGGAGACCCGACGGTTTCTGGTATTCCACCTTGACCTTAGCACAAGTCAAGCATTTACTCACGTATGAGGCTATGTCCGACCTCATGTTTGGCCACCAGTAAAGTACCTTCAGATCTTGGTACATCTTATCCGAACCAGGATGAATAGAGTACCGGGACTTATGAGCCTCATCAAGAACAAGCTCCCGTAGTCCCCCGAATAAAGGAACCCATATGCGTTCTGCGAAATAGTGCAGGCCATCAGGCCTTCGCTCTAGGTGCTTGTCGGCACCGTGCATAGTTTCAGCTTTAAGGTTTTCCTCCTTCAAAGCTTCCAATTGGGCAGAACGGATTTGGTCAGGTAGCGACGAATGGATAGTGAGCTGCAACGCCCGAACGCGACGAGGTTTAGAGGATTCCTTCCTGCTCAAGGCGTCTGCTACAACATTCGCCTTGCCAGGATGGTACTTAATAGCACAATCATAATCGTTCAAAAGTTCAATCCAGCGACGCTGCCGTATGTTCAAGTGTTGTTGGTCGAAAATGTGTTGGAGACTCTTGTGATCGGTGTAGATGGTGCATTTGGTACCGTACAAGTAATGTCTCCAAATTTTCAACGCGAATATCACGGCACCCAACTCCAAGTCATGAGTTGTGTAGTTCTTCTCGTGCACTTTGAGTTGACGAGAAGCATACGCAATCACTTTCTCGCGCTGCATCAACACGCAACCGAGTCCATGAATGGAAGCATCACAGTAAACGACAAAATCATCAGGACCCTCAGGTAAAGACAGAATAGGAGCAGAACACAGTTTAGACTTCAGTTCTTCAAACGCTGACTCTTGTGATTCACCCCAGTCGAACTTCCTATCCTTCTGAGTGAGAGTGGTGAGGGGTTGAGCAATCTTCGAAAACCCCTGAATGAAACGACGATAATAGCCCGCAAGGCCTAGGAATTGCCGCACCTCAGTTGGCGTCTTTGGTGCTCCCCAGTCCTTGATAGCTTCGATCTTAGCTGGATCGACATGAATCCCTAGTTCATTAACCACATGTCCTAGGAATTGAACCTCGCGTAACCAAAAGTCACACTTTGAGAACTTGGCGTAAAGTTGTTCCCGTCGTAAAAGTTCCAAAACTAACCGCAGATGTTCCCCGTGTTCGGTCTCGTTCTTGGAGTAGATCAGAATGTCATCAATAAACACAATGACAAACTTGTCCAGATACGGTTTACAGACGCGGTTCATCAAGTCCATGAAAACCGCCGGTGCGTTCGTGAGACCGAAAGGCATGACCAAGAATTCGAAATGGCCATAACGTGTTCGAAAAGCAGTCTTTGCAACGTCAGCCTCCCTGACACGAAGCTGGTGATAACCGGACCTCAAATCGATCTTGGAATAATAACTAGAACCCTGAAGCTGGTCGAATAGATCATCGATACGTGGAAGAGGATAACGGTTCTTGACGGTCAACTTGTTCAGCTCTCTGTAGTCTACACATAATCGGAAACTCCCATCCTTCTTCTTGACAAATAAAATCGGGGCTCCCCAAGGGGAAGAACTTGGTCGGATGAAACCCTTGTCCAAGAGTTCCTGTAACTGGCTAGATAATTCCTGCATCTCGGGAGGTGCAAGACGGTAGGGGGCCCGAGCAATAGGAGCAGCCCCTGGTACGAGATCAATACCGAACTCGACTTGACGATGAGGAGGAAGACCAGATAAATCATCGGGAAAAACATCAAGAAATTCGCGAACTACCGGAATGTCGTCAATCTTCTTCTCATCACTAGTGGAAACAGATAAGAGCGCCAAAACGGCTGGATAACCCTTTCGAAGACACTTAAGGGCTTTCATGCTAGAGATTATGTTTATCGAAACACCACCCTTGATACCGTACACAGAAAGAAATTCTCCATCAGGGAGAGGAATCCGAATAACCTTATCGTAACAGACAATCTCCGCGCGATACAAGGATAACCAATCCATCCCTACTACAACGTCAAAACTACCCAATGGTACCGGCATCAGGTCGATGGGAAACGATAAACCCGACAACTCCAACTGACACTCCCGAAGAACACTAGTAGCTTCAATCGTTTTCCCGTCAGCCAACTCAATAATATATTTGGTCTCTAATGGTACAGGTACTACATCTAGCAGTCGACTAACGTCCATGGATACAAAACTCTTGTCGGCACCAGAATCAAATAATACGCTAACAGAATGATTATTGAGAAGAAACGTACCGGTGACTGTATCAGGGTCTTGTCTAGCCTCAGCAGCTCCAATTACGAAGGCACGTGCATTTCTGCCGCCGCCCCCGTTGTTCCCATTCCCGTTGTTTCCACCCTGTTTCAGTTTTGGGCAATCCTTCTTGTAATGCCCAGTGTCACCGCAGTTGTAGCACCCTTGTTTCCCCGTAGCACCCTGAGTAGTCGGAGCAGAACTGTTGGTCGGAGCCTGAGTTGATGGAAGTGTAACCCGACAGTCTTTAGCATAGTGGCCTGTTCGCTGGCAGCGGTGGCAACGGTTACTGTCGCAGTTCCCTTGGTGATGGCGTCCACACTTGTTGCACTTGGGCAGTTTTCCCGCATAGCCTCCCTGCTTATTACCCGAAGACGATGAACCCCCATTATCAAACTTCTTTCCCTGCTGCGTAGACCCAGATCCCTTCCCGTCGTTTTCCCACTTGCGCTTATTGTTCTCTGGAGCCTTAGCAGTCGAACCCTTCGCCGGCAAAATCCCCTCATTCACCTTTAAATTAGTCATCCTATGTGCAGATCGAACTACCTCCGCATAAGTAGGATGATTCCCAGCAGCCACTAACCCTGCGATTTCCGGCACCAACCCTGAGACATAATGTTCAATCTTACGATACTCCGGCACATGCAAGTCGGGACATAGCACTGCCAACTCATTCCTCCTCACAGTATACTTCTCTATTTCAGACCCAGTCATCTTGAGGTTCCACACCTCATGCTCCAGCTTCTGTACCTCTTCTCTCGGGCAATACTCCCGCTTCAGCAACTGCACAAAGTTCTCCCACGGCATAGCATATGCCTCCCCAATCCCCATGTTCTGGGTAATACCATTCCACCAAGTCAATGCCACGTCTTGAAATAACGCAGCCGAATACTTCACCCGATCTTCTGGGAGACAGTTACACATCAAGAATACCGACTCCACTTTCTCTAACCACCTAAGCAAACTGACCGCACCCTCGGTGCCAGAGAATTCCTGGGGTTTGCAGTCCCGGAACATCTTATAGGTGCACATGGGTGGGGGTGGGTCAACAGGACCACCACCACCGTTGTGCCCTAACTGAAAGGCAGCCTGGAGCAAGTTGTTCAGATCAGCCTGTGACAGGTTAATACCTCCACCACGACCACCAGCACCACCACGACCACCACCGCGTCCACCACCGCGTCCACCTCCTCGTCCTCCACGCACTCCAGACATGATTCTGGCAGAAAGAACGAGAAAATTTAGTTTCGCAGTTAAAGATAACCACAAATGTTCACAAGATTAAAGCCAGATCCAATCCAGGACTATCCCTTCAAACTCAGAGCTCACTAGTGCTTCCATGCATTTCGTTTTATGATTTTGTGTGCACCCAAAATGATAAAACGCTCTACATGGTCCTCCAAGTGTTCTCCTAGTTCAAAGATCAAATCACCGAACATAGACTCTTAGCTACACACCGTAATACTACGGTAGTTCATGACAAGTGTTTCTATTGGAGTGCGACAGGGGAGATGTCCGAGCCTTGGACAAATCTCAAGAGCACACGAGTTACCCCAATAGACTACACCGCCTAGGAAACAAGTAACCCAACCTAAAATAGAACGGATGATGTAACGCAGAAAGACCAACGATTTAGTACCATGTGATCGTCTAGTGTGTGCGACTCGGCTATAGACTAGACTCTACATGCAGTCCTAGTTCACTATAACCATTGGCTCTGATACCAATCTGTCACACCCTCAAAATCCACTTGCGGAGTTTTACCGCGAGGCGCATGACAAACCAGGATCCAAACCAACGATCACAATAAACAAGTCTAAATGTAATTAATGCAATACCAAAACATAGTTTTAAAATCCCGTTTACAGCGGAAGCTTATTCAAAACAAAGTTCAACATAAATAAACCAAGTTCAATGTTTGTGAAATAATGCAACTCTATCTAGACGCCGTGCAGACGCGTGCGCCCTAGTTCCCCTGTGCTACCTTAGCGACCTGAGAAAACATGTAAAAGTTTACGTCAGCACAAAAATGCTGGTGAGTTTACAGGTTTGCAGTTCAAGTACCAAGTCCACCTGTCCATACTATAACAAATAGAAAACCAGTATACGCTAGCTAGGCGTACGTTTGCTACTACCACGATTGGAAAACCATTACTAACACGTATACCAGTTTTGTGCCCGAATAGTTCCAAATGTTCCTGTTGTTCCTGTTTGAGACAATATGCACTCGCCCGGCCCTCCAAGCCGACGAGCGGGGTTGGTCATTCCCAATAGCGCTATTCACATTTCCCCGTTGTGCAAACCCGCACATTCATGGTTCCCCCCCGGACTTCCAAAGATCGTGTAGTATACGTTAGAACCCATAGTATGACAGGATTTACCAAACAATCGTTTTAACACATGTTTTCTCCCCCGAAAGTATAAACCAGTTTAAAAGAGGGGCCGTAAACTCACCTTAAGTTGCTTTACTCCTAATCCCGAGTAAACTCAGCTGCTATGTTAGTCCCGTACAGTGGCGACCTAACATACGACAGTTACAAGTACTTAGACTAATAACCCGCAGGTTAATTAGTCCCTAGATGTCCAGACCATAACCAAGTTCGTTTAAAAATACCGTGACTGTTTAACTGACCCAAAGTACAAGACTCGACATCCCATTGGTGACCCGAGACTCCCCGTGTTATGTTTACGCTCCAAAACATGCGATAACGCAAGTATACTTAACATACGTTAACACACAACAAGTTATAGCATATAGTTCACGTATCTCCGAAAAACATCCAAATATATGTTACCAAGTTATTAGACATGTTACGAGGTTCCTAGCATGTTACTACATGTCAAATCGGGTCTCGAATGCTAATTTACACTTACAGCAGCAGTACACGCGATTAGGAAAAGTCAACTAGCATTTAGGTTGGTCAACTAGCAATTAGGAATCCTAATCGCATGAATTACTAGCATTTAGGGCTATACCACATGTAACTACTAGCATTTAGGGCTAATCACATGAAGTTACATGCAATTGGGGCTAATCACGTGACATTATATGCGATTGGGGCTAATCACGTGACATTATATGCGATTGGGGCTAATCACGTGACATTATATGCGATTGGGGCTAATCACGTGACATTATATGCGATTGGGCTAATCACGTGACATTATACGCGATTGGGGCTAATCACGTGACATTATTGGCGATTAGCTCCCCAATCTCATGAATTATAGGCGATTAGCCTTGCTAATCGCCTGTAACCATGCTGTTCCGGTTTTTCGCGCGTTTAACACCCCAGATCAGATCCAGAACGTGTGTAACTACCCAATATCATCCCAAACACTATCCTAAACATGTTTAACCCAAAACCCTTCGTTCAACCTCGTATTATCAGTCCTGCATGCAACCAAAGCAATCCAAACACATACACGTAGCATGCAATATCATACCCACATACATAGCAATAACCCTAATAATCAATTAATCAGGTTTCTATCATCATACTATCAATATCAATTCTGACCTAGCATGATAACACATCAAAACATCATCAAGATTCATAAAAATCCTATCTTTCTAATCACACGTACCCATAACGCATGTTAATTAGTTATAATCCGATTAACAACCTTTATTGACGATTTTCAGAAAGCCTTTTCGTTTATGAACAGGTCTGGACCATTAGGGATTGATTAAAAACATTTACAAAGTGTTATGGATAAGAATCAAACCTTGGAATTGTAAAAGATTGATGGTTAGACCTTGAAACCTTGTGTTTTTGATCAAAATCGCCTTCCAGAGGTTGTTTCAGTGTTTGGGGCGGTTATGGGACGACTAGGGTTTGTCTAATTGAGTTTAGGAGGTTAAGTGTTGTATTTATAGGCGTTTCTAGTCGTTCAGCCCGTTCCATGCGATTGTGCAGGTTTATACGCGATTAGGAATCCTAATCGCGTGAACAGTAACGCGATTGGGCCTAATCGCATGAACAGTTCATGCGATTAGCCCCAGTCACACCATATGAATCCCAGTCACACCATATGAACCCCAGTCACACCACATGATTCCCAGTCACACCACATGATTCCCAGTCACACCACATGAACCCCGTTTTAACATATGTTAACACATATTAATGTACCGACAAGTCATATAATGATTGTAAACACATAACACAAGTAAATACACATATTCACACTCGTTCACCAATTCCCGGGACTCGAGACTCGTATGTTCCGTATGCCCTGACGATCCTACCGATCGTCACCGTTTGTACACTTGGTTAAGGACTGACATCTAACGAACCTCTAGACCAACATCCAATGATCTTCTAGACTAACCAGTAGTTCCCGAACCATAACCCGACCTAACTAACCCAGTTAAGTACCGTATACGCGTGACTCGCTAAGGTAGACTTTCATCTAGACCATGTTGTTAACCCGAATTTGCCGGGTGTCACAGACGTTAACATTGGAGATACATTGTTAATTGTTTTAAAATAGGTGTTACCCGAAGCTTTCCTGCATGTAACTGTAAAGCGCATCAGTCTATTTCACATGTAAAATTGATATGTCATATTATATTTTCTCAATCTCGAGACGCTCCCGAGGTATAATCTAGTACTAATATAAACAATGTTGCAACCGACCCGTATTTTTATTTTTTTACAAACTCTATGCCCTACTAAAAAAATACGCTAATTTAACGATTAATACTATGAACTTCTATATTTACTTCCTTTGAAAACTAAAACTCGAAAACGACCCCTAAATTCTAAATCCTAAAACCATCACAACAAATAAAAAACCTACACTTTTCCAACACAAAACACCTCCTAATTTTATTCCAACAACACAAACAAACATCCCTCCCAACACAATAAAAAACACATCCCAATCAAGATCCAAACAAAAATCCAATTTTTACTTCAAAACACTTCACTAACCCATCTCCATCTTCACCATAGATCCATAACATGTCAGCTTCATCACCATCATCCCAAATACTCTTCATCTCATCACTTATCATCCTATGGTACTCATCAAACATAGGTGTCCTCCTCCTCAACAAGCTACTCCTCTCCAATTATGGCTTCAAGTTCCCTATCTTCCTCACAATGTGCCACATGTCAGCTTGTGCTATACTCAGCTATGTTTCCATTGTTTTTCTTAAAATTGTACCCTTTCAGAAGATCAAATCCAGGTCCCAGTTTTTAAGGATTGCTACTCTCAGCATTGTCTTTTGTGGGTCTGTTGTTGGTGGGAATATTTCTTTGAGATTTTTGCCTGTTTCTTTTAACCAAGCTGTCGGTGCAACGACGCCGTTTTTTACTGCTTTGTTTGCTTATTTGATGACCTTGAAGAGGGAATCTTGGTTACTTATTGTGCTTTGATCCCTGTTGTTGCTGGTGTTGTTTTTGCTAGTGGGGTGTGTTTGTTTTTCTCTTTCTTTAATTATTAAGTTAATATATTATTGTTATGTTTATAAAGTTTTAATCTTTATTTATTAGGTATGATGGATCTTGAATCTTGATCTGCAGTTGTTTGAGGGTTATACTGTTTGACAAATATTTTCAATACAAAGTATTGATTTTTATATGTTATTTGTTACTGATTTTAGTTTGACTAAAAGGGTATTTTAGACATTTAAAGAATTAAAAGATATTTTGTTGGATGTCATGTTCATCATTCTTATTCATAGTATGTTGAAATTTGATGTTAATGAATTATGTTAATAAGTTGTTTTGTCGCAGGGGGAGCCGAGTTTTCATTTATATGGATTTATTATGTGTATAAGTGCGACGGCTGCAAGGGCGTTTAAGTCGGTTCTTCAAGGCATCCTGCTTTCTTCAGAGGGGTAATTCATTTTCTACTTGCGCGCAGAATGCATTGACATTTGTGTTATGATTGATAATTAACGGTTAGCGTATGATTTGATGTATGTTTGTAGGGAAAAATTGAATTCTATGAATTTGTTGCTATATATGTCTCCGGTTGCTATTCTTGTTTTATTGCCGGCTGCGCTTATAATGGAACCGGATGTGATAGATGTTACCGTTTCTCTTGCGTTGGAGCATAGATTTATGTGGGTATTGCTTTTGATTAACTCAACTATGGCTTATGCCGCCAACTTGACCAACTTTTTGGTGACTAAGAACACCAGTGCATTGACCCTTCAGGTCCATCTCTTGTCATCTTGATTCTTTTTGCAGTCTTTATTAGTGGTGACAGACAGGCGCATTGGGTGATTGGTTAAATGGTTATTGACTTATTTCATAGTGCGGGTCAAAACGGGTTGGGTAAGTTTGATTGAACAATTGAAGTATATGAAAACTATATTATGCCTTTGACTTTTATGGTCTAGTACATACATGGTCACAATTTATATCGATTATATTCAAAGTCTGAGAGTATTTTTTTTTTCTATCTGCAACATCTTTAGTGGGTTTCAATCGTGTTAATGTTCAGAAACTGAAAGAGTAACTTTTATTGAGGTTGAATAATTAATCAATTTGACCTGAAAAGTCAAATAGTTTACCAAAGTCGCGTCCAAAAAGACCTTTGCACCCTTGCATCAAATGGAGTATTAATCAGTTTCTTTTATTAAGGGGCTGTTTGGTTAATTAAGTGTTGAATCATTAAGAGGTCTGAATGGTTAAGAGGCTTTGAATGATTAAGTGCTGAATGGTTTAGCTATGCACCATGTCTGAATGGTTCAACTCTTAACCATTCCATTCAGAGCCTTTTTTAGGTTGAAACAAACAGTCTGGATGCTGAACCATTCAGAGCTGAATGCTTGACACAATTGTAACACATGGTTTTTACAAAAACACCATATTTTCTTGAAACTGAACTTTGCACATAATTATCAGGTACTTGGGAACGCCAAAGGGCAGTAGCAGTTGTTATTTCAATACTTCTTTTTAGAAACCCAGTCACAGTTGTAGGTATAGCCGGTTACTCGATGACGGTTATGGGAGTGGTTGCTTATGGAGAAGCCAAGAGGAGATTCCAATGATATTTGCAGCCAGTCACCCTTTTCATGTGGGTCTGATTAAATATGGCAGGATGGCCAACATTATTATTATTATTATTATCAGAGTTGACGAGCGTTTATGAGCATATAAGAGTTTTTACACGCAGATGCCGGTCTATCTAATGAATGTTTGACTGTTACTGAGAAGAGGTTTGTTTGAATTTGATTTGTGGTATGTAATTGTTAGCAGTAGATTTGACTGCTTCAAAGTCAATATTATTACATGGTTTGTTCCTGTTCTTGGAACAATCCTGCTATTCATGTGTTTTGTACTACTGTATTTTGCTTCTTACCGTAGACTGTTATGTTCTATTTTTAAGTAATGTATATTCGACGATAATTTATATGAAAAATTGTGTTGAGTTCACTTTCGCCTTAATCATGACATGTATATCAATATAAGTTGACCATTTAATACAAATAATCCGGCAATTGTGCATCTTTTACACTGCGTCATGACATGCCTACCAGTAGTCACGACATGAGCATGCGCCATTTTTAAAATGATGAAACCGAGTTGCATCTCTAACAATGATTTCCCTACCAACAAGTTTTGAAATAAATTTAATAGCAGAGTGACAATCTTTACATACCCTCAAGTTCTTCATGATTCTCAAAGTACTGTTCTTTGGAGTCTTCATGAGTGCATAAACAATAGCAAGCTTTTCACTATGATGCATAAGAATTTGCTCTTTAACCTCTTCATCAAGATCATGCAAAACCACTTCTGTGTTGGGTACAAACCCTAATTTCTTGATTTTCTTCCATAGTTCTGCCATATTTTGATAGATTTCATTTCTTTCCGGATGAACGCTATCATCAGCTCCAAACACATGGACTTGGTTCCTTATTTGAACCCAACTAAACCCTTGATCTTTTTTCACTTGTTTGGCCTTCATTAACTTTCGAATGTCGGCAGCATCCTCCCACTTCCCACAAGCAGAATAGAGATTAGCTAGAGTCGAGTAGGCCCCACTGTTATCCGGTTCGATTAGCAGCAGTTTTTCTGCTGCAGTTTTTGCAAGATCCATGTTTTTGTGAACAATACTTGAAGCCAAAAGTGAACCCCAAGCTATAGCATCCGGTTCAATTGGCATATTTTGTATGACATCATATGCTTCTTGAAGTTTTCCCGCACGCCCATAAAGATCAACCATGCAAGCATGATGGCTTAATGTGGGTTCAATCCCATGTTTTTCTTGCATTAACTTGAAGTACCTAACGCCTTCTTCAACCAATCCCATATGCGTGCAAGCGGATATTACTCCAACATAAGTTATATGGTCAGGTTTAATATCAAGACTCAACATTTTTTCAAACAATTCCAAAGATTCTTTTCCATGGCCATGTTGAGCTAAAGATATAACCATGGAAGTCCACGTGACAGTATCTTTAAAACAACTTATTATATCAAACACGCGTTTTGCATTATCAATATTTCCAGATTTAGCATACATGTTAATCAAAGCATTACTTACAGATATAGACGGTGCAGATTCGGATTTTAAGGCGCGTGCATGGATTTGTTTGCCATGTTCTAGAGAAGCCAGACTTGAACTTACACTCAACATAGCTGCTAGAGTGTAACTGTTGGGTTCAGGACCTTCTTTGATCATTGATCTAAAGAGATCTATCGCTTCATTATTAAATCCGTTCTGCATATAGCCAACAATCATGGCGGTCCATACTACAACATCACGGTCTTTCAAAGAATCAAATATTTGTCTGGCTGATATCATGTCCCCTTGCTTGAGGTATCCGTCTAAAAGAGATGTAAACGCAATTATATTTAGGTTAGAAATCTGATTTTGCTGTACAATCTTTTGAGCCATCTTGACATGGCCAAACTTAGAGTACATGGAAATCAAAGCATTTCCAACAGCTCCAAATAAATCAAACTGCGTTCTCACAATGTGACCGTGAATTTGTTTCCCCGATTTCAACTCATTAAGATTTGCACACGCTGATAAAACACTAGCCAACGTATACTTATCCGGCTTTAGAACCTTATCTTTTAGCATGTTGCGAACATATCAAGAGCTTTAGCGTCAAAGCCATGCTGACTATACCCTGAAATCATCGAATTCCACGTAACTATATCCCGTTCAGTCATCTGCTCAAACTGAGCAAGCGCAAGATCAAATCGTTTATTTAACATATGCATTGATATCATAGTATTCCAACTCGACAAACTCTTCATTTTCATCCTATCAAACACACTCTTCGCCGTCAACACATCACCCGACTTCACATACATATTTAACAAAGAATTCGCAACACTAGTATAACTACCAAGCCCAACTTTCACCACACAAGAATGAACTCTCTTTCCAATCTCCAACGATTTCATAGCAGCACACGATGCAAGAACAATAGTAAACGTGTACTGGGTCGGCATTACTTTCAAACATAACATGTCACTAAGCATCCTAACAGCCTTTCCAAAACAGCCCATCTGATTATAACCCACCATCATTGCAGTCCATGAGACAGAATCAGGTTCAGGCATTTCTTTAAACAATTGGTATGCATAGTCAATCTTTCCCTGTTTCGCATAGGCGGAAATAAGCGTGTTCCAGGACGATGCGTTTCTGTCAGGCATTTCATCGAACAGTTGGCGGGCGTCTACAAGAAACCCGGTTTTGGCGTAGAAGTTTGTTAGATTGTTCATTAAGATCACACCCATGTGAAGACCAGACTTGATTATCTGGGCATGAATGGTTTTCCCTATACGGGTGTCTTTGTTAACTAGAGTGGTTTGAATTAGAGAAACATAGTGATCGGATAGTTGGTGTCTAAAAGTTGCCATGAAATAATAATGTTATAAAAGTTACATTTGCATGCTTTGTCAATCTCTAGTCACTTATAGTTGGTGTCTAAAAGTTGCCATGAAACATTGTAATCATATCAATTTACAGAACGTAGGGATGAATAAATGGCGGTCGAACCTCAGATGAGGCAAAAGGTGGGAGTTAATAATGTTAAAAAAAACGGCTTTTAAGGTTATTTAGGGCAGACGTGGTGCTATCAGAATTGGGCATGGGTACCTCACTACCAGCACGGTAATACCGTCGCCACCCATGCTGGTAGTGGTCCCGTAAGCCAAATTCTGGTTTTAGTTAACGGACTGGTACCCGTGATTTTTCTCTTTCTCTCTCCTCTTTGTCTCTATCTCTCTCTAATTGATTGTTGGTAAATAATCAGTGAAGCATTGCCTTCAAAAAAAGGTTTCAGTGAAGGAAATCAGTGAAGTGACGTGGAAGTGTAGAATTAGTTAAAATCAGTGAAGTTTAAAAAACTCACGGATAGTGCCCCGTCCGCCCTTAGTTAAAAAAAAATGAAGTTCAACGGGTGATGGTTCAAATCTTAAGGGTGACAAAATTTAACCTTTCAGGAAAAAAGGTTAGTTAAACTATCAACTCAGCTTTTCGAACCTTGGCAGTGGTGTGCATGCCGATAGTAGGTGGCGGCTGGGGTTTTTTGATACAATGATTGTGTCGGTCAACGGTGGCGGCAATTTGGATCACAACCATAAGTGACTAGAGATTGACAAAGGTGTTAGTTGGACTAGCGATTGCATGCATGTCAAAATCCCGAAAACATCAGATGGTGACGATGTTTTCCCCGAAAAACTCATGTAAACAACTAATTCGGATCGATATGTAGGATGTCGATAGTATTAGTCAAATATAATTAGTTAACTCTATTAAATATATTAAATGTATATTGATGTAAATATGGTTAGCTATTTTAGTGATAACAATCACCTCCGTAAAGTGCTCCTTGATTAGAGCAATGGCCGGTGCTCTTGTTATCTATATATGTACTCCTTTCATTTGTATATTCATTCAAGGAAATACATTGATATCATAACAAACTGTTATGGTATCAGAGCCATAATATTTTTTCCGATCACTTTCATAACTCGCCACCTTCCTCTTCTTTGGTTACAGCCATGTCTGACCAAGAATCCACAATAGTCACACCACCGGTTTCGACCGAATCCAAAACCATTCACCCAGTTTATTCTGTTACGAACATCCTAAACAAAGTTCGCATGCTAGATGGCAAGAAAGTTTCCTACTCCTCATGGGTGAAGCTTTTCAAGCTTCACGCCAAAAGCTACGATGTTTTAGATCACATTGATGGTACCGGTCCTCCGACTATCACTGACGCGGGTTACGACTCGTGGATGAAAATTGATTCCGTTGTCCTCCAGTGGATATACGGAACCCTCTCTGATGGTTACTTGAGACGTGTTCTCAATGATGAATTCACAGCACAACAGGCATGGGATAGCCTTGAATCGATCTTTCATAACAACCGCAATGCCCGTGCCTCATCACTGCTACACACCTTCACTACCACCACTCTTGCTTCCTGTACCGGCCTCAATGAGTATTTCCAAAAACTCAAAGATATAGCCGAGCAGTTACAAGATGTAGATCAGCCCGTTACCGAATCTCGGCTTGTGTTGCAAATGGTCCAAGGACTCCCGCAGGAGTACGACACCACAACTGCGTTTATCACCCAGTCCAATGCTTCGTGGGAAGAGGCCCGAGGTATGGTCGAAAGAGAACAACGTCGTCAAGCGGCCCGTCAACAAACGGCTCTCACCGCTCCTCGTGGGCCTTCGCCTAACACCCCTACCCAACCTCCACCGCCCAACACAAACCACCTCCACCACCATCTTACAACCCAGCCCAACAATATGATCAATACCCAAACCGTCAGCCAATGCGTGGTCGGGGTCGTGGCCGAAACGGATACCGTGGAGTCGCCAATGCTGTGGCTGAGACCACTTGGCTTCGCAACTTACTTTTAGAGTTGCACATCCCTATTCGCCATGCCACTATCGTCTATTGTGACAACATTTCGGCTATTTACTTGACAGAAAATCCAGTGTAGCATCAACGCACGAAACATGTGGAGCTTGACATACATTTCGTGCGTGAGAAGGTTCAACTCGGTCAAGTGCGCGTGCTTCATGTACCATCTTCTTATCAATACGTGGACATCTTCACCAAGGGCCTGTCTAGACAACTCTTTGAGAGCTTTCGCATCAGTTTGACCGTTGGTCCCAACCCCCGCTCAAACTGAGGGGGAGTATTAGTCAAATATAATTAGTCAACTCTGTTAAATATATTAAATGTATATTGATGTAAATATGGTTAGCTATTTTAGTGATAACAATCACCTCCGTAAAGTGCTCCTTGATTAGAGCAATGGCCGGTGCTCTTGTTATCTATATATGTACTCATTTCATTTGTATATTCATTCAATGAAATACATTGATATCATAACAAACTGTTAGATAGAGCCTATGATATATACAAAAGTTTGGTTAATTATATTGTACCGGAAACACTAAATATATGACATGACGATCCTTGACTTGACTCAGTTGGCAAATGCTAGTTTTAAAGTATGAGAAAGTATACGGTAGAAAGTATCTTAACGTAGGAATGGTAGGAAGATACTAGGGGATGACACCTGTAAACCATAGTTAAGTATATTTAAACTCAATCTCGGTTTATTCAAAGGGTAATTTAGACTTTTGTTTCTTTCGTTAATCTCTGTTCCAAATTAAATTCAAATTCAATTAATATAATTCGATAATCCAGTTTATAAGAAATTAGAATTCAATTCAGGTTCGATTAATTATACTTGATATCCGATTGAAAAATTTAACGAATCACCAGTAATTAAAAATAGCGGTCGACGATTCTGTGATGCTCTGTTTTTTCATCAATTTTACAATCTGTTGTTCGCGATTGATTACGAGTGTTGATCCTATGAGTGACTTTAGGTTTACATGTTGATTATATGCTGAAGAAGGACGACCATGGAGGTACTGTAGAGAGAGAACGAAGTACCGGGAGATTTGTTCAAGATCGGTAATATGATGAAGAAGACAAGACATATCAAGGGCGCTTTTATTTATTGAAGTTGAACAACGTGCGTTTGTTTCTAACAATATCAATTTTCAAATTTTTTACAAGTGCTTTTAAGAAGTTAACATGCGCGTTTATATTAGACAACTACATTTTATAAGAAGTTACCATGTGCGTTTGTTTCTAATAGTTGGAAAACACTGTTTATAATATCAACGTGCGTTTCATCCCATTTGTGAATGCGTTTAAGAAGTTAACAAGCTATTTTATTCTTCCCATTTTGTTAACACAACAAGATAATGACAGGTACAAAGAGAAGTATTGGGGGAAATCTATACAAGAACCTGACATCTCTAATTGTCAAATATGCACTCTAAAGTGTGCTTCTCATCTTTTACTTTGCTTTCTTTGGCATTCTCTCATTTAGAGCCTTAGTGGTATTCATTTTTGGATCTTTTATTCTTTGACTTGCAACACAACGTTCAGGATGGAAATCCATGTCCCTCAAATTCTCTTTTTTGTTTATACTAGAGACAAGAAGTAAGAAGAAAAAACAGCAGCAGTCAGATTTGAAAAGATTAAGATTGTGAGGGTTACTCATCCTACCAACCCGATAACTCACGTCGAATGGGTTACAAAGCCGACCAGGCACCCTTCTGCTCTGCTCGACACCTGCTTAAGTACTGAATGATCTCCAAATCATCTTGTTTCACCTGTCACTTTATCCCCCTCCAATTTAATGACCCTTCGATTACCTCCCTCATAAAACCACCCGTCCTTCCTTTTCAACTTTTTAGAGAGAGAAACAAACAGAGAGAGTATAGAGAGAGAATAGAGCAGAAGGGTAGCGTACAAGCAGAGCAATAAAAACAAGATGGAAACCTTTATTTCAAGAAGAACCAATTTGTGTGCTGCAATTGATGCTTATACAGAGGTTTTTTGATCATTTGTGATGAAATCTTAGAGAAGAAGGAAAAGGGTATATTCTTATTAGAAATCAAGATATAAACGCACGTTATATCTAATTCATTAACAAAGGTGCGTTTAAATTTAATAACAAGTGCGTTTAAAGAATATATAATGTGCGTTCGAAGAATATACAACGTAGTCATGTCTTTTCCTTGAGACCGTGTCCTAGAACGAGAGGTGCACGCAATGGAAATGAAAGGGGATATATTCTGCGTATTGCCTCTTGGAATGTTGGAACTCTACGTAGTAAATTGTTAGAAGTAGTAGACGCTCTTAAAAGGCGTAGAGTAGGGATAGCATGCCTCCAGGAGACTAGGTGGAAGGGTCATAAAGGGGAGGTGCGCAACAGGTACAAACTATTGTACTCGGGGTCAGATGGGGCTAAGAACGGGGTAGGTTTCCTAGTGGATTTGGATATTTACAAAAATGTAGTTGAGGTGATACGACACAATGATAGGATTATGGTGTTAAGGATAGTACTAGGAGAGGAAGTAGTGGCAGTGGTCTGCACTTACGCACCACAAGTTGGTATGGGGGATCGGGAGAAGATGGAATTTTGGGATTGTCTAGATTTAGTTGTGAGGTCCATTCCTAGGGAGGAAAGAATAATTGTAGGAAGTGATTTTAACGGTCACATTGGTAAGGATAGCGATGGTTATGAGTTAGTTCATGGAGGTTTTGGTTTTGGTGATAGGAACGACCCTTGTAGGGATCTTTTGGACTTTGCTTTGGCTAACGACTTAGGTATAATAAACTCTTTCTTTAAGAAAAGGATTCACATTTGTTTACGTATAGCAGCGGAGGTCATAACACACAAATTGATTATCTTATGTTGAGGCGTGAAGATCGTCGATGGTGGAGGGATTGCAAGGTTATTCCAGGCGAGGCAGTAGTAGCTCAACCCCGTTTACTAGTGGCAGATATAGTCATGAGAGAAAGGTTGTCTAAGGGGGTTGAAAAATGCGACCCACGGTCCGATGGGGCAATTTGAAAGGTGATAAGATAGCAGAGTTCAAAGAAAAGGTTGTCTCGACGACATCGACTACACTTGATGTGGACACAAACCAAATGTGGGAGGCTATGGCGACAACCATTACTCATGCAGCGACGGTGACTCTAGGGGTCACAAAAGAGAAGACAGGTGGGCATAAGGAGTCCTGGTGGTGGAATGAGGAGGTACAAACCAAAGTAAAAAATAAGCAAGGGAGTTTTAGGGATCTTTTGGGATGCACGAGCGACGTGGAACGTGAGAGATTGAGGGAGATATACAAAAAGTCAAAGAAAGAGGCGAAGAAAGCTGTGACTGATGCAAAGAACACGACATATAAGAAGATGTATGAGCGCCTAGAAACTAAGGAAGGAGAGCGCGATATGTTCAAGATAGCCAAAGCTAGGGAGCGTAGGAGAAAAGATCTAGGGGTAATAAAGTTTATAAGGGGAGAGGATGGACGTGTGTTAGTCAAGGGACATGACATTAAGTTGAGATGGTGTGACATCCGCCCCTTTCACTTTTATCATTTTACAACTTTAGTCCCCTTATTTCTTACATCTACATTTACAGTCTTGTATTCTGTAACATTCGTGATTTTTATTTTAATTACAACTTTAAGACCTAATATGACAAAAAAAATATAACAAAAAAACTATACTAATCTTTTTGTTAGTATGTATATATATTACAAAAGGGCTATGAATGATGTTCATATTTTTTTTTTAAAAAAATGGATTAATACAAAATATTTAAATTACTTATAAGTTACATTAGTAACTTTGAATGTTAATATATTTAATGAAAACATGAATGATATTAATAAAAAAGAGTTAAAGAAATGAAATAAATTGAGGATACTTGAAACATCTTTTATGTAAATATATACCCTATAAATGACTCCTATGTTTTGTGTAGTCATACAAAAAAAAATATAAATCCTTTGTACATTACCAAGCTTCAATTTATTTGACTTTGAATCATCATATTAGAAAGTCCAACAATCGCTTTGAATCTTGGTCACTTTTTCTTGCTTGGATTGAAGGTATTCATGAAACTTTGTACAAGCTTAAGATTTTCTTTATTGCATAATTGTTACTCGTCGTTAGTAAGATAATATGTGTGACATCCGTCACTTTTTCATTATATATATATATATATATATATTTTTTTATAATAATAATAATAATGAAAATAATAATAATAAAAATAATGATAATAAGTTACAAGCTTAGTCTAGTCCAACACCACTTAAACCCATAACCAAACCATAGCCCAAACCCCCCTTCAACCTTTGTGGGTTACCTGAGCCCACGTTCAGCCCAAGATAGCAGGCACATCCACAAGCCGGCCCATTAGCCCTTTTCCTTCTCCCTCTGTTTAAAAAAAAAAAAAAACAACAAAACAGCTCTGCCGGGACTCGAACCCGGGCAGAAGCTGTACAACCCTCACGTCCTGACCATCCGAGCTACAACTCGTTACTCATTCAATCCCAATTCTAATTTTATTTAAACCAAATTTCGTTGCTCCTTTCCCCTTTTGAACTGTTACGCGCAGCAGCAGTAGCAGCTCACAAATCACCAAGGTCAATGATCCTTGACCCTTGATTGAAGCTGATTTGGAAAGCCTTAACCACTATTACGCATACCGAGTCAAACGAACAGAAATTTCGCATCTTGGACCGCGTTTAACGGCCTTAATTGAAGCCTTATGACTCGTTTTTTTTTACCAAGCTTGAACCCACACCCAATCCGTATAAATACACGATATTAGCTCGATCAAATACACACACATACTCCTAAGGAGCCGAAATACAAACCCTCACACTCAATTTCTGTTTTAATTCGCTCTTCGAAGTATACTAGCTCGGTTTGACTTTATTGTTGACAATTCGTTCGTGGTCTTTAAACGCATGATAAGGTAACGATTGACACTTTGGTTTTGGTTATCGGCCACTGACAGACAATAGCCCCAACAAATCAGAAGCTATTGTCTGTTAATCGCTACTATTAGATGGCTAGGGTTCATGTGATACGATTTGGGGATGAAGTATCATACAGACCATTGTTTATATTTCAAACACACAGAGGTTTATCACCAACTGATCAGTAGATCAGTTGGTATGTGTCTTTGGTTTAAAACGTTGGGCCGGCCAGAGACAAGGGTTCGAGTCCCATAAACAACACATTTACTTTTCTTTTTTTTTAAAAAAAATCTATTTATCTATATACTCTCTAATCTTTTAAAATCAGTTTTAAATACTAAACGTGTTTTATAAATTCTATAAAAATTATTATATGATCTTCAAATGATAAAGTTCATCACCCAATTTTTAGTTTTTCAAAAATAAATTATTTAATATATATTATTAATAATACAAGTTTATTCATTTATATTTATTAAATTCTATAAAAATATCTAAACGATTTTATTATATCTCACAAAAATTATCCTAAACTTGTACAACAATATACATCTCAGAAAATATTTTTATTTCAGAAAAACCGTTTATTTATATTTTTAATTAATTTTTGTTAGTTTAATCATAATTAAATCATAATAAATTCATTTCTTAATATTTTTGCACCAAAATTTTATACAAATTATTTCTAACTATCTAGAACTGAAATACAATTTTTAAATCAGAAATTATTGGATTTTAATATTTTTAGATATTAAAGTCATATTTTGACAATTTGAAATAATTAAAGTAAATATTCTATTTTCAAGAAAATAATTTTATAAAAATTATTTTCATAATCAAAATCTTATGTTGTGACTATATTTAACTTAAAATTTTACAAAAAGACTTTTATTTATGTATTTAGTAAATTTCTCATATTTTAATAAACAATTTGTTTATTAATCAAATAAACGTTTATCCCCAAATTCAAAGCCCTAGAAATACATGTATCCTAGAGTTATTTCCCTTACATATTATCAAATTCTTTAGGTTGATACTTTGAGATAATTTCCAACACATATTTCGTTGTCCAAGTTCAATTTCAAGTTATTACGTGAACTGTGAGTATTCCTATCCCCTTTTTGCTTTTATTCATTTTTGGGGTGTTACATGTACACTATTACAATTTCAAATACAAGTTTACATTTTTACAATACAATTCTAGTACTATGTGCATTGCTTACAACGTGCTTTATGCTTAGACAATACATGTGGATTACATTTGTACTTAGTGAAATCATTAACATGGTACAAGCCGACCTTAACATTGGATAGCGCTATTTGGATTGACAACCCGCCTAGATTGATTCTCCCCCTTTTTCATCGGAGAATCCGTAGCCAGTGTTAAACTTTTATCCATTTATTGGATAAGTACACTACAGTTCATACAGTACATTATACAGTCACAGGGTTGATTTCGCTCATTTGTATGATACATAGTTTACATAATTGCACTGTAGCTTGCACTTGAATTGTATAATTTTTAACCTACTATATATATATCAAAACTAGGAATGCTCACCAACATTTCATATGTTGACCAAATCTATTTTGTACATGTTTCAGGTGCAGTTTGATCTAGTGCTTTATCAAGGAACATTTAGTGCTTTATTTTAATTCAGTTATTTCAATATTTACATTTCATTTAGACAATGTATTTTCCATTTCCATGTAAGACAATTTTGATTATTCAATAAATATTTACATTTTAGTACCATGAGCTTTTGAACAATCGTCACTACGTGGCACCTCGATGATACTGCCATCGGTTGGGGTGTTACAGATTGGTATCAGAGCCATGGTTATAGGGAACTAGGTTATTAGATAAAAAGGCCTAGACTATAACCGAACTTCAACTTGCATGCATAATATTTCCTGAATTACCCTACCCCTCATTTCTCCCTACTTTCCTCCTTCTTTCTTTCCCTTCTTCCCTCTCTCTATTCTTCTTATCTTTCATCATGGTGCATAGAGATGGTGTCCTACAGAGAGTGGAAAGTTTACATCATCATGGAACGGGAACAGTACCTTTTATGAAGACACTCTTAGACATAATGCCTACTCTTATTTTGCTCCTTCAAAGTTGTTGAGCTTTAATGAGTGTGATAGAACATGTGCAATCTGGAAGGGTGGACGCCTGTACACTGGGTTTTCTGGCATAGGCAAGCATAGCGCATAAATCCAATAACGGACCTTTTATGCTTACCTGGGGATTCCTGGAGTGAGTGTCCACTTATAGGCTAAAACATGTCTTCTTTGATCACCATTGGGTTCAATTCCTTTGAAAAGTCAACGTTCTTGTTGAGCTTTACAGCTAGACAAGGGCACTCCAAGCATTTTGTACAAGTTTTTCCAATAATACCCTCTCATTTCATATACAATACTTTGCATATCATGATTGCCTACAAGATCATATCTTCATAATCATCTGTACGATTATACACTTACATTTTCTAATCTCATGATTATTAATTGACTACCTCATAGATGTCTGCTCGCCGCATGCTCCGTGATGCCAGCCAACGCCCTGTTCGTGCTTCTGGACAACGTTCTGACCGTCGCCTTGCATCTTTAGTCGCTGAGCAAATTGCTGCAGTGATCCCAAACCTTGTCAGTGAGATAACCCAGAATAGTAACAGTGCCAACACAGGGAGTACGACTCAATTTCGGTGCACTTTCAAACACTTTAACTCCTGCAACCCCACAAAATTCACTGGTGAGGAGGGTGCTACTGGCCTTCTCCAATGGTTTGAAAGCATGGAGAGTACTTTTGTGAACAGTGAATGTCTTGATGAACTCCGCGTTCGCTATGCTACTAGTGCCCTTCAAAAGGGGGCGCTAACCTGGTGGAATGGTGAAAAGCGCAATCGAGGAGCTGATATTGCCTTATCATTATCTTGGGCAGATGTTAAGGAACTCATGATCGCCAAATTCTGCCCTAGGAACGAAATCAGGAAACTGGAGGAAGAGTTCCATGGACTGAAACAAGACAGTGGTGAGAATCTTGCGTATAATACTCGATATCACGAACTTAGCATACTGGTTCCACACATGGTCACCCCAGTCTCTCGAGCAATCGAAAAATATATCAAGGGATTACCTGACCTGATTCAAGACGTTGTCACTGGGGGCAAAGCCACTACGGTAGAAGAAGCCATCCAACTTGCAGCCACATTAACAGACAAACACGTAAGGAAAGGAAACTTGGTTAGGAAGGGCACCAAGACACCTACTGAGAAAACCACCAATGTTGTTGAACAATCTAAGACTATTTTAGCAAAGGCCGCCACTACTGCTTCGAACTCTAAGAAACGAATGGGCGATAATCAGAACCAGGCTGATCCTGTGACTCAGCCTCCTATCAAGAAAGCCTACACAGGAATCCATCCTCAATGCAACACCTGCAAATATCATCACCCTGCAAATCTCCCATGCCGTCAATGCACTAGATGTGGAAGGTTTGGACATTTTGTCACTACTTGTCGTGTAACAGATTGGACACAAGATAATCATCAAACAGCTGCCCAGAAACCACTACAGATTACTAACGGTCGGGCATGTTATCATTGTAGAGACCCTAACCACGTGCTACCTCAATGTCCCAAATTGAATAATGTAAACCTGGTGACACAAGGACGAGCTTTCGACATCAACGAAGCAGACGGTCAGGATGACTGTGACAACCGTCACCCTCATCTTTTAGAAAGTTGTCAATTTTAGTCCTTGTAAATTCCATTTGCTCAATTAAAAAAAAAAACTTGAGTTTCACTTAATTTTAATGTTTATGCCTTGAAGTACTTGCATTTTAATTGAAAACAATTTGACGTACTTCAAATAATATGTGTTCATATTTTACTAAACAATTACAACTATTCATATGTATAATATTTAAATGCAATATTATTATTATATTAAAGAAGCTAATAAATTTAGATGAGCAAATGTAGGTTGTAATTATTGTAAGTCAAAACTTAATTAATCAATTTGGTTCTAGCAATACTAAACATTAGAGTGATTTATAATAATTGAGATAATGAATTGTATTGAATTTTGATTTAAGCTGTTCTTTTATTCAAGCTAAACAAATCGAGAGTTATGAACTTATGATACCTTTGGTTTATAAGGAAAAAGAAAGTTTTGTATCAATGAATTAATATGTAGTTTTAAAATCCACCAACAATTTAAACCCACATTCAATTCTTTTATGTTTTGTCTCAACCATTTGAAACTTCCACATAATAAGTATCATTTGATGGCAATTATGAAGTATTAACTTAACATATATCATTATGATATGTGTGTATATATATAGATGTAACTTTCATACTTTATCTAATGCTCATTTCCTTCAAAACCCACTAAATTAAACATCCCATGACCTTCCTAGACCCTTGCACATCATAAACCACATCAAAACATGCATAAAACACGATCTAAAACTCTGTTCTTCGACCACAATGTGCGATTTTTAGCATTTTCTTTTTCGGGTCTGAAACGTGATAGTAAGTTCCCTTTTCTTGTGCCATTTTGTTCGTTAGATCTTTCTTTACAAAAGCCCTATTGATTTAGGTTCCATTGTTGTGGAATTCAAGGTATTGGATTTCTAGGGTTAGGGTTTAGTTTTGGGGAACAAGATGAAGTTTATTGATATTATAAAATGTTTTATTTTCAGTTGAAATAGCTTGTATTTTTTTTTTATTTTATTTGTACTTAATTAGTTATAATAAATCATTTATTAACTCATAATGCCTAAAATCGGTTTTATAAATTTAATATTTTACAAAACGGAAGTATTTTATGATCCAAAGTCATAATCATCATTATTTTTATTCATTGTATAACTTACAACTGTTTATTCAATTCTTTATAATTATTGTAATTATTTACAATTATAGTCTAATTAATTAATTTCGTTCGAAACATATTCTTATCTAAATATTCAATTGGTAATATTTAGAGTACTAAATCATAATCATAGACTTTTACCATATTTTTTTTTGTGACACATATTAAATTGTTTATAAAAAGAAACTCTAATTCCCCAAATCAACTTAGCAAACCCTAATGCCTTAGACCCTAGATACTTTAGACTTTTAGACATTTCCTTATTAGTAATTATATACATTATAGGTTGAATTCCTCGAAATTCCCATTACTTAGCTCACGACCGCTTAAATTGGATTTTGATCGCTTTCGCAAACTGTGAGTATATCTTTCCCATTTTTACTGTTTTACTACTTTGGGGTGACTCATGTACCTATATATTAATCAAGTTTCAATTTCTTATACTTAATGCAATTCTCATGTGTGTTTGCTTTATGTTAATTGGTGTGTCTATGACTTGTCAAAATCATTAACCGCTGGGCGGCCTAGCTTTTCAATGAATAGTACTATGATATACCCCCTTGAGACTCTGTTGAGAGAATCTTGGTCATTGTCTTGTTAATTCATTATTCAGTTGGTTAGTCATGTGTTAGTCATTATTCTCAGGTTTGGTTTTGAACGGATATTACTTATTACATAAATGCAAATGGTACCGCGCATGAATTGCTAAACACTTTTCTACTATATTTATTTAAACAGGGTATGCTCACCAATACATTTTTGTATTGACCAAATTATTTTGTACATGTTTCAGGTTGTTTTGAGATGCATTCTTTAAGCTTTCGGATTTTTATTTAGATTTTGATTCATTGTATCTCAATTTAGTTGGCAGTTAGAATCGTTGTATTTCATTTCAATGTAATAAATTATTTAATCAATGTATTCAAAAATTTACACTTTAGTCCATGAGCTATTGAACAATCGTCACTACGTGACACCTCGATGTTTCCGCCATCGGTTGGGGTGTTACAGATTGGTATCAGAGCCATGGTTATAGGGAAATAGGTTATTAGAATGCCTTTTAGCCTAGTCTATAACTAAGCTTACTTTCACGAGTCCTCTCGTGTATATTTCTCTTATTATTATATTTTCTTTCAAGGTATTTTAGCTATGATTCTTTCTCGTTATTCTTTTGGTATTTTGCTTGGAGTAGAAGACATTCGTATTTCACAAACGAAACGATATCACCAAGTTAGGAGTGACGTCCATACCTTGGTGATTAGTTTCACACCCCTATACGTTATTTATCTTAGGAATATATCTTTGAGATAGGAGTGACATCCACACCTCAAAGAGTATTTCCTTCAAAAAGGGACTTAACCACTAAGCTGGGAGTGATATCCTTAACTTAGTGATTGGTTTCATTCCACAATCGTTTTCAATTTTGAAATACATCTTTGAGTTAGGAGTGAAATCCACATCTCAAGGATCTTATTTCTGCATCTCGTTTTTAATCTCGCTAATGTTTTGGAATTCACTAGTGACGGGGTATGTGCAATCTGGAAGGGTGAACATTCATTTATAGGTTAAAGTACGCTCCCACAAGTCACTAGGAAATTTCAAATACTCGAGTTAGTCAAAGTTCCCTATGGAAACAATTCCAATGTTTTTATATCATTAACATTTATGTTTTGTTTACCATTTGGAGAATCAATTTCATTGCTTGTTGTTTCATATGCTATAATTCATTGATCATTCGTTTTTGAATTCCTTATCATCATTATTAAAACTTTTTTGTTCGTTATTGCATTAAAGCTTACACTATTTCATTTATGCTTTGTGACTTTTACCCTATAAGGTTTCCCAAACTTATTATTTCAACTTGTTTTATATCATCAAGTCTATTCGCCAGATTAGTACACAAACAAGTAGCTCGTTATAAGCCCAAAGAGATGCCTTAACGATCCTTACAAACAAGCGATCTTTCAATTTTTAAATTTTGTAAAAGTTTGGCAATTGAAAGGTTTCAAGTTTACCCAATTCTAACGGATAACACTTAGATTTTCTTAACATTTCATAGCAATTAAAAATTTTCGCCTTTTCAACTCACAAGTTAAAGAAATGTTTAAACACAGAAAATTCTATTTTTCCAAAATTCGTCAAGGCATCTGGGATCATTCACAACCTTCACGCCATTTTAAATCTTGGTCTTTTAAAACACCTTAGATTTACACCTACTTCATGAAATGGTTTCATTTTGCATTTTACAAACTAGTATTGCATATTTTAAAGTTCAAATGTAAACCTTTTGTTTTCATATGACATATTCAATATAATTTTTCGGGAGAAACTTGCAACTAATAATAAGCCTTATAACACTTTTCAAACTTGACACCTCAAAAACACATGAAAATGTGTTTATGAAGATTTTGCAAATGAACCTGTTTTGAATCTAAAAAAAAAACACTTCGATTTCTAAAAAAAAAAAATTTATTCTCATGCATCACTACTATTCTTTCAACAATATCACAAAGTCGAGTAAACTGCGAAAATTTACCTTTTACACTTATACTCTTTCAGTTGCAAAACTTTTGGTTTAAACAAAACAATGGACATATCTTTTTATCAGTATGTTGCTAAATGTCTTTTATAGTATAACGCATATATGTAAAACTAACTAAAATTAAACCCTGATGTCAGTAGACTATACGTCTGTTTTGCGTACTCTCAATTGCGTAAAACTTTATTATTTTATCCTTGCACCACTTTATTCATAATTATTTCTAACACGTTATTTGTGATTATTTCACATTGCCTATTTGCATTAATACAACTCGTTTACTTTCATTTTGTGCAATTGTGCGATTTACTCGATTTATGTTATATTATTCTTTCTCGGAATTTTATGCTATACTTATATACTTACTTGAACGCATACTTGGTATTCATATTTTCTTTCCTGTTTTGAGCAAAACCCTGTTATACATACATTATTTTTGTCCATCATCATGGTCAATGAACATACTAGTTGATAACTCGTATGAGATCTAAGCCAGTGCCCATGTACGACTCGGATTAGAGTATTTCTTTAATCCGAGGGGAACGGTGTAAACCTCAGAGTTTATCAATATGAGTGTTTAGATCCAACGATATGAACAAAAGTTACCGGTTAAGGGTGAACCCGAAAGGGAAGAACCTCTAACCATGTCTTATACTTACATGTTATTCTCATTACGGTTAAAGGGTAAATCCGAAAGGGAAGGACCTCTAACCATGTCATGATGGAACATTATTTTATTACAGTGGCTATTACATATTGATTGCACGCATTTGTTATTACTTAGGATAGGGTTATGGAAATGCATAACACCCTAGTGTAAGGTAAATCGATGATTACGGTCCGGAACGCAATCATGGGCTTACAGGTACACGAGGGCGGTGTGTAATTCTATTTAGGTTGTTGGTAGACAATCAGTACGAGTCCAAAGTATCGGGAGTGTGGTGGGTTAGCTGCGGTACACCCTATATATAAGCATAAACGATACTGCGGGAGCGGACTAGGAGTTTGACCAAGAACCTACCCATTACTTTGTGATTACCTCTTCACTAGATCGTTGACTAATAGCTAGCATGTTCGATAAGAAAGTTTTTACATAAGCTTCAACTAGTTTTATAGGAGCCTTCCTTTTTTACTCTCTCCAGAAAACCTTACACCTGGTATACTTTTACACTATCTGATAGTCGAAATACTGTTGCATGTCCTTAATAACGTTCAGTCAGAAACCTTTCTAAAGTAGGGGAGACTGCTTCATTAGTACCTCTGCCCTCACCAGTTACATACATTCCCAATTCTTTTTCATTGTAAACTCTCAACTTTCCAACCTTGGGTCAAACGGGTAAAATTTTGAAACTTTTACTTTGGGTATTAAACAACTACTCTAAATTTTGTCAAAACATGACTGATGCAATTATTTTAAAAACCTTGTTGACTTTTACAACGCCTTTTGTTTCATAGTAACTTCCACTTGAAAGAAATTTCGAGACGAAATTTTCTAAAGTAGGGGAGACTGTGACAACCGTCACCCTCATCTTTTAGAAAGTTGTCAATTTTAGTCCTTGTAAATTCCATTTGCTCAATTAAAAAAAAAAAACTTGAGTTTCACTTAATTTTAATGTTTTTGCCTTGAAGTACTTGCATTTTAATTGAAAACAATTTGACGTACTTCAAATAATATGTGTTCATATTTTACTAAACAATTACAACTATTCATATGTATAATATTTAAATGCAATATTATTATTATATTAAAGAAGCTAATAAATTTAGATGAGCAAATGTAGGTTGTAATTATTGTAAGTCAAAACTTAATTAATCAATTTGGTTCTAGCAATACTAAACATTAGAGTGATTTATAATAATTGAGATAATGAATTGTATTGAATTTTGATTTAAGCTGTTCTTTTATTCAAGCTAAACAAATCGAGAGTTATGAACTTATGATACCTTTGGTTTATAAGGAAAAAGAAAGTTTTGTATCAAAGAATTAACATGTAGTTTTAAAATCCACCAACAATTTAAACCCACATTCAATTCTTTTATGTTTTGTCTCAACCATTTGAAACTTCCACATAATAAGTATCATTTGATGGCAATTATGAAGTATTAACTTAACATATATCATTATGATATGTGTGTATATATATAGATGTAACTTTCATACTTTATCTAATGCTCATTTCCTTCAAAACCCACTAAATTAAACATCCCATGACCTTCCTAGACCCTTGCACATCATAAACCACATCAAAACATGCATAAAACACGATCTAAAACTCTGTTCTTCGACCACAATGTGCGATTTTTAGCATTTTCTTTTTCGGGTCTGAAACGTGATAGTAAGTTCCCTATTCTTGTGCCATTTTGTTCGTTAGATCTTTCTTTACAAAAGCCCTATTGATTTAGGTTCCATTGTTGTGGAATTCAAGGTATTGGATTTCTAGGGTTAGGGTTTAGTTTTGGGGAACAAGATGAAGTTTATTGATATTATAAAATGTTTTATTTTCAGTTGAAATAGCTTGTATTTTTTTTTTATTTTATTTGTACTTAATTAGTTATAATAAATCATTTATTAACTCATAATGCCTAAAATCGGTTTTATAAATTTAATATTTTACAAAACGGAAGTATTTTATGATCCAAAGTCATAATCATCATTATTTTTATTCATTGTATAACTTACAACTGTTTATTCAATTCTTTATAATTATTGTAATTATTTACAATTATAGTCTAATTAATTAATTTCGTTCGAAACATATTCTTATCTAAATATTCAATTGGTAATATTTAGAGTACTAAATCATAATCATAGACTTTTACCATATTTTTTTTGTGACACATATTAAATTGTTTATAAAAAGAAACTCTAATTCCCCAAATCAACTTAGCAAACCCTAATGCCTTAGACCCTAGATACTTTAGACTTTTAGACATTTCCTTATTAGTAATTATATACATTATAGGTTGAATTCCTCGGAATTGGATTTTGATCGCTTTCGCAAACTGTGAGTATATCTTTCCCCTTTTTACTGTTTTACTACTTTGGGGTGACTCATGTACCTATATATTAATCAAGTTTCAATTTCTTATACTTAATGCAATTCTCATGTGTGTTTGCTTTATGTTAATTGGTGTGTCTATGACTTGTCAAAATCATTAACCGCTGGGCGGCCTAGCTTTTCAATGAATAGTACTATGGTATACCCCCTTGAGACTCTGTTGAGAGAATCTTGGTCATTGTCTTGTTAATTCATTATTCAGTTGGTTAGTCATGTGTTAGTCATTATTCTCAGGTTTGGTTTTGAACGGATATTACTTATTACATAAATGCAAATGGTACCGCACATGAATTGCTAAACACTTTTCTACTATATTTATTTAAACAGGGTATGCTCACCAATACATTTTTGTATTGACCAAATTATTTTGTACATGTTTCAGGTTGTTTTGAGATGCATTCTTTAAGCTTTCGGATTTTTATTTAGATTTTGATTCATTGTATCTCAATTTAGTTGGCAGTTAGAATCGTTGTATTTCATTTCAATGTAATAAATTATTTAATCAATGTATTCAAAAATTTACACTTTAGTCCATGAGCTATTGAACAATCGTCACTACGTGACACCTCGATGTTTCCGCCATCGGTTGGGGTGTTACAATGACATTGATCCCACTAGTTAAGCCATGGGTGAGATCTTCCCAAGACTCGAGAATCCAATACTCGTGTTTTCATTTTCTTGATCCTATTATCATTTTGTACCCAATTTTGTCGCACTCATAAGCATATAACATCTAGAAATTTCCTTGCATACCATTGTGTACGAACACCGATTTGGGGATTTATCATATTGATTACGTTTATTTTAATCATACAAGACTCTACCTTACATTCATTTGAAACATTTGGACATGACACTTGATCTTACAGAGCTTTTCTAAGAAAAACATCATTGCTTGATTGAAACCTGATTCGACTATCCATTGAACATTTAATGATTCATGATACTCGTAAACTATTCCTATAGGCCACTAAGATAACACTTACACTTAATGGTTGTAGTGCTTACAAACTTGCTTGCATGTGTGTATTATCCACGCAACTCAGATAAACACCTCATTTAAGGGCTCCTCGGATGAGTGGTAGCCCATACTTAAATACTATTATTGCAAACCCATACAATTGACCTCATTATTACATGGCCTCATTTCATTGATAACATCTCATTGTAACTCAACGTGATTGTTGTGTCATCTTCTTGTGAAATTTATTTGCGTTAATGTGTTGTTAGGATAGGATCATAGAAGGACATAAAACCCTAATGTAAGGTAAATTGATGATTCCGGTCCGGAACGTAATCATGAATTTACAGGTGCGTTAGGGTAGTGTGAAATTCTATTAGAGTTTTTGGGAAGGCGTCCAGTACGTTTTCAAGGTATCAAAGGTGTGGTGGGTTAGCTGCGGTACACCCTGTATACAAACACTAATGATGCATTGAAAGTGAGACTGGAAGTCGGACCAGGAACAAACTCTAGTTACTTGGTAGTTCATTTAGTCTTTCTGTAGTCAATCAACTCGTACATTTATCATAGGATTCCTAAACTTGAAACTTAGTGAATTACTAGATCTTTATTTTCCTTATTACTCGAGACGAAACTAATCCAATCCTTAACTCACATCTATCAAACCCCTTATCCAGATCATTCGAATTTTCCAAACAACAGTTATCTTAATTTTTACCCAAGCATCCATAACTCTATGTTTCTAATAACTCCGGGACGAAGTTTCTAAAAGTAGGGGATGCTGTGACATCCGTCACTTTTTCATTATATATATATATATATATATATATATATTTTTAATAACAATAATAATAATGAAAATAATAATAATAAAAATAATGATAATAAGTTACAAGCTTAGTCTAGTCCAACACCACTTAAACCCATAACCAAACCATAGCCCAAACCCCCTTCAACCTTTGTGGGTTACCTGAGCCCACGTTCAGCCCAAGATAGCAGGCCCATCCACAAGCCGGCCCATTAGCCCTTTTCCTTCTCCCTCTGTTTAAAAAAAAAAAAAAAAAAAAACAGCTCTGTCGGGACTCGAACCCGGGCAGAAGCTGTACAACCCTCACGTCCTGACCATCCGAGCTACAACTCGTTACTCATTCAATCCCAATTCTAATTTTATTTAAACCAAATTTCGTTGCTCCTTTCCCCTTTTGAACTGTTACGCGCAGCAGCAGTAGCAGCTCACAAATCACCAAGGTCAACGATCCTTGACCCTTGATTGAAGCTGATTTGGAAAGCCTTAACCACTATTACGCATACCGAGTCAAACGAACAGAAATTTCGCATCTTGGACCGCGTTTAACGGCCTTAATTGAAGCCTTATGACTCGTTTTTTATGACCAAGCTTGAACCCACACCCAATCCGTATAAATACACGATATTAGCTCGATCAAATACACACACATACTCCTAAGGAGCCGAAATACAAACCCTCACACTCAATTTATGTTTTAATTCGCTCTTCGAAGTATACTAGCTCGGTTTGACTTTATTGTTGACCATTCGTTCGTGGTCTTTAAACGCGTGATAAGGTAACGATTGACACTTTGGTTTTGGTTATCGGCCACTGACAGACAATAGCCCCAACAAATCAGAAGCTATTGTCTGTTAATCGCTACTATTAGATGGCTAGGGTTCATGTGATACGATTTGGGGATGAAGTATCATACAGACCATTGTTTATATTTCAAACACACAGAGGTTTATCACCAACTGATCAGTAGATCAGTTGGTATATGTCTTTTGTTTAAAACGTTGGGTCGCCCAGAGACAAGGGTTCGAGTCCCATAAACAACACATTTACTTTTTTTTTTTTTTTTTAAATCTATTTATCTATATACTCTCTAATCTTTTAAAATCAGTTTTAAATACTAAACGTGTTTTATAAATTCTATAAAAATTATTATATGATCTTCAAATGATAAAGTTCATCACCCAATTTTTAGTTTTTCAAAAATAAATTATTTAATATATATTATTAATAATACAAGTTTATTCATTTATATTTATTAAATTCTATAAAAATATCTAAACGATTTTATTATATCTCACAAAAATTATCCTAAACTTGTACAACAATATACATCTCAGAAAATATTTTTATTTCAGAAAAACCGTTTATTTTATATTTTTAATTAATTTTTGTTAGTTTAATCATAATTAAATCATAATAAATTCATTTCTCAATATTTTTGCACCAAAATTTTATACAAATTGTTTCTAACTATCTAGAACTGAAATACAATTTTTAATTCAGAAATTATTGGATTTTAATATTTTTAGATATTAAAGTCATATTTTGACAATTTGAAATTATTAAAGTAAATATTCTATTTTCAAGAAAATAATTTTATAAAAATTATTTTCATAATCAAAATCTTATGTTGTGACTATATTTAACTTAAAATTTTACAAAAAGACTTTTATTTATGTATTTAGTAAATTTCTCATATTTTAATAAACAATTTGTTTATTAATCAAATAAACGTTTATCCCCAAATTCAAAGCCCTAGAAATACATGTATCCTAGAGTTATTTCCCTTACACATTATCAAATTCTTTAGGTTGATACTTTGAGATAATTTCCAACACATATTTCGTTGTCCAAGTTCAATTTCAAGTTATTACGTGAACTGTGAGTATTCCTATCCCCTTTTTGCTTTTATTCATTTTTGGGGTGTTACATGTACACTATTACAATTTCAAATACAAGTTTACATTTTTACAATACAATTCTAGTACTATGTGCATTGCTTACAACGTGCTTTATGCTTAGACAATACATGTGGATTACATTTGTACTTAGTGAAATCATTAACATGGTACAAGCCGACCTTAACATTGGATAGCGCTATTTGGATTGACAACCCGCCTAGATTGATTCTCCCCCTTTTTCATCGGAGAATCCGTGGCCAGTGTTAAACTTTTATCCATTTATTGGATAAGTACACTACAGTTCATACAGTACATTATACAGTCACAGGGTTGATTTCGCTCATTTGTATGATACATAGTTTACATAATTGCACTGTAGCTTGCACTTGAATTGTATAATTTTTAACCTACTATATATATCAAAACTAGGAATGCTCACCAACATTTCATATGTTGACCAAATCTATTTTGTACATGTTTCAGGTGCAGTTTGATCTAGTGCTTTATCAAGGAACATTTAGTGCTTTATTTTAATTCAGTTATTTCAATATTTACATTTCATTTAGACAATGTATTTTCCATTTCCATGTAAGACAATTTTAATTATTCAATAAATATTTACATTTTAGTACCATGAGCTTTTGAACAATCGTCACTACGTGGCACCTCGATGATTCCGCCATCGGTTGGGGTGTTACAATATGTTCTCTTATTATTCCAAAATAATTGTGGTTCCGTTTTAAGTCGTTTTTTTTTTTACTAAACCAATACACAAAGACGGTGACTTCGGAAGAGCCACCTAAAATATTTACAGTTTTGCTAGTTTTTTTTAGTAAAAGTATTTGCACTTTTGTTAAACGAACCACAGATTCATATATTAACAAATTGTTTAAAATGATAGTTTGTACAAATGAATTGTATCATATCTCAAGTATTGTAATCCTAGATCTATTTATACAAAGTTTGAGAAGTTAAAAATATTATTATTATTATTATTATTATTATTATTTTGGTATAAATAAAATATTAAGTTTTATATTGACACAAAACTATACTAATGTTATTTTACATACTAATGTATAAATAAATATTTGCTTGTTGTAATCACCTATTCGGAACTTTACGAGCAAGTCACTTAATTTTAGCTAATATTGTTATTTTGTTTACATAACTAATCAATTTGAATTACTATTATAAATAATTCTTTTTAGAATTTACGTTTATACTATATCATATGAAGTTAGTATTTGTGCTTAAAACAAAATATACCATAAACACAAATCATCTCTTAAGGGTCACAACATTAAGCACCCATACTTAAATCAAGAACTCTAGAATCTATGCAAGCCTTAAGGTGAGTATATCTTTCCCCTTTTTCATGTTTTACACTTTTGGGGTGACTCATGTACGCTTATTACTTCATTCACTTAATCATGGTTTATTCTATATTCACAATCGCAATTCTTGTATGTGTTTTACTTGTTGATTCGCTGATAGTGTGTACTTATGACCTGAATCATTAACCACTGGGAGGCCTAACATAGCAATAAATAGTACTTAATTATTGTTATGTGTGAACGATTATTCATCGCCTACTATGAGCGAATACTATATATATGTGACTCTTGATTCATTGAACGAAAGGTTTGATTTTGGGTAACATTTGTACATAGCTTGAACACTAAATTGTAGACACTATAACACGTGAATTGCGAAACATTTTTCTACTATATGTATTCAAAACAGGGTATGCTCACCAATACATTTTTGTATTGACATATACTATTTTCGTACATGTTTCAGGTTATTATTGAGACGTTTCTTTTAAGCTTTTGGATTTATATTTAAGCTTTGATTTCATTGTAATCTAGTTAGACTTGACACTTTAGAATCATTGTACTTTGTATTTTTTTTCCTTTCAATGTAATAAACTATTTAATTCAATGTATTCAAATTTACACTTTAGTACCATGAGCTATTGAGCAATCGTCACTACGTGACACCTCGATGTTTCCGCCATCGGTTGAGGTGTTACAGATGGCAACCGTACTTCCACAAACTTTTCAATGGTGAAGGTGCATACCAGGACGAAAGCGACATCCCGATTACGCGAGGGAACAACTTTTTTTGTAGGCGTATCACACAAAGAGAGGTGAAATCATCACTTAGGAAGATGGGAAGGGCTAAGGTGGTTGGCCCAGACAACATACCAATTGAGGCGTGGAGGTGTTTAGGAGAAAAAGGAGTCCATTGGCTAACAAACTTATTCAATCGTATTTTTGAATCTGGAAGAATGCCAGACCAGTGGAGGAGAAGTATTGTAGTGCCTTTATATAAGAACAAAGGAGATGCCCAAAGTTGTGGGAACTATAGAGGAATTATGTTGTTAGGACATACTATGAAATTGTGGGAGAGGGTGATTGAGACTAGACTTAGAAAGCAAACTCAGGTTTCAGTAAACCAATTTGGTTTTATGCCAGGGAGGTCTACTACGGAAGCGATACACATTCTAAGGAGATTGATGGAAAAATATATAGAGAAAAAGCGGGATCTACATATGCTTTTCATTGACCTAGAAAAGGCATACGATAGTGTACCTCGTAGGTTGATTTGGGAAAGTCTAGAGGGTATAGGGGTTCCTAGGAAGTATTTAGACTTAATAAGGGATATGTATGATAGGTCAGTGACTAGCGTTCGATCGCCGGTAGGAGATACTGATTTTTTCCCTGTGGAGGTAGGACTCCACCAAGGGTCTTCTTTGAGCCCTTTCCTTTGTGCTGTTGTCCTAGATGAGTTGTCTAAGATGATTCAAGAGACGGTTCCGTGGTGTTTACCTTTTGCGGATGATATTGTGTTAGTTGCCGAGAGTAAACAGGGCTTAAATGAGAAGTTGGAGGACTGGCGAGTAGCTCTAGAGGGCAAAGGTTTTAAGATTAGTCGATCTAAGACCGAGTATTTGTATTGTGATTTCAGTGGCGTAGAGAATGATGAGGATACCCAGATTACCATTGGAATTCAAGTGTTTCCGCAGTAACTAAGTTCAAGTATTTGGGATCGTTTGTACAAAGGGATGGGGAGATCGACAGTGATGTAGTACACCGCATTCAAGCTGGATGATGTAAGTGGAAAGCAGCCACTGGAGTATTGTGTGATAAGAGATTTCCTGTTAAATTAAAGGGGAAATTTTATAGGGCAGCAATTAGACCTGCTATGTTATATGGGACGGATTGTTGGGCCATCAAGAAAACACATGCACATAAGATGGACGTAGCAGAGATGAGGATGTTGAGGTGGATGTGTGGGCACACAAGGTTAGACAGGATAAGAAATGAGGTTCTTAGAGAAAGGTTGGGAGTAGCTAGTATATCCGATAAGATAAAGGAGGGGAGACTAAGGTGGTTCGGGCATGTGAAGAGGAGACAGATGACGGAGCCAGTTAGGGCGGTGGAAAACCTTACTGTGGAGGGGAGGAGGGGTAGGGGTAGGCCCAGGTTGACTTGGGATGAGAGGATTAGGAAAGATCTACAAGAGTTACACCTCTCTGAGGACATGGTCCAGGATAGGAGTTTGTGGAGACTTAGGATTAAGGTTAAAGACTGTTAGGATAGGTTCATAAGAGCTTTTAGATGTGGCATAGGAAATTAGATTTCACCCTCACTTTTTTGTTGGTCTTTACACGTGATTGTCTTCTTGTGCTTTAGGCGTTCTTTATATGTTATTTCTCGTTGTTTATCTTTTACTTTTGCCATGTAGTCTTTCCGCCATTTATGTGATATTGATAGTTTAAATTATTATCATTTTTTTTTGAGCCGAGGGTCTCTTTGGAAGCAACCTCTCTATTCTCAGGGATAGAGGTAAGGTCTGTCTACATCCCACCCTCCCCAGACCCTACCAATAGTTTACTATTTGTGGGATTCACTGGGTATGGTTGTTGTTGTTGTTTGTTCGAAGAATATACAACGTTTATAATAATGAACGTGCCTTTATCACAATCTTCTTCATTTTCTTCTGCAACATCTGTTAACCTAATTGTTTTAGGTTTAAACGTTCTTCATGAAATATAATCGAAAGTATTTCACAACAATAACAAGTGTTTATTCATCACTTATTATTCTTTAACATTTAGTACAATGCTCTGGTTTTTTATTTTTTGACTGATTTTCTGTTCTAAAGTTCAGTATAATCGATTTTTTTATGTATTTGATTGTCTAATCTTACGAAATGTATAATCGTTCAGAAATCGTTTGAATAGAAGTTTTGATTTTGGCTTTGTTTAACAAAAAAACAGTTTCAAACGTTTTTTTTCCTAATCTACCCCTGGTTTGTTTAAGCCGGCAATAATTAAGTTTTTTAATTACCACCTTGCCGCGCCTAAATCTAATGGCTGTGATGTTAAAAAAAAATAATGGATGTGGATCCTTCCTATACTTTTTACGTTAATAACGCTTTTCATGTAAGATTACTCGGCCAATGATCTGTGGACCAATTGGTTACATAGTGAGGTGTGCATGTTTTACTCCACAAGTCGGGGGGTTCGACTCCGGTTTGTGGTGGTTTCCTGCGCGAGTTGCGGACTGGGGGTCAAGACACGTGGAAGGGCGACTCGGTCTGGCAGCCACTCTTTCAGGGCTTAAATGCCCACCGCGGAAGCTCGAACCCGGGCCGAGATTCACCCCAAGTGACGAGTTAAACACGGGACGCCGTTCAAAAAAAAATGTAAGATTACTCGCCCGACCCCACACCCTCCGAATTATTTTATTTTCGAAAGTTAGGGCTCCAAAACCCCCAATATTTTGGCGTCGTCTCCTTCGGCGCTATCAAAACCTTGTTCACTTCAGTAACAATGGCTAACGACGCAGATATGAGCAGCTGGACTGATCTTCTACATTCCTCTTCTAAACTTGTCGAACAAGCTGCTCCTTCTGCCCAGTTTCCTCCTCTCCAGGTTATTCTTCTTATTCTTCTTCTTATTATTATTATTGTTGTTCCTCTTTTTATTTCATTCATATCGTTTCCTACAATGCTTAGTATGATTTACACTCTGTTTATCACTCTCAGAGAAACTTGGATCAATTAGAAGCCTTGTCTAAGAAGCTCAAGTCCAAAACCCTAAGAACCGAAGCACCGTCTCAATCAATTGCAGCCACACGGTAGGTTTTCATTATTGTATATTTAATTAGTTTTCTGTTTTTTTATTAAAATATTAATTATTTGCTGCGTACTCTTTGTTAGAATATTTTAGATAATTGATGGTTTATCCAAGTATTTGTATCAACCAAACATTAGAAAATAAGAGATGAACAAACTTGAATGGAGAATGTATTTAGAAACGGTTCGACTGACGGCTCTCATATAGTTGAGAATTGAGATTAAGTTGGTACTGAAAAACTAGGAGTTGCAAGAGAAGAAATTAGCATGGAGTTGGTGGAGAGTCGGAACCTCATTTTAGTTGGTCACCGGCTTTAGTTATTAAGATGTATTAATAATGCATTAAGAGTAAGTAATGTGAACTTTTGTAGTTTCATCCGAATGTTGAATTAGTAATAATTATTTTTCAACACTAGAGTACGTTGGAGTTTATTTCTTAGGGTACCGTGTAATTGTGCGTGATTTTGTACTGAATAGTGGATTTGGATGTAACTTACTGTTTAGTGAATGAAGATGTTGCCCACGTTAGAAGTGAGTGCATTTTGTAGTTGTGGTTAAAGTTTGGAAAACCAGGCTTCACTTGCGTTTTTTTTCAAGAAGGCGGTGATGCTGATTTGATAAAACATGTATCTTGGTTATAAAATGAAGTTGTTCAATAGAGTCGTCCTGATTTTGAATTTGCATTACACGTGTCGTTTCATACAACATACAAGAAGACAACTAAAAAGTATTACGGAAAGGCACTAGATGTAAGGAACTAAGGATGCTATTTATGGTTCTTGATCTTGGATGATGGATCCTTTTGTTTTTATTATTAGTTCACTGAACTTCCTCTGTTTGATGTTTAGAACTGGGAACTCAAGTTTCTGATACGTGGCACCTGTTAATATGTGTGGTCTGTTAACTTATGTGCAGGCTACTTGCACGTGAGGGGATAAATGCTGAGCAACTGGCACGTGATCTAAAATCATTTGAGCTAAAGGTATTGTTTAATTAACTTGTTGCATGTCAGGTTAATTTAATTTGCCTGATTATGTGTACTGTCACATGTGTAGTTTCTTTCTCAAGGGTGGTGAGTTTTGTCTTTTGATGCGAAAATAAAATTTAGTTCAAGTTATCCTTTCCCACATTTGTTTAGAATTTGACTTTAGTTCTTTTGGATATTCTATGTTATTTAGTTTCGCAATGCTTGGTTTTGTTGTTTTGAGAATTGTGTGTCTATATGGTAATTTTATTCTTGTGCCATCCGTGTTAATTACCTATTTCCTCATTTTTACTTCGTAAAATCTTGTAACTTTGTTGTAGACAACTTTTGAGGATGTTTTTCCGGCCGAGGCTACAAGCGTCGAGGAATACTTGCAGCAGGTACTTAACACTCTACTGTTGCAAATTATTGAACTAAATATGCATGGACTGTGTTCTCACAGCCATACATGAAATGTCAGCTGTTACTAAGTTAATGATATTCGTTTTGCAATTTCATAATCTCAGGTTCATGAAATGGCCATGGTCTCCGCTGTTCAGGAAGCTCAGAAAGATAATCTTAGAAATTTTAGTGATTACATGATGACAGTTTTAGAGGTTAGTTCCTACAAGGAGTCCAAGTTTCTTGTCATTTGTCAGTTCTGCCATTTATATATACCTGTCTAGTTACATAGTTATACATGGTCACTTGGATCTCCACTCATCATTTATGGAAGGACATGTCAATTTGGACTTACAGCACTCACTTTTCATTATCCAAACATTTTTTGACATGTCTAGACATTAAAAAAGTTTTGTGTTATTGCTTTTATTTACAAACATTATGATGGACTATACCAAAAGGCAAAAACCAGTGATAAAAATCTGCAAAGTTTCTCTTCATAAACAAGAATAAACTGCAGTTGAAAAAACATGCGGGTGAAAATTGTGTTTAGAGAATTATGAGATGGACGTAAATGAGTAATGTTTAGTATTATCCTTAATGTATATTAAGATACTTTGATAATTGATATGTTCTTGCTCCTTATGCTTTTAATTTTAAATGCCTTTTTTGTTTATGTTTTTTTAGGATGACTGGCAAAAGGAAAAAAAGGGATTTTCTTCACAGTATGAGCCGCATTTCGACATTACCAAGGACCAATGTAAATGAGTCAAGCTTTGGGGCTAGCCGTTCAGGACCAATTTTATCTCTAACATCTACCCCTCATGCTTCATCTGGTCCTTCTAGCATGGAGCTTGTGCCAGTAGCTGATAAGCCAGCCATTGATAAAAAGGCTGAAGCATATGCTGAGGTTGTTAAGACTCTCAATGATGCCAGACAACGTGGGTTAGCATTTAAAGTAAGTTTGCGTATAGTCTCAGTTTCTACGTTTGTAGATTCCATAAACATTTGTGTTAGAAGATGGACAAGGTTGTATGGTTAATCACTCAGTTTTGATATGTGTAATTTATTCTATTCACCAGACAGCTACTGCTTTCAAAGGTGCATATGAAAGTCTTGGTTTGGATTCTTCTGGTGGTAAATCTGTTACCATGGGTAAGATTTGGCATCTAGTTCAGGTACACACTTACTATGCAATCTTGTTCATATGACTTGTAACTTTATCATTGGTAATGTAGACACATGTTGTATAATCGTAATCCAATATCTTCTCATGGCCTTATGCTATTTCAGACTTTGATGGGCGAGAATTCAAGTGTTCCAAGAAACGTTTCAAAGAAAATGGCACTAATAATTGGTGCAAGGAGACACCTGGAGTGGGGGCATGAAAAGTATATCATGGAAATGATACAAAGTCATCCGGCACAGGTTATAAAGGATATTTTTCGCTTTGTTTTCTTTAGCTGAATTTTTTCATTTAATCCAACATTCTTTGCTTTATGCTTTGTACTATCTCTATATGAACTGTATTTTGTTTAATATCTTGTTCAGTGAGGAAAAATTGCTCTTCTTGCATAAAATTTGATTTTTACTGGTCTTTAACTTTTCTTACTTTAGGCTGCTCTTGGTGGAGTGGTTGGAAACTTGCAGCGGATTCATGCTTTTCTTAGGGTCTGTGGTCATTTCTTACTTCTATCAACATATTATACTCAATGTGTCTGTATCTTACTAACTCAAATTTTCTAATGTAGATCCGTTTGAGAGACTATGGTGTTCTTGATTTCGACGCCGGTGATGGTCGTAGGCAGCCTCCTGTTGATACCACATGGCAGCAGGTGCATTTTGGTCTACTTATTATCCATTTACTTTCACTGGTGCATTAAATTAAGTTACTAATGTTTTGTCTATATCAGATCTATTTCTGCTTGAGAACTGGGTACTATGATGAGGCAAGGGATGTTGCTACACGCTCCCGTGTTTCCCACCAATTTGCATCCCAGGTACTGATCTTGTGATCTAGTGATATTATTTTCAAGTCTTTCAATTAAACCGGTCAACTCATTTTTAAATTGGCAGCTGGCAGAATGGATCACAAATGGAGGCATGGTATCAGTGGAGACGGCTTCTATTGCTGCAGAAGAATGTGAAAAAATGTTAAGAATGGGTGATCGAGCAGGCCGGGGTGCTTTTGACAAGAAAAAGTTACTTCTGTATGCACTCATATCTGGGTCCCGCAGGCAAATTGATCGCCTGCTTAGAGAACAGCCTACACTTTTCAACACCATTGAGGATTTTTTGTGGTTCAAGCTGTGTGCTGTTCGAGACTCTACTTCTGTTGTTTTAAATGAGGGTGTATCACCTTACAGCTTGGATGATTTGCAGGATTATCTGAACAAGTTTGAACCATCTTACTATACAAAGAATGGAAAGGACCCTTTAGTATACCCATACGTGTTACTGTTGAGTATACAGTTAGTTCCAGCTGTCTTGTATCTGTCCAAGGATATTGGAGATGAGGGATATAACATAGATGCTGCTCATATAGCAATTGTTTTAGCAGACCACGGTGTGTTGTCTGATGTTGGTGGGACAGGTCATAAAATAGGGGTGATGGATGCTTTTGCCGAGTCAGCTAGCATTATTAGACAGTACGGTTCACTTTACATGAGGCACAATAATCTTTCTATGGCATTGGAATATTATGCACAAGCTGCTGCTACAGTGGGTGGTGGACAGCTTTCATGGTCTGGAAGAGGAAATGTAGATCAGCAAAGGCAACGGACATTGATGATGCAGCAGCTTCTTATGGAAGTATTATTACGTGATGGTGGAATTCTTTTGTTGCTTGGGCCAAGAGGGGCTGGTGAAGAAGGTGAATTAGGACGGTTTTTGAGTAATCAAAAAGATAGGCACCAGTTTCTGGTTGAAGCTGCTCGCCAGTGCCAGGAAGCCGGGCTTACTGACAAAGTAACTCTCTTTTTTCAGTTTAAGCAATAACTAATCGTCTTAGTTGTGCCTTTTAATATACATTAGAAAAAGTTAATCACCGTTTTCTGTAAAATTCATTTTGATTTTCAGTCTATAGAAATTCAGAAGAGAATTGGGGCCTTTTCAGCAGCATTAGATATCATTAACAAGGGTCTCTCTGAAGCTATATGTTCTTTATCACGTGGTAGACTGGATGGTGAGAGCCGGACAGCTGGGCTTGTTCATTCTGGAAATGAGTTGCTTGAGACATTTAAATACTATCCGCATGTCAGGTCAGATCTTAACTTTCGTTCTGAAAATCATTATTATAATTGTGATGATATTAGGCTTACATATTGTTGCATTTTGGTGGAGTAATACTTAATAGTGATTTTATTATCTGTTTTGTTGTTTCTCATCCTTACATTATTGATATCCGTATCTATGCCTTAAACCCTTCCATAGTTTTTTTTTTGGTGCTCAAGTGTCTCATTTTCTATAAAGTTCCCTGCTGTGTGAATTTATCTCCTTCGGCAATCATTTCTGTCTTGCATTGTCAGTCATGAAATGGTAATTTCTCTTGGTTAATAATTTTAGATTCTTTAAAGGTTTTCATAAGAGGAAATTAGCAAGTAAAATAGGCATCAATTTAACATACACATCTTTGGCGTAGGTGACAATTTTGACCCGTTTGCTTATATGGGTTGATTAGGTTATGTTCATCTCTAACAGGTCTATGGTTAAACTCATAAAATTTGCTAAAAGGACACAAGCCATATGGTGCATTTTTAGAGCATGTATTAATCTATTCTAAATGTTTATAAAGATGCAATTATTTTGGACAAATAGTGTTTTGGGTCTGCCCAACTTGAAAAAATGAACCATTTTGTTTTTGACATGTTACTCGATCTGTCTGACCTGTCTGTTTGCCGTGGCCGAATTTAATATTCATTGTTTTGTAGTTCTAATCTGAACTGTTAGTAATCTTTCATGATGACCTGAACACTTATCTTTTTTTTCTTTCTGATAACTTGTCAAAATTTCGTTGTGCAGTCTCCAAGAGAGAGAATATGTGTTGGAGCAAGAAACATTGTTAAGACAGCTTGAGACAATTTTGTCTATCCATAAGTTAGCGAGACAAGATCATTATCTTGATGCTTTAAGGGAGGTCGCCAAGCTTCCATTTCTTCCATTTAATCCTCTAGCACCTGACACCTCAACAGACATGTTTCAAAATTTGTCTCCTTATGTTCAAGCATGTATTCCAGATCTTCTTAAGGTTTCTCTTCATTGTATAGACAATGTCAGAGATACAGATGGGTCACTTCGTACATTGAGGACCAAGGTATGTATGTTGTCATAAATATAAAATATTACCCGTTCGGTATCCCAATTCCCAAAAATGCAAATCTCAGGACTTAGTCACTTAGCAGATAGCTTGATAAAAGTCTAGGACTAATGATCAATTACCTAAGATACCTTTAGTTAGGTGAAGCTAAGTAAGCATCTCTCTCTTTCTTCCTTGAGGGAAGGTTTGCATCCCATCCTACCTTCCTTAGACACTACCAAGTACCGATAGTTTGCTATGAGTGGGATTTTACTTGGTACATTTGTTTGTTCAAGTAAAATTGTGTGAACCTTGACTAATCTTTACTAAGATTCTTTAGTTATTGTTAATGGAAAATATAGAAGTTTGCAAAGTAATCTTTCCAAAAAGGAAATGTTGCATACTTGAAGATTATGGTCACACAACAATTTAAAACTTAAGATTAGGGTCATTTCCACTTAAATATGTTAATTGTATTACTGATGGTTTCCTTTAGGAGTTGAAGTAGAGGCAGCAAAATAGGCACACTAGACATGTTAGGTAACGGGTCTAAACTGGTTCCTGTCAAAACAGCGGTTTTTATTCGGGTTTCAGTGTTTCACCGGCCTGCCCACACCTTTTGACCACTTTTTGTATTTTTATTTAAATTATTTAATGTATTAAATAAAATTTTAAAAAACTATATTTGTAAAAAAATAATAATTATTTTTTTCTTACTTTTGAGGTTTTATGCATTTGAAAACACTGGGTGATTTTGACCTGGTTGACCTATTAAAAGTGTTTTACCCAAGTATCAGGTTTTTACCTGTTCGGAGATGAAGTGCAACCCAATTTGTCGGGTTAAATATATGGGTTGAAATTGCCACCCTGGACACTATTAAAAGTTCTGTCTAGTACTAGGCTTTTCTAGGGTTATTTTGTGTTTAATATTTAAGGAAGTTTAACTTACTTCTCTTGTGCAGATTGCAAATTTCCTTGCCAACAATTTAAATCGCAACTGGCCACGTGACTTGTATGAAAGAGTAGCACGTACCTTGTGAAACTGAAGTTCTTTGTGAGATTTTTCTTGGTGAGTCGAGCAAGAAATTCAGTTTTATGCAACTATGAATGTATGGTTATTGTTATTATTTTAACAGTGCATATGATGCTATTGTAGTTGTGTTTTCATCTGCAAATGCCAATATCTAGAACTCTTTTTGTGTTTTGGGATGTGTTTTAGTAAGTGAATACCACTCCAAATTAGTTTTTTTTTTTTTTGGTTAAATAGTCTTGGACGGGTGGTTTAAAGTGGTTTTGTAACATATATCTGGTCGGTTCGATGCATAGTCAGTTTTGGATGGGATGACGCATGGTCAACTTGTGGTTTTGTAACATATATTAGTCTAATAGTTTAAAAATTGCATTTCTAGTCCATTAGTTTGCTAATTCATTCAGTTTCAGTCCACACACTAACTCATTAGTGTAATTTTGTTAAGTCATAATAAAAAGACTATGATACCCTTAGTATTTACATTTATCTTTTCTTTTAATAATTTATACATATATATGTACACACACAAACACTTCTACATACGCGCTCTCCCTCCTCTCTTTGAATACCCTAACCCCACCCACTCATTCACCACCACCAATGCCACCACCGTTAACAACCACAACCTATTTCCGCCGCTGCATATTTAGATATGGTGCCACCACCATTCCTCACCCACTACCTACACTCACCACAAATCGAACCACCCCATTTACACCCACTCGTAACAACCAACATCGCCCCCATCATCCCTCTTCCACCACCAATCCGCGGCCTACTTAACTTGAAACCCCACAACTCCTCTCCATCACAAACCTCTAAAACCCAACCTCCACAACCGTTGGCTAACACATCAAAATCCTAACCCCGCCCAACAAGGGGTGGATTTGGAAAATAGAAAGGACTTGTTAATCTTCAAGTAATGCAAGTTATAGTGATGGTGGCGGAGGTTTCATATTATGTGATGCTGACAGCGGTTCTCATGCTACACAACCTTTAGATCCCAAATCATTTATAAACACAAATCTGGCAGTGGGTGAGGAGTGGTGGTGGACTGGTGGTACAAGATCTGGAGATGTAGCGACAGAGGTAGGAGCTTGTGGTGGTGTGCGATTGGGTGGGGTTAGGGTTTTGAAAAGTGAGAGAGAAAGAGAGAGAAATTGAGTGTGTATGTATACGTGTATGTATGTATATATATAGGGTCAAGATCGTGTACAAAGTGTTTTTTTGTGAGAAGTGTGAGAAGTATTAAAAATTGATACTTAGGCATCATTTTTTGAACTTAGTCGTGATGTTTTGGATTGTTTTGCCTATAAAAACACCAAACATAACAATTAAAAACCGAAAACAATGTATTTTAAGCTTAAAACTTAAAACACCATGCTAAGAACATTAGCAGTGTGTTTTAAGCGTTAAGTAGTGTGTTTTAGTTGTTTTTTTTTTTAAATTTAATGACTATAATACCTTGTATTGTGTTTTAGATTGTTGTGTTTGGTGTTTTTCAAGTTAAAACAACCTAAAACATCATTCCTAAATCCAAAACATGATGTCTACATTTAGTTGGCTAAAAACAACCCTTTGGCAAATGAGGATGTGAAAGGATGTAAGACAGAGCACCATGCCAATGTGCAGGTAAGGGGGGACGGGGGGCCACCATAAAAGGTCACTGGTACCCCACTACCAGCACGGTAAGACCGTCGTCACCAGTGCTGGTAGGGGTCCCGTGAACCAAATACGGGTTGTTCTTACCGTGCTGGTTCAAGAGGAGAGAGAGTGTGGGCCTATATGTGTGAAAATAATTAATTATTAGGTAAAGAACCAGTGGAGTGCTGTCTTTAAAAAACTGTTTCAATAAAGTGATGTGGCAGTGCAGGATTTGTGTAAATCAGTGAAGTGAAAAATAAATCTAGGAGCACCCCTCCCCCACTAATAGGATAAGGAACCTTGGCAAGATCATTTCAAAATGTGTAGGTAATGCAATTATGAATGCTGCTTTGTGTATTTTCTAATATGAAAATTGAATCTCAATTGTCTATATGATAAACATTCTTATAGATCTATGAGAAGTTCAAAGCAAAATGGAGGCCAAAGAATGAGCAAAATCTGATGCTAATACTGCCAATGAAATTGCATGAACATGTAACCGCTTTGCTGATTATTGTTGATATAATGTTAATTTAGGATGACTTCTCGAGCTAAACAAGCTTTTATAGGTATTATGGTTGTGCACAACACAAAAACGTATTCAAGGCGCGTTGACTTCTATAGCTAAACAAGCTTTTATAGGTATAATGTTTGTGCACAACACAAAAACGTATTCAAAACGCGCAATGCGCGTCGCTGAAAAAACCTAGTTAATATTAAAAACCAACGTCAATGAATGATATCATACCAATAATTTTTTTAATACTTTATTTATGATATAATTAGTTTTTTTTTTCTAATTGACTTGGGGATAAGTAGATTACATATGATCTTATATAATTGCACATTTTTTAGGACATGGTTTCAGATAAGAGTTTATAGAGAAATATGATTAAAGTAAATGACTTATAGGATTTGACACTTAGGTAGCATAGCCGTGTATAAGGTGACTTTAGCTATAGGATTTTAGGCCTAGGTTGATTTATGTATCTATTTATTTTATTTTCTTGCATAAGGTGAAACTTGCATGCGGTTGTCTTCTTGTTTATATGTTTGTATGATGTTCTATGTGGTAATAGATTTTTGTGTACTATCTTACTAACTTATTCTTGTGGTTAGATGGTAGCGTAATATACCGGTGGTACTTTTCTCTTTGCCTGTCTGCTACTCTCGTTTTTTTTGAGCTAGGAGTCTCTTTCTTTAAAAGTAGCCTCTATATCCTCATGGGTAGAAATAAGATGTGCCTATATCTCACCCTCTCCTAATCATAGTAGTTTTTACTATTCATGGGATATACTCTCTATGATTGATTGAGTTAATAACTTAAGTTCATTATTTAAAAAAAAAAAAACAAATGCACAATTATGCTTAATTTTTTGTCAACATCCCAATATAAAACTTATTGAAAATATAGGTGTTTTTAAAATAAAATACCTTATTTAGTATCTTAAACTAATATTAACATTTTTTTTTTGCCAAGCACAGGTGCCAATCCAAGACTATACAAATACTATACCTAACCGATAGCAAGACATCACACAAAATAACATAAGGGGGATGAGGTGTCACCAGAAAAGGTCACGGGTACCCCACTACCAGCACGATAACACTGCCGCCCTCAGTGCTAGTAGAGGTCTCGTGAACCGTTTTCTGGTTCTATCTAACGGGCTGGTAAAGAATGATAATAATTACAACGGTCGAATTTAAGTATTTATTTTATTACTTTTTTGACCGTTTGAATATATTTAATATGAAACGGTAACATCTTTTTGACCGTTATTTTCAAATGGTATAAAAATGTGCACGGTTTAAATAAAAAAACACAAACAAACAACTAGATTAACTAAACTACTTTAAAACACAAACAAAACAAATGGATCCAAGGAAATCAAAGAGTGTTTCGAAGGGTGGGAGGGGAACCTCGAAATCTAAAGTCGGGGGTTCTAGTAGTCGAGGCAGAGGTTCGCCAGTTGGTCAACCTACAATCTCAACAAGGCGAAAAAACTTTAGCATTTTTAGAGGAACAACACGATTTGTTGAGACAAAGGCAATATGACCACGACTTGAATATGTATTCAAAGGTAAAATCTTTGGAGTTGGTTTGGAAACGTAAAGAAGAAATCGCGGTGAAATACGAATGAGACCGTTATTGGGTTGAAGACGACGAGGATGATGAAGGCGACTAGTAGGATAAAGGCGTTTGTATGTTTATTTTAATTGATGTTTCTTGTAAAAAATTTTAATTTTAACGGAACGGTTTCATTTTTTAAGTTTTACAAACGGTTCTTTTAAATCAAACGGTCAATTTTTTAAAACGGTAATTAAAAAAAAAGAAAACTAAAAAAATAAAGATTTCAGTAAAGTGAATCAGTGAAGTGATGTGACAGTGCATGACTCGTTAAAATCAGTAAAAGAAAAATACATTTCTCACCCCTTCCCTTAACAAAATATTTTAAAGGGATAAATTAATATTAATATTTAAAAATAAATTAACACTTTTACAGCCAACTGTATCATCACCAACAAAATGTAGTTCATCTTGAGTTCAACAATTCAAATCTATCTAACAAGACAACCAATTGCGATTAAAATCCCTAATACGCCTCTCCTTAATCCTAAATTTAGATCGTATTTAGTTAAGTCTTGAGTGATGCAACCGGTCTTGTACTCCAAGATAAAAACCCACACACACACACATCTTCAAGTAAGGATATTATTATTACGCTTCTATAACTTCCACTAGCCCTGGGTCGTCACACTCTCCAAATCGGCAAGTGTTGTTGCGCCGATTGGATTCTCCGTACATGTTTAAGATGGAGATTGATTCCTCTTCATCTGAACTTAATACGCCTCTTCTTAATCCTAAAGATCGTATTCTCAAGGTAGTATTATTATTATTTGCCCTAGTTTTGTACCCTAATTTGGGCATTATTCTTTATACTTCTAATTAGATGTTATTACTGTAACAGTTTAACTTGCTTCTGCTTTCACAAGTATTACGGTGTTAATGAATAGATCTCTAGTTTTTTTCTAGGGCAAAACATTATGTTATGATTATGTTTTTAAATAGGAGTATTGGATTTAAATGATTTCAACTATAAGCAGATTCCCGCTTTCAAGATATCGGTCACCGACTAACAGAATACTAAGGGTATGTTTGGTAAGAAGCTTTTAGGAGCTTTAAGATTCAAGCTTTTAAGAAAAAGCTCCTACTCAATAAAAAGCTTTGTTTGGTTGAATAGTTGAAGGAGATTGAAGCTTTTAGGTTAGGAGAAAAAGCTCTATATTGAAAAGCTACTAGTAGTACTAGCGTTTAAGAAAAAGCTCCTGCTAGCTACAAGCTTTTAATGAGTAAATGACACAAATACCCATTCTATAATAAAAATAAATAAAAAAAAACATGCATACAAGTTTTTAGTTAATGCCTATTTTGGTCATTTTATACATTTTATTAAAAGTTTTAGCTACTCTGCCAAACACAAAAATATATTTAAAAAGCTACAGCTATCAGCTTATAGCTTCCAGCCACCAACTAGTTTTGCTAAACATACCCTAATTGATTATATAAATGGAACATGATTTTTTTTAGTCATAGTTTGTTGGTGGCCAATATGTTAAAACTGGGACCACCAACACATTTTGTTAGTTGGAACTGGTGGCGCTTAATTGCTGATATTTAGGATTATTCAAATCCAATGCTTTTTATAAATATAAACTTTAAACCTATGGGAAAGGAGACTGGACATATGAATACATTTTTAGGTGAAAGTTTGAATAAGTTGTCTAATAGAGGGATTTTATTATACATGAAACTGAAAAATAGATAATGTTTGACGCCTCATTTAGATAACAAAGTCTTGGAAGTTATATCATGTTGACGTTTTTTTGTTTGAATCAGAGGCTAGCACTAATAGATGTTCCTGAAGAGAGTCTTGAGCATCCGTCTGGAATAATCACATTTGTTAAAAGAAATAGTTCGCGATTAGAAGATATATTTAATGCGATTTTACCAACTGATGATGAGATGGAGGCTGCCATTGACGCACAGGCAGACCCCAACATTGAAGATTTACTACATGAGAGCATGGTTTGGTTGCAGTGGTTGATGTTTGATGGTGAACCTGATGACATGCTACGACGGCTGGCTTTGATGAATGCGGGGAAACGTGGGGTGTGTGGGTCTGTGTGGGGCCAGAATGACATAGCATACCGTTGTAGAACATGCGAACATGATCCCACATGTGCAATTTGCGTCCCGTGTTTTGAAAATGGTAACCATAAGGACCATGATTATTCAATTATGTACACAGGTGGTGGATGCTGTGATTGTGGAGATGTCACGGCATGGAAACGCAGTGGATTTTGTTCCAAACATAAAGGCGCAGAACAGATACAGCCACTTCAAGAGGATATTGCAAAGACGTTAGGTCCTGTTTTGGATTATCTTCTTCTTTACTGGAAAAGCAAATTAAAGTCTGAAGAGAGTAACCACCAAAACAGGCCTACCCTTGATGATAAGGCCACAGATGTGCTGACATCAGCAGTGGTGGGGATGCTTTTGGAATTTTTTAAGTGTAGTGAAAGTTTGCTTAGTTTTGTTTCTGGAAGATTATGCTCTGAGGTCGATCTGTTGGATGTTCTTGTAAGGGCAGAGATGTTTTTAAGCAGAGACGTTGTCCGGAAACTTCATGAATTACTTTTGAAGTTGCTAAGTGATCCTTATTTTAAATATGAATTTGCAAAGGCTTTTCTAAAGTATTATCCCACTGTTGTTAATGAAGCTGTGAAGGAGTGTAAAGATTATGTTTTTAAAAAGTATCTACTCCTACCGACATTTTCTGTTCAAATTTTTACTGTCCCTACTTTGACCCCACGCCTCGTTAAAGAAATGGATCTTTTAACCATGCTTTTGGAATGTTTGACCAACATATTCAGTTCTTGTTCTGGAGAGGATCATCGACTGCAGGTAAAGTCGTCTTCTATTTATATTAGTGAAATTTTAAATTTCCAATCTGTGTTCAGTTAATGTTTTTTTTTCCAGGTATCCAAGTGGGGAAATTTGTATGAAACAACACACCGTGTTGTTGAAGATATTAGATTTGTCATGAGACATTTGACAATACCAAAATACATGACATGTGACAGGCGTGACCTATTAAGAACATGGATGAAATTGTTAGCTTTTGTTCAGGGAATTGGTCCTCAAAAAGAGAAACCAATATTCACATAGAAGAAGTAAATGAAAACGCGCATTTACCTTTTGTTTTAGGCCATTCCATTGCAAATATTCATGCTTTATTAGTGGCTGGTGCATTCTCCACTGAAGATGAATCAGTGTCCACTATAAATACGCGGGATATTGATGAACAAGACGCTTTAAGACATGCAAAAGTTGGGAGCCTTTCACAAGAAAGCTCTGTATCTAGTGTGACTGCAAGAGGCACATCAATGGATTGTGATGTGGAAGTTGTTGGAGGGATTGCTGAAAGTACTTCGGTTTTGACTTCAATTTCATGGTTAATGTTCGAGTGTTTACCAGCCATTGAAAATTGGTTGAAATCTGACAATACTGCCAATACATCAGGTCATCTCACTCTCTTAATGTCAAGAACAAGCAATGCTTCTGGTAGTAATTTCTTTCAATTAAAGAGAACACTATCTAAGTTTAGAATGGGAAAAACTATTTCTGCAGGTTTTGGTGCTCATCAAGGCGACGCCACTTCTGCAGGTTTTGGAGATTGTGTGGTGGATGGAGATTATACAAATGAATTAGAGGCTTTGAGTTTAGCAGATTGGCCTGAAATTGAATACGATGTTACTTCACAGGAGATATCAGTACACATACCGTTGCACCGTTTGCTCTCGTTGGTTTTACAGAGAGCATTGAAGAGGTGTTATGGTGAATCTGAATCATCTGCTGACTCATCAGTTGAACGTGGTGATTTCTTTGGCCATGTGCTAGGTGGCTGCCATCCGTACGGGTTCTCTGCTTTTGTTATGGAACATCCTCTGCGTATTAGGGTTTTCTGTAGTGAAGTTAATGCTGGAATGTGGAGGAAGAATGGGGATGCTGCAATATTATCTTACGAGTGGTATCGTTCGGTTCGCTGGTAGGAAACTCAATTAATTGCCTGGTATAAGGCTTCTTATGAAACTGATTTAGTTCGTTTTTTATTGCACAGGTCGGAGCAGGGTTTGGAACTTGATTTATTTCTTCTACAGTGCTGTGCTGCATTAGCTCCAGCAGATCTGTTCATTGCTAGAATCATAAAACGATTTGGGCTATCAACTTATCTTTCTTTGGATTTGGAAAGAGCAAATGAGTATGTGTATTTCTAAAAACCCATTAAATCATGTTTCTACTTGGTTTGGTTGAATTACTAAACTGTAAGTATTATTATAGTAAGTTTGACACGTGCCGTAGAAGAGAACTTTTATATATTCACTTGTCTTTGATATTATTGAACTTGATGTTATTATTCTTAACCGATAATTATCCCTAGAGTTGTATTATATTTAGAATTGATTTTATCTTATGTTTAGAATGTTTATCGTTTCCTTATTTATAGCTAGGGTTTCATTGTTATCTATCCCTATATAAAGGGCCTCTTGTAAACCATATTATTCATTCAATAATAATTCAAAAACCATTCTAGCTTTTAATTATAAGTTAGGTTCTAAGATAAAAAAACTAAATTTACAAAAGATGAGGACTGGAGACTACTTAATTTTTAGGCTTCAAATATGTGTTGTGTGAAAAATGTCATCAATTGTAGTTTATTATGTATCTTGACATTGAGCTCTTTTGCTTCGGTACTACAACAAATGAAAAGGACTATCCCCTAATACTTGTTAATATATTACAAAATTTGCTAGTGTTGTGTTAGTGACACATTTTCAATGATGCTTTCTTGGAATTACTGGTTATGAGCCAGAGAATTATTCATTTGGCACTTATTCCAAATTTAGCAAGCTTTTTCTCATTTAAAGCATGCTTTGAAATGTGACCGTAGGGTAACAATCATGATCAACACCATTTATGTATAGTTCACTTTAATTGATATATTCCCAATTTCGTTTGTATTATAGCGGAGACAGAAATAAGGTATCTAGTGGTGGTTTTGACTGAAAATAGTGATTATAACCACTACGGTCATATTTGTTTGGAATTTGGATAATGGGCTAGTGGCAAACATGTTCTCATTCAAGTTTTTTATTTGAAATAGACCATTAGGTAACAGTTGAAAAGTAAAATGCATATAAGTTTTTTTATTTTCTTGATGTTACACATTCACTCTCTTCTTATATATGATTTCCTGTTCTATTATCATCATTAGTGTGCTTATTGGAAGAAGATGATAACACTTAATGCCGCTGATTTCATAGATTATGATGTAACACAATTATTAACTGATATTTTCAGGTATGAAGCTGTTTTGGTGCAGGAGATGCTAAGGCTTATTATACAAATAGTAAAAGAAAGGCGATTCTGTGGATTAACTACATCTCAATGTCTTCAACGTGAATTAATCTATAAGCTATCCACTGAAAACGCCACTCATAGTGAATTGGTCAAATCCCTTCCTCGTGACCTTTCCAAACTTGACCAGTTTCAACAAATTTTGGATACCGTAGCTGAGTACTCTCATCCATCTGGAAGTAAACAGGTAGTGGTTCGTAAAATATGCATGTTTCTAATTCCATTAAAAGAGCCAGTTCCATTTACTTTTTACTATAATATTATGTGTTTTAGGGTATGTACAACTTACGCTTAGAGTACTGGAAAGAACTTGATTTGTATCATCCTCGTTGGAATTTCCGGGACTTGAAAGTTGTGGAAGAAAGATACTTGCGGTTCTGCAATGTTCCTGCATTAACCAATCAGCTTCCAAAATGGTCAAAGATTTATCCTCCTCTTAATGGGTTAGCCAAAGTAGCTACATGTAAAACAGTTCTACAAATCATTCGAGCTGTTCTTTTTTATGCGCTTTTTACTGATAAATTGATGCCATCACGCGCTCCTGATGAAGTACTTATAACGGCATTGCACTTGCTATCACTTGCATTAGATACTTCTCAAGCGCAGATCCAATGTGGTGATGCGGGTAATTCTATTCCGCTTTTAGCCTTTGCTGGTGAAGAGATATCTACAGGGTTAAATGATGGATATGATAATCAAAGCTTGTTATCACTTCTTGTGTCATTAATGAGGATAAATCAAAAAGAAAATGTGTACAGTTTGGTGGAATCTGGTGGGTTTGACTTGGTCAAGAATCTTCTTCAGAAATTTGCTGAGCTGGATTCTGGATGCTTCTATAAATTGCAAATATTAGCACCTGAAGTTGTTAATCAGCTCTCTCATTCTAAGTCTAGTTGTTAATCAGTGCTTCCATGTCTGATAGTGATAAATGAAAGGCATGGTACTTATGATATTGTATGAACTTAATCTCCCTAGATACCTATAAATTTGTTATGTAAACATGTTTGAACTCAAATAACCCTAAAACTCAAACGTAACCATCATAATACTCGTGTCGAAGTATTCTTTTAAACCCTAGGAAAGTAAACAATCCTTTATTAACTCAATAAATGTATAAACATTACTTTGTAGATTACACGTACAAAAAAATTGGTCATTCCGTTGGGATGTAGTCCTTAGGCCAACCTACTTTTGTTGTACCCAATACTTTAATTCATTCGTGCATATATTCATATACATGCCTTTATTTGTTTATACTTGCTGTCTGCATGCATACATTCTCATTGTGTTAGCAAGTCGTTGCATACTAACGTGTTCGCTTTCACAAACACAATGACTAGCTTGTTGAGTTGAGACACATTTATGTTGTATCCGGTGTCTTATTTCGAGCTAACGTCATAGGACATAACACCATAATCTAAGATAAATAGATGTATGTAAGGTGAGATGAAATTCTATTTAGAGTTGTTGGTAGATGTTCAGTATGGATTCGAAATGCCAAATGTGTGATGAGTTAGCTGTGGTACACCCTATATATAAACAGTAATAATGCATCGAAGATGTGACTGAGGGTTAGACCAAGGACCAACTCTAGTCGACCAGACAATTACAATAAGCCATGTCCCAAGTCTAAGGGGCTGTTTGGCAAATGCTGAACCAGTAAGTGTTGAATCCGTAAGAGGTCTGAATGAGTAAGAGGTTCTGAACCAGTAAGTGTTGAAACAGTAATGGTCGTTTGGTTGTATGTCTGAATGAGTGTGTAAAATGACAATTTTACCCCCTCCCCATTCCTTTTATTATTATTATTATTATTATTATTATTATTATTTTTACATTAAAAACATCACCACTCTCCATTTTTCGTAATATTCTAGATCTACATACCTTCAATATTACCTACCTACCTTCTTTAATATCATCTTCATCATCTCCATTCAATTCAAGAGTCAAAACCCAGGTTCATAAACCCCAAAAACTATCATATTTTTTCATTTTACAATCCAAAACATACAACGCACATACTGCAGACGCACATACCGCAGAGAGAGAGAGAGAGAGGGGGGGGGGGGGGGGGAGGGAGGGAGGGAGGGAGAGAGAGAGAGAGAGAGAGAGAGAGAGAGAGAGAGAGGAGAGAGAGAGAGAGAGAGAGAGAGAAAGAGCGCATTACGGAGTCGCGGTGGAGCTACCATATGGAGCTCGGGTCAATGGCGAAGCTCGATAGAAAAGAGAAATGGTGTTGGCTTCGTCAATCGTCAGAGAACAAAGAAGGGAAGTAGGAGAGGGTATATCCGTCTTGTTTTTCATTCAGCATATTATCAATGCTGAACCATTAAGTCTTAATGGTTCAGTTCAGAGGGCAAGCTTTTTGCAACCAAACATCACAAACCTCTGACCGATTCAAAGGTAAACAAACAGCCCCTTAGCATTATCATTCAAGTATTAGTTAAAGCACATTTAAAACATTCTTTGTATTACATAAACGCTTGTTACTCATCTAAACACAACAACACAAAATATAACCCTTACATTCCTATTCTTCATATTATTCACAACCATACTTAACAGTTTTTTTCAATTTTCTAAAATAGAGGAGACTGTAATATCCGCATTTTTGTGCTTCTTATAGTTAAGCTTTAGTGAGAAATACTATATATTTTTGTTTCATTCATTTTATACACTCATACATACCTATATACAAAAAATACATGAATATATATCTTAATATCAGTATTTATAATTTATAAAGGTTTTTACTTATTAATCTTTTCTATAAACAATTACAAACTCATTTTTTCACCCACCTTCTAGCTCCTACCACTCTTGATTACTAAACCCTAATATTCAATCTATAAATACAACCCCCCCATCAACCTAAATTTCTTTCACCACTCCCAACCCTCCCTCAAGCCTTCAAGTTCTTAAATCCTTTAAAAAAATCTCACTTTTGGTAATTCTCTCTTCATTTCTATTACATTTTTCTTACATTTTCTTACTTTCTACATTTTCCTTCCTTTCCAACCACTTGGATGAACTTCTTGGACTTGCATATTGTTTACCAAGGTATACATAAATGGTAAATCACCATTTTGAAGTCCTAAGATTAGTTGTTTTTCTTTAACTTTCTTCCATCTTTTATGAACTAAGTAATCTTACAAGTGAATGAAACCAAACCAAGTTCTCTAACAAATCTATGTTGGAATGACTTGTGCTAAGGTAAATGATGTCATGAATGAAACGATACCTCACTTTGATACTTAGCTGTAATATATATATATATACTTTTTTGCCTTTTCATCCGAATAACTGTATATCAAAGATTTGTGGTTATCACCCTACCTCTTTTTCATTCTCGTGACCTATTTCATGACTCAGATTAAGTTCCATACGAAAAGAGGTAATCCATTGTCCAAAGGCACTTTGCTTGATTCATAAGCTTAGTAGTCTCACCACACAATCTTCAAATCAGATCTACATTCCTAACAAATTAACTCTTGACCATCCGAATCACCAACTAATTTGGTGCTTTTGCACGTTGGTCCGTCTTTTGACCGTTGATGTGCCGGAAATTTAACATGTTTTTCATATATAATTATTATCATTTTTGCACATTTATTATGCTTTTATCATTAGAAAATATTGCTAAATCGTTCATATAAGATAAATGCAGGTTTTTAAAGAAAAAAAAAACAAAAATGAAGAAAAAAAAGCACATTTTTAGTGGAGAGCAAGCTTCTGGGGGACAAAAGGGTACATGATACAACAAGTCAACAACCTTGTCTCCCACATGCAAGGTTTTGAACCACAAGGAAGAGACAACTCTGCTTCAATTTAATAAATATTATTTATTTATAAACTATATTTAAACATTCTCCTTGCCTATAAATAGAGGTCTTCACCCCTCAGTTGAGACATCCCTTCATCCATCCCTTCCATCCCATTACACCCGAATCTCTCTCACATTTTTGCCATCTCAGGGTCTTGTAAGTGACATTTGGAGCTTGGGATCACTCCATAAGCACTACATGAGAGAGAGCTTGAGAGAAATCACTATAAATCATCCCGAAAACCCTTTGTAATCCTCTAGCAACCACCACAATGTTTTCTTTGAAACCCCAACTTAGTGTACATGTTGTAATGCCAATCTTTGGCTAGAATTCTTGGGTGTTGCTAGGGTGAAGACTAATTTGGTATGGATTATATAGTTTTTATTTATTGAGTGGTGTTTTGTGTTCTCGTTTAATTCTTTCTACTTTAAACTTTATTTGATGAATTAATTAAACTATCACTTAGTATTTGGTCTTGTGGGTGTTTTGATAAGAAGTGGAAGGACTTATGAGTGTACCCATGATGTGTAACAACCCATGCAATTGTAAGCTAACCTAATTTCACGAGTAGTGATTAGCCCATTTGTGTTTGAAAACACTCACACTTTGTGGCTTAATCCTCTATTATCAAAATCTCACTTAGGGTCGGTACGGTCTTTATACTTGGTCCTAGCGATAAGCCAAGACTTGGTTATGCGAGTTAGCTTCATGGTCTATGTGTTAGCTTTGGCGCAAAACAATAATGGGTGAACCCGTGTTGGAAGCGTACGGTCTTTATCTTCTTTCATTACTATACTGTCGTACAGTTAGTAATAGGCCAATAACTTTTTGGAAAGATAAATAATTCTAGTAAAGGATGAGCGTGAGCTGGTTGGCCACGACTCCTTTATGAGGTCAAGTGGTAGCTTGTTCGGCCATGCTCCAGCCGCCGACAAGTTATTCACAAAAGTCTAAAGTAGTCTGATGTCATTATTGCAACAATGGGAGGTGGGTTTTTCGGGGTTGGGTTAACACAGTCTCAGGTGATCCTCCCCTCATTGTTGAGAGGTGAGCTTATCAAGTCGGGAGACCCTCAATTTAAAAACGAGAACACAAATTAGTTATGCGATAACAGTCACCTATATAGAATGCGGCAGTGCGCAACTCTAAGTTAAGCAAAAGTGCGCAACTTAACCACACCACTTATGGCTGCAAACGAACTGAACTTTCAGTGAATAGTTCATGAATCGTTCGGCGGGAAGTTCGTTTGTGTTCGTTCGTTTAATAAAGGAACGAACACAAACAAAAAATTCCGTTCGTTTAGTTAAACGAACGAACATGAACAAGGGTCACGTTTGTTCGTTTATGTTCTCGAACGTTTGGTAACGTGTTCGATAGTTTATTAAGGTTTTTAATATATATGAGGTAAATATATGACTATATGTGATCAATAAACCTACTTTTTGTATCCAAGCTCATTATATGTTTCCACGTTTCAGCGTTGATGCCCTCCACCTCCAACACCCTCTGCAATCCACCTCATCCAACGCCCTTCTCTAATACTAAGTATGTTTGGACAATTAGGTTATATTTTCGGTGGATCTAGCTAATGTCTTAATGTATGTGAATACGATGTTATTCGAAAGTTAACATGTCCGTTTCTGTTCGTTTCCGTTCATGAATAATTGTTTGTGTCCATTAATGTTCGTTTGTGTTCGTATGCGTTCATGAACAAAGTTAACAAACGAACACAAACATGAGTGTTTTCTTAACAAACGAACACGAACAGAAAAGCTTGTTAGGTAAGTGTTCATGAACAGTTCGTGAACACATAATTTTCTTAACAAATGAACACGAACAAGGCCTTGTTCGTGTTCGTTCGGTTCATTTGCAGCCCTAACATCACTCAATTAAATAATTAATGTTAATCCATCCCAAAGTCAGTTGGATCCCCAAGCAACACTTCTCTTCGGATATTGGTTTCTACATCAGTTATTCTCGCTCTTTCTTATTTTTTATCTTTACTTTTATTTTAAGCAACTTAAAACTGAGTAGGGGAAGTCGTGTCTTTGGTTTCGATACTCGGTACTTGCTTGTGTCTATACTACACTCGATAGGTACACTTGCCTATTGTGTGGGTTAGAATGATAGCATTTATCGTTTTATTTTATAAATTTTAAACTTGTAAAGTGTCTCGTCTTAAAGTCTTAACTTAATTTCCTTTTTCCACCGAGTTTTTGTATTTCCCTCAGGAACTTGTCAATTTAAGAAAAAAGGTTTAAGTGCTTTAATCCACACGACATCAACCGTGCATGACTTCCTTGATATGAATATACGTATGTACTTAAAATACACTTTAAATCTCCCGAATCTAAGACGTCTATGTTTTCCTAATAGATTAACTGGCTTTCCAACTAGTCCTTCTCTATCCTCAACTCCATAAACTCACACCCTTCGTTTCTCATTTTAGGGTAACTTCGGTGTTCCAACCTATAAATTCGCTCAAACTCACCTTGTGGAAAGGATTTACAAACCATGAGTATACTTGACCCATTTACATTTTAGAACACTTTTGGGTTGCAACATTTCAATTATTAAATTCACTATCACACACACAATCAATCTTATGCAAAGACTCAATCCTTAAACATGCTTGTTTGTTATGCTATTGTATGATACATGCTAGAATAATTATGCTTAGCTATTTATCGTTAACTTTGCAAGCCTCTCTTAAAATATATAACGTAATAGGAGTAGCACATTGCCCCGTTTGTGGGTCATTGTTAAGTTATTCAATCAATCACGCCTTATTTACTTCGATGATAAAGATACTTTACGGTCTTTCACTTCGGTATTAGATTACACCACCATTCAATCACGCCTTATTTGCTTTGGTAATAATGATACTTTACGGTCTTTCACTTAGGTGTTAGATTACGTTAGTGGAATCTTTGGCTTGAATTTAGATTACGATAGTATGTTCCATAATTTAGTGTACAATATCATGTGGATTTGAGTTTATTCAATCATTATACTATGTATGTGTTCAAACTAGTATACTCGCCAACATAATTTGTGTTGACAGATATTTTATACATGTTGCGGGAAATGATTGATGAGACGATGTAAGAAATGTCACATAGGATTCGACTTTTGAAACAAACGAGTCAACTATCTTTTATTACATGTTATGCTTGTTGTACCTTCTCTTTGAACAATTTGTACTTCTGTTGAATCTTAGAAATGAATGGAATTATTCTTAATCTATTGTCACAATTTAGTGTTATGACGTCTTTTGAACAATCTATCACAAGTCGTGCCCTGATGTATTCCACCATCGGTTGGGGTGTAACAACAGTGAGCTGTGGATTCGGCCGAACTTGTATTAAAATGATTTTTAGTTTTATATATACGTGTATTTCGACATCGCACCAATAGAAATTTCAACATTGAACCCTTAGAAACCTTTACATCGAACTCTTAGAAACAGTGACACCAAAGTCTTAAAAACACCAAACCTTAGAAAATTCAACAACACTCCTTAACCAATACTTAAATTAGAAAACACTAACTTGATAAGCCCCCATTATATTAAAAAAAATAACCATTAATTAATTGACTCCATATTTAATTAAAAAAATAACTCATTAAGTCCAATCTTCAAATCATAAAGTCATGAACCATTTGAAGATATTACGATTAGCCAATATGTATCGTTATGATTTTAATGAAAAAGAAAAATACAGTCTTTGTATGGAAGTTAATGTGTATATTGATAAATTGAAAGAAGATACTATTATTTGGTATTAACTTTTCTGTGCATACACTTGAATATTGACTACAATATACAGAGTATTGATTGACTGATAATATGCCTACGATTCGTCTCTCATAATGAGTATATCAATCATTTCCTAGTATATAAAATACAAATATGGAAGGTCAACAATGACAGCTAATGTCATGGTTGGTCTTTGACTATTACTCCCCCTTAGTTTGAGCGGGAGTGAGAACAAACGGTCAAACTGGACCGAAAACTTTCGAATAGCTGCCTTGAAAGACCTTTGGTGAAAATATCCGCATATTGGTAGGAGGCTGGTACATGTAAAACATGAACTTGGCCTAGACGAACCTTTTCCCGTACAAAGTTGTTGGATCAGTATTGCTCTTTGAATGAACTTGCTAGTGAACACTTAGGTGTTTAGCAAGTTCTTGATCAGTGATAGCACAGCGGAATGTTATGAGTTTAAAGCTACACTTATCAACAGGAGTTATTACTCCCCCTGGATGTTTGAGAAACTAATAAATGATAAGTATTTATTGAGAATCTAAGTATTGAATGAGAATGAAACACTTAGATAGATTCTCAATAAATATGAAATGGAAATAACATTAATATGCTTTGAAGGATTTCTGTAGTAAAAATCAATGTCTAAAACAGAGGGATGAACCCTTCTATTTATAGAGTTTACAAATTCATGAACCTTGCCAAAAAGCAAGTTCAGAAACAAGTTGCAACAAGTTGCAATCTTGGAACATGTACATAAAGTAAAAGTAATACTAAACTAATAAACTACTGATACAAAAAGGCGGTGGAAAAGATCTTCTCATAAGTACTGATGAATGACAAACTACTGATGAGTAGTTTGTCTTCAGTAGTTCTTCAGTAGAAATGTCTGGTTTGAACTTCAGAACTTCTGATGACTTTTCTTCTTCAGTACTTGTGTAATCTCTTCTTCAGCAGTTTGATCTTCCTTCTTCAGCAGTTCTATACTTAGAATATTTTGACAGAAGTGAATTAGACTAAGGTTTGCAAAAGTGGTTTCACCAATCCTCTTTGTCCTAACAATCTCCCCTAGATTGATGAAGCCAAAACCTTTCTAATTCCTTATTGTTTTCTTCTGTCATTCACAATCTTCCATATTCCTTTGAACATGGAATTCTTCAGCTGGTTCAGCTGTTCATCAGTGAGAGATCCTTTTTGTGGTTCTAGATGCTGGATTGTAAGCAGGTCTTGAGTTGATAGCTTCTTCAGATCATTCATCGACTTATAGGCTCTGCTTGTCTGATCTCTTCTTGTCACTTGTACTGAGTTGTTATCAGTAAAGGACCATCTGATGATAGGTACTTTAGACTTGTCAAAGTCTAAAGTGTAGGGAACCATAGTGGTACCCTGGGATGCTCCTGAGTGTTGGATGTTTTCAACTTTAGTGACTCTCAGGTGGGATTCACCTCCTTGTTCTTGTTGCATCACATTAGGTATTTGAAAAGTTGGCAAATGATGCTCAGTAACTACCTTAGTGTGCAGTTTGTCTTTGATGGTTTTCTGGATTTGATAGGCAAAGGTGGAAGGATCCCTGAATTGTGTGATCAGAGGTTTTTCTTCAATGTCAAAGTCAGAATGGACTACTGTACTTCCTTCTAGTAGTACCATTCTGAAATCAGTCTTCACATTCTCCTCTGATTTCTTCTTTTGAGTAGCTGGTCTTCTTTGAACACCAGAAGTTCTAACTACTGAAGTTGATACTTCAGCAGTTTCAAACTTCTCTGGATTTGCAGCCCTTGCAGCCTTGTATTTTCTGTAAGTGTCCATTAATCTTTCTTCTTTCCATTCGGACACAGAGGCTTTTGAACCATAACCATTAGCTACTAGTTCTTCTATCATTTGGACTCTCTTGGCTTTTGCATCTTTACTTATTGCAAGTTTGTCTGCAATAAGTTGAGCTCTTCTTGTCAGCTCTTCCATGGAGAGTCTCTTTAGTGTATGAGCTTTGATCTTGCTGTTCTTGGTAATATAAGACATCAGTTGATGTCTTTTGTCTTCCTCAGCAATTCTGTCTAGGCTAGCCTGCCTTTGAAGTTCAGCTTCATAAGCCTGTAGCTTTTCATCCAGGCTTAAGTCCAAGTCATCCCTTTCTTCCAGAAGTTTCCAAATCTGATCTTCCTTGGCTTTCTTCTGAACTGCCACTAAACTCTTCTCAAGAAGTTCTGCTGATTGAGAGATTGGAGAAGGGTTTAGTACAGTCATAGTGGTAACTGTTGTAATAGGCCTAGGAGGAACAGGAGTTGGTTGAGTAGGTTCAGTTGATCTGGAAGGCTCTTGTTCAGCAGTTTGAGTGTTGGAAGTGTTAACCTCTGATGGGTTGACAACTACTGAAGGATTGTCTTCAGTACTTTCTGAGTCTTCATCAGAACTTTGTCCATCAGAGGTTTCTTCATTGTGCCCTTGGGATTCATCAGACTTTTCAGCATCTTCCATTTCTTGAATAGAGACACCAAATTGTTGGGCCAGTTTTTCTTTTCTGGCTTGGTTTCTTTGTTCTCTTTCTTGGATAGCCACTCTTGCCTTTTTCCTGGCTTCAAGTGACTCCATAGGTTCCTTAGTCTTCTCCCCCTTTTTGGCTTCATCAGGTTTTGATGTTGAAGGTTGGGAGAACTGACCTGTAAGAGTAGCAATCTGTTTGCTGTTGAATTCAATCTTGTTGGACAGATCGTTCATCTTTGTCTGTATCACTCCAAATTGGTTCTTGATTGACAGCTCCAAGTTAGATGTGTAGGTTTGGAAGTGATTTTTGATGAGGGTGTTCATCATATGTTATAAGGGACCATCTGGGCTGCATAGCTGGTTCATGTCTATGCTGGATTGCCCAGGGAATTGGGTAGGCATTTGTAGTGAGGGGTGTGTTTTTGGTTGATCTTCTTGTTGTACAGAAGATGCCACTATAGGGGAATCAGGGATTAAGTGGACTTTAACCTGATCTGGTGTGACTAGCTTCTTGAGCATAGATACACCAGGTGTAGGACCTTCACTTGTAGCCGTCAATTCAGTAGTTTTGTGTTTTGAAACATCATCCAAGTCAATGGAATCATCTGAATCCCTGATTACATCCTCAATGAGGATTGTATCAGTTACATCATGAGCTGAGCCCAACTCAGTTGTCTCATGTACCTCTTTTTCTTGGTTCAGAGGATTTCCTACCTCAGGCATTAAGCCTTCATCAGTAGTTGCCACAGTTGAGGTCTTAGATATGTTGCTTCTTTCCTCAGATCCACCACTGGGTGGTAAATGAGTAGTAGCAGCCTCAAAAGTACCAAGAGTTTCTAAGTTTGGGCTTAGAGACCCTGGTTCATCCTCATCTCTTTGGTTAGGGCTTTGAGTGTCCACATCCATGTCAAATTCTGAGGCTATGTCACCTGTTTGATGTGGTTGTTGGGGACTGACATGTTTAGACGGGACTTTCTCTTTTAGCCCAGAAAGAAGTTTGGCTATTTCAAAATCAGGTTCAGAAAGTTGGGGTGCTGGTTCAGTAGTTTGGGCAGTGGGTTCAGCAGTTTCAAAAGAAGCATCAATAGGAATGGTTTTCTTAAGTCTTTTTCTTTTGAAAAGAATTGTGATTGGTGCTCTTGGTGGGGTCTGAGATGGATGAGACTGAGAGGATGTTTCAGTCACATCTTTAAGAAGTGCAGATTGCACAATAGTTTGTTCAGGCATCTCAACCTCCTGAACAGCTTTTCTTTTTGGTTTGGTGGGTTTTTGTTTTTGTTCCTTGGGTTTCTTGGCCTTTGGGGGTGTAGGTTTGGAAGATGAGGATTCCATGGGGACTGGTTCTGGTTCCCCTTGGTCATATTCTGGCCAGGCAGCCTGTTTGTTGTGCCTAGAGTATGCTTGTGAGGTTAAGGGTTTCAAAATTGCAGTTTTACCCACAAGCACCTCATCACCCAGTTCTTTGATTATGCATTGCATAATGAACCTTGGGTATAACAAAAACTTCTTTTTAGTGTTATTATGATGTAACACCAACTCATTAAAGAAAAGTTTTGATGCCCTGTATTTTGTTTCATTCACAATGGAATGAAAAATTGGTTGAAAGGTTGAGGGCATCTGGTCATAAGACCCTGTTTTAGGACTCAAACACATAATTATATAATGAAACAAAAGTTTGTATTTTGGTTCAAAATACTTTTTAAAGATTGTAGCTTGTGAGAGAGTACCTTGATAACCACATTCTGTCATGGTTAGGTGGATTTCAGAGTTTGCAACCTGTTCAGGGGCATTCACATAATTCAACCCCAGTCTAATTGCAAGTGTGGCCGGTATGATGGCCATTCTTCTCCCTTTGATTGTTGAGTTGAGAGAGATAACCTCATCGTCCACCATCACTGTCTCAGCATTAGCCCAAAACTCATTGAGAGTTTCAGGATGTATTGGTGGGTCTATTGTGAGAGTGGTGATATATTGGGATTTGACGACAAGATCAATGATCTCATCGTATTGGGACCAGCCTTCTTGTTTCTCTAAGTAGGCTCTAAGATTGTGTCCCTGTTTTAGAACTAAAACCATGTGGTTTGTGTGTGATTGAATCGAACATTGTTTTTGCAGGTTCAGGGTTTGAGAGCTTTTTGAGAGAGAAGGAGGGAATTTTTGCTTTTTGAATGGATAAGTGTTGGAAAAAGGTATTTATAAGAAGTTTTAAACCGCCTAGGTCAAACTTCTTTATTAGAAATTTTAAACCGCCTAGGTCAAACTTCTGATGTGGGAAAAGTCTGATTTGCCCTTTTTGACTAAACTGCTGATGAAGAATTATTTTCATCAGTAGTTCCCACTTTCTCTTCAGTAGTTTTGAACAACTGATGAGAATACTTTATAAATACTTTTATTCATAACTTCTGAAGGTTGTTTTATCAGAAGTTAATCACTTTTCAGAAAATATTCCCATACTGATGTTTTGTTCATCAGTAGTTTCTCTCTTGTTTGTTTTTCAGAAGTTTTCAATTTTGAAAACAAATGTAAGTGAAAAATGAAAAATATGTGCAGAAAAGTAAAGAGAAACACTTACAAATTTAGCATCCCAAGCATGGATACTAACTTCTGAAATGTTGATGTGTCAAGGGGTTTAGTGAATATGTCAGCTATTTGATTAGCTGTTGCTACATGTTTCACTTCAATCTTGCCTTTTTCATAGCAATCTCTTATGAAATGATACCTGATTTCAATATGTTTGGTTTTTGAAAACTGAACAGGATTTTGAATGATGCTAATGGCAGATTTGCTGTCTACAAGCAATGGTGTCTTGGTTTCTTTGATTCCATAATCAAGAAGTTGATACTGGAGCCATTGTATCTGTGATGTACAACTTGCAGCTGCAATGTATTCAGCTTCAGCAGTTGAAGTTGCAACAGATGTTTGTTTCTTTGATTGCCAGGACACTAGACAGTTTCCTAAGAATTGACAACCACCAGATGTTGATTTTCTTGACATTTTATACCCTTCATAGTCACTATCTGAAAAAGCTGATAACTTGGTATTGCTTGAAGCAGGATACCAAAGTCCAAGTGTTGGAGTTCCTTTCAGATATCTAAAGATTCTTTTGACTGCAATGAGGTGTGATTCCCTAGGAGCTGATTGATATCTAGCACAGACACATGTTGAAAACATAATATCTGGTCTAGAAGCAGTTAGATATAAAAGGGAACCTATCATACATCTATACATGGTTTGATCAACCTGTTTTCCTTGATCATCTGGTTCAACTTGTGTGGTTGGTGTCATGGGAGTGGAACATGATTTACAGTCTTGTAAAGAAAATTTGTTTAATAATTCTTTAACATATTTTGATTGATGTATAAAAGTTCCATTTGTTTGTTGTTTAATCTGCAGTCCCAGAAAGTACTGCAGTTCTCCCATTGTACTCATCTCAAATTTTGATTGCATGAGTTTCTTAAATTCATCACACAGTTTTGTGTTTGTTGAACCAAATATGATATCATCAACATATATTTGAACAAGTAAGATATGATTTCCAACATGTTTTATGAAAAGAGTTTTATCAATGGAGCCTCTTGTGAAGTTATTTTTGAGTAGAAAGTTGGAAAGTGTTTCATACCAGGCCCTTGGAGCCTGTTTGAGCCCATAAAGAGCTTTGTCTAGTTTGTACACCCACTCAGGATGAGAAGGATCCTCAAACCCAGGTGGCTGACAAACATACACTTCCTCTTTTATTTTTCCATACAAAAATGCACTCTTAACATCCATTTGATAAACTTTTATTTTGTTGGAAATGGCATAGGCCAGAAATAACCTGATGGCTTCAAGCCTTGCAACTGGAGCAAAGGTTTCATCATAGTCAATTCCTTCTTCTTGAGAGTAACCTTGTACTACCAGTCTTGCCTTGTTCTTTATAATCATACCAGCTTCATCTTGTTTGTTTCTGAACACCCATCTTGTGCCAATTGGTTGCTTGTTTGGTGGTAAGAGACAGATTTCCCAAACCTGTTGCTTGTTGAATTGAAGCAATTCATCTTGCATTGCTTGCACCCAATTGTTGTCTTTGAGGGCTTCCTGGTACTTCTTTGGTTCCAACTGTGAAATAAATGCTGAGAAGAGACAAAAGTTGGAAAGCTGGTTTCTTGTAAGAACACCTAATGCAATATCACCCATGATTTGATCAAGTGGATGATCTTTATGTTCGATCAGTTGTTGTAAACCACTAACAGGTGTTGGTGGCTCATGTTCTTCAAACAAACTACTGAGGTCTATTATATCTGGTTCAGCAGTTTCAATGTCTTCAGTAGTTGCAGGTGCTGAAGCAGATGTTTGAGTTTGTTCCTCAGCATTTGTTGAATCAGAAGTTTGTGAATCTTCTAATGGTTTTGAAGTTGACTTAATGACTGTTTGAGAAGTCCATGGTGCTGGATCCTCATCATCAAACCTTTGATCACCATAAGTATAATGGTAGGCCAGAATCAGCTAACATTGTTCTTGCTCCTTCTATTAAAGTTCTGTTCTTCCTTTCTACCACACCATTTTGTTCAGGAGTTCTGGGAACACTGAATTGTCTAATAATCCCTTTAGACAAACAGAATTCATCCAGAGTTTTGTTCCTGAACTCTGTCCCATTATCACTTCTAATGGTTTTGACAGGTAGAGAATATTGCTTCTCTACTTGTAGAATGAAGAACTTGATGATTTCAGCAGTCTCATCCTTGGAAAATAAGAAGAATACCCATGTAAATCTTGAGTAGTCATCAATGATGACCAAGCAGTACTTCTTCTTACCAAGGCTCATGATTTTTACAGGCCCAAATAAGTCCATATGGAGTAGTTGAAGACATGCAGTTGTTTTTGATTCTTCAATAGACATATAGGAGGACTTATGCTGTTTTCCCTTTAAACAGGATACATAGTGTTCTTGACACTGGTATACTTTTAAGGGTAGACCTCTGAGCAAGCCCATTTTTGTGACTTTATTTATGGTTTTAAAGTTCACATGGCCAAGTCTCCTGTGCCAGAGATCAGTCTCTGAAGTTGATGCCTTTGAGAAGAAACAGGCAGTGTTGTTCAGTACTTTGTCTTTTTCAATGTCCACTGCATAGACATTGCCACATCTTTTGGCTATCAACAAAGTGTGATCTTCAATGATCTTCTCTATCAACTTCTGGCCTTCTGGTGATATGATCTTGCATGCTGTCTTTGTGAAAAAGGAAGAATATCCTTTATCACACATTTGTGACACACTCAGCAAGTTGTACTCAAGGTTTTCAACCAGATTGACCTTGTCAAACTGTATTTTGCCAGAGGAGACATTGCCATGTCCTAGCACATATCCCTTAGCATTGTTCCCAAAGGATACAGATCCTTCTCTTTGACTGATAAAATTATTTATCAGGTATCTGCATCCTGTCATGTGCATTGAGCCTCCACTGTCTACATACCAAATGCTATTTAAGCCTCTGGAAACCCTCTGCACAAGATAGCAAATTAGTTAGATTTAGGAACCCAAGCCAGTTTGGCTTTGGGTTTGCTCTTGAGAACATTTACAGTTTGTTCTTGCCCAAGTTGAGAAATCCATGTCTTTTTGGAAATGGATTTTTCATTAAGATCAATGGTGGTATCCTTTTGAGGACCACCATCAACTTTGGTCATCAGTAGTTGTACCAGGTTTATGAGATCTTTAATCTCAGCAGTTTGTGAAACTGCTGATGATTTAGGTCTAACTACTGAAAGAGAATTTTGAGAAAAAGATCTTTGTTGAGATTTTGTCTTTTTCTGAGAAAAGGTGTTTACTGGTTGTTGTTTCCTGGGAGAAAAAGTTTTTACAAAATCATTTTTGATTTGCTTTCCCACAACCAGTTGTTGATTTTTCTTGTTGTACTGAATACCTTTTCTGTATCTGCAAAATTCTGTCTTGTGGTTGAACAGACCACAGATTTCACATTCTTTTGTCTTTTCTTTCAAAGACAAGTTTCTGACTGTATTGATTGGTTTTAGGTCATCAGTAGTTTTCAGGTTCTCAACTCCTGATGTAGTTGAAACTACTGATGGCTTAAAGTCAGAATTAATCAGTACTTCTGAAGAACTTTCTTTATGAGTTTTTAGAAAGTTCTCATGGAAAGATGTGCATTCTTTCTCTTCAGAAGTTTCACCTGAAACAATTTTTCTCCCATCTTCAGTAGTTTTGGGGGAAAAATCTGTTGGTATTTCAGTGTGATTGTACCCTATGCCAAACCTAACATTTGAAGCACTTTGTTTGTTTAGCAATAGTTGGTACCCCTTACAAGATTCAACCCATTTTTCACATGTGACCTTGGTGTCAGCAAGCTCTTGTCTGACATTTCCTAGGTCATTTATCATGATTTTAATTTGTGCTTGGGTTTTAATAGCAGTGTTAGTTAATTTAGAAACTTCTTTTGTTTTTGCAGAAAGTTTTCTTTCTAAATCACATTTCATCTGAGTGAATTTTCTCTCAGAGTCATTTGCTTTCCCTTGTAAGTGCACATTAGTCTCTCTTATGAGAGCAAAAGATTCTTTGCAAGAAGTTGAACAAAGTTTTGTCAAAGATTCTTTAGATACCTGTGACAAGGCAGATTTTGAGGCGCATCCCTCAAATGCCATTAAGGCAAAGTTCTTCCTGCCATTGTCAGGCTCTCCCCAGTTGATGTCAAACATCTTGTTGTCTGCATCAGGATTACACTCTGTGGTGTCAAAAGGAAGACTGCTCCAGTCAACATACCCTGAAGTAAATAAACTTTGTTGAGAGGGTTACTGAGGCTGTGGAGGTTGTTGAGCAGCTGGAAAGGGAGGGATTGATTGTTGGCTCTGCATTTGTTGAGCAGGCATCTGTACATATTGTACTTGTGGCACATATTGGTGTTGTGGAGCTTGTGCCTGTACAAAATGTGCACTCCCTTGTGTTCCATTATTCCTGTTATAATTGGGGTTAAAATTATTTCCAGACTGAGATTGGTTAAAGCTAGAGCTTCTACACTCTCTAGCAAAGTGTCCCAACTTTTGACACTTGTGACATCTAAGTTTAGATTTGTCAAAACCAATTTTTGTTGAACTGTTGAGTCCTGGAAACTTCCTTCCTGACCTTTTGTAAAATTTATTTGTTTTTAAACTTAACATGGCCAGTTGGTGTAAAATATCCATTTCTTCTAAGTCATCACTGCTGAAATTTTTTAAATCATCCATGATAAAACACATGTTATCAGCAGTTTGACTGAAATCATTATTGTCATAACTTGGGAATGATCTTTCAGATGAGATCCCAGCAGTTATGTCAATATGGTCAAAAGATCCAAAACTATTTGAACAAGTTGGTGAGTCTTGTCCTAATAGTGCTGTACTACCTGGTAGATAGTCATCAGTAGTTTTGCCAGAACTTTGTAACTTTTTCTTTTGATCATTTTCTCTTTCAAAAGTAAGTAATCTCCCATGAAGTTTTGTAAGAGTGAGGGAGCTAAAGTCTGGTGAAGATCTTAAGACTATAGAGTTTGTTTCCCATTTTTCAGGTAAAGACCTTAAAAATCTATGAAGCATAGATACAGTTGTGTAGGTCTGACCATTTAATTTTAGCTCAGATATTAATGAGGAGAATCTTTCAAGTTGTTGTGTTAAAGTTTCCCCATTAATGTGAGCAAAAGTTTCATATTGTTGAGCCAGGATTTCTCTAGTGTTGGCAATCACCTCTTCTGTTCCTCCAAACTGTTCTTTGAGGCAGTCCCAAAGCTCTTTGGCACTATCACAATATAATAGGCCAGAGTAGATTTCATTTGGGAGTGCCATTGCCAACATAGAGAAAGCTTTAGCATCAAGCTCAAGTTTTAGGAAATCATCATCTGTATAGTCTTTTGGGTCTTTTGGAATTTCTTCTTTAGTTTCAAGATTAATGTTTACTGGTTTATGAGGACCATATATCACAGATTTCCAGCAACCTATGTTGGTCTGTGATAAGGTATGTGCCATTCTTCTTTGCCAGATGTTATATTCATTTCTTACTAGCATAGCAGGTTTATTGGCAGAACCAGTATTATGAGGATTCATTTTAAAGAGTATTGATTTGTCAAATATCGCTTAAAGTGATGGATGTTGATAAAAGTGAGCTTATAATCCTTTATTGAATATCAATAAGAGCCTGTGTCTGATTCTCAATGTGTTAGATTGATATGTGATCAGATAAACCAGAAGCTCTGATACCAATTGTTGGATCAGTATTGCTCTTTGAATGAACTTGCTAGTGAACACTTAGGTGTTTAGCAAGTTCTTGATCAGTGATAGCACAGCGGAATGTTATGAGTTTAAAGCTACACTTATCAACAGGAGTTATTACTCCCCCTGGATGTTTGAGAAACTAATAAATGATAAGTATTTATTGAGAATCTAAGTATTGAATGAGAATGAAACACTTAGACAGATTCTCAATAAAAATGAAATGGAAATAACAATAATATGCTTTGAAGGATTTCTGTATTAAAAATCAATGTCTAAAACAGAGGGATGAACCCTTATATTTATAGACTTTACAAATACATGAACCTTGCCAAAAAGCAAGTTCAGAAACAAGTTGCAACAAGTTGCAATCTTGGAACTTGTACATAAAGTAAAAGTAATACTAAACTAATAAACTACTGATACAAAAAGGAGGTGGAAAAGATCTTCTCATAAGTACTGATGAATGACAAACTACTGATGAGTAGTTTGTCTTCAGTAGTTCTTCAGTAGAAATGTCTGGTTTGAACTTCATAACTTCTGATGACTTTTCTTCTTCAGTACTTGTGTAATCTCTTCTTCAGCAGTTTGATCTTCCTTCTTCCGCAGTTCTATACTTTATATATTTTGACAGAAATGAATTAGACTAAGGTTTGCAAAAGGGGTTTCACTAATCCTCTTTGTCCTAACAAAAGTGAATATCAAGCTCAACATGCTTTGTACGTTGGTGTTGAACGGGATTCCCGGATAGATATACAGCTGAAATGTTATCAAAATAGACGATAGTGGCTCGCTGAATCGGGACCTTCAGTTCAAGTAACAAATTTCGCAACCAACTAGTTTCTGCGACCGCGTTTGCAACTCCGCGGTATTTGGCCTCAGCACTAGACCGGGACACTGTAGGTTGCCTTTTTGACGACCAGGAAATTAAGTTATTACCCAAATAAACACAATAGCCAGATGTGGATTGTCACGAGTCAGGGCAACCGGCCCGGTCAACATCAGAGTATGCAGTGAGACAATGATTAGGAGCGGATGTGAGACGCAGTCCATAGTCAAGTGTACCCTGTATGTAGCGAAGTATGCGCTTCATAAAGGAAAAATGTGGTTCCCTTGGGGCGTGCATAAAGAGGCACATTTGTTGGATGACGTATGATATATCTGGTCTAGTGAAGGTCAGGTATTGAAGTGCCCCGGCTAAGCTTCGATACAAGGATCCATCGGGTAAAAGAGAGCCATCAGTAGCACTAAGTTTTGTGGCGGTGTCTACAGGGGTCGCGCATGGCTTGCAGTTTGTCATGTTGGCTCGATGTAAGATATCACGGGCATATTGAGTTTGTGATAAGAATAACCCTTGTGCATCACGAGTAACGGAGATGCCTAAAAAATGATGTAGGGCACCTAGGTCCGTCATGACAAACTCTCGAGAGAGCAACTGAATAATGCGGTGCAATAAGGTATCTGAGGAGGCGGTCAAAATTATATCATCCACGTACAATAATAAATAAGCCACTTGATCACCTTGATGAAAAACAAATAATGAGCTATCACAAACGCTTCCTTTGAACCCGTGAGTTGTAATGAATGTCGAAAAACGATGAAACCATGCCCTCTGGGCCTGTTTGAGTCCATATAATGACTTACGAAGGCGGCAAACCATGTTTGGTTTTGATTAATCATGGAAACCTGGTGGTTGATGCATATAAACAGTCTCCTCGACATTACCGTGTAAGAAGGCGTTTTTAACATCAAGTTGGTGTATTGGACACTTTTTGGTAATAGCAAGTGATAACACTATCCTTATGGTGGCCAGTTTTACAACCAGACTAAAAGTATCGTCACAATCAATTCCTACGGTTTGTGACTTGCCATTGACAACGAGGCGGGCCTTGTACCGCTCCAAAGTACCTTCCTGTTTAAACTTGTGGCGAAATAGCCACATGCAACGTATAATTGGATGAGGAGTAGGACGAGGAACCAATTCCCAAGTGTCATTATCTATTAATGCCTTATATTCAGTTTGCATAGCCTTTTCCCAATTTGGGTCCGATAGGGCTTTTAGGTGGGATGTGGGTAATGGTGAGATCGTTGGGGCGAAAGTGGTGGACAAGTTATATTTTGGGTTTGGTTTATAGATGCCGACCTTACCCCGAGTGGTCATGTGATGAGTGTTTGGTTGGTCGGGAGGATTTTGTGGCGGAGGTTGTTGAGGTATGGGTGGGGGTGGTTGTGTGGCAGATGGTGGGGAAGGTGGAGGTGAGGGAGAGTCGTGGGTGGATGGTGGGGAGTCTTGGGTTGGTGACTGGGCTGCGGGTTCTGTAGGAGGGAATTGAAAAGATTGGTAAGGTGAGGGTTCGTCTTCTAGGAATTGGTAAGTAGAGGGTGTGAATGGTGTGGAGAAGGGAAAGGTTGTTTCGTCGAAATCCACGTGACGGGAAATATGAACTTTACCTATGGAAGGATCTAGGCAACGGTAACCTCGGAAGTTAGGTGGATAGCCAAGAAATATGCACCGGGATGATCAAGGAATGAGTTTATTTGGTTCGGTGGCGGAATGATTTGGGTAGCATGCGCACCCGAAGACCCGAAGGTGATAGTAGGTTGGGTGACAAAGGTATAGTGGGAATGTGGGGGTGTTGTAGTTGAGACACGTGGTTGGGAGAATGTTGTGAAGGTAGGCAGCGGTATGGAGAGCCTCTACCCAATATGTGGGTGGAATATGAGCATGAGTGAGAAGGGCTCGGATGATATCATTGCGGCGTCGAATCATGCGTTCAGAACGCCCATTTTGGGGTGATGTTTGTGGACATGAAAAACGAAACACAAGGCCATTGGAAGCAGCAAAATTGTGGAAAGCATTATTATCAAATTCTCCCCCTAAGTCACATTGAAAAGATTTGATGTTTTTGTGAAATTGAGTTTGTATTAGTTAATGGAATTTGACAAATGTTATGAAGGTTTTGGATTTGAATTTTAAAGGATAGACCCAAACATAATGAGAAAAGTTATCAACTAAAACCATGTAGTATTTGTAAGAGGCATTACTAAGAACTGGTGAGGTCCACAAATCACAGTGGATAATGTCAAAGGGTGCATAAGTAAATGAATTAGAAGTAGTAAAAGAAAGACGTTTACTGTTCGCTAAATGACACGAATTGCAAAAGTCAAAAGAGTGTTCATTACATGAAATATTAAAACGACTAGAAAGAAATTTTAAAACTTGTGTGCTAGGATGTCCAAGATGATCATGCCACTTATTTGAGGAAGCTGCGAGTAAAACTTGATGAGGCGGAGTGAATGGGTAAAGATCACCGGTGCTATCATGGCGTGAAAGATGTTGTCCGGTCTTGAGATCCTTCAAGGTAAATCCATAAGGGTCAAATTCAACAGAAACAAGGTTATCACGGGTAAATTTTCGGACAAATATAAGGTCTTTTACAACGTTTGGTGCATAAAGTATATTGTTAAGGTGGTACTTTGTATTAGGTGTGTCGTAAAATCCCTTACCCGAACCCAAAATAGGCAAAGTTTGGCCATTGCCTACTAATATATTGGCATTAACTGAATTAGACGAGGGTACTTGTATTTTACCTTGATCGGAAGTGAGATGCGAAGATGCACCGGTATCCATATGCCCCTGCGGAACGGGCTGCTGGAGAGTGAGGGTCGAGAGCGCGGCACCAAGGTCGGTTGGCTGTAGTGGGTCAACATTAGAGGTCAGCGGGTAACCGGGTGGCGGTGGAGGGGCGTAGGTGTAACCGGGTGGGGGTGGGGTATTGAGGCCGTAACCGGGTGGGGTTTGTTGTGGGTTTGGGTTGGCCAGTTGTTGGTTATGGGCTGGGGTGTTGGGCCGTGACCAGTGTGCAGTCCAGGGCGATTGGGATGGGTGTGGGCATGGTGGTGGAGAAGCCCACCAACCCGATGGGCCATATACTTGGGTATAGGATGGAACCTGTTGTTGTTGAGTTGGGTGGCCAGAAGGTGCAGGGGCAGAAGTGTAATTAGTGTAGCAACCTTTGCCTCGGCCCCCACAGTAGGAGTTTCGCCCGCGACCCCTACCCCGGTTTGGAGATCTTGGGTGGTAAGTGTCATAATATTGAGTCGAGTGGTATGATTAGGGTGGTGTTGGGTTATGATTATTGTTGTTCGGGTTAGGAGGATTGGTTTGTGGATTGTTACCTCGGGTTACAGTGAAAGCCGATTGAATGGCCTGGCGAGCGGCCTGCCTCCTTTGCTCTCGATCAATCATCTCTCTAGCATCGTCCCATGATTTCTCAGCCTAAGTAATGAAGGAAGCTACAGTATCATATTCTTGCCGGAGGCCAGTCACCATTTGCAAAACGAGTCGGGACTCGCTAACGGGGTGACCAACATCCTTGAGTTGCTCTACCAAGTCTTTCATCCTTTGAAAATATTCATTCAAAGATGAACATGAAGCCATGGTTGTTGTGGTGAAGGCGTGTTCCAAGGTTGTCGCCCGAGCGTTTTTGTTATTAAGAAAGTGTGCATGAATCTGATCCCAAGCTTGTTGGGCAGTGGATTCGGACTCAACAATTTGGCGGAAGAGATTAACAGAAATAGTTCCATATATCCATTGTAGGGCAATGGAATCGACCTTAGACCATATCTCGTAAGACCAGTCGGTTTTTGCGGGTGGTCCGGTTCCGTCAATGTGATTTAGCACATCATACCCGTGGGCATGTAGGCGAAAAAGTTTGACCCATTGAGAGAGAGTAACCTTTTCGCCATCAAGAGTGCGGACTTTATTTTGGATGTTTGTGACTGAGTAAACGGGATGAAGGTTTTTGGTTTGCTTGTAATCTGGTGTAGCGTTTTTGGGTTGATCGGCCATGTCAGATCAGAAAAAAAACACAGGGGCAGGAGGTGTTTAACAGTTTGGGAGAGGTAATGGAAGAGAACCTTACGTAGGCTCTGATACCATATTATTTGGTATTAACTTCTCTGTGCATACACTTGAATATTGACTACAATATATAGAGTATTGATTGACTGATAATATGCCTACGATTCCTAGTATATAAAATACAAATATGGAAGGTCAACAATGACAGCTAATGTCATGGTTGGTCTTTGACTATTAGATATGAGGTTTGCGAACTTGAATAGTAAATCCAGTATTCTGCAATTGATGGTTGAAACAAAGAAACACATTAATTTTACGTTGGTTTACCAACTATTGAAGTTAGCACTCTTTTTATCCGTCACGATTGTAACTGTTGATACATGCTTTCACAATGAAGTGCGTGAAGTCTGATTTGCGTAATCGGATTGCTAATGGACATTAAGGTGATAGTTGCATTTGTTTTATTGAAAAAAATTTGCTTAGAAAAGTTTCGATAGATGATGTAATGGAAAGGTTTCAAAAAATGAAACTCATAAAGAGCAAGTTTAATGAATTTATGTTATTCACTTTTAATATCGATTGACGTATTTTTATTAATTAGTTTGATTTTAATTTGATTTTTGCTATTTATTATGTGACTCGAACCGCTAAATCGGACCAGACAGAAAAAGTCAAAACTTAGTGATAGACAATTGGTTGTTTGTCCCTCGAAAATTTCCAAAACCGTTGGAACAAAATCCTGGCTATGCCACTGACGATGATTGGATTAAACTTGTAATCCCGTAATCACAAAGTTTGTAAACTATCTTGTGATTTGCATTTTCATCATATATAAACTTTATATATAAAGTTTTAATCTTTTAGTGAATATGAATTTAATAAATTATATAGACTTTGAAAAGATAGACGTAAAGCTGCTACGTATAGGTTTAAAGGACAACTAACAATGTAAGCAGTAGTAATAACAACCTAGTCTGCAACTAATTTGTTTGGTTCAAAGTTTCAATCTTTTTGAGAATTTTATTATCGTTATAAACAATTTTAAAACAATATTATGTAGAAAAGTAACCTTTATAAAGTACTAACAATAATAACGAATGAGCATATAAGTTATAAAAATATATAATAATTTTAGTATGATAAAATAGAATACAATGAGCATAAATCGGGATACAATGTTATTCACTACTATGGAAGTAACACTATAACAATATATAACATCGCCAAATAGAATACGTGCAATATAATGTGGTAATGCAATACAAAATTCTATCATATATTACTAGTTAATCCCCGGAAGCTTTACGGGATAGATAAATTTAATATGAAGTGACAAAATGTGTGTACCATAAAAGGAATAAGCAAATTTTTTTCAGATTTTTTTTTGTTTGTAAATGATCAACACTCGATAACTCATAAAACCTATTTCTGATTCTACGTATGCACCTCTTGCTTTAGTGAAGTCTCTGTACAACTTTGTCACTTCCTCGAGACACTCTAAAGTTGCGATGTGAACCTGAAAAAACAACAAACAAATTGGTATCAAATGATATGTCATCATGATGATGACGATGATAGGCGATTCTAATGTGTAAAGCGAGCATATGTGAAAAAATGACATACATATTCAATCTTTAAAGGTAGCGGCGTTGTTAAAGATGGGTTGATGCCGGAAGTGTCGTCTGTTTTTTGGTGTGGTTGCATGTACATGGCATTACTGACTGCAGGTTTTGTAAAATTGGAGTTTACATAGTAGTAAAAGTTTTTGTTGTTTTGTTGCTTGCATGAATTAGCTTCATCCAAGTTTTCATGAATTTGACAAAACCATGCTTTGAGGCATGTGGTGTAATACCATGCTTTGTCAATATTCATCATTGTGATGGACCCATTAACTATGAAGTTTTTTCCTAGTAATACAAAGTGATGACTTATTAAATTTTGTTTGCGTTTTATTGGAATGAAGGATTGTATGAATATACCGTGATAGCATCGTTTGGCATATGTGTTAGTGTAAGACCCTAACCCGTAATCACGCGATCAACGCCCAAATCATACGGGTTTTGACCTTACTTAAACCACTCCCAATTAAAACCTTGAAATTTGTTATAAGTTAACCCAATAAGATCAAATACATGTTTGATTCACACAATTTTTTTTTTACATTTTAATAGTTAAAACATATTTTACGATGTTGCGTTTTAACGGGAGTTCCTTAGATTCTAGTGCGGAAGCTTGAATGAGTGATCGGGTGTGTTTGGTTCTTATCGCGACTTGATCCTTGCTCCGGGACTTCCATCACATGTTACCTAGAACCATTACACAAAGAATGGTTAGTGAGTGGTCAAATGAAACATTTAAATTAGTACGATAGTCGTTACACGTCGAAACGGAACGAACCAGGCCAAACGACCCTTTTCATGAGAAAAACGGCTGCAACTTATGCGCAGCCGCTGTTCGGATCGCTTTTACCCCTTCTAAAACCCAAAATTCGACTTCGACTTTCAAATGAGAATTGTTCTACGCTCCGAGAGCTTTCCAGGCATATAAAGAACACCTCCTAACGATTTTTCTACGATTTTATATGGAATTTTAAAGATCGCGCTGACATTCAGGTCTCTGTGCGCGGCCGGTCGGTCTAAGTGTGTGGCCGCGCACAACTTCTGATCATTTTTTGGTGATTTTTAAGCATGGGAATCATGTTGCAACCGCATTTGATGATTCCCGAAGCCTAAGTAATGAATTGCCGATTAAATAAACCTTTGTTTGACTGAAATTATGGTCCGGTTTATGTCGCCATGATCCGGTTCTTAGTTTTGAATGTTTATGGCGACTTTTACCCAATTTGACCCATTTAGACATTTAACTTATCCAAAACACCATTTGACCATGCGCAATGCATCTAGTTTATGTTGTCAAGTCATTATACACTTGATCAACTAAGTGCTTGTCCGATTTGTTCATTAGGATTCCGTTATTAGATTTATCCTTTAGTAAATCTTTATAAATTCCCTAAATGCCCCTCTAAGCCAAATCTTTCGATTTAGCCATTCAAGGCGACACTTCTTGATTCAGACCCATTGTTTTCGGACTCAATGACTTGTTTAAAAACCTCTAAGTCCTTCCGGACTTAGATTTTCATCCTTTCTCAAGTTTTCACTTGTTTAGTAGATTCTAAGCGCATTAGAGCGTACTAGACATTATTATGAACAAGACTCACCTATTTGACACCCACACTTCATGTGTGTAACACCCCAACCGATGGCGGAATCATCGAGGTGCCACGTAGTGACGATTGTTCAAAAGCTCATGGTACTAAAATGTAAATATATGATTATTGAATATTGTTTTACAACATGTGAAATTAAATACAAAACAACAAAAATAAAGATAATTGATTGATTTAATCTAAGTCCAAAGTCCTATGTGAAGCGTCAAGCAGCTTATCCTGAAACATGCACGAAAATAATTTTGTCAACATATGATGTTGGTGAGTACTACTTAGCTTTGTACATATAGTATAAGTTTGAAAAGTAGTACAATTCATGTGTCTAGCATCACCAAGGCATTATGTAAACACGCAAGTAACCAAACAAGACAAGATCAAATGTAAAGTTTGTACAATGAAATGGATAATGAGCACCTCAACACGTGTGAGTCTAAAAGAGCACCATAACACAAAGTTATGTCTAAATGAGCACCGTAACATAAGTTACGTCTGAGTGTAAAGAGCACCATAACATAAGTTATGTCTAAATGTATGATTTTGTATGTAAGCTACGTTCATGTTCAAGCATAAGCACAAAGATAAACAAGACACGTATATGAATTGTATATGAATAAAATGTATGTGTAAATGAATACGAAAGTTTTGTATACTTGTGCATGAATCACCCCAAAAGTTGTAAAAGCGGAAAAAGGGGATAAGTAATACTCACTTTAGCAAGGTGGCAAGTCTTGTGTAATTGAATAAGTATAATCCAACGTGGCCAATTAATCACCCTATGTATAAGGTAACAAATAAGTCTGAGTCTATCTAGTCTATAAGTATTTTCTAGGGTTTCGAATTGGGGATAAGTGTTTATTTGATTGATAATCGAATTGTTTATTAAATATAAGAAATTTGATAAGTAAATAAACAAAAGTCTTTTTGTAAATTTTAAATTAAAAATGGTCACAATATAAAGTTTTAAGTATGAAAATAATTTTTATAAAATTATTTTCTTATAAATAGAATATTAAATCTATTTATTTCAAATTGTCTAAATATAACTTTAATATTTAAAAATATTAAAATTAAAGAAATTTTAGATTAACAATTGTATTTCTGTTCTAAATGGATAGAAATAATTTATGTAAAATTTTGGTGCAAGAGTATTGTAAAATGAATTTATTATGATTTATTTATGGTTAAAACTAACAAAAATTCATTAAAAATAAAAAATGTACGGTTTTTCTGAATTAAAAATAATTTCTGAAATGCTTATTGTTATGAAAGTTTAGTATAATTTTTGTGGAATTTTATAAAATCGTTTAGATATTTTTATTAAATTTTATAATTATAAACGAATAAACTTGTAATATTTATAATATATATTAAATAAATTATTTTTGAAAAACTAAAAATTGAAAGACAAACTTTATCATTAGGAGATCATATAATAATTTTTATAGAATTTATAAACCACGTTTAATATTTAAAAACTATTTTAAAATATTCAATATATTAAGTATATGTATAAAAAATGGCAAAAAAAATGTTTGTTGGTTATGGGAGTCGAACCCGGGCCTCTGGCCGGTTCGAGTTTTATCACAAGTGTGGCCACCAACTGAGCCACACCCTGAGAACGAGTCAAACAGGATTGGTATTAGTTATATAGGTTAATTGATTGTTTTGAATTAATAAGAAAATAAAATGTTAAAAACAGGATTCGAACCCTAGCCCTATGGCCGGTTCAACCCTTTTGAACAACAAGCATAACCAACTGATCTGTGGATCAGTTGGTTGACATTTTGGTTTTGAAATAATTATATACGTTTCTCAAAACAGTCGTCTTCCCCAAAAGCTATTCGAATGAAACCCTAGTTTCTTAATCAGTTTTCATGCGCGATTATACTCTAATTAACCATAGGGTTAATGGAGCACAATGGCCGATTAACACAATGGAACAAAGGATTAGAACATACCGATCGTATTTCTTCAATTTCGTGAGTCAACAAAAAAGTCAACACTTATGAATTCGTACCCAGACTGATCGAGAAAGAGATTTGAAGGTAGGGATATAATCTTCGGCATATGGAGATGGTTCGGGACATCCCAATTTATACTAGGATTTCGTATATGGAAGGTTAGAATTTGTTTGACCAATCTTGGTCAAAAACGCATTAATTGGTCTTGAATTCGGATGTTTAGTAGCTGAAATCAAGGGCATAACAATGGGGATTTATTTGTTGGTCAAATCTAATAAGTTAACTTCCATTTTGACTTCAAAAAAATCGTCCCACTTCTGTTTTGGTTGGTGAGTTCGAACAGCAGCAAAAGGGAAAGAAAAGAAGAAGGTGGATCAGACTAGAAGGGGTTTAATATAATTAGGGTTGGGTTTAAATCAGAAATGATGTGTAGCCCAGTTGGTTGTGGTGTGTGGGTGTTTAGATGGATCGCTCCCAGGCTCGGGTTCGAGTCCTGGGAGGCTTTCTTTTATTTATTTTTTTTCGTTTACAACAGAAGGGAGCAAAGGAGGAGTTTGGGCCTGATCAGCTGGGCCTGCTGTCTGGGCCGGTTCCTTGGGCTCAGATAGTGGGCTTCAGTAACACATCAAGAAGAAGTGATTGGGTTATGTTGTGGGTTTTGGTTTAGTTGTTTGAGGAAAAAAAAAAGACTAGCATATATCTATATTTTTTTTTCATTATTATTATTATTATTATTTATTATCATTATTATTATTATATAAAAATAAAAAAAGAAAAGTGACGGATGTCACAGCATCCCCTACTTTTAGAAACTTCGTCCCGAAGTTATTAGAAACATAGGGTTACGGATGTTTGGGTAAAAATTAAGGTAACCGTGGTTTGGAAAATTTGAGTTAAGACACGACGTGAATTTATAGGTAACAGAGTAAACTGTTTCGAATGATTTGGATAAGAGGTTTGATAGGTGTGAGTTAAAGATTGGATTAGGTTCGTCTCGAATAATAAAGAGAATAACAATCTAGTAAAACACTAAGGTTCAAGTTTTTAGAAATCCTAAAATAAATGTATAAGTTGATTGACTATATAAAGACTAAGTGAACTACCAAGTAAGTAAAGTTTGTTCCTGGTTCGACTTCCAGTCTCACTTTCAATGCATCATTAGTGTTTATATATAGGGTGTACCGCAGCTAACCCACCACACCTTTGATACCTTGGAAACGTACTGGACGTCTACCCAGAAACTCTAATAGAATTTCACACTACCCTAACGCACCTGTAAATTCATGATTACGTTCCGGACCGGAATCATCAATTTACCTTACATTAGGGTTTTATGTCCTTTTATAATCCTATTCTAACAACACATTAACGCAAATAAATTTCACAAGAAGATGACACAACAAACACGTTGAGTTACAATGAGATGTTATCAATGAAATGAGGCCATGTAATAATGAGGTCAATTGCATGGGTTTGCAATGACTTGTAAGCATAATAGTATTTAAGTATGGGCTACCACTCGTCCGAGGAGCCCTTTAAATGAAATGGTTGTATATGTATTAATCATAAGAAACCCATGGTAACATATGTTTAACACTTACCTGGCCAGGGTAAGTAATTCGCATATGGTACACACGGACTTAGTATAATTAAGGCATCACACCCTATGCAAGCAAATTTTCAGCTCATGCTTGTGCCCCCTATTTTATTTGGTAAAACCTTTTTATTGATATTTATTGGATATTTGGTTTTACCTTTACTCATTTTGAACCAACGATGTGTTTTCGTTTCATAAAACTTTATGTGATCATATTCACTTATGTGACCACTACACGACTATGGTATTCCTTACGTTTTAAACATTAAACAGGATGATTTCCTCATTCCTAGTTTCCGTGTTCAGATTTGCCTTTGTGCATTGGTTTTCACTATTGTGAATAATGCACAATGCCAACTTACTTTCACTTGGGAATTTGTACTCTGAATGTGAATTCCTGTCCAGTTTTCCCAAGTCTTATGTTGCTGTATGCAACTATCATTCATCGAGTGAAAGTTTCACACTAATAAGCATGACATGGTTTCGAGCGTGTACCTGATTGATACTTGCTCCTGTGTTCCCTTTCGTTACCGATCCATTAGCTCGAGTAGTTACTTGACTTGGTCCTTAGCGAGCATGCTATCGGCCATGCTCCCGAACCCTCCACCACTTCGTTGGGTGAATCATTCGATCCCATCTTGATCGAATTAAAATGTTCTCATACCTGTCACATTTAAAATTCCAATTGATTAGTAACACGACATATCGGTATTAGTATGCATCATTACAGTAATATTTATTCTTGTTACGCAAGAATTTCATTGCCCAAATAAATCCTTGGCTAGGTCCCATACCACCTAGCCTTTTCTTTACCAAACTTTTGAGATAGCGTGCATCTACACGATATCACCATTGCTTACTTATAACAATCTCCGATCAAACCCAGATTGTTATTACTGATATTACTTACCGGATTCCTCGATCAAGCCCCGAATCGAACACCCTTCAACACTTTGAGCGCACAGTTTGAGTCCAAGTATCCTTCCCGACACTCAGATCCCTCAAACCCATGGCTCTGATACCACTTGTAAGACCCTAACCCGTAATCACGCGATCAACGCCCAAATCATACGGGACTTCCATCACATGTTACCTAGAACCATTACACAAAGAATGGTTAGTGAGTGGTCAAATGAAACATTTAAACTAGTACGATAGTCGTTACACGTCGAAACGGAACGAACCAGGCCAAACGACCCTTTTCATGAGAAAAACGGTTGCAACTTATGCGCAGCCCCTGTTCGGATCGCTTTTACCCCTTCTAAAACCCAAAATTCGACTTCGACTTTCAAATGAGAATTGTTCTACGCTCCGAGAGCTTTCCAGGCATATAAAGAACACCTCCTAACGATTTTTCTACGATTTTATATGGAATTTTAAAGATCGCGCTGACATTCAGGTCTCTGTGCGCGGCCGGTCGGTCTAAGTGCGTGGCCGCGCACAACTTCTGATCATTTTTTGGTGATTTTTAAGCATGGGAATCATGTTGCAACCGCATTTGATGATTCCCGAAGCCTAAGTAATGAATTGCCGATTAAATAAAACCTTTGTTTGACTGAAATTATGGTCCGGTTTATGTCGCCATGATCCGGTTCTTAGTTTTGAATGTTTATGGCGACTTTTACCCAATTTGACCCATTTAGACATTTAACTTATCCAAAACACCATTTGACCATGCGCAATGCATCTAGTTTATGTTGTCAAGTCATTATACACTTGATCAACTAAGTGCTTGTCCGATTTGTTCATTAGGATTCCGTTATTAGATTTATCCTTTAGTAAATCTTTATAAATTCCCTAAATGCCCCTCCTAGCCAAATCTTTCGATTTAGCCATTCAAGGCGACACTTCTTGATTCAGACCCATTGTTTTCAGACTCAATGACTTGTTTAAAAACCTCTAAGTCCTTCCGGACTTAGATTTTCATCCTTTCTCAAGTTTTCACTTGTTTAGTAGATTCTAAGCGCATTAGAGCGTACTAGACATTCTTATGAACAAGACTCACCTATTTGACACCCACACTTCATGTGGGTGGTTTCATCCACTTGACTACTCGCATATGGCCATTTCTTATACTACGGACTTACCCGGTAGTTGATGTGTTGCCAAATGAATCACATTTATATATTAGTTTTGTATAGTTTTTAATCGTTTATCGTTCGTTTATATCGTGTCTTAGATACTTAATTGTGTCTTGGTGTTAAGCAGGTGTTCGTGGGCTAAAACGAGAGAAAAAGAGCTTAGTTGGAGAGGAGACGAGCATTCGATGAAATTGGAAATAAAAAAAGAAACAAATTTGGAAGAACTGAAATTAGAGACCCTCTAATTTCAGTAAAAGTTATTCGCGGGTCTCCAGGAAGTAAAACAGAGGAAAAATGACGATTTTGCCCTTAATGAATTGTGGTAATTACAAAAGATGCCCTCGCGACACTTTTATGTTGTTAGAGACCCTCTAATTCCAGAAATAGTTGTTCATGGGTCTCTAATAACTCTTCAGCCCATAAAAAGCCCATTTTCGCAATCAAAACCTAATCAGCCGTATGGGGATGTTATCTTCGACTTCCAGAGCTTCCAAGGGGCGATTTTGAGTACTTTTGGCAGTTCCATTCATTCCGGTTGATGCCAGAGCAATCCAGAACAAGTTTTGAAGCCGAAATCATGAAGATGCAAGGCTAATCATCTTGCGGTTTCTCCGGGTGAAAGATTCGGTTATTTTGTAAGGACTTTTCTGTTTTGAAGTATGTTTTAGGACCAGGTTTCATGAACATACTTATGTGTCTTTGAATCTGGTTGTATGTTTGACTTATTTGAACAGTTTGACTGATTTTCACAATTACAATTCGTTATCGTTTCTTGGTTTTCTTGCACTAGGAATAATTTAACTTTGTGATTTGTGTTTTGATGTTGAATTGGGTTGAACAATTTAAACAGAGTCATGTCTATGTGATTGCCTAGCTAGGTTAATTCAGATTGTCTTTACAGTTGCCGAGTCAGAAACCCGGAGTGACCGTTTTTCCATATTATTGTCTTTTCTAAAAAAATCAATCATCAATCCGTTTTGCAGCACTGCAGCACTTTTACATTCAACTTCATAAAAATTAGTTTAGTTAATCTTAAGTTAATTAGTAATTAGTAAATTAGCACTTTCCACAAACTCCCTGAGGTTCGACAACCCTACTTCCTATACTGCAGTCAGTTGTAGCTAAGGAGTAGTTTTTATTTAGTTTTTGATTAGCACTTCGACACGCAATCAGTAGTATTGACCCATTTCCATACCTCTTGAATCTCCCTCAAGAAAACATGGCATCGCGTGCCATTCCATTCCAATTTATCCATCTATGCAAAAACTCATTACCCTATTAACATTTCGGGATCCAAAGGGTGTCACACCACCAATTGGCCCATCTAGCTTTTTCTCTTAACTATAAATGCTTAGCATAGGAGCATTATGTACCAAGTTCAATTGATGCTCACAACATCATTTGACCCGTTTAACTATTTATTCATACAATCTTCAATCTTCAAGTTTTATACATGAGTTTTAATGAAAATAACATTTTAACTCATTAGACCCATTTACAAAGATTTTTCCGTTATCTAGTTAGGCGTCCCAACCGGACTTATCAATTTTATTTATTTAGGCGATTCTAGCCCATTACAAGCTAGTAACCCATTCTTTACAATCGATATAAGAATTCATGATTCAAGAATGTTTACAAGATCTTCTAGTTTCTAAGAGGCTTATTTAAGATAAGTCACTTACCTTGTCCTCATGTATGCCTTCCATGACCCGCTTAGCTCATTTGATCCGGTTTGTTCCAAGCCTCCACCTAGCTTGACAAGATCACTTCACTATACTCAAGATTAATTCAAGTTAGTCATCATATCAATTAACTAACTTGCGTCATGAGTTTTCACACACCCAATTCATTGTACTTGTGTTTGGGTTAGTTTGACTTCTAGAAGTCAAACTACCCTTTTTTTATGTTCATATGCACTAATCATTAGGCAATAGTCCTAATTATGAACCATCCCTTTTTATTTATCATATCGACTCATTAAGTTTAGTGCACATTTCATCTTTCTAATCATCATTAGGCAATCCTATTTATCAATTACTTTCATTCCTCACATAACATTTTAGTTTGTAAGGCTTTTTCACATATCTTCACATATTTATATCAACTAAGCATTTCATCAAACACCTAGTGTGCGTACTATGTTTTTCATGATTATTCCACTTACTAGACATTTAGCAAGTACCCAATTCATGAACTCATCATCAAAAATCATTCTAGCCATTATGTTAAGCTACTTTCAATTTCAACTAACACACATGACTCATGTAATACATATAGAATGCAATTCTTATACATTCCATGCCTTAACCATAGAGTTTCCACTATTTTAGTAACAACAAAGCTACTAATTGAAACTAAAATCACCATCTTTGCATACAAGCAACTATCTAGCCATTTAACTCATTCCTAAACCATTAAGAATGATCAATATCACTAATAATCAACAATATCACGGATCTAACATGTTTTGTTCAAACCCACAAGTGGGTTTCGAAACTTATACAAATTATGGGTTAGGGTTCTTACCAAAGCTCCAAAACATGTAGAAAACCCTTAATTTGCAACCCATCAAGTCTACCCTCAAAACCCCTTGAATCTTTTCTTCAATTTGGTGTGATTAGGGCTTGTTTGAAGCAAGAATGCCCTCTTTGAGGGCTGAATTCGTTTTCCCCAAATGGGGTGTGTTTGGACCTTTTGTTTTGTGTTATATTTACACCACAAGTCCCTCAAGTTTACCCCAAAGCCTTTTATTATCAAAAACTTAACTATGCAAGCTTGTTTCTAGTGTTATTTCCCCATTATAAAGATAATAACACTCACTAGGTTATTTTCATATTAGAAAATAACCCGCATTCCCATTATCTAAGCTCCGTCTTAATATTTTGCTAATCACGCCTAATGGCGTAGTTAGGCGAACGAATGGTTTTGGGGTGTTACAGTTAGATCAACAACAAAAATGTTGCTTTCTTTTGGTTGGATGATTACTGGATTTGTAAGGTCTATGTTGCTACACCTGGTGGGTACAGTAGTTTTTTTTATTGTATGTAATACATATACTAAAATTTGTAGAGCAGAACTTACATGTCTTTCAAGATTTTTGTTTCCATGATTTGGGGTGCTAAGTAGGTATATGTTGCGTTTGTTAATTAAAGTTGTAAAATTGCTTTTGTAAAAAAAGGCAGCGGTTATGTTTTCGAACATATATAAGTGTGGATTTACGTATGTTTTAAACTTATTTGTAAGTTTCTTAGCCTTCAAACCTGTTAATGCCATGATTACCAGTGGTGTTGCACTTTCAATCCTATGGCGATCAAATCTTTCTGGACGTGTACATACTTCTTCCCATATAGCAACTGTGGTATCTTGGTTGCTGGTTAAAAGGGCCTTATTAGTTGTTGTTATACGTATGGCGTAATGATGTACCAATTAGGATATTTTGTGATATTTACATGCTATCTCTCAGAGTTAGAACAACGTATGGTTGATTTTTTATCGTCATTTTGTCCTTGATGGCGTAAGATGCCAATGTAGTCTGCAATTAACAATGAAAATAGTTGTTAGGTTATGTAATTCTTTGAACATAATAGTATTTTGGGAGAATTGTTACTTGTTATTCCTTCTGTTCTAACTTCTATTTCAACTCTCCGGCGGGTAGCAATCTCAAAATACTTTTTTTGTATTTCTGGAGTTTCTAGGATATGAGTTATCTAAGTTGTTGTGCCAAAGATTATTAAAGCTGGATGAATCAATGTGTTGGTGTAGCTGTCTGGGTTAATGCACGCGTAACTTTCTATTTGATAACAGGAGTTCATCGATAGTTTTGAGTCAACAACGTTTTGGTTTCCATCTTTTGCCATTGCCTGTATTCCAAATCCATGTTTGTAAAATTGTGCATTTGTAAACACTATTGTAGACATAAAAAAAAGGATAATGTAGCATAAGACATAATATTTGATTATCAATCATAAGTGTAATTTGTTGTTGTAAAATGATCAAGTATGTGACAACGGATTAGGCAAATTGTTTATTTATTTTCTTAAAAAAAACAAAAAAAACAAAAAATACAAAAAACAAAAAAAAAACAAAAAAAAAAATCTCTTCTTCGTTCAGTACTACTCTATTTGTTTTCATGTTTTTGTGTGTGCAGGTGACTTCTGTTTTGCATGCATACTAGGTTTTCCAAGAAGTCGTCTCCATTGTTATTTGATCCAGAGATTGAGAAGACAGCACGTCAAAACCGTGTTGTTTTTCGTTCAGCAGTAAAGAAGCAATCAAGTTCTTCAACAGTGGCTCAGAGAATTGAAGAAGCAACTATTGAGATGGCTGATCAGGATAACCAAAATGACCAAATACCCAACCAACCGAATGATCTTATTCCACCTGCTCTACCAAACCAACCCATCCCAAACCCACCACCACCACAACAACAATTCCAACCTGGTGAGTATTTTCAAGCTGCTAACCCACGTCCACAACAAAACCAACAAAATCCAAGAAACCAACCTCGTCCACAACAAGCAGTTATCCCACCCAACCGACAACAGAACCAACAGAGATATGATGAGGGAAGTGTGCATACTTGGGACTCTGAATGGGATCAAGAGGACGAAGAGGAACCGTATGATGGGAGATATGGTAATTATGGGCATGACATGGAGTATGAGCAGCAGCCACCACAGCGGGTTAATCAGGGGAACCGTGTTCAGGGATACAGAAATAATCAAGCACCACAAGGGGTTCCTCAATTTAATGTTGGAAATATGGGGATAGGAGATGAGTTACAGTTAGTAGTTGGTGTCCCACAGATACGTCAGAGGGCACCGGTTCAGGGCGTTGATAGTCATTTTCGGCCGGTTATTGTACCCAATTCCTCAGCTGTAGTCACACCTATTAGTAGGAATGGGAGAGCATTTGAAGTGAGACCCCAATATTTGGGTCATCTGCCTGAGTTCTATGGAAAAAGATCTGAAGAGCCTTACTTACATATATCAGCATTTGAGTCTGTGTGCAATATGATTGGAGGATCAGGGTTTACTAAGGACCAGGTAATGTTGATGATGTTTCAGTTCACCTTGAAGGACAGGGCAAGGCAATGGTTTGCTACACTACCCCCAGGTAGTATATACACTTGGCAGGATATGCAACAGATTTTCTTGGAAGAGTATTACACCATGAGCAGAACATCTGAGGCTCGGGATGCAATAAGAGGATTTCAACAGAATTCGGGGGAAGCATTCCATGAGGCTTTTACTAGATTCAAAGAGCTATTGAGAAAATGTCCTCATCATGGGATTCAGACATGGGAACTAATAAAAGCTTTTTATGATGGACTGACACCAGAGGATGTTAGGGGTTTGACTGCCATTAGCAATGGCACATTCTTTACTAACACTGAAGCTGTGGATTGGGGACACTTGGAAAGGATGAGTGCCACTTCAAAGAGACAGGCACAATCATGTAGGAAGTTGAGACCATCATCTGTCAAAGCAGCAGACTATGAGGCTGAAGAAAGAATTGAGAAATTGAAGCAGCAAAATTTACTCTTGGCAAAACAGGTAGCTCAACTTAATTTGGGGAGGAGTAGTGAGGCAAATGTGGCTAATGCCTTTTCGGTATGTACTGATTGTGGAGAGTTGGGACATCTAGCCCAAGACTGCCAGGGGCCTTTGGAGAATACAGAAGAGGTGAATCAAGTTTATGGAGAACGGAAGCAATATGACATGAATTCCAACACCTATCATCCCGGGCTAAAAAACCACCCAAACTTCAGGTATGGTAATCCTAATAATCAATTAAATCCTAACTTTTCTGGTTCTAATGTGCAGGGAGGAAATCAACAACAGTCTCAGAACAGGCAGTATGGATATAATCAAGGGGGTTACTCAAAGAATACCTATAATCAGAGTGGTCAGCAGCAGAGAGGAAATCAACAAGGCACATCAGGAGGAGGTAATGATCAACTGAGTGCAATCTTGGATGCCATTAAAACTGTACAGAATGATGTCAGGACAGTACAGAACGAGGTCAGGACAGTTCAAGAAGAGGTCAAGGGAATGCGAAAAGACAATGAAGTGAGGGATAAGACTGTGGAAGCATTGTCCAAGCAGGTAGGGCAATTGGCTGCAGATATGTCTAAGAGAGATACAGGGAATCTACCAAGTGATACCACCATTAATCCTCAACATCAGCAATCAAGCTCAAGGAATTCGAGGAATGTGCAAATTAACCAGGTAAGTATTCTGCGCAATGGTAAGGTTTATGATAATAAAGTGGGAACTCCACCACAGTTTGTTGAGGGTGTGGTGGAGGATTTGGGTAGTGATGATAGTGAAGATGAACAGGAATTTGTTGAATTGAACAAAACACCTAAAACTGTTTTAGAAAAAGAAAAAACTAAAAATAAAAGTGTTTTGATCAATAATTCCAACCAGGTTGTAGAAAAGGGTGTGGAGGGTAATACCATCCCTTTTCCTGCAGCTCTCATTGATCCTGGTAAGAAAAAGACAGTCAATAAAAGAGGCCCACAATCGGATGAAATGTGGGAAGTTTTCAAACAAGTTAAAATCAATCTTCCTCTTTTAGATGCAATTAAACAAATTCCTGCCTATGCAAAGTACTTGAAAGATATGTGCACTCAGAAAAGAAATCATAAAATTCCAAAGAAACTTGACATGCCAGCAGATGTGAGTGCAATAATTTCAGGTACTCTGCCTGAAAAGTTACAGGATCCAGGGGCACCAATTATTTCAATTCAAGTTGGTGATTTTCAAATGACACGAGCCCTTTTGGATCTTGGAGCGAGTGTGAGTATACTACCGGGGAGTTTGTATGACCAGTATGAGTTCGGTCCACTTAAGAAAGCTGATACCACTGTGGTATTGGCTGATTTGACTCCTAAGCTACCCCGGGGAGTATTAACAGATGTGATTGTGAAAGTTAATGAGTTTTATTATCCAGTCGATTTCTTGGTCCTTGATTATATTTCTATTGATAAAACCAAGCAACCGACTGTGATTCTTGGCAGACCATTTTTAGCTACTTCTGACTCTCAGATTAATTGCAGGACTGGTATTGTGGATATGACTTTCGGTAACCGTAAGATGCGGTTAAGTGTTTTTGGTAATGTTTCTAACCCCAATGTTAGTGATGAATGCTTTATGGCAGACATCATTGACGGACGCGTTCCTCCTTACATTCCTAATGATGAGGGGGACGAGTCCATGGTAGAATTTGCTTTGTTTGGCAGGTTATATTCTGAGACAGTCAAGGAACTCGAGGAAGAGGATGCAAAGGTGGAGGCGATGGTAGTGAGAGAAGGAAGACCACCTTGGTCTTATCATGTGGAGAGTTTGCCAGATCACATTGACACAAAGCTGAAACCATCATTAGAGACACCACCACAATTAGAACTTAAAGAGCTACCTAAACATCTAAAATGTGCTTTTGTTGGTGCTAATGATACTCTTCCTGTTATTATTTCTGCAGGTTTGACTGAGGAACAGGAGAAAGCTTTGATGGAAGTTTTGGTTGCACACCGGGCTGCAATTGGGTGGACTATTGCAGACCTGAAAGGAATAAGCCCCTCAATAGTGATGCATAAAATCATAACAGAGGAGGGAGCAAAACCGGCAAGAGATGCACAGAGAAGGCTTAACCCGAACATGAGAGAAGTGGTGAAGAAAGAAGTTTTGAAGTGGCTGGATGTGGGTATCATTTATCCCATCTCTGACAGCACTTGGGTAAGCCCAACACAGACCGTTCCAAAGAAAGCAGGGATTCAGATAGTCAGGAATGAAAAAGGGGAAGAAATTGCCACCCGACCTGTCATCGGGTGGAGAATATGCATTGATTACAGGAAGCTGAATGCAGCTACATCTAAGGACCACTTCCCTTTGCCGTTCATTGATCAGATCATCGAGAAGTTATCAGGTCAGAAATTTTATTGTTTTCTTGATGGTTATTCAGGGTATAATCAAATTGCCATCCACCCTGAAGACCAACAAAAGACTACATTTACCTGCCCTTATGGTACCTTTGCATTCAGGCGAATGCCATTTGGGTTGTGTAATGCCCCAGCCACCTTTCAAAGGTGCATGATGAGTATCTTTTCAGATATGGTTGGGGACTCACTTGAAATTTTTATGGATGACTTCTCAATTTTTGGAACCTCCTTTGAATCTTGCTTAGAACAGTTAACTAAGGTGTTGAAACGATGTATTGAAACAAACTTAGTTTTAAGCTGGGAAAAGAGCCATTTTATGGTTCAAGAAGGGGTGGTGTTAGGGCATGTGATTTCAAAACGTGGGATTGAGGTTGATCACGCAAAAATTAAAGCTATTTCAACTTTACCTCCTCCCACAAATGTTAAAGGGGTTAGGTCGTTTTTAGGACATGCTGGTTTTTACAGAAGGTTCATAAAAGGTTTTAGCACAATCACAAAACCACTTTGCAAGTTACTTTTAAAAGATGAACCTTTTGTATTTGATGAGGAGTGTGTAAAAGCTTTCAACACTTTGAAAGAAAACTGGTTGAAGCCCCAATTTTGCAAGCACCCGATTGGTCACAGCCTTTTGAAATCATGTGCGACGCGAGTGACTATGCAGTTGGGGCTGTTTTGGGTCAAAGGGTAGGTAAAAAACCAGTGGTAATTTATTATGCAAGTAAGACGTTGGACGTAGCACAATTGAATTATAATACTACTGAAAAAGAATTACTTGCAGTTGTGTTTGCTCTTGATAAGTTCAGGTCGTATATTTGGGGAAGCAAGGTGATTGTGTATTCAGATCACAGCGCGGTGCGTTATTTGATGGAGAAAAAGGATGCGAAACCCAGATTGATCCGTTGGGTTCTCCTGCTTCAGGAGTTTGATCTGGAAATCAGAGACAAGAAGGGAAGTGAAAATGTGGTGGCAGACCACTTGTCTAGATTGCCCCATATGGATGCTGAAGTCACTAATGAGATCAATGAGAGCTTTCCAGATGAGCAGCTATTCGAAGTATCTACTTCACCATGGTATGCTAACATTGTTAATTATTTGGCTGCAGGTATCATCCCAGAGCATTGGGCAAAGAAAAAGAGAACTCACTTGAAGGCTCAAGCGAAGCAGTACATTTGGGATGAACCAGACTTGTTTAAGATAGGAGCTGACCAGATAATTCGAAGATGTATCCCAGAATCGGAAGTTCAATGCGTATTGGGACTTGTGCATGCATCTGTTTGTGGAGGACACTTCAGCGGGCAGAAAACAGGACACAAAGTGCTATCATCGGGGTTATATTGGCCAAGCATTTTTAAAGATGCTTTTGAGTTTGCTAAGAACTGCACCAAGTGTCAGCAGATGGGTAGCATAACTAAACGGAATGAGATGCCCATGCAGCCTATCCTCGTGGTTGATATTTTTGATGTGTGGGGGATCGACTTCATAGGCCCGTTCCCAAATTCCAGGGGTTATCAGTATATCTTGGTGGCTGTCGATTATGTATCTAAATGGATAGAAGCAATAGCCACCAGGACAAACGACCATACCGTTGTTTGCAATTTTGTAGTATCAAACATCTTTACACGATTTGGACTTCCCCGTGTGATCCTCAGTGATGGGGGGTCGCATTTCAAGAATTTTAAATTCGGTAAATTGCTTAAACGGTATGGTGTGGATCACAGAATTGCAACCCCGTATCACCCACAGACAAGTGGGCAAGTTGAGGTGTCAAATCGTCAAATTAAAGAGATTTTACAAAAGACAGTAAGACCAGATCGTAAGGACTGGTCCACCAAGCTAGATGATGCATTATGGGCTTACTGTACAGCTTATAAGACACCAATTGGCACCACACCTTACCGGTTGGTTTATGGGAAGGGTTGCCATTTACCGGTGGAAATAGCACATAGGGCATTATGGGCTGTTAAAGGAGTTAATACTGATTATGATGTTGCAGGTAAAGAACGGAAGTTGAATCTATGTGAGCTTGAGGAGCTGAGAGATGAAGCATATGAGAGTGCATCATCATACAAGGACAAGATGAAGAAGGTGCATGATGCCAAGCTTCGGTTGAAGAAGTTCGAGGTTGGCCAAAAGGTATGGTTGTACAATTCCCGTCTTAAATTATTCCCAGGGAAGTTGAAAAGCAAGTGGACGGGGCCATACTTAATTACGAGAGTTGGTGAATACGGTGATGTCGAGATTGAAGACTTTGATGATCATTTACGTCAAGTAGTGAATGGACATCGACTTAAACCGTACCTGGATTCGTCTGACATCCACGGAACAACAGAAGAGCCGGTTTGCTTTTTGACGAGTGAACCGGATGATGAAGGTAAGTGATAATGCATTCGGTATGTGTAATTGTAGAGTTTGTACAATTTTTTTTGTGTATTTTCGTTGTTTTCGGTTTTGCGTTTTTTGTGTGTTTGAGTTTTTCAGGTAATCGTATCTATTTCGACACGAGGAATCATCACTAACAGGAGTCCAGGTAAGTTTACATGTTAATGGGGCATTGGAATAGGTTTTAAGGGGTTTGGGAGTGTTAGAATTGAGAAGTTAAAAATTTTTCTAAGTACAAAAACTCAAAACTTTCTGTCAACACGGTTCTTAGAGACCCTCTAATTTCTTGCTATACCATTCATGGGTCTCCAAGATCATTCCTAAAAAAAAAAAAAAAAAAAAAAAAAAAAAACGTGAACCTGTTATCCTTCTTCCCCAAAATTCCTCTAAACCTCACCATCACTTTCATTACCTTCCCTACCACCTTCAATCCCTCCACTCCTTCTCTCACATCACCACCTTCCTCCTTCAACATCCATAACCGCTGCCGCCCTGCTTCTTCTTTCCACCACCTTCAACCCGCCTCACAACCTTCAACCGTACCACCCACTCCACCCAACCCGACCCAACCCAACCCCCAACTGCCGCCGCCATCAACCACCAAGCCCTTCCTTCACCACCGCCCGACCCCACCTTCTTCCTCCATCACCGCCGTCTTCCACCTCCATCTCCAAACCCGACCACCAATAGCCACGCACCACCGCCGCCGCAGCAACAACCCTAACCCGACGCCCCTACTCCATAACCCTTCTCTGCACCCGACCCCTCTGCAAACCCAACTTTCCACCACCCAACCACCTCCGAACCTCCTTCAACCATCACCATAACCACCACCAAAACTGACCTTGACCGTGCATCTCAGTTACTTCCTGTAATCTCAGTTACGTGTCGACGACCAGGTGCGTTCCGCTCATTTTTGTAATTTTTATTTTTTTAGTGTGTTATGTGATAACCGTATCGAGTTTTGGGTTTTGTAATAATGCTAGTTGATTTAGTCGAGTCTAGTATAGGTTTATTGTGGTTTTTGCGAAGATTTGTTGGTTTGTGTCGGCTTATGGCGCTGAAGTGTCTCATGTCGGCTCATTGGGTACCTTTCGATATAGGCGCCTTCTTATTTCCAAGGTTGACTTGTTAAAGTGGTCTAGAGTAGAGTTGTTAGGAGCTTATGCTTTAGGCGTTTTCTTGTTCTGAAGTAGATGTGATGATATAAGAGTGACGAGGATTCTGTTTTGCTTTTGGTTATACAAGTCGATAAGTTAATTGTGGCGCCTTACTAAATTGATATCATGTCATAAGTATTGAATTTGTTTGCCACTTACGCGATGTGTTGCTGAGGCCATTTGGGGACAAATGAGTTTAAGTGTGGCGGGTCGTTTGAGTTTTGAACTTAATAAGATCATTTTGTTGAAGTCGCAAGGATGAGATGTTTAGGCATAAAGTCAGAAGTAATTAATTGGCGCATGTGCAAAGATGGTTAGTAGGCGAGTTTGGATGATCAAGTGAAGTGAGGGTTGAAAAGGCTTAAGTTATTTCCTTGTGTGGTAGTCGTGTTAGAGTTTTTAAGGAGTCGTTGGGATGAGTTGTGTTGAAAGTAATTGCACGTCTAGACGTCTCGCTCGTACTCAATCTCCATTCGGGCGGGGATGTTTTAGATATTATATATACACAAATGGGTATCCCGAAATTTTTTGTAAAATTTTTTTTTTTATTTATTTATTTATTTTTTTAGGTGCGACTGCGACCGAAATGCTATACGGTCGCAATGTTTTTCAGTTAAAAAAAAATTGAAAAATTAAAATACCAAAAATAGTTGCTTATTTATGTTACCTGACTGATTTGTATGTTTTTAAATTGTTTCGTAGGATGTCAGGTGAGGGATCCTCTAATGCGATCGTAGGGGCCAAGCGAAAGAGAGGACCACAACAGCGGCCACGGGGTGAACCTGGACCACGTGTTACAGGTCTTTCTAGGAGTATCCGGTATGCATTACCAGAGGTTAGACTACAGCCTGGGGACCCAGTAGAGCCCGTTGAGGACCGGATTTTAGAGGAGCACACTTTATTGCAGTTTGCTGTTAACTCTAAGGAGTTGGAAAATTGTCAAAAATATATATTGATTCCGGAGTTGAAGCATAGGAGCATTAATATGGAACTGGTTGGAATTTTAGGGGAGCATGAGAGAGTGGAGGAGTTATTGGGGCCTAAATGGATGACTTTGTTAGAGTGTGATTGGCCATAGTACAGAGAGTTGACAGTAGAGTTTTATTCCACTTTTAAGTATAACGCCGACCTGTTTCATGAGCAACACGCAGTGTCCTTTTCACTAGGGAGGCAACTTTATGAGTTGAGTGTGCCTAGATTTGCAGTAGCTATGGGTGTTTACACCAAGGAGGAAGCACAAGCACCTGGATTTGTTAAGTTAATGAGAGGAAGTTATAAAAAGAAGAGGACAGGTGGGGTATCTTCTAGTGATCTGAGTGTGTTTTGGGAGACGATTGCTGAGGGGGCATTCAGTGGCCAGGGTGTTGAGTCGAGTATTCGTGATCCAGTTATTAGATATATTCATAGGATCATAGCATGTACTCTTGTCGGTCGCAAGGGAGGAGATAAGGTTACTGTGTTGGATGCGTTTTGTTTGTATTGTATCTTTGGTCGACGGGAGGCCAATTTGGCGACTATTTTATTATCATCATTTGCTAGAGGTGCTAGAGGTGGAGCTGAAGGTTATTTGAGTTTAGGCCCTTATGTGACACAGATTGCACAGAGTTTGGGGGTGTTTGAGAGATATCCGAGACAGCAGTTGACAGAGGGACCGTTGACCATTTATTATAGTGTAGATGATTTGAGGGCTGCACAGATAGTGACATATGATGAGCCACCGGAGTGGGAACCGGTGAAGCCAGGGCTACAGGTGCCACTACTTGAGGGGATAGTTGCTGCTGAGACTATACAGAGGAGCGTGCCTATCGCTCGACAGCGGGTTAGACCATCTATGGAGTGCCCTAGTCCCGTACCCCCCTTGTGTGCACCACCACTGGAGACTGTGACATTAGAGTATGTAGTGCAGAGGATTGATGGGTTGGAAGCGAAGATTGATGGGTTAGACGCAAAGGTTGTTATGTTTACGGATATGATGAGGTTCATGATGCAGGGCATGGGTTTGAAGATACCCGAGCGTTTCAGGGGTATAGGTGATCTAGTAGGTACATCTGCAGGAGCTGAGCAGGAGGGAGACAGTCAGTCTGAGGAGCCTGGGCAGCAGGAGTGATAGCTCGCAGCAGCGCCAACCGGTTTATTTTGTGTTTTTGGTGTACTTTTTCCTTTATTTTGTTTTGATTATCTATGCCTGTATCTAAACTAACACATCAAGGGAAATTGTAAGGGGAGACCGGTTGGGTGGTTTATATTATATTATATTATATGATACGTTGCTGTTATATGTGTGTTTTGGTTGTTAGAATATTGAAAATTGCCGCTTTTGTCCGCGAACGGAATGCTATACGGACCAGTTGGAGGGCAGGGGAGCACGACTTTCAACAACATCGTCGCATTTATCAGGGGAGTCTGTTCCGATTTTCTGTATTTATTTATTTATTTTTCTTTTCGTATTTGATTTTTTTTTTGTGTTACTATTCCCTTAGCACATTGAGGACAATGTGTCGCGCAAGTGTGGGGGTGGCTATACGTCTTTAGAGTGTGTTTTTGTGTTAGTCTTGAGTCAAAAAAAAAATTAAAAAAATTAAAAAAAAATGTCCTAAAAGCGGTCTGATCGGGCATGAAAGCGACTGTTTCAATGCGTTCATTCTGTCTCTGCTTGTGGTGTGTGGGTCCTTAATCATGGTCCAATTCTTTAGAACAGACATATGAACCGTTTTCAGCAGGTATTTTAGAAAAAATGTTTAGAATTTGCCTGATTAGGTGTAACGAGCTGTCGGTAAATAAATGCATGCACACTTCGGTAACCCATTTCCACACTTTGGTGAGATCTTGAGCCTACTAGATAATAGATTGATACATATATATTTTCATTTGTTGAGTGTAGGCCAGATGTTTTTCTATTGCAGAACTTGTGTGATTTGATACATGCCGAGGTTGTAGACTAGATATGCACATAGATGATAAAGGCAATTTAGGTTTTTCCTTTTCTTTTGATACCCATTTATTTGTTATGTGTTGACCCGTTTACCTAAAATCACCCTTAGTAACCCATGTTGAGCCTATACCCTTTCATTTGATTAAACCTATTACCCAAATTGACTTGTTTACCTTTGTGTAATAAATTGATGACCTCCATTGTGTTTATGTTTTGTTCAAGTGATTGCGTTATGTTTAAGCTGTGAAAAAAAAAGAGAAAAGAAAAAATATATGAAAAGAAAAAAAAAAGAAAGAAAAGAAAAGAAAAGAAAAAAAAAATAGAAGTATGTGTTATGGGTCAAATATGCCCAAAGTTGTGTGATTATTGTATTATGGTGATTAGTGAATAAGGATGGTCATTCAAACGTGTTGAAACCTTTGTTTTTAAACCAATTGTTAGCCAAATCTATCCTACCCTTACCCGAAGCCCAAAACCCGTAAGTCCTTTAGATATGTGCATTGTCTATAGTTGAGGTGTGATTGTTATACAAGCCTATGATAACAGAGTTGCATGTTTGGTTTTGAGTGAATAATACTAGCGCATTACATGCTAGTCCAGATATTAAACCGAGTGGAGTGAAAAATTGTGAGGGGTGTGTTGCATGAGAATAAAAACCGAAAGCATGTTAGACTTAGTTGGGTGAGTTCTGTTTTCAAAAGTGTGCATCATGGTTGCCTGTTGAATTAACACATCTAATGATGATCTATGAATGGGGTATGACTTTGGACCCTAACTAGTGCATGGCGGGGGCGTTTGAGGTATTTGTTACTTGTTCGTGGTAGTGTTCTGAGCAAATTTGCTTGAGGGCAAGCAAAAGGTAAGTGTGGGGGTGTGATGTGTTGCCAAATGCATCACATTTATATATTAGTTTTGTATAGTTTTTAATCGTTTATCGTTCGTTTATATCGTGTCTTAGATACTTAATTGTGTCTTGGTGTTAAGCAGGTGTTCGTGGGCTAAAACGAGAGAAAAAGAGCTTAGTTGGAGAGGAGACGAGCATTCGATGAAATTGGAAATAAAAAAAGAAACAAATCTGGAAGAACTGAAATTTGAGACCCTCTAATTTCAGTAAAAGTTATTCGCGGGTCTCCAGGAAGTAAAACAGAGGAAAAATGACGATTTTACCCTTAATGAATTGTGGTAATTACAAAAGATGCCCTCGCGACACTTTTAGGTTGTTAGAGACCCTCTAATTCCAGAAATAGTTGTTCATGGGTCTCTAATAACTCTTCAGCCCATAAAAAGCCCATTTTCGCAATCAAAACCTAATCAGCCGTATGGGGATGTTATCTTCGACTTCCAGAGCTTCCAAGGGGCGATTTTGAGTACTTTTTGCAGTTCCATTCATTCCGGTTGATGCCAGAGCAATCCAGAACAAGTTTTGAAGCCGAAATCATGAAGATGCAAGGCTAATCATCTTGCGGTTTCTCCGGGTGAAAGATTCGGTTATTTTGTAAGGACTTCTCTGTTTTGAACTATGTTTTAGGACCAGGTTTCATGAACATACTTATGTGTCTTTGAATCTGGTTGTATGTTTGACTTATTTGAACAGTTTGACTGATTTTCACAATTACAATTCGTTATCGTTTCTTGGTTTTCTTGCACTAGGAATAATTTAACTTTGTGATTTGTGTTTTGATGTTGAATTGGGTTGAACAATTTAAACAGAGTCATGTCTATGTGATTGCCTAGCTAGGTTAATTCAGATTGTCTTTACAGTTACCGAGTCAGAAACCCGGAGTGACCGTTTTTCCATATTATTGTCTTTTCTAAAAAAATCAATCATCAATCCGTTTTGCAGCACTGCAGCACTTTTACATTCAACTTCATAAAAATTAGTTTAGTTAATCTTAAGTTAATTAGTAATTAGTAAATTAGCACTTTCCACAAACTCCCTGAGGTTCGACAACCCTACTTCCTATACTGCAGTCAGTTGTAGCTAAGGAGTAGTTTTTATTTAGTTTTTGATTAGCACTTCGACACGCGATCAGTAGTGTTGACCCATTTCCATACCTCTTGAATCTCCCTCAAGAAAACATGGCATCGCGTGCCATTCCATTCCAATTTATCCATCTGTGCAAAAACTCATTACCTTATTAACATTTCGGGATCCAAAGGGTGTCACACCACCAATTGGCCCATCTAGCTTTTTCTCTTAACTATAAATGCTTAGCATAGGAGCATTATGTACCAAGTTCAATTGATGCTCACAACATCATTTGACCCGTTTAACTATTTATTCATACAATCTTCAATCTTCAAGTTTTATACACGAGTTTTAATGAAAATAACATTTTAACTCATTAGACCCATTTACAAAGATTTTTCCGTTATCTAGTTAGGCGTCCCAACCGGACTTATCAATTTTATTTATTTAGGCGATTCTAGCCCATTACATGCTAGTAACCCATTCTTTACAATCGATATAAGAATTCATGATTCAAGAATCTTTACAAGATCTTCTAGTTTCTAAGAGGCTTATTTAAGATAAGTCACTTACCTTGTCCTCATGTATGCCTTCCATGACCCGCTTAGCTCATTTGATCCGGTTTGTTCCAAGCCTCCACCTAGCTTGACAAGATCTCTTCACTATACTCAAGATTAATTCAAGTTAGTCATCATATCAATTAACTAACTTGCGTCATGAGTTTTCACACACCCAATTCATTGTACTTGTGTTTGGGTTAGTTTGACTTCTAGAAGTCAAACTACCCTTTTTTTATGTTCATATGCACTAATCATTAGGCAATAGTCCTAATTATGAACCATCCCTTTTTATTTATCATATCGACTCATTAAGTTTAGTGCACATTTCATCTTTCTAATCATCATTAGGCAATCCTATTTATCAATTACTTTCATTCCTCACATAACATTTTAGTTTGTAAGGCTTTTTCACATATCTTCACATATTTATATCAACTAAGCATTTCATCAAACACCTAGTGTGCGTACTATGTTTTTCATGATTATTCCACTTACTAGACATTTAGCAAGTACCCAATTCATGAACTCATCATCAAAAATCATTCTAGCCATTATGTTAAGCTACTTTCAATTTCAACTAACACACATGACTCATGTAATACATATAGAATGCAATTCTTATACATTCCATGCCTTAACCATAGAGTTTCCACTATTTTAGTAACAACAAAGCTACTAATTGAAACTAAAATCACCATCTTTGCATACAAGCAACTATCTAGCCATTTAACTCATTCCTAAACCATTAAGAATGATCAATATCACTAATAATCAACAATATCACGGATCTAACATGTTTTGTTCAAACCCACAAGTGGGTTTCGAAACTTATACAAATTATGGGTTAGGGTTCTTACCAAAGCTCCAAAACATGTAGAAAACCCTTAATTTGCAACCCATCAAGTCTACCCTCAAAACCCCTTGAATCTTTTCTTCAATTTGGTGTGATTAGGGCTTGTTTGAAGCAAGAATGCCCTCTTTGAGGGCTGAATTCGTTTTCCCCAAATGGGGTGTGTTTGGACCTTTTGTTTTGTGTTATATTTACACCACAAGTCCCTCAAGTTTACCCCAAAGCCTTTTATTATCAAAAACTTAACTATGCAAGCTTGTTTCTAGTGTTATTTCCCCATTATAAAGATAATAACACTCACTAGGTTATTTTCATATTAGAAAATAACCCGCATTCCCATTATCTAAGCTCCGTCTTAATATTTTGCTAATCACGCCTAATGGCGTAGTTAGGCGAACGAATGGTTTTGGGGTGTTACAGTTAGATCAACAACAAAAATGTTGCTTTCTTTTGGTTGGATGATTACTGGATTTGTAAGGTCTATGTTGCTACACCTGGTGGGTACAGTAGTTTTTTTTATTGTATGTAATACATATACTAAAATTTGTAGAGCAGAACTTACATGTCTTTCAAGATTTTTGTTTCCATGATTTGGGGTGCTAAGTAGGTATATGTTGCGTTTGTTAATTAAAGTTGTAAAATTGCTTTTGTAAAAAAAGGCAGCGGTTATGTTGTCGAACATATATAAGTGTGGATTTACGTATGTTTTAAACTTATTTGTAAGTTTCTTAGCCTTCAAACCTGTTAATGCCATGATTACCAGTGGTGTTGCACTTTCAATCCTATGGCGATCAAATATTTCTGGACGTGTACATACTTCTTCCCATATAGCAACTGTGGTATCTTGGTTGCTGGTTAAAAGGGCCTTATTAGTTGTTGTTATACGTATGGCGTAATGATGTACCAATTAGGATATTTTGTGATATTTACATGCTATCTCTCAGAGTTAGAACAACGTATGGTTGATTTTTTATCGTCATTTTGTCCTTGATGGCGTAAGATGCCAATGTAGTCTGCAATTAACAATGAAAATAGTTGTTAGGTTATGTAATTCTTTGAACATAATAGTATTTTGGGAGAATTGTTACTTGTTATTCCTTCTGTTCTAACTTCTATTTCAACTCTCCGGCGGGTAGCAATCTCAAAATACTTTTTTTGTATTTCTGGAGTTTCTAGGATATGAGTTATCTAAGTTGTTGTGCCAAAGATTATTAAAGCTGGATGAATCAATGTGTTGGTGTAGCTGTCTGGGTTAATGCACGCGTAACTTTCTATTTGATAACAGGAGTTCATCGATAGTTTTGAGTCAACAACGTTTTGGTTTCCATCTTTTGCCATTGCCTGTATTCCAAATCCATGTTTGTAAAATTGTGCATTTGTAAACACTATTGTAGACATAAAAAAAAAGGATAATGTAGCATAAGACATAATATTTGATTATCAATCATAAGTGTAATTTGTTGTTGTAAAATGATCAAGTATGTGACAACGGATTAGGCAAATTGTTTATTTATTTTCTTAAAAAAAAACAAAAAAAAAACAAAAAATAAAAAAAACAAAAAAAAAACAAAAAAAAAATTTCTCTTCTTCGTTCAGTACCACTCTATTTGTTTTCTTGTTTTTGTGTGTGCAGGTGACTTCTGTTTTGCATGCATACTAGGTTTTCCAAGAAGTCGTCTCCATTGTTATTTGATCCAGAGATTGAGAAGACAGCACGTCAAAACCGTGTTGTTTTTCGTTCAGCAGTAAAGAAGCAATCAAGTTCTTCAACAGTGGCTCAGAGAATTGAAGAAGCAGCTATTGAGATGGCTGATCAGGATAACCAAAATGACCAAATACCCAACCAACCGAATGATCTTATTCCACCTGCTCTACCAAACCAACCCATCCCAAACCCACCACCACCACAACAACAATTCCAACCTGGTGAGTATTTTCAAGCTGCTAACCCACGTCCACAACAAAACCAACAAAATCCAAGAAACCAACCTCGTCCACAACAAGCAGTTATCCCACCCAACCGACAACAGAACCAACAGAGATATGATGAGGGAAGTGTGCATACTTGGGACTCTGAATGGGATCAAGAGGACGAAGAGGAACCGTATGATGGGAGATATGGTAATTATGGGCATGACATGGAGTATGAGCAGCAGCCACCACAGCGGGTTAATCAGGGGAACCGTGTTCAGGGATACAGAAATAATCAAGCACCACAAGGGGTTCCTCAATTTAATGTTGGAAATATGGGGATAGGAGATGAGTTACAGTTAGTAGTTGGTGTCCCACAGATACGTCAGAGGGCACCGGTTCAGGGCGTTGATAGTCATTTTCGGCCGGTTATTGTACCCAATTCCTCAGCTGTAGTCACACCTATTAGTAGGAATGGGAGAGCATTTGAAGTGAGACCCCAATATTTGGGTCATCTGCCTGAGTTCTATGGAAAAAGATCTGAAGAGCCTTACTTACATATATCAGCATTTGAGTCTGTGTGCAATATGATTGGAGGATCAGGGTTTACTAAGGACCAGGTAATGTTGATGATGTTTCAGTTCACCTTGAAGGACAGGGCAAGGCAATGGTTTGCTACACTACCCCCAGGTAGTATATACACTTGGCAGGATATGCAACAAATTTTCTTGGAAGAGTATTACACCATGAGCAGAACATCTGAGGCTCGGGATGCAATAAGAGGATTTCAACAGAATTCGGGGGAAGCATTCCATGAGGCTTTTACTAGATTCAAAGAGCTATTGAGAAAATGTCCTCATCATGGGATTCAGACATGGGAACTAATAAAAGCTTTTTATGATGGACTGACACCAGAGGATGTTAGGGGTTTGACTGCCATTAGCAATGGCACATTCTTTACTAACACTGAAGCTGTGGATTGGGGACACTTGGAAAGGATGAGTGCCACTTCAAAGAGACAGGCACAATCATGTAGGAAGTTGAGACCATCATCTGTCAAAGCAGCAGACTATGAGGCTGAAGAAAGAATTGAGAAATTGAAGCAGCAAAATTTACTCTTGGCAAAACAGGTAGCTCAACTTAATTTGGGGAGGAGTAGTGAGGCAAATGTGGCTAATGCCTTTTCGGTATGTACTGATTGTGGAGAGTTGGGACATCTAGCCCAAGACTGCCAGGGGCCTTTGGAGAATACAGAAGAGGTGAATCAAGTTTATGGAGAACGGAAGCAATATGACATGAATTCCAACACCTATCATCCCGGGCTAAAAAACCACCCAAACTTCAGGTATGGTAATCCTAATAATCAATTAAATCCTAACTTTTCTGGTTCTAATGTGCAGGGAGGAAATCAACAACAGTCTCAGAACAGGCAGTATGGATATAATCAAGGGGGTTACTCAAAGAATACCTATAATCAGAGTGGTCAGCAGCAGAGAGGAAATCAACAAGGCACATCAGGAGGAGGTAATGATCAACTGAGTGCAATCTTGGATGCCATTAAAACTGTACAGAATGATGTCAGGACAGTACAGAACGAGGTCAGGACAGTTCAAGAAGAGGTCAAGGGAATGCGAAAAGACAATGAAGTGAGGGATAAGACTGTGGAAGCATTGTCCAAGCAGGTAGGGCAATTGGCTGCAGATATGTCTAAGAGAGATACAGGGAATCTACCAAGTGATACCACCATTAATCCTCAACATCAGCAATCAAGCTCAAGGAATTCGAGGAATGTGCAAATTAACCAGGTAAGTATTCTGCGCAATGGTAAGGTTTATGATAATAAAGTGGGAACTCCACCACAGTTTGTTGAGGGTGTGGTGGAGGATTTGGGTAGTGATGATAGTGAAGATGAACAGGAATTTGTTGAATTGAACAAAACACCTAAAACTGTTTTAGAAAAAGAAAAAACTAAAAATAAAAGTGTTTTGATCAATAATTCCAACCAGGTTGTAGAAAAGGGTGTGGAGGGTAATACCATCCCTTTTCCTGCAGCTCTCATTGATCCTGGTAAGAAAAAGACAGTCAATAAAAGAGGCCCACAATCGGATGAAATGTGGGAAGTTTTCAAACAAGTTAAAATCAATCTTCCTCTTTTAGATGCAATTAAACAAATTCCTGCCTATGCAAAGTACTTGAAAGATATGTGCACTCAGAAAAGAAATCATAAAATTCCAAAGAAACTTGACATGCCAGCAGATGTGAGTGCAATAATTTCAGGTACTCTGCCTGAAAAGTTACAGGATCCAGGGGCACCAATTATTTCAATTCAAGTTGGTGATTTTCAAATGACACGAGCCCTTTTGGATCTTGGAGCGAGTGTGAGTATACTACCGGGGAGTTTGTATGACCAGTATGAGTTCGGTCCACTTAAGAAAGCTGATACCACTGTGGTATTGGCTGATTTGACTCCTAAGCTACCCCGGGGAGTATTAACAGATGTGATTGTGAAAGTTAATGAGTTTTATTATCCAGTCGATTTCTTGGTCCTTGATTATATTTCTATTGATAAAACCAAGCAACCGACTGTGATTCTTGGCAGACCATTTTTAGCTACTTCTGACTCTCAGATTAATTGCAGGACTGGTATTGTGGATATGATTTTCGGTAACCGTAAGATGCGGTTAAGTGTTTTTGGTAATGTTTCTAACCCCAATGTTAGTGATGAATGCTTTATGGCAGACATCATTGACGGACGCGTTCCTCCTTACATTCCTAATGATGAGGGGGACGAGTCCATGGTAGAATGTGCTTTATTTGGCAGGTTATATTCTGAGACAGTCAAGGAACTCGAGGAAGAGGATGCAAAGGTGGAGGCGATGGTAGTGAGAGAAGGAAGACCACCTTGGTCTTATCATGTGGAGAGTTTGCCAGATCACATTGACACAAAGCTGAAACCATCATTAGAGACACCACCACAATTAGAACTTAAAGAGCTACCTAAACATCTAAAATGTGCTTTTGTTGGTGCTAATGATACTCTTCCTGTTATTATTTCTGCAGGTTTGACTGAGGAACAGGAGAAAGCTTTGATGGAAGTTTTGGTTGCACACCGGGCTGCAATTGGGTGGACTATTGCAGACCTGAAAGGAATAAGCCCCTCAATAGTGATGCATAAAATCATAACAGAGGAGGGAGCAAAACCGGCAAGAGATGCACAGAGAAGGCTTAACCCGAACATGAGAGAAGTGGTGAAGAAAGAAGTTTTGAAGTGGCTGGATGTGGGTATCATTTATCCCATCTCTGACAGCACTTGGGTAAGCCCAACACAGACCGTTCCAAAGAAAGCAGGGATTCAGATAGTCAGGAATGAAAAAGGGGAAGAAATTGCCACCCGACCTGTCATCGGGTGGAGAATATGCATTGATTACAGGAAGCTGAATGCAGCTACATCTAAGGACCACTTCCCTTTGCCGTTCATTGATCAGATCATCGAGAAGTTATCAGGTCAGAAATTTTATTGTTTTCTTGATGGTTATTCAGGGTATAATCAAATTGCCATCCACCCTGAAGACCAACAAAAGACTACATTTACCTGCCCTTATGGTACCTTTGCATTCAGGCGAATGCCATTTGGGTTGTGTAATGCCCCAGCCACCTTTCAAAGGTGCATGATGAGTATCTTTTCAGATATGGTTGGGGACTCACTTGAAATTTTTATGGATGACTTCTCAATTTTTGGAACCTCCTTTGAATCTTGCTTAGAACAGTTAACTAAGGTGTTGAAACGATGTATTGAAACAAACTTAGTTTTAAGCTGGGAAAAGAGCCATTTTATGGTTCAAGAAGGAGTGGTGTTAGGGCATGTGATTTCAAAACGTGGGATTGAGGTTGATCACGCAAAAATTAAAGCTATTTCAACTTTACCTCCTCCCACAAATGTTAAAGGGGTTAGGTCGTTTTTAGGACATGCTGGTTTTTACAGAAGGTTCATAAAAGGTTTTAGCACAATCACAAAACCACTTTGCAAGTTACTTTTAAAAGATGAACCTTTTGTATTTGATGAGGAGTGTGTAAAAGCTTTAAACACTTTGAAAGAAAACTGGTTGAAGCCCCAATTCTGCAAGCACCCGATTGGTCACAGCCTTTTGAAATCATGTGCGACGCGAGTGACTATGCAGTTGGGGCTGTTTTGGGTCAAAGGGTAGGTAAAAAACCAGTGGTAATTTATTATGCAAGTAAGACGTTGGACGTAGCACAATTGAATTATACTACTACTGAAAAAGAATTACTTGCAGTTGTGTTTGCTCTTGATAAGTTCAGGTTGTATATTTGGGGAAGCAAGGTGATTGTGTATTCAGATCACAGCGCGGTGCGTTATTTGATGGAGAAAAAGGATGCGAAACCCAGATTGATCCGTTGGGTTCTCCTGCTTCAGGAGTTTGATCTGGAAATCAGAGACAAGAAGGGAAGTGAAAATGTGGTGGCAGACCACTTGTCTAGATTGCCCCATATGGATGCTGAAGTCACTAATGAGATCAATGAGAGCTTTCCAGATGAGCAGCTATTCGAAGTATCTACTTCACCATGGTATGCTAACATTGTTAATTATTTGGCTGCAGGTATCATCCCAGAGCATTGGGCAAAGAAAAAGAGAACTCACTTGAAGGCTCAAGCGAAGCAGTACATTTGGGATGAACCAGACTTGTTTAAGATAGGAGCTGACCAGATAATTCGAAGATGTATCCCAGAATCGGAAGTTCAATGCGTATTGGGACTTGTGCATGCATCTGTTTGTGGAGGACACTTCAGCGGGCAGAAAACAGGACACAAAGTGCTATCATCGGGGTTATATTGGCCAAGCATTTTTAAAGATGCTTTTGAGTTTGCTAAGAACTGCACCAAGTGTCAGCAGATGGGTAGCATAACTAAACGGAATGAGATGCCCATGCAGCCTATCCTCGTGGTTGATATTTTTGATGTGTGGGGGATCGACTTCATGGGCCCGTTCCCAAATTCCAGGGGTTATCAGTATATCTTGGTGGCTGTCGATTATGTATCTAAATGGATAGAAGCAATAGCCACCAGGACAAACGACCATACCGTTGTTTGCAATTTTGTAGTATCAAACATCTTTACACGATTTGGACTTCCCCGTGTGATCCTCAGTGATGGGGGTCGCATTTCAAGAATTTTAAATTCGGTAAATTGCTTAAACGGTATGGTGTGGATCACAGAATTGCAACCCCGTATCACCCACAGACAAGTGGGCAAGTTGAGGTGTCAAATCGTCAAATTAAAGAGATTTTACAAAAGACAGTAAGACCAGATCGTAAGGACTGGTCCACCAAGCTAGATGATGCATTATGGGCTTACTGTACAGCTTATAAGACACCAATTGGCACCACACCTTACCGGTTGGTTTATGGGAAGGGTTGCCATTTACCGGTGGAAATAGCACATAGGGCATTATGGGCTGTTAAAGGAGTTAATACTGATTATGATGTTGCAGGTAAAGAACGGAAGTTGAATCTATGTGAGCTTGAGGAGCTGAGAGATGAAGCATATGAGAGTGCATCATCATACAAGGACAAGATGAAGAAGGTGCACGATGCCAAGCTTCGGTTGAAGAAGTTCGAGGTTGGCCAAAAGGTATGGTTGTACAATTCCCGTCTTAAATTATTCCCAGGGAAGTTGAAAAGCAAGTGGACGGGGCCATACTTAATTACGAGAGTTGGTGAATACGGTGATGTCGAGATTGAAGACTTTGATGATCATTTACGTCAAGTAGTGAATGGACATCGACTTAAACCGTACCTGGATTCGTCTGACATCCACGGAACAACAGAAGAGCTGGTTTGCTTTTTGACGAGTGAACCGGATGATGAAGGTAAGTGATAACGCATTCGGTATGTGTAATTGTAGAGTTTGTACAATTTTTTTTGTGTATTTTCGTTGTTTTCGGTTTTGCGTTTTTTGTGTGTTTGAGTTTTTCAGGTAATCGTATCTATTTCGACACGAGGAATCATCACTAACAGGAGTCCAGGTAAGTTTACATGTTAATGGGGCATTGGAATAGGTTTTAAGGGGTTTGGGAGTGTTAGAATTGAGAAGTTAAAAATTTTTCTAAGTACAAAAACTCAAAACTTTCTGTCAACACGGTTCTTAGAGACCCTCTAATTTCTTGCTATACCATTCATGGGTCTCCAAGATCATTCCTAAAAAAAAAAAAAAAAAAAAAAAAAAAAAAAAAAAAAAAAACGTGAACCTGTTATCCTTCTTCCCCAAATTCCTCTAAACCTCACCATCACTTTCATTACCTTCCCTACCACCTTCAATCCCTCCACTCCTTCTCTCACATCACCACCTTCCTCCTTCAACATCCATAACCGCTGCCGCCCTGCTTCTTCTTTCCACCACCTTCAACCCGCCTCACAACCTTCAACCGTACCACCCACTCCACCCAACCCGACCCAACCCAACCCCCAACTGCCGCCGCCATCAACCACCAAGCCCTTCCTTCACCACCGCCCGACCCCACCTTCTTCCTCCATCACCGCCGTCTTCCACCTCCATCTCCAAACCCGACCACCAATAGCCACGCACCACCGCCGCCGCAGCAACAACCCTAACCCGACGCCCCTACTCCATAACCCTTCTCTGCACCCGACCCCTCTGCAAACCCAACTTTCCACCACCCAACCACCTCCGAACCTCCTTCAACCATCACCATAACCACCACCAAAACTGACCTTGACCGTGCATCTCAGTTACTTCCTGTAATCTCAGTTACGTGTCGACGACCAGGTGCGTTCCGCTCATTTTTGTAATTTTTATTTTTTTAGTGTGTTATGTGATAACCGTATCGAGTTTTGGGTTTTGTAATAATGCTAGTTGATTTAGTCGAGTCTAGTATAGGTTTATTGTGGTTTTTGCGAAGATTTGTTGGTTTGTGTCGGCTTATGGCGCTGAAGTGTCTCATGTCGGCTCATTGGGTACCTTTCGATATAGGCGCCTTCTTATTTCCAAGGTTGACTTGTTAAAGTGGTCTAGAGTAGAGTTGTTAGGAGCTTATGCTTTAGGCGTTTTCTTGTTCTGAAGTAGATGTGATGATATAAGAGTGACGAGGATTCTGTTTTGCTTTTGGTTATACAAGTCGATAAGTTAATTGTGGCGCCTTACTAAATTGATATCATGTCATAAGTATTGAATTTGTTTGCCACTTACGCGATGTGTTGCTGAGGCCATTTGGGGACAAATGAGTTTAAGTGTGGCGGGTCGTTTGAGTTTTGAACTTAATAAGATCATTTTGTTGAAGTCGCAAGGATGAGATGTTTAGGCATAAAGTCAGAAGTAATTAATTGGCGCATGTGCAAAGATGGTTAGTAGGCGAGTTTGGATGATCAAGTGAAGTGAGGGTTGAAAAGGCTTAAGTTATTTCCTTGTGTGGTAGTCGTGTTAGAGTTTTTAAGGAGTCGTTGGGATGAGTTGTGTTGAAAGTAATTGCACGTCTAGACGTCTCGCTCGTACTCAATCTCCATTCGGGCGGGGATGTTTTAGATATTATATATACACAAATGGGTATCCCGAAATTTTTTGTAAATTTTTTTTTTATTTATTTATTTATTTTTTTTAGGTTCGACTGCGACCGAAATGCTATACGGTCGCAATGTTTTTCAGTTAAAAAAAAATTGAAAAATTAAAATACCAAAAATAGTTGCTTATTTATGTTACCTGACTGATTTGTATGTTTTTAAATTGTTTCGTAAGATGTCAGGTGAGGGATCCTCTAATGCGATCGTAGGGGCCAAGCGAAAGAGAGGACCACAACAGCGGCCACGGGGTGAACCTGGACCACGTGTTACAGGTCTTTCTAGGAGTATCCGGTATGCATTACAAGAGGTTAGACCATAGCCTGGGGACCCAGTAGAGCTCGTTGAGGACCGGATTTTAGAGGAGCACACTTTATTGCAGTTTGCTGTTAACTCTAAGGAGTTGGAAAATTGTCAAAAATATATATTGATTCCGGAGTTGAAGCATAGGAGCATTAATATGGAACTGGTTGGAATTTTAGGGGAGCATGAGAGAGTGGAGGAGTTATTGGGGCCTAAATGGATGACTTTGTTAGAGTGTGATTGGCCATAGTACAGAGAGTTGACAGTAGAGTTTTATTCCACTTTTAAGTATAACGCCGACCTGTTTCATGAGCAACACGCAGTGTCCTTTTCACTAGGGAGGCAACTTTATGAGTTGAGTGTGCCTAGATTTGCAGTAGCTATGGGTGTTTACACCAAGGAGGAAGCACAAGCACCTGGATTTGTTAAGTTAATGAGAGGAAGTTATAAAAAGAAGAGGACAGGTGGGGTATCTTCTAGTGATCTGAGTGTGTTTTGGGAGACGATTGCTGAGGGGGCATTCAGTGGCCAGGGTGTTGAGTCGAGTATTCGTGATCCAGTTATTAGATATATTCATAGGATCATAGCATGTACTCTTGTCGGTCGCAAGGGAGGAGATAAGGTTACTGTGTTGGATGCGTTTTGTTTGTATTGTATCTTTGGTCGACGGGAGGCCAATTTGGCGACTATTTTATTATCATCATTTGCTAGAGGTGCTAGAGGTGGAGCTGAAGGTTATTTGAGTTTAGGCCCTTATGTGACACAGATTGCACAGAGTTTGGGGGTGTTTGAGAGATATCCGAGACAGCAGTTGACAGAGGGACCGTTGACCATTTATTATAGTGTAGATGATTTGAGGGCTGCACAGATAGTGACATATGATGAGCCACCGGAGTGGGAACCGGTGAAGCCAGGGCTACAGGTGCCACTACTTGAGGGGATAGTTGCTGCTGAGACTATACAGAGGAGCGTGCCTATCGCTCGACAGCGGGTTAGACCATCTATGGAGTGCCCTAGTCCCGTACCCCCCTTGTGTGCACCACCACTGGAGACTGTGACATTAGAGTATGTAGTGCAGAGGATTGATGGGTTGGAAGCGAAGATTGATGGGTTAGACGCAAAGGTTGTTATGTTTACGGATATGATGAGGTTCATGATGCAGGGCATGGGTTTGAAGATACCCGAGCGTTTCAGGGGTATAGGTGATCTAGTAGGTACATCTGTAGGAGCTGAGCAGGAGGGAGACAGTCAGTCTGAGGAGCCTGGGCAGCAGGAGTGATAGCTCGCAGCAGCGCCAACCGGTTTATTTTGTGTTTTTGGTGTACTTTTTCCTTTATTTTGTTTTGATTATCTATGCCTGTATCTAAACTAACACATCAAGGGAAATTGTAAGGGGAGACCGGTTGGGTGGTTTATATTATATTATATTATATGATACGTTGCTGTTATATGTGTGTTTTGGTTGTTAGAATATTGAAAATTGCCGCTTTTGTCCGCGAACGGAATGCTATACGGACCAGTTGGAGGGCAGGGGAGCACGACTTTCAACAACATCGTCGCATTTATCAGGGGAGTCTGTTCCGATTTTCTGTATTTATTTATTTATTTTTCTTTTCGTATTTGATTTTTTTTTTTTGTGTTACTATTCCCTTAGCACATTGAGGACAATGTGTCGCGCAAGTGTGGGGGTGGCTATACGTCTTTAGAGTGTGTTTTTGTGTTAGTCTTGAGTCAAAAAAAAAATTAAAAAAATTAAAAAAAAATGTCCTAAAAGCGGTCTGATCGGGCATGAAAGCGACTGTTTCAATGCGTTCATTCTGTCTCTGCTTGTGGTGTGTGGGTCCTTAATCATGGTCCAATTCTTTAGAACAGACATATGAACCGTTTTCAGCAGGTATTTTAGAAAAAATGTTTAGAATTTGCCTGATTAGGTGTAACGAGCTGTCGGTAAATAAATGCATGCACACTTCGGTAACCCATTTCCACACTTTGGTGAGATCTTGAGCCTACTAGATAATAGATTGATACATATATATTTTCATTTGTTGAGTGTAGGCCAGATGTTTTTCTATTGCAGAACTTGTGTGATTTGATACATGCCGAGGTTGTAGACTAGATATGCACATAGATGATAAAGGCAATTTAGGTTTTTCCTTTTTCTTTTGATACCCATTTATTTGTTATGTGTTGACCCGTTTACCTAAAATCACCCTTAGTAACCCATGTTGAGCCTATACCCTTTCATTTGATTAAACCTATTACCCAAATTGACTTGTTTACCTTTGTGTAATAAATTGATGACCTCCATTGTGTTTATGTTTTGTTCAAGTGATTGCGTTATGTTTAAGCTGTGAAAAAAAAAGAGAAAAGAAAAAATATATGAAAAGAAAAAAAAAGAAAGAAAAGAAAAGAAAAGAAAAAAAAAATAGAAGTATGTGTTATGGGTCAAATATGCCCAAAGTTGTGTGATTATTGTATTATGGTGATTAGTGAATAAGGATGGTCATTCAAACGTGTTGAAACCTTTGTTTTTAAACCAATTGTTAGCCAAATCTATCCTACCCTTACCCGAAGCCCAAAACCCGTAAGTCCTTTAGATATGTGCATTGTCTATAGTTGAGGTGTGATTGTTATACAAGCCTATGATAACAGAGTTGCATGTTTGGTTTTGAGTGAATAATACTAGCGCATTACATGCTAGTCCAGATATTAAACCGAGTGGAGTGAAAAATTGTGAGGGGTGTGTTGCATGAGAATAAAAACCGAAAGCATGTTAGACTTAGTTGGGTGAGTTCTGTTTTCAAAAGTGTGCATCATGGTTGCCTGTTGAATTAACACATCTAATGATGATCTATGAATGGGGTATGACTTTGGACCCTAACTAGTGCATGGCGGGGGCGTTTGAGGTATTTGTTACTTGTTCGTGGTAGTGTTCTGAGCAAATTTGCTTGAGGGCAAGCAAAAGGTAAGTGTGGGGGTGTGATGTGTTGCCAAATGCATCACATTTATATATTAGTTTTGTATAGTTTTTAATCGTTTATCGTTCGTTTATATCGTGTCTTAGATACTTAATTGTGTCTTGGTGTTAAGCAGGTGTTCGTGGGCTAAAACGAGAGAAAAAGAGCTTAGTTGGAGAGGAGACGAGCATTCGATGAAATTGGAAATAAAAAAAGAAACAAATCTGGAAGAACTGAAATTTGAGACCCTCTAATTTCAGTAAAAGTTATTCGCGGGTCTCCAGGAAGTAAAACAGAGGAAAAATGACGATTTTACCCTTAATGAATTGTGGTAATTACAAAAGATGCCCTCGCGACACTTTTAGGTTGTTAGAGACCCTCTAATTCCAGAAATAGTTGTTCATGGGTCTCTAATAACTCTTCAGCCCATAAAAAGCCCATTTTCGCAATCAAAACCTAATCAGCCGTATGGGGATGTTATCTTCGACTTCCAGAGCTTCCAAGGGGCGATTTTGAGTACTTTTTGCAGTTCCATTCATTCCGGTTGATGCCAGAGCAATCCAGAACAAGTTTTGAAGCCGAAATCATGAAGATGCAAGGCTAATCATCTTGCGGTTTCTCCGGGTGAAAGATTCGGTTATTTTGTAAGGACTTCTCTGTTTTGAACTATGTTTTAGGACCAGGTTTCATGAACATACTTATGTGTCTTTGAATCTGGTTGTATGTTTGACTTATTTGAACAGTTTGACTGATTTTCACAATTACAATTCGTTATCGTTTCTTGGTTTTCTTGCACTATGAATAATTTAACTTTGTGATTTGTGTTTTGATGTTGAATTGGGTTGAACAATTTAAACAGAGTCATGTCTATGTGATTGCCTAGCTAGGTTAATTCAGATTGTCTTTACAGTTACCGAGTCAGAAACCCGGAGTGACCGTTTTTCCATATTATTGTCTTTTCTAAAAAAATCAATCATCAATCCGTTTTGCAGCACTGCAGCACTTTTACATTCAACTTCATAAAAATTAGTTTAGTTAATCTTAAGTTAATTAGTAATTAGTAAATTAGCACTTTCCACAAACTCCCTGAGGTTCGACAACCCTACTTCCTATACTGCAGTCAGTTATAGCTAAGGAGTAGTTTTTATTTAGTTTTTGATTAGCACTTCGACACGCGATCAGTAGTGTTGACCCATTTCCATACCTCTTGAATCTCCCTCAAGAAAAATGGCATCGCGTGCCATTCCATTCCAATTTATCCATCTGTGCAAAAACTCATTACCTTATTAACATTTCGGGATCCAAAGGGTGTCACACCACCAATTGGCCCATCTAGCTTTTTCTCTTAACTATAAATGCTTAGCATAGGAGCATTATGTACCAAGTTCAATTGATGCTCACAACATCATTTGACCCGTTTAACTATTTATTCATACAATCTTCAATCTTCAAGTTTTATACATGAGTTTTAATGAAAATAACATTTTAACTCATTAGACCCATTTACAAAGATTTTTCCGTTATCTAGTTAGGCGTCCCAACCGGACTTATCAATTTTATTTTATTTAGGCGATTCTAGCCCATTACAAGCTAGTAACCCATTCTTTACAATCGATATAAGAATTCATGATTCAAGAATCTTTACAAGATCTTCTAGTTTCTAAGAGGCTTATTTAAGATAAGTCACTTACCTTGTCCTCATGTATGCCTTCCATGACCCGCTTAGCTCATTTGATCCGGTTTGTTCCAAGCCTCCACCTAGCTTGACAAGATCTCTTCACTATACTCAAGATTAATTCAAGTTAGTCATCATATCAATTAACTAACTTGCGTCATGAGTTTTCACACACCCAATTCATTGTACTTGTGTTTGGGTTAGTTTGACTTCTAGAAGTCAAACTACCCTTTTTTTATGTTCATATGCACTAATCATTAGGCAATAGTCCTAATTATGAACCATCCCTTTTTATTTATCATATCGACTCATTAAGTTTAGTGCACATTTCATCTTTCTAATCATCATTAGGCAATCCTATTTATCAATTACTTTCATTCCTCACATAACATTTTAGTTTGTAAGGCTTTTTCACATATCTTCACATATTTATATCAACTAAGCATTTCATCAAACACCTAGTGTGCGTACTATGTTTTTCATGATTATTCCACTTACTAGACATTTAGCAAGTACCCAATTCATGAACTCATCATCAAAAATCATTCTAGCCATTATGTTAAGCTACTTTCAATTTCAACTAACACACATGACTCATGTAATACATATAGAATGCAATTCTTATACATTCCATGCCTTAACCATAGAGTTTCCACTATTTTAGTAACAACAAAGCTACTAATTGAAACTAAAATCACCATCTTTGCATACAAGCAACTATCTAGCCATTTAACTCATTCCTAAACCATTAAGAATGATCAATATCACTAATAATCAACAATATCACGGATCTAACATGTTTTGTTCAAACCCACAAGTGGGTTCGAAACTTATACAAATTATGGGTTAGGGTTCTTACCAAAGCTCCAAAACATGTAGAAAACCCTTAATTTGCAACCCATCAAGTCTACCCTCAAAACCCCTTGAATCTTTTCTTCAATTTGGTGTGATTAGGGCTTGTTTGAAGCAAGAATGCCCTCTTTGAGGGCTGAATTCGTTTTCCCCAAATGGGGTGTGTTTGGACCTTTTGTTTTGTGTTATATTTACACCACAAGTCCCTCAAGTTTACCCCAAAGCCTTTTATTATCAAAAACTTAACTATGCAAGCTTGTTTCTAGTGTTATTTCCCCATTATAAAGATAATAACACTCACTAGGTTATTTTCATATTAGAAAATAACCCGCATTCCCATTATCTAAGCTCCGTCTTAATATTTTGCTAATCACGCCTAATGGCGTAGTTAGGCGAAACGAATGGTTTTGGGGTGTTACAGTTAGATCAACAACAAAAATGTTGCTTTCTTTTGGTTGGATGATTACTGGATTTGTAAGGTCTATGTTGCTACACCTGGTGGGTACAGTAGTTTTTTTTATTGTATGTAATACATATACTAAAATTTGTAGAGCAGAACTTACATGTCTTTCAAGGGTGCTAAGTAGGTATATGTTGCGTTTGTTAATTAAAGTTGTAAGATTGCTTTTGTAAAAAAAGGCAGCGGTTAGGTTGTCGAACATATATAAGTGTGGATTTACGTATGTTTTAAACTTATTTGTAAGTTTCTTAGCCTTCAAACCTGTTAATGCCATGATTACCAGTGGTGTTGCACTTTCAATCCTATGGCGATCAAATCTTTCTGGACGTGTACATACTTCTTCCCATATAGCAACTGTGGTATCTTGGTTGCTGGTTAAAAGGGCCTTATTAGTTGTTGTTATACGTATGGCGTAATGATGTACCAATTAGGATATTTTGTGATATTTACATGCTATCTCTCAGAGTTAGAACAACGTATGGTTGATTTTTTATCGTCATTTTGTCCTTGATGGCGTAAGATGCCAATGTAGTCTGCAATTAACAATGAAAAATAGTTGTTAGGTTATGTAATTCTTTGAACATAATAGTATTTTGGGAGAATTGTTACTTGTTATTCCTTCTGTTCTAACTTCTATTTCAACTCTCCGGCGGGTAGCAATCTCAAAATACTTTTTTTGTATTTCTGGAGTTTCTAGGATATGAGTTATCTAAGTTGTTGTGCCAAAGATTATTAAAGCTGGATGAATCAATGTGTTGGTGTAGCTGTCTGGGTTAATGCACGCGTAACTTTCTATTTGATAACAGGAGTTCATCGATAGTTTTGAGTCAACAACGTTTTGGTTTCCATCTTTTGCCATTGCCTGTATTCCAAATCCATGTTTGTAAAATTGTGCATTTGTAAACACTATTGTAGACATAAAAAAAAGGATAATGTAGCATAAGACATAATATTTGATTATCAATCATAAGTGTAATTTGTTGTTGTAAAATGATCAAGTATGTGACAACGGATTAGGCAAATTTTTTATGTACAAATATTGTGTATAGTATCTAAATATATAATGGTTTGTGATTATGCAGTTTAGTAATATGCATTAATGATTTCATACTATATAAAACAATAAACAGTAAAACTCCTTGTTAGGAAAGGAGAGCACAAACTGATCTGATGCTCATATTTCACTTCCCATAAGCCAGACTGTAACGCCCCAAATTCTATAAACACGATTAATCGCAATAATGTACATTACGAGGTTTAAACTATAAACAAGCAAAGATGAATTCTATAAGACATACATCCTTAATGTGCTAATATGCAACTAGAGGGTTTGAAGCTGTCACATTTGAAAGTTGAGTACTAAAACAAACAAATCAAGGCAAGGTACATTCCCTGCTCTTGACAATCACACGCCAAACACATACACACCTCACACACACAAGTGCAATCAGCCCCAAATCAAGCAAATCCAGGCATAAATCAATGTGTTAGTTGTTGCATACCTATTCTATTTGCACATTTGATTATTCATGATACTTGAAAACATCGATAACTAATATGAACTGGTTGCTATAATCATCAACTAGTGAAACCACACCTAGGCGCATTAACCTTGTCTAGGGCAACTCAATTACAACTCGCATTCGATACTTAATACTTGTCGCATTTACAAACTTGCTTGTATGCGTGTATTATCGATTTGCAACATACGTGTTGAACTACAAAAATAATTGTTACATTGGCTACATTTATCCACTCAACGACTGGTAGAGGTTTTTTCTTGCCTGCTAAACAGTTGGACTCATTTTTGTATATAATGTGCGAACAGCTTACTCAACGGGCTCCCCGTTTGGGTTGTAGGTCATACTTAAACTTTTCGTATGATTGCAAGCCGTTTGTAACCAAACTTGTTTGTTTTCATCTCTGTTGCAAAACAAGGCCGAGTTGACCGATTACTCCCCGAGTACTCGCTCCAGGGTTGGTCGTCGAGTATAGCCGAATTGGCCGATTACTCCGAGTACTCCCCGCATAGGCCGACTTGACCCCTGAGTATTCCCCCGATTAGTCCGAGTACTCGCTCCAGGGTAGGTCGCCGATTACAAGGCCAAACCGAGTTTTACAACACTGGTTTTCATTATTACATAATCTCATTTCTGTGTTAAGTGAGACGTTGTAACCCAACGTGTTGGTTTTCATAACCACAATAGCCTCATCATTGTGATAACAAATCATTGTGACCCATTGTGTTTGTCTTCACAACCACATGACACATCATTCTTTTGAAACATATTTTGCTTTGATATGTTGTTGTAGATTAGGATCATAGAAGGACATAATACCCTAATGTAAGGTAAATTAGTGATTGCGGTCTGGAACGTAATCATGAATTTACAGGTACGTTAACGTGGTGTGAAATTCTATTTAGGTTAACCGGGAGATGTTCAGTACACTTTCGAAACACCAAATGCGTGGTGGGTTAGCTGCGGTACACCCTATATATAAACGCTAACGGTGCATCAAAAATGAGACTGAGAATCGAACTCAAGACTAACCCTATATATAAAACTCTTTGAATAGATCATCTTGAAATTGAATTCTTATACCCTATAATCCAATTCCCATCATATGTTCCAACTTGGGCATTTATCCTATGATTCTGATCCTTTGAAAACCATCTACCCTGATTTTGAAGTCCTTTGCTTTTCTTTAAAATTACCCGTGCGAACTGTTGAATTTTCCCAAAGTCTTTTTTATGTCAATTTCGGGACGAAATTCCCAAAAGTAGGGGAGATTGTAACCTCATGTATCTCCATTTTTTTCTATCGTTCGGATTATACATTTGTATTCTTTATTTTTAGTTCGAATTGTTGTGCCGTTTTAAAATTTTTAATCGTGTAAACTGTCCCTAATCTAATTTTTATTTAAAAATATTTCAATTTAGCCTTATCTTCAGTCCAGCTGGTTTTGTGTTCGTTAAACAAGTCAATAGACCCAGGTTTGACCCTTGGTCAGAACCATGATATTGTTGTTTTTTGGAAACAGAACACAATATAGATTAGTGTTATTAAAAGTTTGTTTCATAATAATAATAATAATAATAATAATAATAATAATAATAAATAAATGTATTTTTTTGCTTAGAGAAAATGTGTGATCATAAATAGTTCTCTCATTTTTCAATTAGGTCAAGTGTTTACCATAATTAATACATTTAAGAAATTATATTTACATGTTTATATATAATATTTTTTTTTATGTAAGTTAGGAGTATTATATATAGACACCTACGTGTGTAAATATACCCACATATTATATACACGACTAAAATAATAATAAAATCCTATTTAATAAAAAGAAGGTATGTGTTGTATGGGGATAAGCATGGCTGTCATAATTCATCCCTTAACATCAAACACACACTTCAAAATAATAATAATAAAATAAAAAAATATTATTTATATAATTTGACTTAGTTTTGCTCGATTACCAAGAATTCGATTCGATTATCAAGAACTCTAATTTGATTCAATTTGAATTCGAGTCCAGTAAATCGAATACGAATTTATGATTTTAAATTCCATTCAATTCAAAATTCGAATTATACACGTATGCGTTTTAAATATATATATATATATATATATATATATATATATATATATATATATAGAATTAACTCAACCTACCTTGTAGATCAGTTGGTTTCATGTTGTTTATCAAGAAGAAGGGCCTGGGTTCGACTCTTATTTGAACCAGGTGATTTTTTTTTAATTATTAACTCTTTTAATTAGTTTTAATTAGTAAAACTAACATATAGATAAGATATATAAATAAACCCATATTTAATTCTGAAACTTTATAAACCTTAACAAAACAGACAAAATCAGATTTTAAGTTACTAAATGAATCTGATTTCTCTTATACATATATATGTATATTTTTTGTATATTATTTGTTAATAAATATATTTATATTTTAAACCTTCTTTTATTCTTAAATATTACATAAAAGTTTCGTTTTTAATGATTTAAAAGCCAAAGTTTTTATAAAAATCTATTCTATCTTTTGAGTTAAAAATATGATTTTTTTTTATATTACTTCTTGTTTTAAACTCATTAATTCACTTAAACTTTTAATTATAAATAAATCGTTTTTAAACACAAAATAGATAAAAAAAATAATTTATAGAATAATTTTTATACTTTCTAAATCATGCCTTTTAGTTTTTATTATTAAAAGTATTTTAGGTCTTACCAAAAGTTTCTTTTGAATCATAAAAGTCAATTTATTAACCTTATGATTTTTTTACTTCCTAAATAATATACTTTTAATTCGGGAATTTTATCAAACTTATTTGATAATCAATTCTCTTGTAAACTATGTCGCAAATCATTATTTTTTTATTATTGGAATTAAATTATACAAAATCAAACACAATTATTCCCCAAATCTAGGAAACCCTAATCGATTGACCTAGAAATTTTAAACTTGTTAGACTTGTGACACTTAGGGGCTGTTTATTTTTTCTGCAGGAAAAGGTCTGCAGTCTGCGGACCACATCTGCAGACATCTGCAGGAGAAGAGGTGGACCAAAGGTCTGCAGTCTGCAAGAGGAAGACTGTTTGTTTTTTAACTTCTGCAGTTTGCTGAAATAAGCTGAAATTTAAAATAAATAGTTCTACAACACTGAAATAACAACAATAACGTTTTCTCAACATTTAAATTTAAATAATAGTTCTACAACACTGAAATAACAACAATAACGTTTTTTAAAATAAAAACAATAACACTTTTTCAAGCAATTTGTTCCGTACTTTGCATTAATTGCTCGACAATTTCATCTCGTAATTGGGTCATATATTCTCGATCCGATGCAGTACCGTGTACCTCAACGTCTTCTTCATCAGCATCAACGTGCACATTGCTATTTCCTAACGACACATTCGGTTGATCGTATTCTGTAAAGAACTCATCGCTGAAGCCCTCTTTCCTTATAAAATTATGTAACGCAAAACATGCAATGACGATGTTCCTTTGCGTAACCAACGGAAATGGTGCCATCCTCTTCAATATAGGGAATCGGGCTTTCAAAACACCAAAAGCACGCTCAATGACGTTCCAAAGTTTTGCATGTGCATGGTTAAATTTCTCTTTATTGGTCAATGCACATCTCCGACGGAAATCTCCAAGCCAATACCTCACATTACGATACGGAGCCATAAATCCTCGTATATGTGCATACGCGGCATCACAAAGATAATATTTCTTTGTATAGAAATACAATTAATTAAGGTATTAAACTAAGATAGAAATATTTAACAAACCATAAACATTCCCGGTGGTGGAATCGAAAATGGTGCATGTGGATCTGCTATCATATCTTTGGCGAAAAGCATCATTTTATCCAAGACTTCATAAAAAAATTTATGAATTGTTTGCTTTGAGTGTTGAAATCTACGCTTGATAACCACGTAACGTTGATTATGACCAATTATCATAAAAAACATAGCCATCTTCTCCTCAACCGATACATGTTTACTATCCTTTAACGAATATTTCATTCTAAAATGTGCACATAGTCGGACAAAGGATTCACGAGACATACGTAGCAGTTCAGTGCATTGTTTGGGATTTCCTTGCAATAACTCTAACGTGTATGTATGTCCCGTCATAGCCAAATCATTGTCCCGCATTCGTTTCAAACCTCTCTTCCGAATAAAACGGACATACAAGTATATAAGAATAACGATAAGTAATTTTTTTTATCATAATCCATGATGATCCTGTATTAACAAAAAATAAACAACCATTAAACACAAAAGCATACAATGTTTTCAACGTAACAACAGCAAACAATGTTTTCAACATAACATAAGCAAATATTCAAGCAAATAATGTTTTCAACATAACATAAGCAAATAACACAAGCAAATAATCTTCTTCACTACTTTATTAGTCCTGAACTTGTAGCCTCCATCTCGATCCACCTTTTTAATACATCTGGAATTTCTGGCAATGCCATCCATGCCGCCCTCATGTCTGGTGACCGACCAAAAATATGGTAAGCAGCTAAAAATAGGGGATCTACCGGGTTTAACCCAACCAACTTTAGCTTCTCTGAACACTCAGCAACTGTTGGCCCTTCTTTGCCTTTAATCAAATATTGTAGAGCCTTTTGCATATCACGTGCTAATTCATCCTCAAAGGTAGATGATTTTGAAAATTTTGCCTTTTTCTTTGGATTAGGCTGGGTGGTATGCTCAGGAGTAGGCTCAGGAGTAGGCTCAGAAATAGGATCAGGAGTAGGCTCACGAGTAGGCTCAAAGGTCTGATGACCAGTGTCGGCATCATCATCATCTATGTCATGCAAAACGGTGTCCATAAGCAAAAGTGGATTGGGACGATGACAAGAAGATGATCCAACCACTGATGTTTGGGTTGAGGTCCACTTGTGCATCCCAGTGGCAGCATTACCATCAAACAATTGTGCACAAAGTTCTGGAAAAAGCAATGGAACTGTTTTCAATGATCCAGCCTTTGGATGCCCCTAAACCCAAAGTAAAAAAAAAAGTTATAGGTTTTGTTTATAGTTAGATGTGAAAAAAAAATATTCATACAAACATACCTTTTTAAATTCCTCCCATTCCTCATTTGTTAAGTTAAAAGTGTTTGTCTGAGCATTGTATATGTTTCCAGTTTTGTTTTTCAAATACACCCATCCTGTGTATTTGGCTTTCAGATTGTCATACGCATTTTTTTATCTGTTTTTGAGTCAAATCAAGCCCAAACCTTTCCTTAAGAATTTTTCCTAACTTATTCCACAACACCTTTTGCATACTCAATCCTTTCCTACCCACCGTGTTTGTCTCTTCAATGCAAGTCTCTAATAAGCATTTTATATGCTCAGTTGACCATTGTTGTTTCTCTCCCATTTCTATTAATGAACAAACAAGGAACCAACATGAACTACTACAACAATCTAAGCAACAATTAACAACAAATCGACTACATTACACATTAGAACCACCACAACAATCCCAAATCAACTACAATAAGAATCGACATATGAGCAACAACATGAACTACAACAACAATCTGAGCAACAATTAACAACAAATCGACTACATTACACATTAGAACCACCACAACAATCCCAAATCAACTACAACAAGAATCGACATATGAGCAACAACATGAACTACTACAACAATGTGAGCAACAATCAACAACAAATCGACTACATTACACATTAGAGCAACTACAACATTATGAACAACAATATCTTAACAACAAATCTGAACATTATGAACAAATCTGAACTACTACAACAACAAACAACAAATAAAACTGAAAAAAAAAGAATGATTTAAAAAAAAACTGATTAAAAAAAAATTTGATTTAAAAAAAATTAACCAAATATGAAGAAAAAAAACATAACAAATAACAAATATGATGCTAACAAATCTGAAAATAACATAACATATAACAAATCTGAAAAAAAAAATTACATACCTTTAGCAGCTGGCGGCGGCGCCGGAGGAGAAGGAAGAAAGTTGGTCGGCGCTGGAGGAGGAGGAAGAAGGAAGGAGGAGGGAAGGAGGAGCCGGAGGAGAAGGAAGGAGCGCCGGAGGAAGGAGGGGGAAGGAGGAGCCGGCCGGAGGGGCGGCGGCGCCGGAGCAAGAGGAGGAGGTGGTTAGGGTTGTGTTTTGGGGAGGAGGATGAGAGGTAGAAGGAAGGATGGAAGGAAGGGTGTGTTATGTTTTGTGAGAAGTGGCAAAAAGAGGATGGTCCAAGTCTGTATGGAGAAGAGGTGGGGAAGAGGTTTTTAGGTCTGATCTCTTCTAAAATACAAACGGTCTTGCGAGCTACAAATGTCTGCCCGCGTCTGCACGGCGCAGACATAAGTGGCCAGAAGCTCTTCTTGTGAAAAAACAAACACCCCCTTAGACTTTGTAATGCCAAATCTAGGTTGATTCCATTGGGAATAGAATTACCTGCTATTGCATACTTGGGATTTGTTTGCTTGTTTGCTAAGATGAGTTTACATATCCCCACTTTTTACTGTATTCAATGTTTTGGGGGTGAAACATGTTTAAAACTTGTGCAATTACATATTTGCATTATACTATAAACTTATATACTTGTGAACTGGTTGTGGTATATAGTTCGCCTCAGTACATTCATTAACTTTGATCAAGCCCCCTGTGTAGATTATAGCGCTATAGGTCTGACAAGCCCATCACTCGCATAAATTCAGGGATGATCGAAACAGTAACAACATTTAACTAACTTGCGAGTTAGGTCTTAGTCGACACAAGGGTTAATTGTACAAAACATTGACTTTAGCTACCAGTAGATGATGTTCACACACTATCTTTATTTAATTGTTGTCACAGTAATTGCTACATGAATTTTTTATCCTTATTTTATTTAAAACTTATGTATTCTCACCGACTATTTATAGTTTACCGCCTCCATTTTCCAAACTTAACATGTTTCAGGTATGCAGTTTTGCTTGGAAGTTAACATTGCTTGTGGATCACATAGAAACTAAAGCCTTAGATTCAAATGAATTAAACCTATTATTGTTATTGAACTTATTTGATTGTTTGTAAATGTTTTAAATAATCTATTGAAACTTCATTTAGTTGCCATGAGCTATTGAACAATCGTCACTACGTGGCACCTGATGTTTCCGCCATCGGTTGGGGTATTACATGTAACATCGCAAATTTTTCCTAAATTTTTGTATAGGTAAAATCACCACTTTATTTGTATTAAACTACTTTTGTACAAAAATAACCATGGCAAAGTTATATTTATGTCAAAACATTTTTTTTATAATGATAATAATAAAAAATAATAATAATAATAATAATAATAATAATAACAACAAAAATAATTCAGATTTGTAACTTTTCTTAAAGTTTATAATTTTTTTTTAAAGACTAACAAGCCATAACCATCTCCTTATCCAAAACAAATCCAACCCAAGCCCACCCTAAGCCTTTAAACATTTCGGAGCCCAAAAAATCCCAGCCCAACAATTGGCCCAACCAAACCACCATCTCACTTGCCTTTCCATTGATTGCTGCACATCCGGCCCAAGCCCAACCAAGGACCCAAACCCGCCTAGCTCATTTTCTTTCTTCTCTTCCTGTTACACGATGTGCAGACCATAAATGGTTGACCAAAAAAATCAATGATTGACCATGTAAATCAAGCTAAATATTTGGAAACAATTCGTAATTGAACCCACATAATGACTGATACAATCTTTCCGTTTATAATCAACCATTTATCGCGAATTACCAGCTCAATCCGAGCATGACTCACGCGTTTTTGACCGTGGAAGGTCAAACCTTTGATCCTTCCATTTTAATCACGGCACTATAAATTAAACCCACCATTCTACTCTAAATTTGCCGAAAAAACATATCCTCACTCTCACATTCTTCTAATTTTATCTCGTTCGTGCCCAATCAAAAGCGTTTGACTTGGTTGTTGACTCGTCCTATTGGAAACAAATCAGCCGTAAGTATTGAATTAACCTTATCTTTTGATTCTTGTGATGCTTCCGATTAATAACCCTCTGAGTATACTGGGTTATACATCATAATTAAACCAATTCGGGTTCTAGGGTTTCTTAGGATTAATTGGGGAAGAAGATTCAAAACTGTTTTAATATAAAATGATTTCGTTTCTGTTTTAAATTGTTCTCAGGGTGTGGCTCAGTGGTGAGCCACACTTGTGATAAAGCCTTGGACCGCCTTAGACATAGGTTCGATCCCCACCAACAACAATCTTTTTTTTCAAACCCCTTCTTTTATATTTTTTGTTATTAACTTTTAAAATGGGTTTAAAAACACTAAATCTACCTTATAAATTCTATAAAAATTATCTTATGATATTCTGATAATAAAGTTTATCATACAATTTTTAGTTTTTCAAAAATCATTTATTTATTATATATTATAAATATTACAAGTTTATTCCTTAATAATTTTAAAATTCTATAAAAATATCAAAACGACTTTATAAAATTCCACAAAAATTATTCTAAGTTTATAAAACATTAAACATCCTAGAAATGATTTTTATTTCTGAAAAATCATTTATTTAATATTTTTAATCGATTCTTGTTATTTTAATCATAAATAAATCATAATAAATTCATTTTTCATTATTTTTACATCAAAATTTCACATAAATTATTATTAATCATTTAGATTAGAAATATAAATTTTTAATTCGAAATTTATAATTTTTAATATTTTTTAATATTAAGTCTATACTTTGTCAAATAATTATTAATATATTATATATTCATTATTTAAGAAAATAATTTTATAAAAATTATTTTCACATTTACTACATTTTAACACAACCATCTTTAATTGAGAATTGCCAAAAAATCCTTTTCTATTAATTATTTCTTTATTTAATTATGTAATTAACAATTATTCTAAATTGATTACCAATCAATTATTAATCCCCAAATTAGGAACCCTAGCACATTTTAGACTAGAAAACTTAGACTTATTAAGTTTTTCCCAACACTTATTTATTACATTGAAATAGGGTGATATTTGGATACACACGAGCCACATTTATTCTATATCAAGGGATTCAATACTATCACTAAGGTGAGTTTACATAGCCCATTTTTCTGTTTTACATTTTGGGGTGAAACATGTTTAAACATTTTATATACTATCATTTACTCATTCTTACATTATTGAAACTTGTGATTCAATTACACTATCATTTACTCATTCTATCATTTGACTGTAACAAAAAGACACAGTACAATCATTAACATTGATCAAGTCGCCTGTTTAGATTATAGCGCTATAGGTCTGACAAACCCATCCCCCCGCATAAATTCAGGGATGATCGATAACAGTTACACTTTTACTAACTTGCGAGTTAGGTCTCAGTCGACACAAGGTTTGATTGTACAGAGACGCATTGTTACATGTCGGACTCATACTCTATCATTATACAACTGTGATTGTTGTACAAACTATTGCTATCTATTATACTCAAAAACCTATGTATTCTCACCAACTTTTGTTGACCCAAAATATTTTCAAACTTAACATGTTTCAGGTTATAGCTTGCTTGAAGATTTGAGTTAATGCTTGAAGATGTGTACTTAGTATTATTCATTTTGATGTACGAATTCTTGTAGAGCAATTGTATATAAAGTAATTAAATCAATTATTGAAATTTATTATTTACCACGAGCTACTGAACAATCATCAATACGTGACATCCCGATGTTTCCGCCATCGGTTGGGGTGTTACATCACACACTCCGACCACCTATCTGAACCATTTCCATCAAATCATTAGGAGTGAGTTAAATCAATCCTAAGTTCATATCTTGAGGCTTCTTGTGACACCCCAGGAAAATCCCGCATCGGCCGTGGCAAGGAGAGATCCTTGGTTCATATGTAATCCAATGCCTTTTAAATCACCAACGCGTTTTGGGGCTTAATGTTAGTGGATGAAAGGAGAACTACACAGTTAAGCGTGCTTATGAGGAGCAGTATCAGGATGGGTGACCTCTTGGGAAGTCTCCACCGGGGCAACCAAAAACAAATCTGTGAGCTCTGGATAGACAACCCATGGGGGCAAAGCGGACAATATTGGTGGTGAGAGGGGCCGGATGTTACAGATGGTATCAGAGCAACTGCTGTGTCGTTTGGGATAGTGGGTACATACCTCATCAGGGACGATGAGACTCTAACAGGGGGTGAATGTGACACCTCAAGAAAATACAACATTGGTCGTGGCCAGGAGAGATCATTGGTTCATATGTAATCCAATGCCTCTTAAATCACCAACGTATTTTGGGGCTTAATGTTAGTGGTTGAGAGGAGAACTCAACAGTTAATCGTGCTTTGGTGGGAGCGGTATCAGGACGGGTGACCTTCTGGGAAGTCTCCACCAGGGCAACCAAAAACAAATCCGTGAGCTCTGGATAGGCAACCCATCGAGGCAAAGAGGATAATATTGGTGGTGAGAGGGGCCCGGATGTTACAGATGGTATCAGAGCCACTCCTGTGCCGTTCGGTATGGTGGGTGCATACCTCATATGGGACGATGAGACTCTAACAGGGGGTGAATGTGACACCCCAGGAAAATCCCACATCGGCTGTGGTCAGGAGAAATCCTTGGTTCATATGTAATCCAATGCCTCTTAAATCACAAACGCGTTTTTGGGCTTAATGTTAGTATACCCGTACATGTTACTGTTGAGTATACAGTTAGTTCCAGCTGTCTTGTGTCTGTCCAAGGATATTGGAGAGGAGGGATATAACATCGATGTTGCTCATATAGCAATTGTTTTAGCAGACCACGGTGTGTTGTCGGATGTTGGTGGGACATGTCATGAAATAGGGGTGATGAATGCTTTCGTTGCTTGGGCCAAGAGAGGCTGGTGAAGAAGGTGAATTAGGATGGTTTTTTAGTAATAAAAAACATAGGCACCAGCTGAAGCTATTTGTTCTTTATCACGTGGTAGACTAGATGGTGAGAGCCGAATCGCTGGGCTTATTCATTCTGGAAATGAGTTGCTTGAGACATTTAAATACTATCCGCATGTCAGGTCAGATCTTAACTTTGGTTCTGAAAATCATCGTTATAATTGTGATGATATTAGGCTTACAAATTGTTGCATTTTGGTGGAGTAATACTTAATAGTGATTTTATTATCTGTTTTGTTGTTTCTCTTCCTTACATTATTGATTTCCTTATCTATACAATGCGAGTCTGATCTTCCTTTAGTCTACCTCTGCCTTATACCATTCCATAGTTTTTTTTGTGTGTGCTCAAGTGTCTCCTTTTCTATAAAGTTCCCTACTGTGTGAATTATCATGGTAATTTCTCTTGGTTAAAAATTTTAGATTCTTTAAAGGTTTACATAAGAGGAATTTAGCAAGTAAAATAGGCATCAATTTAACATACACATCTGTCACACCCTCAAATTTCCACACGCGGGGTTTTACCGCGAGGCGCGTGACACACCAGGATCCAAGTCAACGGTCACAATAAACGACATCTATATGATAAGAAAACAACGTAAACTACCATTGAGTTTCAAAAACCGTTCTAACACAGCGGAAGCAAAATGTATTATTACAACTTAAAATAAAACTCAAAGTCTGAAATGTTTAACAAAACATGCATATGATCTCTAGACGCCGTGAGACTCCGTGCGCCTATACTCAATGCTGCTACCTTAGCGACCTGAGAAAACATGCCAAAAAGACGTCAACATATAATGCTGGTGAGTTCACAGGTTTTAAGTTCGTAAACGTTTTCATGTGTAAAGCAATTCCTCATAAAGTGCCAAGTGTGCAAAAGTTCCAAGTAAATAACAAACGTTCCCTTACTACTACGACTATGTTGCTAAAACCATTACTGACAAACGTTGCTCAAGTTGCTGCCCATGTGTCAAGTGTCAAGTAGAGACAATATGCACCCGCCCGGCCCTCCAAGCCGTTGAGTGGGGTTCGTCACACCCGATAGATCTATCCACATTTCCCCCGTTGTGCCCCGCACATTCATGGTTTCAATAGGGACTTAGGTTTCGTCGTATAGTAAATAAGTGCCAAGCGCCAAGTGCCAAATGCCAAGTGTCAATGTTTAAAAGTGTCAAGTGCCAATGTTTAAATATGCCAAATGTCAATGTTTAAAAGTGTCAAGTGCCAATGTTAAATATGCCAAGTGCCAAACGTGTCACATTTCTTAAAAGAGTTACATTCCCAAAGGCGTCATGTTTCTAAAAGTGTTATGTTTCCAAAAGTGGTAAGTTTCACAAGAGTTGCGTTTTCAAATCATAAACGTTGCATTGTTAAAACGTGTGGCATGCTTCTCCCCCGAGAGAAAAGAGTACAAAAGAGGGGCCGTGAAACTCACCTTAGAGTGCGTCTTCTGATAATTAGAAATCCAACACGTGTATGATAATCCCAACTAGTGACAACCTATCAATGAGTTTACATAAGTGTGATGACCATTAACCCGAAGGCTAACTAGTCCCCGATTGTCCAGATCTTGACTACGTGTTTTAAAAAGTGTGTTTAAACGTTAACCGGACATCCCAGACCGACCCCACATCCCGTTGGTGACCCATTACATCAATTAGTCATGTACATAAGTTTAACACATAAGTTTCAAGCATAAAACACTTAGTTTGCATCAAAAATCTCATTTTAGTAACCGTTGGGTCGAATGTAGCTCTAAGCGGTCGAATGAGGCTTTAAACGGTCGAATGTGGCTACCTTCGCCCCTTTTCTCCCTCCTTCGCCCATTTGCAATACGTTCGACCATTTAGTAACCAGGTTCGACCCTGGAGTCCCTCCTTCGCACCTTCGATCGGTCGAAGGAGGCCAGGTTCGCCCCTGTTGTGCAAATTTTCCTAAAAACGCTTCAAACACATTCAAAACGACCCAAAACATCATCAAACACAGCAGTCAAGCATGGATAACTTATCCCTACAAAACCCTACCGATTTTACACCAAAATCTAGTCGTTTTACAAGTTTCCCAAAATAGTAAATTATGGAGATGTCACATCATCATGCATGCAATCTTTACCCAATTAGGAAACTTTATGAAATCAATCTATAATCAACTTAATATGCTCAGATTATCATGAACAATAAACCCCCAATCCCATCCTCATTACTATCATCATGAACAAGCCCTAAATCTAACCCAAAATCCCCAAAATGAACATAACATCATCAATAATCAATTATAACCTATCTCAATCATAAAACATCATCAACAACAGTCCTAGATCATTGTTATAACATCTATACAACAATCAATCATCAAACAATGCATAACATCACATAAAACACCATCACATGTTATTTTGTATGAAAACTCATTGTTTATGAATAGGTTTTGTTTAGAAAGATATTAGGAAGGTTTTTATACATGAAAACATGTTTGTATCAGATCTGGACTCTTAGGGTTAATAAAAACGAATTGAAATGCTTTAAAAATGATTTAGAATGAAGAACACACCTTAGATCTTTGTGTAAAAGATGTTTGTAGGTTAGATTATAGAAAACAAGGGCAAAAACTCCTTCCCCAATGTTTAAAGTTGCTACAGAGTGTTTTGAGACGGTTAGGGTTTGTGAAATGGTGAAAAATGACAAAGTGTGGTATTTATACTATGTCCACATTCGCCCCTTTTACCTGGGCGAATGTGCTCTCCTTCGACCCTTTCACAGGGTCGAATGAGCCCTGTCCTGGTCGAAGGGAATTCTTTCAATTCCATATCCCAGGTTCGCCCATTTACAAAGGGTCGAACCAAACAATTTTCCTCCTTCGACACTCGAAGTGGTCGAACCAGAGTCCATGTTTGTCTAGTTTTCCAGTTTGTCGTGTTTAACGCATTCTAACGCACCCTAACATACGAGCATGCAACCTTAGTCTATGTTTAACATATTTAAGCACAAATGATTATCTACACATCATTTAAACACGTCTAAGCATATAATCCACCATACGACAATTTGTCTACACATACACTTAATTAGTTTATGTAATTCACCAACAACGGGACTCGTATCATGTGTGTGTGTGTGACTAACCCAATGATCTCCCGAATCATTGAACCCTGGACAATACGGACTGTGTTCCGACTCTACTGACCCCGTCAAGTATGTTTAATAAACGTTTTTCGCTAAGGTAGACTTATGTGTTTATAAAATGTTGACCCAAACATGTCGGGTGTCACATCATCCCCCTGTTGAAAGAATTTTCGTCCCGAAAATTTTCCGAAGTCAAAGAGAACGAAGCGATAAAAAGAAAAATTTTCCCGGTCGTCACATCATCCCCCTGTGGAAAGGAATCTCGCCCCGAGATTCACTCTTCGACAGTAATGAGTATCGACCTAACCCAAGTAACGTCTCTCAGAACGCAAACGATGTGATAACCACGAACGAAAGATGATGTCAACAGATACTCTATGCCGGGGAACCGCCCTCCCCAAAGTGAATACAAAACAATGAATCCTCCTGATCGAAGGCCTACTAGAGACTACTGTGATCGGTATAAATGATACACCGGTACCGTCCAAGTAACATCTCCAAAGGACCCACATCAGACCCATGAATGCAAAACGATGACCAAATACCAAACTAAGTGCACACAATGAATACGAATCGCCAAATAATGTGAACGAGAATGAATACGAGCATAACGAGAATCAAGAAAAGAACACTCACCAGTAACAGTGTCAGGATCCTCCTGGTTCTCCCTAGCGCCAATGACGTAAACATGACCACGAGTAGTTCGACCGCCGCCTTCGTTCCCAGCACCACCTGCAGTCCCTTGGTTCAGCTTAGGACAATCCCGCTTGAAGTGCCCAGTCTCCCCACAGTTATAACACCCATGGTTTCCCCGAGGAGCAGGAGTGGGGACAACCGCTTGAGTCTGTTTCGGCTGCAGATTGACCCTACAATCCTTAGCCATGTGACTGACTCGCTGGCAACGATTACAGCGAAACGCATCGCAACCCCCAACATGGTGATACCCACACGTGTTACACTTCGGACTCTTACCAACATAACCTCCAGTCTTCTGCTCAGATGACGCTCCCACAACGTCCTGCCTCTTAACCTGCTGTTGAGATGACCCAACGTTCTTCCCAGCACTCTCCCACTTCCTATTGTTGTCCGCAGGGGCTTTCACAGCAGCACCCCTCGGAGGTAGAACACCCTCAGCAACCTTCATGTTGGTCAGCTTGTGAGCTGCCCGAACAGTGGCCAACATAGTAGTGTGATCAGCAGCTACAACAAGCCCAGCAATCTCCGGCACTAACCCAACAACGTAGTGCTCAATCCTCCGGTACTCCGGTGTAGCCAAACCGGGGCACATCATAGCCAACTCGTTGTGCCTAGCAGTAAACTCCTCGATCTCCGACCCAACCATCTTCAGATTCCAGAACTCATGCTCCAACTTCATAATCTCGTCCCTCGGGAAATACTCCGCTCGCAACATCTGAACAAACTCGGACCACGGCATAGCATTGGCCTCACCCAGGCCAAGGTTCGCAGTGGTGGAGTTCCACCAGGTCAAAGCGTGTCCCTCTAGAGTAGCAGAAGCATACTTGACACGATCAGCGTCAGGACAGTTACACATAGCAAACACCGACTCGATCTTCTCTAACCACCGGAGCAGACCCACTGCCCCTTCAGTCCCATTGAAGAAATGGGGCTTACAGTCCATGAACTTCTTGTAGGTGCACCCAGACTGCACCTGATTAGTGTTTCCCAGGGTCTGCTGAGCAGCCTGGAAAGCAGTCAACGCAACGTTCAACTGCTGCTGCAACATGTTCTCCAACTCCGCCTGAGTCATGGTGATGTTCCCACCACCTCGTCCACCGCCATTGCGACCCCCGCCGCCACCACGGCGTCCACCAGCACGTCCACCAGCGCGACCAGACATGTTCTGCCAAACATGAGACAAGACACTCAAAATCACCAACAGATCGAGCTACAAGTGACCAAACGAATCCAGAACGTGGTTCCAGCATGACCATTAGTCCGAACACGAAGTCCACCAAGATTTTCATGCATTTCGATTTATGACTTCGTGTGCACCCGAAATAACAAATCGCTCTACATGGTCCTCTAGGCGTGCTCCTAGCTAGAACTTCAAATCACCCAATACACACATTCCTAAAAGAAACAGTTATCGCACGAAGATCCCAAAGTGAACAGTCACTCAAGAGCGTACTATGACAAGTACTAGTGCATGATAGTGTTTGTGCAGGCAAGTATGTACATTAGAGCATAGAGGGGAGATATCCAAAACCCGGAAAGATCTCAAGAATGTGCTGAAGCCACCCCAATGCACACTACTGCCAAGTATAAGCGATAAGCCCCTTCATCTTCAAACCTGAAGAAGAAGATAGAACCAAGGTAGGAATAACAAAAGATAGATAATGTGATACTGCGTGATGAGGACACCGACACCCCGACAAGGTTAGTATGTTTACCAAATGACACGACTCGTAACTATGTGTGACCGTCTAACGTGTGTGATACTTGGCTATAGACTAGACTCTACATGCAGTCCTAGTTCACTATAACCATTGGCTCTGATACCAATCTGTCACACCCTCAAATTTCCACACGCGGAGTTTTACCGCGAGGCGCGTGACACACCAGGATCCAAGTCAACGGTCACAATAAACGACATCTATATGATAAGAAAACAACGTAAACTACCATTGAGTTTCAAAAACCGTTCTAACACAGCGGAAGCAAAATGTATTATTACAACTTAAAATAAAACTCAAAGTCTGAAATGTTTAACAAAACATGCATATGATCTCTAGACGCCGTGAGACTCCGTGCGCCTATACTCAATGCTGCTACCTTAGCGACCTGAGAAAACATGCCAAAAAGACGTCAACATATAATGCTGGTGAGTTCACAGGTTTTAAGTTCGTAAACGTTTTCATGTGTAAAGCAATTCCTCATAAAGTGCCAAGTGTGCAAAAGTTCCAAGTAAATAACAAACGTTCCCTTACTACTACGACTATGTTGCTAAAACCATTACTGACAAACGTTGCTCAAGTTGCTGCCCATGTGTCAAGTGTCAAGTAGAGCAATATGCACCGCCCGGCCCTCCAAGCCGTCGAGTGGGGTTCGTCACACCCGATAGATCTATCCACATTTCCCCCGTTGTGCCCCGCACATTCATGGTTTCAATAGGGACTTAGGTTTCGTCGTATAGTAAATAAGTGACCCATTACATCAATTAGTCATGTACATAAGTTTAACACATAAGTTTCAAGCATAAAACACTTAGTTTGCATCAAAAATCTCATTTTAGTAACCGTTGGGTCGAATGTAGCTCTAAGCGGTCGAATGGGGCTTTAAACGGTCGAATGTGGCTACCTTCGCCCCTTTTCTCCCTCCTTCGCCCATTTGCAATACGTTCGACCATTTAGTAACCAGGTTCGACCCTGGAGTCCCTCCTTCGCACCTTCGATCGGTCGAAGGAGGCCAGGTTCGCCCCTGTTGTGCAAATTTTCCTAAAAACGCTTCAAACACATTCAAAACGACCCAAAACATCATCAAACACAGCAGTCAAGCATGGATAACTTATCCCTACAAAACCCTACCGATTTTACACCAAAATCTAGTCGTTTTACAAGTTTCCCAAAATAGTAAATTATGGAGATGTCACATCATCATGCATGCAATCTTTACCCAATTAGGAAACTTTATGAAATCAATCTATAATCAACTTAATATGCTCAGATTATCATGAACAATAAACCCCCAATCCCATCCTCATTACTATCATCATGAACAAGCCCTAAATCTAACCCAAAATCCCCAAAATGAACATAACATCATCAATAATCAATTATAACCTATCTCAATCATAAAACATCATCAACAACAGTCCTAGATCATTGTTATAACATCTATACAACAATCAATCATCAAACAATGCATAACATCACATAAAACACCATCACATGTTATTTTGTATGAAAACTCATTGTTTATGAATAGGTTTTGTTTAGAAAGATATTAGGAAGGTTTTTATACATGAAAACATGTTTGTATCAGATCTGGACTCTTAGGGTTTAATAAAAACGAATTGAAATGCTTTAAAAATGATTTAGAATGAAGAACACACCTTAGATCTTTGTGTAAAAGATGTTTGTAGGTTAGATTATAGAAAACAAGGGCAAAAACTCCTTCCCCAATGTTTAAAGTTGCTACAGAGTGTTTTGAGACGGTTAGGGTTTGTGAAATGGTGAAAAATGACAAAGTGTGGTATTTATACTATGTCCACATTCGCCCCTTTTACCTGGGCGAATGTGCTCTCCTTCGACCCTTTCACAGGGTCGAATGAGCCCTGTCCTGGTCGAAGGGAATTCTTTCAATTCCATATCCCAGGTTCGCCCATTTACAAAGGGTCGAACCAAACAATTTTCCTCCTTCGACCACTCGAAGTGGTCGAACCAGAGTCCATGTTTGTCTAGTTTTCCAGCTTGTCGTGTTTAACGCATTCTAACGCACCCTAACATACGAGCATGCAACCTTAGTCTATGTTTAACATATTTAAGCACAAATGATTATCTACACATCATTTAAACACGTCTAAGCATATAATCCACCATACGACAATTTGTCTACACATACACTTAATTAGTTTATGTAATTCACCAACAACGGGACTCGTATCATGTGTGTGTGTGTGTGACTAACCCAATGATCTCCCGAATCATTGAACCCTGGACAATACGGACTGTGTTCCGACTCTACTGACCCCGTCAAGTATGTTTAATAAACGTTTTTCGCTAAGGTAGACTTATGTGTTTATAAAATGTTGACCCAAACATGCCGGGTGTCACAACATCTTTGGTGTAGGTCACAATTTCGACCCATTTGCTTATAAATGGGTTTATTAGGTTATGTTCATCTCTAACAGGTCTATGGTTAAACTCATAAAATTTACTAAAAGGACACAAACCGTATGGTGCATTTTTTGAGCATGTATTATTAATCTATTCTAAATGTTTATAATGATACAATTATTTTGGACAAATAGTGCTTTGGGTCAACCCAACTTGAAAAAATGAGCCATTTTGTTTTTTACATGTTACTCAATCTGTCTGACCTGTTTGTTTGCCGTGGCCGAATTTAATATTCATTGTTTTGTAGTTCTAATCTGAACTGTTAGTAATCTTTCATGCTGACTTGAACACTTATCTTTTTTTTCCCTGATAACTTGTCAAAATTTTGTTGTGCAGTCTCCAAGAGAGAATATGTGTTGGAGCAAGAAACATTGTTTAGATAGCTTGAGACAATTTTGCCTATCTCTAGAACTCTTTATGTTTTGGGATGTGTTTTAATAAGTGAATACCACTCCAATGTTTATACAACCCTAAATCAATCCACGACCCCAAAATGATTAAGGGGGTGTTTGGGATTAATTATTTAAATTTTTTTCCCAAGTATCAAGTTTTTACCTGTTAAGAGATGAAGTGCAACCCAATTTGTCCAGTTAAGTATATGGGTTGAAATTGCCACCCTGGACAATATCAAAAGTTCTGTCTAGTACTAGGCTTTTCTAGGGTTATTTTGTGTTTAATATTTAACGAAGTTTAACTTGTTTCTCTTGTGCAGGCTGCCAATTTCCTTGCCAACAATTTAAATCGCAACTGGCCACGTGACTTGTATGAAAGAGTGTAACGTACCTTGTGAAACCGAAGTTCTTTGTGAGATTTTTCTTGGTGAGTTAAGCAAGAAATTCAGTTTTATGCAACTATGAATGTATGAGTATTGTTATTATTTTAACAATTAATATGATGCTATTGTAGTTGTGTTTTCATCTGCAAATGCCTATCTCTAGAACTCTTTGTGTTTTGGGATGTGTTTTAATAAGTGAATACCACTCCAAAGTTCATCCAACCCTAAATCAATCCACGACCCCAAAATGATTAAGGGGGTGTTTGGGATTAATTATTCAAAACAGATTATGGGTTTTGAAAAGGCAGGGGTGGAGCTGCCTATTGATTATTGCGTTTTGGTAGCCTAAAAAACTAATTATCTGCGTTTTCAAAACGCAATAATCTAAAAATTAAGATTCAAAACGCAATCTCAAACACCCTCTAAGACTGCCTCTTTATCTTACCACGTCTTGTATCATATATTAACTTATTTAGCCTTACATCGATCCAATTTGCCATTATACAAATTGACCACGATTTAGGAAAAATGGTGTGTGTCGATGCGTTACTCTATATATTATTTCATAACATGTTAGGCAATAGTTTAGTTTCTTTTGTTTTCATTTTAGCCACTAAGGTTTTTGTTTTGAAAAATGTGCATTCCTTATCCATCTTATCCTCTTGCCCCCACGCAAAAGAGAACATGCCACCGCCTTCTTCCTCCTGCGGGACATAGGCCAATCCGCCATCAAAAGGCTCACTTGCCACCATCATCTGCCATCGTGGTGGACACAACAGTGTATATCCCTGTGCGTAGCACGACTGTAATCTACTAGTTAATATTAAATACCAATGTTCATGAATAATATCATACCAATAATTTTTTTAAATATTTTATTTATCATATAATTAGTTTTTTTTTCTAATAACCTAAGTTCATTAATTTAAAAAAAAAAAGTTCAAATGCATAATTAGGTTTTTCTTTTTCAACATCCTAATATAAATTTTATTGAAAATGTAGGTGTTTTCAAAATAAAGTACCTATTTTTAATATCTTAAACTAAATTTAACATTTTTTTATCAAGTACAAATGCCAAACCAAGACTATAAACTAATATCAACCGAATCATATTATTTAAACTTATTCAAAAGGGTAAATTAATATTTATTAAAAAATGGAAAATGGATTTTAATACTCATAACTATCACTTTGGCCAATAGCACTCCCAACTTTCAACTTATTTTCTTTCATCACCCCAAAACTAATGGAGGTCTAACCTGGTTAGTCTTCGTGGCTAAAATGTAAAAAACGAAAACTTCTATGTGGCCAAAATATAAAAACCAAAACTTAAGGGGCATTTTTTAAATTTTTTTATGTTAAATACCCAACCCCCCTTCTCTTCTGTTGTGACAGACCCACCACCATCTGCCGCCAGCCATCACCACCACCACCATCACCATATGCCATCAACCTCGGCCCACCACCACCCTTCTACGGCGGCTCCGACGACAACACAACACTCACACCCACCCCTTCAACCAATAATATCTTAGAATAGGAGAGAGAGAGAGACGCGAGTTAGGGAGAGAGAGAGAGAGAGAGGGTGACATAACTGATTCCGGCGTCTTCAACCCCTGCTCCACCGTCTTCCACCCCTGCTCCACCGTCTTCTCCATCGTCTCAGCTCCACCGTCTGCTCCACCGGGGTTTAGGGTTCCAATTAGGGGTTTAGGGTTCCGATTAGGTCTCAGCTCCACCGTCTGCTCCACCGGTTTCTCTAGAAACAAGTCTTGAATCTCGTCTTGAATCTCTGCTAGAAACAGGGGTTTAGGGTGGGTGGGTGGCCGAAGCTCCGCCGTGGTTCTAACAGATCTTGAATCTCGTCTTGCATCTTCTCTCTCGGTCTCTCTCTCTCTCTCTCTCTCTCTCTCTCTCTCTCTCTCTCTCTCTCTTTAGTTCTAAGAGATCTGGATGGGTGGCGGGTGGGTGGCCGGAGCTCCTCCCTGCTCCGCCCTCTCTCTCTCTTTCTCTCTCTCTCCGAACTCTCACTCTCTATCTCTCTAAACTCTCTCGTCTGATATGGATATGGATAAAATGGATTTTAATAATAATAATAATAATAAAAAAAAGTTTCAAAAATGTCCCAAAGTTTTGGTTTTTACATTTTGGCCACAAACACTAACCAGGTTAGACCTCCGTTAGTTTTGGGGTGATGGAAGAAAATAAGTTGAAAGTTGGGAGTGATATTGGTCAAAGGGATAGTTGGGAGTATTATCCGCAAATAGGCGATAGTTGGGAGTATTAAAATCCATTTTCCCATTAAAAAAAAACTAAATTAACAGCTAACTTTATCATAACCAATGTAGTTCATTTTGACTTCCAACAATTAAAACCTATCTAACAAGATATCCAATTGCGATTAAAATCTCTAGAAAACCAAGCATGCCTAAATGCTGCTTAATGAAAGAAAAAGAAGAAAAGAAAATTTTATTTGTGTTTTAAAGTTATTCTTTTGAAAGACATTGAAAACAAATGGTTCCATCATTAGTATATATATTAATTTCAAACGGTCGGTACAACAGTCCCTATTTTGTTTTAGTAATTTGGCCACCATAGGAGAATCTCACTTTTCCCACTAACCACTAGCTTTGATACTTTATTTTCCCTCTATTTGTCACTTTATTTTTTTTACAATTTGACCAGTAAAAAAATTGCCCACTAACTTGCATACTTTCTTTTTTCTCAATTTGACACTTTATTTGTTAGTACACTTTAATTTATTCTACTTTGACCACTAACTTGATTATTTTCTTTTTTTTTCCTAATTTGGCACTTCGTTTTCTTCCACTTTTGCCATTAACGTGCGTACTTTCTTTCTTTCATTTTTTTTTTTTTTCAATTTGGCCACTAACTATTTAGGCCTCCACCTAGCGCACCACCCAACTTTTTGATAGTTGCAAAGCGCGGTGTAATAGCGGTGCATATCCCATGCTACCCATGCGTAGCACAGGTGCATTCTACTAGTTTCAATTTAAAAGAAAACAAAATAAAAAAAAAAAGAAAAAGAAAAGAAAAGAAATGATTACTTATTAGTTCAATTGTGACACTAGTAAAATGATTGGGGGGTGACACGTTTTTACTCCAAAAACCATTCATACGTAAAAAAGAAAAAAAAAAGAAAAGAAAAAGATAAAAAAAAAAAAGCCAACAAACAAACAAACACTTCACGCAATCAGTCAGTCAGTCATTTCAAGCCGTGGTTCTTTCTCGACTATAGATAGAGATAGCTATAGCCCAGTTCATTTAATATCTTGTACTCCAAGATAAAACCCAAACACACACATACACACACACACACCTTCGAGTAATAAGCATATTATTATTATTATTATTACGCTTCTATATATCTAATCTACCAGCCCTGGGTCGTCACACTCCACAAATCGGCAACTGTTATTGCGCCGATTGGATTCTCCGTTACATGTTTAGGATGGAGATTGATTCCTCTTCATCTTCCTCATCTGAACTTAATACGCCTCTTCTTAATCTTAAAGATCGTATTCTCAAGGTAGTATTATTATTATTTGCCCTACTTTTGTACCGTAATTTGGGCATTATTGTTTATATCTCTAATTATTTGTTTTTACTCTTCTTTTTTTACATGATTTTGTTTTGGATTAAATGATAAATACCTCTTTTGTTGACTGGTTGTGAATTAATAATATAGAGGGATTGTTTGCGTTGTTGATGAGTAAGAATGGATCTCTAGTTTGTTTTTGTTTATGTTTTTGTTTTTTAGGGTAAAACATAATATTATGATTACATTTAATATACACTTTAAGCCTATGGGTCTGTTTGGTAGCGTCTTAATGATTCCTGTAAGAGGCTACGTCTGAATTAGTCAGTGAGTGTAAAACATAATATTACGATTAGGTTTTAATCAGTGGCGGATTTAGAAACATTTTTCAGTAGTAACGTTTTTCATTTTTTTCATTTTAGTAGCAACGTTTTTCAAATTTCGTAAAAAAAAAACCAAATTTTCCACTAATTTTCCACTACGCGCGCGAAGTTGAGCCGCAACGTCCGCACCCCCTCCTTTAACTATAGATCCGCCCCTGGTTTTAATATAGGTGTGTTTGGTTCGCCCATAGGACACATTTGAGTCGGTGAGTAAGCTTCTTACCAATTAAGTTTTAAAATGATCCCCTTTATCCATTCACCGATATTCATAACCCTCAGCTGACTACTCATAGACCACCTCCTGAACCCAACACGGCAATACAACCTCCTACACCACCAACTTGTTAGGCCGAGCCAAGTCAGACCTCTTACTGGTTCAAAGTTTCTTACCTAATTAAACCTTTTAATGTCTCAGCCCCTAACTTGTCTGATAGAGGGATTTTACTACATAAGAAATTATAAAATAGGTTATCGAATGATTATCTAGTGAAAAATTGGCATGCTTTCTGTTTTAATGTTTGATGATGTAAATCACGTCGACATTTTTTTTTGTATCAGAGGCTAGCCTTAATAGATGTTCCTGAAGAGAGCCTTGAGCATCCGTCCGGAATAATCACGTTTGTTAAAAGAAACCACTCCCAATTAGAAGATATATTTAATGCGATTTTACCAACTGATGATGAGATGGAGGCTGCCATCGATGCACAGGCAGACCCCAACATTGAAGATTTACTACATGAAAGCATGGTATGGTTGCAGTGGTTGATGTTTGATGGTGATCCTGATGACATGCTACGACGATTGGCTTTGATGAATGCTGGGAAACGTGGCGTGTGTGGGTCTGTGTGGGGGCACAATGACATAGCATACCGTTGTAGAACATGCGAACATGATCCCACGTGTGCAATTTGCGTCCCGTGTTTTAAAAATGGTAACCATAAGGACCATGATTATTCAATTATATACACAGGTGGTGGATGCTGTGATTGTGGAGATGTCACGGCATGGAAACGTAGTGGATTTTGTTCCAAACATAAAGGAGCAGAACAGATACAGCCACTTCAAGAGGATATTGCAAAGACGTTAGGTCCTGTTTTGGATTATCTTCTTCTTTACTGGAAAAGCAAATTAAAGTCTGCAGAGAGTAAGCACCAAAACAGGCCTACTGGTGGTGATAATGCTACAGAATCTAAAAAGGCCACAGATGTGCTGACATCAGCAGTGGTGGGGATGCTTTTGGAATTTTGCAAGTGTAGTGAAAGTTTGCTTAGTTTTGTTTCTGGAAGATTATGCTCTGAGGTTGATCTGTTGGATGTTCTTGTTAGGACAGAGATGTTTTTAAGCACAGACGTTGTCCGGAAACTTCATGAATTACTTTTGAAGTTGCTAAGTGATCCTTATTTTAAATATGAATTTGCAAAGGCTTTTCTAAAGTATTATCCCACTGTTGTTAATGAAGCTGTGAAGGAGTGTAAAGATTCTGTTTTTAAAAAGTATCTACTACTACCGACATTTTCTGTTCAAATTTTTACTGTCCCTACTTTGACCCCACGCCTCGTTAAGGAAATGGATCTTTTAACCATGCTTTTGGAATGTTTGACCAACATATTCAGTTCTTGTTCTCGAGAGGATCATCGACTAAAGGTAAAGTCGTCTTTTATTTGTATTTGTGAAATTTTAAATTTCCAATCTTCGTGTTCAGTTAATTTTTTTTTCCAGGTATCCAAGTGGGGAAATTTGTATGAAACAACACACCGTGTTGTTGAAGATATTAGATTTGTCATGAGCCATTCGACAATACCAAAATACATGACATGTGACAGGCGTGACCTATCAAGAACATGGATGAAATTGTTAGCTTTTGTTCAGGGAATTAGTCCTCAAAAAAGAGAAACCGATATTCACATAGAAGAAGAAAATGAAAACATGCATTTACCTTTTGTTTTAGGCCATTCCATTGCAAATATTCATGCTTTATTAGTGGCTGGTGCATTCTCCACTGAAGATGAATCAATGTCCACTATAAATAAGCAGGATATTGATGAACAAGACGATTTAAGACATGCCAAAGTTGGGAGACTTTCACAAGAAAACTCCGTATCTAGTGTGACTGCAAGAGGCACATTGATGGATTGTGATGTGGAAGCTGTTGGAGGGAATGCTGAAAGTACTTCGGTTTTGACTTCAATTTCATGGTTAATGTTCGAGTGTTTACGGGCCATTGAAAATTGGTTGAAATCTGACAATACTGCCAATACATCAGGAGGTCATCTCACTCTCTTAACTTCAAGAACAAGCAATGCTTCTGGTAGTAATTTCTTTCAATTAAAGAGAACGCTATCTAAGTTTAGAATGGGAAAAACTATTTCTGCAGGTTTTGGTGCTCATCAACGTGACACCACTTCTGCAGGTTTTGGAGATCGTGTGGTGGATGGAGATTATACAAATGAATTAGAGGCTTTGAGTTTAGCAGATTGGCCTGAAATTGAATACGATGTTAGTTCACAGGAGATATCAGTACACATACCGTTGCACCGTTTGCTCTCGTTGGTTTTACAGAGAGCTTTGAAGAGGTGTTATGGTGAATCTGAATCATCTGCTGACTCATCAGTTGAACGTGGTGATTTCTTTGGCCATGTGCTAGGTGGCTGCCATCCGTACGGGTTCTCTGCTTTTGTTATGGAACATCCTCTGCGTATAAGGGTTTTCTGTAGTGAAGTTCATGCTGGAATGTGGAGGAAGAATGGGGATGCTGCAATATTATCTTATGAGTGGTATCGTTCGGTTCGCTGGTAGGAAAACTTAATTAATTACCTGGTATAGAGCTTCGTAGGAAACTGATTTAGTTCGTTTTTTAATGCAGGTCGGAGCAGGGTTTGGAACTTGATTTATTTCTTCTACAGTGCTGTGCTGCATTAGCTCCAGCAGATCTGTTCATTGCTAGAATCATAAAACGATTTGGGCTATCAACTTATCTTTCTTTGGATTTGGAAAGAGCAAACGAGTATGTGTATTTCTAAAAACCCATTAAATCATGTTTCTACTTGGTTTGGTTGAATTATTAAACTGTAAGTGTTATTCTTATAGTAAGTTCGACACGTGCCGTAGAAGAGAACTTTTATAAGTTAGGTTCTAAGATAAAAAAACTAAATTTACAAAAGATGAGGACTAGAGACTACTTAATTTTTAGGCTTCAAATATGTGTTGTGTGAAAAATATCATCAGTTGTAGTTTATTATGTATCTTGACATTGAGCCCTTTTCCTTCGGTAATACAATAAATGTACAGGACTATCCCCTAATGCTTGTTAATATATTACAAAATTTGCTAGTGTTGTTATCATCATTAGTGTACTTATCAGAAGAAGATGATAACAGTTAACGTCCCTGATTCCATAGATTATGATGTAACACAAATATTAACTGATATTTTCAGGTATGAAGCTGTTTTGGTGCAGGAGATGCTAAGTCTTATTATACAAATAGTAAAAGAAAGGCGATTTTGTGGATTAACTACATCTCAATGTCTTCAACGTGAGTTAATCTATAAGCTATCCACTGGAAACGCCACTCATAGTCAATTGGTCAAATCCCTTCCTCGTGACCTTTCCAAACTTGACCAGTTTCAACAAATTTTGGATACCGTAGCTGAGTATTCTCATCCATCTGGAATTAAACAGGTAGTGGTTTGTAAAATATGCATCTTTCTAGTTCCATTAAAAGAGCCAGTTCCATTTACTTTTACTATAATATTATGTGTTTTAGGGTATGTACAAATTACGCTTAGAGTACTGGAAAGAACTAGATTTGTATCATCCTCGTTGGAATTCACGGGACTTGCAAGTTGCGGAAGAAAGATACTTGCGGTTCTGCAATGTTTCTGCATTAACCAATCAGCTTCCAAAATGGTCAAAGATTTATCCTCCTCTTAATGGGTTAGCCAAAGTAGCTACATGTAAAACAGTTCTACAAATCATTCGAGCTGTTCTTTTTTATGCGCTTTTTACTGATAAATTGATGCCATCACGCGCTCCTGATGGAGTACTTATAACGGCATTGCACTTGCTATCGCTTGCATTAGATACTTCTCAAGCGCAGATCCAATGTGGTAATGCGGGCAATTCTATTCCGCTTTTAGCCTATGCTGGTGAAGAGATATCTACAGGGTTAAATGATGGATATGATAATCAAAGCTTATTATCACTTCTTGTGTCATTAATGAGGATAAATCAAAAGGAAAATGTGTACAGTTTGGTGGAATCTGGTGGGTTTGACGTTTCTTCTTTGATCAAGAATCTTCTTCAGAAATTTGCTGAGCTGGATTCTGGATGCCTCAATAAATTGCAAATATTAGCACCTGAAGTTGTTAATCAGCTCTCTCATTCTAAGTCTAGTGGTGATGGAAATAACAGTGCTTCCATGTCTGATAGTGATAAACGAAAGGCAAAAGCACGTGAGAGACAAGCTGCAATAATGGTCCGTTCACATTCATTTACAGTTTTTTATCTGTTCTTTTTAAACTTAGAGTTTGAGTTCAACTATGTTATATACAGAAAAAAATGAAGGCACAACAGTCAAAATTCATGGAGAACATAAATTTAACAGAAGAAAGTGGCGTAAATGATACAAATGATGCTGAACAAAGTATTACTGATATTGCAAATGATTCAGATGGACATGAGCAAGTAATCTGTTCTCTTTGTCATGATGCAAATTCCAAGTCTCCTGTGTCTTTTCTAGTCCTTCTCCAGGTTTGTAACCCCCCATTTTTAATTTCTTGTTTTGTTTATCTTACATGCCATTATATTAGTATTGACCTTTTAAATTGACTATGTGATCTGAATTTCTGGTTAAAGAAATCTAGGGTTGTGAGTTTACTTTATAAAGGTCCCCCATCGATGGAAAAAGAAATTCAAAGATCTGGGAAGGAGCAAGTTTCATATAGTGATGAAGATTTGAACACTCAAACTTCAAGCAGTTCAGAAACAATGATATCATCTGAATTAATGAATCTTGTTCAAAATGCAATTAATGAATTCGCTTCTACTGGTCAACCCCAAGAGGTTGATGCTTTTCTGGAATTTATAAAAATCCGCTTCCCATCTTTAAAGGATATTCATTTTCCTAAATCATCACATGATAATAGTAGTCAACCAACCACATCATCGGGTGATGCATTTGAAGAAAACATGTACACACAGATTCTTGACGTTATGGAAAATGATATGATGAAGTCTGATGATTTTTCAGCTGCTGAATTTAGTTCAAATGAATCTTTTTTACTTGGGAAGTACATCGCATCTTTAACTGATGAATCGTTAAATAATCCGTCACCCTCAGTTGGTGGGTCCCGTAGTAAAGCACAACCAAGTTTAGCGACTTCATGTCTGACATATGGAGGTTTTGGACCCTCAGATTGCGATGGAGTTCATGTTTCTTCATGTGGGCATGCAGTCCATCAGGATTGCCTTGATCGTTATCTACGGTCACTGAAAGAAAGGTAGAAACTTTTTAAATATATTTTAATTATTATTTATAGGAGAATTTTGATGTAAAATGTTATTGTTGCAGGTATACAAGAAGAATTGATTTTGAAGGAGGTCATATTGTGGATCCAGATCAAGTATGTTTTGTTTAACTTTTTTTTGATTATTTTGATGGCAATAATTTTTTTTTTTTGTGCCAACAGTTTTTTTTTTGATGTTTAGGGGGAGTTTTTATGTCCTGTTTGTCGTGGACTTGCGAATTCTGTGTTACCTGATTTACCTAGAGAAGGAACGAAGGACAACGGGCATTTAAAAAGTCAATTTTTGTCCTCTTCAGATGCTAATGATGTTTTTCTCCTTAAACAATCACTTACGCTTTTGCAAGCTGCAGCTGATGTTTCTAGAAGGAATGCATTTTTTAAATCGTTTCCAGCGCTATACAAACGAGGAACAAATCTTGAATCTGTAATTCGTTTATTACATGAAATGTATTTCCCAGGAGATGATAAAATTTCAGGATCAAATCGGTTAAGTGACTCCATGATCATGTGGGACACCCTTAAATATTCGCTTATATCTACAGAAATTGCTGCTAGATCTGAAAAGACTTCTTCAGCTACCAATTTTAGTGTTGATGCTTTATATGAGGAGTTAAGGTCTTCCAGTGGGTTTATTTTGTCATTATTGCTTAAAATTGTTCACCGTACCCGAGTTCATAGTTCACTAGATGTCCTCTTAAGATTAATGTGTATTAAAAAATTTGCAAAATCGATATGTTGTGCTGATACTCTAAATGAACCACCCAGTGACAACTACAAAGTTGAAGGTAATATTGTCATTGATTATAAAAGTTATAGTGAGTTCCCTTGCAGTTTTATAATACTGATCATGTCAAAATTGTTTTTCAGAAAGTATGATGAGTATGTTGGAAAATGCAGACATGGGCAAACGATTCCCAGACATTCAGTTTTGGGCAATGGCATCATACCCTGTACTCGCATCTGATGCTTTTTCAACCTTGATGTGGATCCTATATTGTCTTCCAGTGCCTTTTATGTCATCTGAGAAAGCCTTTTTTCCTCTCGTTCATATGTGCTATGTTGTCTCCATAACTCAGGTTGATTCAACTACTTTTAACTATGTTATACTAGCTTTTATCCCGGAAGTGTCATGGGGTTGAAAAATATAACCATTCTAATAATACTAAATATTACTAATACTAATAGTAATAATTATTACTCTTGTAATTAAATAAATAAAAAAATAACCTTGCTATAAGGTGACACCATGTGTTGCAGTGTTGCGCGATTCTTTCTCCTAGCTTCTCTTGATGAAGTATACCTATCCATCTTTAGAATAGTAAAATTCCAATGATAGCATGACGATTGGGCTAAATTTCAACATTGTATATAAGAACCTGGTTTAAAAAAAACATTGATTAATGAATAACCTGAACACTTTGTGTTTTTTTTTTTTCCTGTATGAACGAAACCCCATAAAAATAGTCGTTTTTTCTCCGTTTTTTATATAGCACTATGGTACTCGTTGGAAAGATAATAAAACTCTCGTTAATTTGGTGTAATTTTTTTCTCTAAAAAATCTCGTATATAAAAGATATTAACGTTTAAAAATGATGGGAGGAAACATTAGAGAGAAAAATCTAAATTTGTTTTTAAATTCTTAAAGAGATTAGAATTAGATAAGTGTAGGAGAATGGATGAAAACAAAATAAAAAAATAAATTAAAAACTCTCACCTCGACGTGCCATGTGGCACATTCAAAGGAGAGTTGAGGAGGGTTGAGGTCTCCATTAAATGCCACCTCATCAATATTCAATTTTTTTATTATAAGTTATAGATTTGTAATTTGTCTTTATCTTGCTAAGATTATGTTTCTTGTTTTATTTTTCTCTTGCAGGCCGTAATAAGTTGTTTTGGAATAATTGATTCTATGAATGATTCCAGTCACCAAGATTCTCTTATAACCGACATTTTTAAATTTTTGGGTGAACATAGGTTCTTAAGCCAATATTTCGTATCCAACTATATGGATGCTTCTCATGATATTACTGAGACAATTCGTAGCCTGAGCTTTCCATATCTCAGAAGGTGTGCAGTATTGTGGAAATTAATGAACTCTTCAACTTCAACACCATTTAGTGGGGCCCTAAGGTCATCACAAACATTTGGAGATCGAATGGATTATTCTTTTGCCACGCCTGAAGAATCTGTTGAAATTGACGAGTTGGAGAAGATGTTTAAGATTCCCACATTGGACAACATAGTTAGTGATGAGGTGTCACGATATTTGGTTAAAAAATGGTTGCAACACATTGCTAATGAATTTGAAGTTAGTAATCCTTCCGGGGTTTTGCATTTAACCCCGGTAGTCCCATTTAAGTTGATGGCGTTGCCATACCTATACCAGGATCTCTTGCAAAGGTTCTTATTATCTTTACAAGATTCTTTTCCTTCCACGATTTCAATCTTCATTTGATTTACCGGTTATTTTGTACTTTTAGGTACATTAAACAGAAGTGTGTTGACTGTGGAGCTGTTCAGGATGAACCTGCATTATGCTTGCTGTGTGGTAAATTGTGTTCGCCAAACTGGAAGACGTGCTGCAGGTATTTTTTGTGTTTGGGTCGTTTGACAATCTACAAATAAGTTTTCAGTTTTTAATTTGAACTTGAATTTGACTTTAGTTGTTTTCTTAGGAATAACAAGTGCCAAACTCATGCAATGTCTTGTGGTGCTGGCACTGGCGTATTTTTGTTGATTAGGGTAAGTCTTTTCACGGTTTATCTTCTGAAGTATCGTGTTTCTGCATTAGAAAATCATGCATTTGTTCAATAATGTGCATCAAAAGATCGTGTGTAATTTGCACCTATCACATACATGGTGAAGTGCAAGCATTAGGTGGCCCCTACAAATCGGTCTAGTTTAAACATATTATTCTGATGTCAGATTCAGATGTTGAAACCTCTTTTGTGCAGAAAACTACAATATTACTTCAAAGATCTGCACGCCAGGCACGTTGGCCATCTCCTTACCTGGATGCATTTGGTGAAGAGGTAATACAAGGTTCCACTCTTATGTTTTTTAATCGTTTATGCTTGTTTTATACTTGCATGTCATTTATGTAAATGGACACTGGTAAAGTTATTTATTAATGATTGATTATCATTATATATACTTATGCAGGACATTGAAATGCATAGGGGAAAGCCATTATATTTGAATGAGGAACGCTACGCAGCTTTAAGTCATATGGTATCATGCATTCCTCTTCATACATCTATAATTTTTTTTACATCAAGTAATAAACTACTTTATTACATTCAAGGTTGTAAAAATCGCGATGCGATTAATCACTGATTAATCGGTGATTAATCGCTAGTCCTCACTTTACTGATTAATTTTGGGCTAATCACTCAATTAATCAGTGTCACGATTAATCACCGATTTGTCGGACCAAATTGGTCCTAGTCCAACCTAAAAAACCCAAAAGTAGGTCAAAAATAAATTCAAACGGGTCAAAACTGGAGCAATCGATCAAATAAAAAAAGTTCTTACCTCAAAATTGAATGATAATCCATGATTTAGAAGCAAAATCGATGAAACTCCATGAACCCTAGTTGCGTCTAAATGGTTTCGTACGATGAAAGAGGAATATGGAGGAAAATACAAGATATGGTGAACGATGGAGATGATTAGGGTTATTTAACTTTAGGTATTTAATATTTAACCACCTCTCCATATTCACGAGTTTATATATATGGGCCCTAAACTTCTAAATTATACACAAGGAATAAAATGCATTATATATGTATAATTTTGGAAAAATATATATAAAATTCCAATTCGATTAATCCCAACTAATCCTGACTAATCCCGATTAATCCCTAGTCGGTACCCCACCGGTCGACTAGTGCCTAGCGAGATCTACAACATTGATTACATTATTGTTCTAATTTATAATTATTAATCGCTAATGTTGTTATGGGAACTCTTAGTTTGCAACTAACATACGTAATTTATCTTGTTTCTGGCCAGGTGGCATCTCATGGGATTGATCGGAGTTCAAAAGTGCTGCATCAAACGTCAATTGGTGCTTTCCTAATGCTTTAGACCGGATTCATTGTAGTTGAATTCTACCCGAGGTCTGTTCCCCACACACTGCTCTTGTAGCTTCACATATTCTTTTCCATCTTTTTCTTCTTATATAGAATCTATGATTGCTAGTTCTGCATTCGATTTTTAAAACCTCAAACTATGCATGCGGAAATGCTTTTTAGAATTAGCTTTTGCTATTTTGCTTCTAGTGTGGTCTTCAGCATTGAAAGTAGTTTTAATGAATAATTGGTTAGTCAACAGAATGACACTTCATTAAGTTTTGGACACATGCCAGAATAATGTGATTGCAACAGTTTAGTTCCACAGTTGTAGAATTCCATCTATAAACACCGAAATAGATAAAGGCGCTCAAGAAAATGTCTTGGCTCTCAATTTACATCCTGTTTTTGTGGTCTGTAATTTTTCTATATTCTTTAAAGGAAAGTGTCTTTTTACTGAATAATTAGCGAAAACAGGCATTTAGCATTTTTGATACTGGATGCATAATTTTTTTTTAACTTAATTCGTACTTATTATCTTTGATGTATATTGACAAAATGCCTAATGATTTTCGTTGCATCCTTTTGAACATTAAAAGCATGTTGTTTTTAACTTCATTTTCTTTTACTTCTATTTTTAATGATGTCCAAAGGAAAATGACAAAATACATGTTTTTTCCTTTATTTTCTTGATTCCGGCTACTTTTTTTCCGAAAAATCTAAAAGACGTATTCCCCGGAAAAAGAAACAGTGCTCTTGTAGCTTTTGAGGAATCTACTCTTCAAGACATTCAGTTCAAAAGTAATAAGAGGAACTCCCTTGTTAACTGAGAATTTCTGTCGTTGCATGCCCAAGTATTTGTTTTAGGTTGAACTAAAGATTTAGTTTTTGTTTTCTCCAAGGTTTTCCTTTTGGTTTTCTTCATTGCTTTTATACGTTTTATTGATATTTTGGTGTGGTGGTGATGTTGTATTATGGTGCACTGCTATACTTCAGTCGGTAGTAAGTGGGGGTGATGGTGATTGTCGGCAGGTGGCAGCGGCGGCAGTGACTGGTCGATAGGTAGCAATAGATTTCCGGTGGTTACTTTGGTGGGTAAGTGGCTAATCCAACATTCTGTTTTAACTCTTCATTCTTCAGTGGGTTTCTGGTTTGGGTGATTTTAAACTCCTCGTTCTGACCTGTTGATGACCCGTTCAGAGTTTACGAAGTCATTTAGATTCATCCATTCAACAAATTCATTTATGTCTTGCCCAAACCAACCCATAAAGCGCATAGTTTGACCCCATTTATGATTAGCAATATTAGAATGAAGGAAATGCATATTCAAAGATAAATGCGCTAGATTCATATTATTTGCTTTGATCAGAGTGATTGTGACTTGATATTTTGTAGCATTAAATCATTTTTGTGCAGGCAAAGGATTTGATATGGAGGGATTTTTCATCATACGCAAGACTGGCCTTCTTGCGACATGTTTTCTATCCACCAGAACTTATTTGTACAGTTATTGTAAATACCTATCAAATACTTGTGCCCAAAATCGTTGCGTTCAACTATGAAACGAAACCAAACCGATATATAGTGAGTGACCACAGTAATCTATGGTGGTGTAAGCATTTGCAGATCCTTGTTTTCTCTATATGATGTAGTGCTGATTTCTTTGTCATGTGTTTGAAATAGCATATTACGATTTTTGCATAACAGATAATTTTACATAGTTAGGGAATGATGAAGCTGATGGCTTTGTATGCAAATTAAAATAAGCATATTTTAATATTTTTGGTAGAAGGTAAAAACTTTTGTAAATTTGGATTTTGTGGGAATATGATTATAGGATTTGGTTACGTTGAGTTGTGAGAACCGTAAGAATTTCGATATATTTGAAAAAAAAAATACAATTTACACACTGATGTAAAAATGACCAAGAAATATAAAAAAATGATTTTTTTTTTCTGTCGTCTTTACGGAGGTGTAAGAAGAATGACGTAAATGTCTACATCGATGTAATATTTTATCATAGTTTAATTACAACCACACATTCAGTTTACCTTTACTTTTTATTTTTTTAGATTATATAATTTTTTATTATTTATTATATATATATTTTATTTATTTTTGGTGGTGGGATTTTTGTGTTCACACTTGGTTTTTAAGTTCTCTCTAAATGGTGGTTCTCAAATAATCCAAATCATATATATCGTAGTAAATCTTTTCAAGATGGAAAAGATTTGTAAACAATCGTTCACAATTGACGGCCATAAACATGAGTTACAACCATATCGGTAGGGTCTGGGGGTGATAGGCTTTTCCTTTATCTATATTATTATTATTATCTTATTAAGGAGGAGTGATGGCTAAGATTGTAATTTTGTCAAGCATCCAACTATTCAAGCAACATATACAATTGAATTATGCTTACATGATGAGGGTATAATTGAAACTTTATGGACATTTAAGACACTTAGAATGGTAGAATAGTAAATTTAGCATAATACAATACCTCACATCCTAAAATCTTATCCCAATTCTACCCTCATGTCCAATATTTAGAATACAAAATACAACCTATGATGCATTTTAAATGTGAGACCCTTCAACCCCTCATAATCATTAACCTATCGTAATTATCAACCTTTCATCATCATCATGATCAACTCATTAGTAACTTCTTCCTCTTATATATCTATATATTATTTATATGGCATTAACAACAACAAGAATCACCACATAAATCACCAAACGTGATTCTTTGGTTTCTCGCCTCAAAACCCTTCTATCATCACAGGTTTCTTACCAGTATCTTTCATTTTATTTATCATTTTCTTTTTTTTTCTCTATGGCATTTCATTAAAGCTTGATACGCAAACATTATTTCATTTCCGTATCTTTCATTTTATTTAGTGTTTTTCTTTTTTTTTTCTCTATGGCATTTCATTGAAGCTTGATACACAAACATTGTGATGTTAATTTTTTTTTTTTTTTTAGGAATCTTGATTTAGTGGGTCAAATAGTTTTTTTTAAGCATGAAACTGTGTTAATGGAAAAAAAATGAGTTTGCGGATTTATGGTGATTGATGATAATTGACAGGTGGGATTAACATTGTCTCTAAATGGCAAAAGATGGATTCGAGATCACCAGGGATAACGCGAAAGGTCTCATCATCTTCTTATACTCTTATAAAAATTTTCAAAAGCAGAGGTGAATTTTATTTTAAGTACCAATTTTATACATATCAAGCATTTTGCTACATGTTGTTTATAAAATTTAATACGTGCTATCTCTTTATGTTTTTATTCCCTTAATTTTGATTCTTGACTCTTTAGTACTTTTCTATCATCATGAATTCTATATTTTCTTTGGCAAATATCGATATCTATACTATATTATAAAGCATTTGGGAAGGATGACTACAAAATTTAAGTAATTACAATATCTTATGTACTATATTATAAAGCATTTGGGAAGGATGGCTACAAAAATTAAGTAATTACAATATCTTATGCTTTTGGTACAATACTTAACTAACTTGGTAAAGGGGTAAAATTGTCTTTCTACATAATATCATATTGTCTTTCAAATCTAATAATTAGATTTGTTAAATTTCATTTAAACAAAATAGCTTTTATTTAAATTTCAATAAGTGTAACAATAATGAAAATTAACTCATGACTTTTGGTTAGTAAAAAGTAGTTACAAAATATTAAACTCAATAATATTGACATAAAAGATTTGTTTACCAAGTAATTGTTCTTTAATGACATAAAAGTCGGAACTTTTATTTACCAAGTTTAATAATCAAATTAAATTAAATTTATCTATATCTATACTATATTATAAAGCATGAGGGAAGGATGACAACCAAATTTAAGTAAATACAATATCTTATGCTTATGGTATAATACTTAAGTAACTTGGTAAAGGGGTAAAATTGTCTTTATAAATAATATCAAATTGTCTTTCAAATCTAATAATTACATTTGTTAAATTTCATTTAAACAAACAACTTTTATTTAAATTTCAATTAGTGTAACAATAATGATAGTTAACTCGTGACTTTTGGTTTGTAAAAAGTAGTTACAAAATATTAAACTCAATAATTTGACATAAAACATTTGCTTACCAAGTATATTTTGATGACATAAAAACCGAAACTTTTATTTTACCAAGTTCAATAATAAAATTAAAAAAATAAAATAAAATTGAATATATATAATATAAAACATTTGATTACTTGATCTTTACAAAAATTGTGATTTTTATTTAAAACTAAGCCATAAAAATAACAAGACATATGATAATGTATATTTGCTGAAAAAACTAAAGATCTTTTTTTACTTTATACATAAAGATTAAATCATCTTTAATTTTATTTAAAATTGAAATAAGTGTAACAATAATAAAAGGTTAACTTATGACTTTTGGTTAATAAAAAGTTGTTACAAATCTAAGTTAAAGGTTAAGACAAAACAAATATAACCGGCTAAATAACTAGCTTTTCAATGCCATTACTAATGCAAGTTATTAGTCTTAATAACTTCAAAATATATAACACTTTAATCAAACCCTCAAGTAGTCATATATCCCTCTTATATCTCTCGGTCTGCACACGTATTGATTCATTGATGTCTAACCTATTCTCTCAATTTCATTTATGCTCGGAATTTCTTAAGCATCAAGAACTTAAAAATAGTCGCCCACCGATTCCTGCTAGACGACCCATATCTCAAATCTCTTATCAAATCGAAGCATCAGGTGATAAGTTTTGTACGTTGATCGCGTGTCGAGTGCTAATCAAAAAACTTTATTAAAAACAATTCCTTAGCTACAAGGACTGCAGTATAGGGAGTAGGGTTGTCGAACCACGATGAGTATGTGGTTAGTGTTGATAGCCATTTTATTAGTTAAACTAATTAATTAAAAATAATATTTTATGAAGTAGAATGTTGTTTTGCTTGAAAAAAAACCGAATTAAATTGATTTGAAAAGAAAACAATAATAATAAAGAAGTAACTTCCTCTAAACTTCAGGTTCTAGGTTTCACACATTTTTCAGTTTATAGATTGGGAACCACATAGACATAGTTCTGGAAATTAGCTAATTAACTGGTAGCACAAGTTCTTGTCATCAAACCCTATTATCTACCCAATTGTAAGCGTCAAGTCAACCCTCCTTATGTCACCCAACCAGCTACTAGGTTATGTCATCAACCGAACAAGTTGTAAAGAAAGGACTCAAAACACAAATCAATTGTTTCAATTAACTAATGCATCAATAATGTTAAGAAGTTTGTCATCACAATCAAAACATAATCCAATACTGAAAATAAACATAAAAAGTGTGAAACCTATGCGAACCATTCGTCTAGAGGAAGTCACAAAAGATTTAGCCTTGCCTCTTGGTTGCGTGCATGCTTCCCCTTTTTCTTGTTGTGCAATCCATATCTTCTTTCTGTGTTATGATATCCTTCAAAGTGTGTCGACTCCGAGCTGCCGTCAAATAATAATCATAAACCCCCCTAATAAAACCTCATGCCTCCCCCCGTGCGATTCTTTGTTCTGCTCCAAATATGTTGTTCTCCCCGTCAGCCGTCCCTCCTTGAAAATAATATATATGAACCCTTAATATGTTGGGCTTTGGCCATGAAAACCAAAAGTGACGGTTTGTATTTTTTATTTATTTATTTATTATTTATTATATCATATTATTATTAACATATTATTATTAGTTTATCATTATTACTCCGTGCTCTTAACTCGAGTGTTCTTCGCTCGACCAAAATTTGTCGTCTATGCCACAACGTCCATGAACACCTACAAAACACACGCGCACTAATAAATAACTAAGACCGACTAAAAGCATACAATAAAAGACTCAAAAGTATACATGATTAACATATTAACAAGGTGTTTTTCACAACACATCACATCCCCACACTTATCTTTTTTCGTCTCGAAAAAAATTATATTCACTCTGCTCAAGACATTATCACAGACTAGCACCCCAGTCGCCCCTATCATACCTTAGCTAAGGTCCAAAGTCATACCCCATTTACAGATCAACATTAGATGTGTTAATTCAGCAAGTCAAATTGATTTCCATTTAAAAACAGAATTAACCCGACTAATGTGACACCCGGCATGTTCGGCTTAAACATATTAGTAACATCTAAGTCTACCTTAGCGGGAAACGTTTATAAACAAACTTAACTGGGTTAGTTGAGTCGGGTCAAGTTAGGATTGTCCAGGGTACAATGATCTGGAGGATCATTGGGAGTCGTTTTGGTAAACACTAGTACTGGGTTCCGTTGTTGGTGACATTACATGAACTAATTAAGTATATGTGTAGATTATGGGTTGTGTGGTGGATTATATACATAGACGTGTTTAAATGATGTGTAAATGATTATCTGTGCCTAAATGTGTTAAATATAGACTAAGGATGCATGCTTATGTGTTAGGATGTGTTAGAATGCGTTAAACACGACAAACTGGAAAATTAGTTTAAAAGAGGTCTTGGTTCGACCACTTCGAGTGGTCGAAGGAGAGGAAAAATGTCTGGTTCGACCCATGCAAGTGGGCGAACCAGGGAAGTGGAATTTGAGGAATTCCCTTCGACCAAACAGGTCTCATTCGACCCTGTGAAAGGGGCGAAGGAGACCACATTCGACCAATGAATTGGTGCGAAGGAAGATTAGTATAAATACCAACCTTTGTCATTTTTCATCATTTCACAAACCCTAACCGTCCCAAAACGCTCTCAAACGATCTTAAACACTAAGGAAGGAGTTTTTGCTCTTCTTTTCATAATCTAACCCATCTACAACATCTAAAGAAGAATCCAAGGTGTGTTCATAATCCTAAATCTTTTAAAAGCATTTTAATTCGTTTTCATCTAACCCTAATTGTCCAGATCTGTTCTAAGGGTGTTTTTTATGATTAAAAACCTTTAAACATCTTTCTAAATCAAAACATGATCATTTAACAAAGGTTTTCATAATGAATAACATGTGTTATTTGTGTGTTATGTGGTGTTATGTGTTGTTCACTGATTTGCTGCTATATCTATGATAGAAACATGATATAGGATTGTTGTTAATGGTTGGATTATGGTTGTCTAGGGTTAGGATTGGGTATATTGATATTTGGGGGTTTTATGGGATTAATACTTGATGCATGAATATTTATGATCAATAGAATGAATAAGAAAGATCGGATAATCGACAAACTGAGTATTTTAAGCTAAACATGAATCGATTTCAAAAGTTTCCAAATTGGGTAAATAATCCATGCATGAAAGTGATGTTTCCATAATCTTTACCATTTTGGGAAAGGGTTGAAACGAACGTATTATCGGGGGAAATCGATGGGGTTTTGTAGGGATACGTTATTCATGCTTGACTGCTGTGTTTGATGATGTTTCGGGTCGTTTTGAATGTGTTTGAAGCGTTTTTAGGAAAAATCATACAACAGGGGCGAACCTGGCCTCCTTCGACCAGTCGATGGTGCGAAGGAGGGATCCAGGGTCGAACCTGGCTTTTTATTGGACGAATGTGATGAAACGGGCGAAGGAAGCATCAAACGGTCGAACGAGATGTAAAAGGGTGCGAAGGAGATAAAAAGGTGCGAAGGAGACTTAAAACTGACTGGTTCGACCGTTCTGATGCAGAGATGAGATTTTTGATACAAACTAAGTGTTTTATGCTTGAACCTTGTGTGTAATCGATATGTGCTTGATTAGTTAGGGTAATGGGTCACCAACGGATGTCGGGTCGGTCTAGTGTGTCGGTTAAACATTTAAACACGTTTTAAAACATACTTGGTTACAATCTGGACAATCAGGGACTAGATAACCTTATGGTTATTAGTCGGAACACTTATGTGAACATTTTGATAGATCTCCGGTAGAGGGAACATCAAGGGCTAAACATCTTTACTTATATTTGAAGAACGCAACTTAAGGTGAGTTCACGGCCCCACTTTTACTGCTTTAACTTTTGGGGGAGAAAACATGCGCTAAACTGTTTTGGTAACATATGTCATACTATGGTTTTAACTTATTATTGCTATACGATCTTTTGGAAAGTCCCGGGGAAAACCATGAATGTGCGGGTTTGCACAACAGGGGAAATGTGGATAGATCTATTGGGCGTGACCTGCCCCACTCGTCGGCTTGGAGGGCCGGGCGGGTGCATATTGTCTCGAACAGGTACATTGGTATCATGCTGAACATACGGGCTGCTTAAACATGCTGAACATTGCTAAACGTGTCTAGTAATGGTTTCCAATCGTAGTAGTAATAAAACTTACGCCTAGCTAGCGTACTTGGTAACATTGATATAGTATGGACATGGTAACGTTATAGTAACATTTTGAACAAACCTGTGAACCCACCAGCATTTTATGTTGACATCTTTTGGCATGTTTTTCTCAGGTCGCTAAGGTAGCAATGAATGGAACTAGGCGCACGGGTCTGCATTGGCGTCTAGATTTTAGTGCACGTTTTGTAATAAGTGTCTTGGATACTTGGGAACACTGTTTTGTAGAGATTAAATTCTTTAAATGCTTCCGCTGGTTAAATTAATGGTTATGTTTGTCTACGTTTTTCATATAGAGTTGTTTATTGTGATCGTTGACTTGGATCCTGGTTTGTCATGCGCCTCGCGGTAAAACCCCGCAAGTGGTAATTTGAGGGTGTGACAGATTGGTATCAGAGCCAATGGTTATAGTGAACTAGGACTGCATGTAGAGTCTGGTCTATAGCCGAGTCGCACACACTAGACGGTCACATACTTTGGGTCTATTAATGGGGTATGTACTAACGTTGTCGGGGTGTCCTTACATCATCATCATGCTTCTCCGTTACATCATCCGTTTTTATTTGGGTTCTTACCTACTCTTGTCTTCTTCTTCTGGATTGAAGGAGGAGGGGTTGATTTGTTGGTTCTAGCACACACATGCCTTCTTACACTTGCACCTATTGCCACATAGGCGACAATGTTCGGTGACTGGGGTCTAAATTAGGGGTACATCTGGAGGACCATGTAGAGCAGTTTATCATTTCGGGTGCACACGAAATAATAAACTGGAATGCATGAAAATCCCGATGGACTTCGAGTTTGGATGTATAGTCCTGAATTTGTCCCTAGGTTAACTCTTGTAAATTTCTAGTGGTTGACACTGGAAGTGAATCTGAATCTCTCGATTTCTTGGTTTGTTAGATCATGTCTGGTGCTCGCGGTGGTGGACGTCATGGTGGAGGCGGTGGTCGTGCTGGCGGCGGTGGTCGTGCCGGAGGCGGTGGTCGTGGGAACATCAACATGACCCAAGCCGAACTGAACAACTTGCTCCAGCAGCAAGTAAACATGGCTATGGCTAATTTCCAGGCCGGGATTAATGCCATGGGTGGTGAGTTGATTTTTGTCGACCTTGCCTCATTTTTTTTGGGGTTTCGTGTCCTTTCGTTTGTGTTTTACTCGTGTACCGTGTTTCAGGTGTTGGTGCCAATCCACCCCCACCTCAGTGCTCTTATAAGAAGTTTAGGAACTGTCAGCCCCATAACTTCGCTGGAACTGAGGGAGCGGTGGGACTGCTCCGATGGCTAGAGAAGGTGGAATCTGTGTTTGTCATGTGTAACTGTCCTGCTGGGGACCGGGTGAAGTATGCTACTGCGACATTTGAGGGGCCTGCATTGTCGTGGTGGAATGCTACTACTCAGAGCGTGGGACTGGGGGAGGCTATTGCTATGCCTTGGGCGGAGTTTGTGCAGCTTTTGAGAGGTGAGTATTGTCCGAGGGAGGAGATACAGAAGTTGGAGCATGAGGTCTGGAGTTTCAAGATGGTTGGGTCGGAGATTGAGGAATACACAGTGAGGAGGAACGAGCTGGCGGTGTTGTGTCCTGATTTGCACACACCCGAGTACAGGAGGATCGAGCACTATGTGTCTGGACTAGTGCCCGAGATTGCTGGGTTGGTGGCTGTTGGGAATCTTCCCACTATTGCTGAAGTTGTCCGATCAGCTCATCGGATGACTAATCTGAAGGTGGCGGAAGGCGTTTTGCCACCCAAGGGTGCTACTGTGAAGGCTGCTGAGGGGAACAAGAGGAAGTGGGAGAGTGTGGGGAAGAGTGTGGTGCCAGCTCAGCCGACGAAGAAGTTTGAGTCGTCTGGGTCTTCTTCTGGGTCGAAGACGGGTGGGTATGTTGGAAACATAATACAATAATCACACAACTTTGGGCATATTTGACCCATAACACATACTTCTATTTTTTTTTCTTTTTTTCTTTTTTCACTTTTTTTTCATATATATTTTTTTCTTTCTTTTTTTTTTCTTTTCTTTCACAACTTAAACATAACTCAATCACTTGAACTAAACATAAACACAATGGATGTCATCAATTTATTTCACAAAGGTAAACGGGTCAATTTGGGTAATAGGTTTAATCAAATGAAAGGGTATAGGCTCAACATGGTTACTATGGGTGATTTTAGTTAAACGGGTCAAACATCACAAATAAATGGGTATCGAAAGAAAAAGGGAAAACCTAAATTGCCTTTATCATCTATGTGCATATCTAGTCTACAACCTCGGCATGTATCAAATCACACAAGTTCTGCAACCGAGAAACATCTGGCCTACACTCAACAAATGAAAATATATATATGAATCAATCTATCATCTAGTAGGCTCAAGATCTCACCAAAGTGTGGAAATGGGTTACCGATGTGTGCATGTATTTATTACCGACAGCTCGTTACACCTAATCGGGCAAATTCTAAACATTTTCTCTAAAATACCTGCTGAAAACGGTTCATATTACTTTTTCACAAATTAGACCATGACTAAGGATCTACTGCCAAAACAATCAAGAAACAACTGGTATGTACTGAAAGAGCTGCTTTATGTCTGATTAGAATGTTTTTTATGAACAATTTTCAAGACATTTTCAATTTTTCAATTTTTTTTGATTTTTTTTAAAGACTCAAAAATAAATAAAAATGAAATTTCTCCACCCCCACACTTGAACGACACATTGTCCTCAATGTGAGCTAGGAATAAAATAAAGCAGAAATAAAAATAATATACAACAGTAAAAGGAACAGACTCCCGTGGATAAGCAATACGCGTATGAGTCCGTCCAATTCCTTCCAATATTGGCCGTATAGCATTTCATTCGCAGCCGATAAACAAACCTGAAACAAAGAAACAAGAAAAAACAAAACAAACAAATCGAGATACCTGCAAACATTAGTGATTTCCAGATCGTCCCTGCCCGAATGGAGATTGAGTACAGGCAGGGCAATCTATTCTTGTAGTTCAAATCATAGCAAGCAATCCCATGACTCCAACAAAAAATAATCTGACTCGAACACACTCGAAAATAAAAATAAAAATAAAAATAAAAATAAATAAAACTAAATATACAAAATATACAACAATCATACCTGATGTTTGTTCATGGTGGTCTCAAAGAACATTTGCCTACCGAATTCCCAATGTATGTTCGGTAGTTGACATGTCGAATCTTTATCTTCTTTCTTATCTTTGACATGTCTGCAGGATCATTGTTGGGCCACTTCACTATAGTTTGTCCAAGGTCTTCAATGCTCACCTTCCTCTTCTGCCCACTTAAGCCATCATCTACAACTTTGTCTATTTTCCTCATAAATATGGGAGGATGGTTAGGGTACACCATGATTACCCAGTTCACTGGTTCTTCAGAAGGTATGTCTACAAGTGGTTGTACGCATGAAGTCACGTCTACTTTAAGGTTTGTAGCTTCCTCTTCTAATGCTTCCTCCATCACAACCTAGTCCACATGTACCTCTTCAACAACATTTTCAGCCGCATCAACATTAACCGTATCCGCTTCAACTGTCAAATCTTCAAGTGCTAATTCTTCTGCCAGTTGACCAACCTGCTTAAACAATACCTCAACGTTGTTGTCCCGAACTTCATTATCCTTCCGAATTCTCTTAAAGTCCTCCCGGATCGCCTTTACATCTTCGTGGACAACCTTTATGACCTCTAAGATCTCAGTCAGTTGATCATTGCTTCCATCTTCATTATTTTGTCGGTGCTGATAACCGTAGTCAACACTCTGGCCTCCATGAACAATCGGATCAGTATTCATGTAGTAATCTACAGTTTGTTCCCTAGAGTGATAGATGTTTGGCTTGTAGTATCTTTGCTGATAGTTCTGATATTGTGGCCAATAATAAGAGGATGATAAGTATGAGTCTTCATCTTTTTCTAGCCCAAAGATAATACGATCTTTTCGTGCATTATATGCTGCAACTCTCTGACGGGCAATTGGACAATCTTGCATCACATGATATGGGCTCTCGCAACACCCACATGCATCATAATCCACCCAGTTCATCCTGAATTCAATTTGCCTGCAAAACTAACATACCCAGCGTAATACTGAACAAAATAGAGAAAAATACAAGACAAGAGAAAAAAAATATATTTTTTTAGTTTTTTTTAAATTAAAAAAAAATAAAGCTAAAAACACTAAGCACACGAACTCCCCGGCAACGGCGCCATTTTGATCGCGTGTCGAGTGCTAATCAAAAAACTTTATTAAAAACAACTCCTTAGCTACAAGGACTGCAGTATAGGGAGTAGGGTTGTCGAACCACGATGAGTATGTGGTTAGTGTTGATAGCCATTTTATTAGTTAAACTAATTAATTAAAAATAATATTTTATGAAGTAGAATGTTGTTTTGCTTGAAAAAAAACCGAATTAAATTGATTTGAAAAGAAAACAATAATAATAAAGAAGTAACTCCCTCTAAACTTCAGGTTCTAGGTTTCACACATTTTTCAGTTTATAGATTGGGAACCACATAGACATAGTTCTGGAAATTAGCTAATTAACTGGTAGCACAAGTTCTTGTCATCAAACCCTATTATCTACCCAATTGTAAGCGTCAAGTCAACCCTCCTTATGTCATCCAACCCGCTACTAGGTTATGTCATCAACCGAACAAGTTGTAAAGAAAGGACTCAAAACACAAATCAATTGTTTCAATTAACTAATGCATCAATAATGTTAAGAAGTTTGTCATCACAATCAAAACATAATCCAATACTGAAAATAAACATAAAAAGTGTGAAACCTATGCGAACCATTCGTCTAGAGGAAGTCACAAAAGATTTAGCCTTGCCTCTTGGTTGCGTGCATGCTTCCCCTTTTTCTTGTTGTGCGATCCATATCTTCTTTCTGTGTTATGATATCCTTCAAAGTGTGTCGACTCCGAGCTGCCGTCAAATAATAATCATAAACCCCCCTAATAAAACCTCCTGCCTTCCCCCCGTGCGATTCTGTGTTCTGCTCCAAATATGTTGTTCTCCCCGTCAGCCGTCCCTCCTTGAAAATAATATATATGAACCCTTAATATGTTGGGTTTTGGCCATGAAAACCAAAAGTGACGGTTTTGTATTTTTTATTTATTTATTTATTTATTATTATATCATATTATTATTAACATATTATTATTAGTTTATCATTATTACTCCGTGCTCTTAACTCGAGTGTTCTTCGCTCGACCAAAATTTCTCGTCTATGCCACAACGTCCATGAACACCTACAAAACACACGCGCACTAATAAATAACTAAGACCGACTAAAAGCACACAATAAAAGACTCAAAAGTATACATGATTAACATATTAACAAGGTGTTTTTCACAACACCACATACGTTACTCGCAATATATACATACTAAAATACATATGATTGTGTATTTGCTTGCATATGTTATCTAACATGTTTAGGTTCATTGCATGGTGTACACTAATATTTTGTTTTCTTGTTTGTTACTCATTTTATGTGACAATTAATAATTAGATTTTATTAGTGGCGACAATGAATGATCACCACTCGATGAACTTTAAACTGGTGATATCTTAGCATATATGTATAATCATTCGACCAAGACCATAATCAGTCAAAAATATCCCTATAACTTCATCTCCCATTCAACGCCGTCGGCCGTATTGTGGTTTATTCGCTGCAACAACAACTTCCGTCTGTGAATAGAAAGGCGTGTTGGTTTTGTCTCACCTTAGGTAACTATTAATCAAAATTTTGTATTCATCTTAATTACCCCTTAATTAGATTTATTGCATATTAAGGATGTTTTCTATTTAAATGTTATGTCGATTCTTATTTTTGTGGATCTACATTTTTACCATATATTTCTTCAGGGCTTGAATTGATTTTGTTTTTTTGTTTTATTTCATGCGAATGGCATTCCCATGTTTTCCCAAATAGAAACTATCATCTTGTTGCTGTTTTTTTTACCGCTCATTGTATAAAATAAAATTTCGACCAAGATTAAAGTTTTAACACTCTTAAGTTGAGATTTAATACAACCTAAAATTCAAAGGCTTTTAAGGGATTGGTTGAGTTAGTAAGATATAATAATAATTATATATAATGAATTACAAACCTGATTATTAATTTGATTGTTACAAAGTGGTATTTCATCTTTTGTAATTTAGTGTTCTCATAGTCTATATATTTTTGGTCCTTTATGTTATTTTATTTTTTGGTTCATGTCAATTTTCGGAGATATTTTAATTATACATTTAGTTATTTTAAAGTAAACCTCAAAGTCACATATTGATACATACACATCCATACACTCACACATACAACACACTATACATTACACACATGATTTTTGTTAAACAAATTAAATTACCCATAGATTCTACAAAGTATTACAACCAGATAGATTAACATACTTAAAAATATGATAAACTGTAGATTTTTTTGTGATATTTAACCAGAGACAACTTATCGTTAGATATACGACTCGCCATTAAGTTATAAATTCTATAGTTATCTATTTGTAGCGTAATGTTATATTTACTATTGTCATAGTTTTTGTATTTGTAATCTAATTTTTGGGTGATGTTTCAAATTATTTTTATAAATATTTTCAAAATATCTGATTTAGATTAATTATATATTCGCGCATCCCATCGATTTATCAACCACACAATTACACTTATACTTGTAAATTATCCACCCCACCGCATCGCGCGGGCTCCCCACTAGTTTCATAAGATGGAAAGGTTACTGTTTGTGGTCCTTGGGTTGGAAAATATTTTCTTGACAGAGAAATGCTGATCTCGTTGAGAAAACAATTTAAATCCTACATACTAAAATATGAATGTAATATGATACAAAACTACATCTACGCGCGTTGCGGCGTGAGTAAAATGCAAATATCGAGCAGATTGGTCTAGGCGTCATGTAATGCGTTAGCCATATAAAAACGTCATGTATCCAATTTAACTAAATAGCACGTTGGATCAAAATGTAAAGTAATCAAAGTCACAACGTATTATACGTGGTCTAACTCATACATAGGAAAAACAAAAAGAAAAGTCATAACGTGTTTGTTAAGCGCGTTGGCACGGTGTCATTAACGTGTTTAAGCACATGAAAGAAACGTACGAAGATCTGGTACGATTAACGAAATGTATTAAATTTTGGATTAACTTCTTTCGGGAAAAGTTACTATAAGTAGATACTAGTTGTCAACGGTCAGCTGGTTTCAAATGAATATTTCGCTCTCTACGTCACAACATTGTTGAAGTTTATTTGTTTCCCCAAATGTCATTGTTTTTACATGAATAACATGAACCTCTGTGTTTGAATTTTACTATTTCGTTGGTATCCCAAATGTGGTCTCTGAACCCTTGTCTATGTAAGGGGCAACCTTCTGTGTGATGATCCAGATTTCCACATTTGCGTTTAGACAATGTGATGGGTTTTCAGAAAGTGGCGAAGCTTGATTTTTTTTTTCAAGGGGGCCGAAAGTCACGAGACTCTTAAAATGGTAGGGGCCGGACTCAATACGTATAATTTTTTTGGACAAAAAACGCGTAAATTTACACTACTGACAAAAAAATCGGTGGGGTCGGGGCACCTCGTGGCCCTCAAAAAGCTTCGCCCATGTTTCCAGATTTATACATGGTTTCTAATATGTTTGAAATACGTGGAGTTAAGAAAGGGTTTTTTTTCGTAATTGATATGACTTGTATGGATTTTTGTTTTAAAGTTATTGTAACCTTGCATATTTTAGTTTTGAAAATTTTACCTCTAAGAGCATTCACATCCTATTCTTTAACCACATCTGTATAATTTAACAAAGCATTATTCTAGAAATTTATCTTTCATTTTATAAAACACTCATTTTAGAAAACACTCGCGCATCCCATTCCTTATCCACAAAATTATAAGGTTTTGCTTTCGTTTTCTTAAATGAAAGAAATTCACTTTAGTTTTCCTTAAAAAAATATGGATAAGGTATAAGGATAACTGGATAAGAAATGGAATGTACTGATGTTTTTAGCTAATTTTCTTAAATTTTATGGTTTATACGAGTTTAAAGAATATGATGTGACTGCTCTAAAGCAGTATTACAACTTTACATGCAAATGTTGCCGTATGATATTTTTGTGTTTAAATTATTGTGAGAAATAAGTATATGCATATCTTAGTTTTGTAACATCTACGACTTAAGGCGTGTTACACCTTTACATGCGTTATTAAGGTGACCAGAAAATACTTCGTAACTAATTAGGGAACATAGAACTGAGAATTAAAGGGATTAGAGGAAGAAAAAATGAGAAAGTAGAGCGAACTGATACCATCTTATAGTTTTACCGTTTCAAGACAAATTAATTAAGTAGAGAAGAACCAAGTACATTTCTTTAACAACCAACAAAAACCCAATCATCAGGGTAAATTGAATGACAAAATGTCACATATGCTAGTGAACACAGATAACGTTAGTGACCCGACGCGCCACCATTCAAGAGGGAAACCATCGTCCGAAGGCCCACTGTGATAAAACATCTGGCTCAAGCAAGAGCAATACACGAAAAGGTCATTGGCAAGAGGCCAAGAACCATGTATTGACTATTGGCCAATAACAGTCTCAATTACGAAAATTGCCAATAGTGGTCCCAGCTTTCGACATATTGGAATATAATGGACCCAAATTAACGGAGGTCTAACTCTGTTAGTGTGATGCTGACGTGGCATCCTAGGTGGCAAAATGATCCTACGTGGCATCTGACGTGACATTCTAGGTGGCAAAATGATCCTACGTGGCATGCCACGTCAGCACCACACTAACGGAGTTAGATCTCCGTTAGTTTGGGTCAATTATATTCCAATATGTCGAAAGTTGGGACCACTATTGGTAATTTTCGTAGTTGGGACTGTTATTGGCCAATAATCAATAGTTAGGATTATTTATTTCCATTATTTCTTAAATAAAACGTATATAAAAATGATTACATTTAAAGTAATTTATGCCTAAATGGCACCTTTCTAGCCATTTAAGCAGTCCAATTATGTCAATATGGCACTTGATAATCTCAATCACCGATTTGCCTTGATCAATACACCTGATTATTTTGTACGCTTTTTAATTAGGTTAAATATCCCAGTTTTATATGATTCTCATTCTGTGTGTATGTATTGAAAAAATGATGCGTTAAAAAATACATCGAGCGCCGACTCTAAGTTATTTGGAAACATGAAAGAACTGTGCAAATACAATGATACGTCTAAACTATTACCACAATTCGTCTATCAACCTATTTAACAAACGCATATATATATATATATATATATATATATATATATATATATAGGGTAGGGATCATACGAGAACCAACTTTAGGGAGAGAACCAAAGAACTAATGTGAATAGATGGCATTATTGTAAATATATAGTATGGGTAAAAAAAACCCATCTGATTAAAAAAAATAACTCGTCGGGTCATCACATAAAAAGAAGGCCACAGAGCATACCTTTCAAAACCATATATTCACCCACTACAAAAACCTATTCCACCGTCATATACAACCGTCCACCGTCCACCGCTTCTATGTCATATACGACAACCGCTAACACCGTCGACGACAATCGCTATCACCGTCATATCACCGATACAAACCGTTCATCCACCGTCATCAACGACAATCGCTATCACCATAGTCAACGACAATCGTTATCACCGTCCTCGTCACCCCCGACGATTCCTCCTCGTTCGAGATGTTTGTTGATACGGTTTGAAATTATTAGGCGTATATGAAGGCATTTCGTTTGATGATATACTCCGTGCTAAGAACTCGGTTGTTGCTTCTTGTAAAGACGACCAGAACTCGGTTTTATTTATATTGAATCTGTGTTACTTAATTTGATTTGAATACTTGAAATTTATTCCCGAAGTGATGCCCGGCTACTACAACTGGAATACCATGGTTTCCTGCAACAATAGAAGCTGTGTGCCGGCAATATATTTATTGTTTGATATTAATATATTAGAGGTTACTAGTGAAATAAAAAATGAAGATTGTATCGCTGGAATAAATATAAAAATGAGATCATTCTCCAAGGTAACTTCAAACTTGATAGCATATATATGGAGTGTTTTGGATTAGTGTTTTGAACCTGAGTTAGTAGTTTCCAACAAATCCTAATTATAGGAAATGAATGATGGTTTTTATTTAATTAATATATGTAATATAGAAACTAGGGCTTATAGTAGATGTGCTTGTTGGATTTGTGTATAATGAATTGATGTAGATTTGGTGGATTCATATATGTAGATGTGCTTATATTGATATCATTACGCTTATTCATTCTAACGCACATGTCCATATGTTATGTGGTAATGAAAAAGTAACGTTAATGCACATGTGCATTAAGATTGAAATTTTGGTTTTCTTATGTGTTGTTTATTATTTGTAGTTAAAGAATGGGAAAAAATCGAAGAAGGTAACTTTTTTCTTAGAATCGATGGAGAAAGGGTTAAAAAAAACACAGGATGTGATTGAGGATGATGACATAATCGTAAAGTGTTAGTTTAATGAGATATTTGATGATGGCTTAGAACTAGTCTTGGCAAAATGGGCCGATTGGGCGGGTTGAGTATACGGTCAAAATGGGTTGAGGGTCAAAATAGGTTAAGTGTTACTTGAATGTCGAAACAGGTTGCGTCGGGCTGGTTCTACACGCTAATAGTTGTTGGTGGGTTTTGGTGAGAAAAGGGTTTGTTAGCTTATGTGTTAAGGGTCAAAATAGGTTAAGTGTTAATTGAATGTCGAAACATGTGCATTAATATTGTTAATGTACATGTGCAAAACGTAGTTTATAATGTTTAAATTAATGTTATAGAACATATTGGTATAAGTAAGTTAGTAACAATGATGCACAAGTGCATGTGTTTTGTTGTAATTAACAAAGTAATGGTGTTGCACATGTGCATTCAAGTCGAAATATCGGTTTTCTTACGCGTTTTTTTTATTCATTGTAGCTAATAGACGGGGAAAAATCAAAGAAAGTAATATTTGTATTACAATCGAGGGATAAAGGAACAAAAAGGTTACCGGATGCAATTGAGGATAGTGACACGATTGTTGATCAGAAATTTGAATCAGGTTGGTATTATTTGTTTAGTCAGGATGTACTTGGTAGTTACTTTATTCCGTTTATTAGTTATGTTCTTTAAATATTGTATAGCAGAAAATAATTGAACTCGAGTTGATCTCCCATAATCGGAAATGTAATGGATGTTTATCAAGAAGTTGAATCAGGTTGTTATTATGTATTAAGTACATTTATATAGAAATGCACATGTGCATATGTGTAGTTTTATCTTTTGAAATATTAAATGTTTGATGTTTACTCACACAAAATATCCTATGTGCAGGTTTGGAAATAAAAAGGAAGGTTCAAATGAGGTCAAACAAGCGGAAACATATTGAAACGGTGAATAATGATGGTATGTTGATTTGCGCAATAGTTAACATAGATTGTTGATTATGCTGATGTGCATAATTATGGATGAACATGATATAATGTGTTTTATGACAAATGTGTGTGCAGATGCAAGTATAATAAAGAAAAAAACAGCAAAGCATGTTAAAATGGTGGCAACGAAGGCAGCTCAAAAGAAGGTTACGAAAAAAAGCAAATTGGTGTTTGAAACAAACACATATTACACCCCATCAAATTTGGTTGGGGATAAGAAAATTGTCAAATAAACAAAGAAGTTTGTATAACATTTTGTGTAATGTATGTTTGGTTTAACATTTTGTTATGTTGGTGAACGTGAGATTGTGTGATAATTAGAATTTTGTATGTAGGTAGTTAACATATAGTTGGTTTGTAATATGGATATTTTGTTTGTTATCGTTTGTTTTATTGAGTTAATACGTTTGGTAGAGACTACATGTAGTTGTAAGATAAAAACGACTTGGTATAAAAACTTTGTTATTTGAAGGATGATGCATGCATATATGTATGCCCGAAAGTTAAACCACTAAAAAATCTAACAACATTAGTGAAATGCACATGTGCATGCAGTACACGTTTCTTATTTTATAGGTCTTATATAGAGGTGTTTTAAGTTTATTCATGTTTGTTGTCATACATATGTTTTATTTTCAATTTATGTTATAATATGCATGACTAAACACTTGACGAGTTCGAGTGCATTTTATATCTCACTTTGCGTCCATTTAATGATCATTGAATATAATTTGTGACCCCTTATATATCTGTATCGCGTCCATTTAATAATTATTTAGGTATGATAATTGATAATTCATTCAAAAGTGTGATTTAATAGTGAAATGCACATGTGCATACGGTGTATTTCTGTCTATATAACAGCGAAATGCACATGTGCATCAGGGATAACGTCATATGACGTCATAACAACCATTTTTTTTATTTTTTTTTATTTTTTTATTTTATTTTTGAATTATTAATGCAAAAATAATCATTTTGGTGTTTTTATTATTTTTATTTTTTTATTTATTTAGGTTATATAATTTTTTTATTATTTTTTTTATTTTTTGATGGAGGGGTTTTTTAAGATACCCTTCATATTTACAAAAATGTCACCTGTTCACACTGGTTCCTTGGTTCTCTCCCTAAATGGTGGTTCTCAAATGATCCAAATCCTATATATATATATATATATATATATATATATATATATATATATATATATATATATATATATATCACATTAATAAAAGACAAATCAAAATTTGCCTTTTTTCTATATGGTTGATATGGAAATTAGCTTTAAACACAAAAAAATAAAATAATTATAATAATAAATAAAAAAATAACAATATAAGCCAAAAGGAGCTTAATAATTATGAGAGTAAAGAAGGTTAGGAGCTTAGTAATTATGAGAGTAAAGAACGTTATGTATCTTGACATTTAAAAGCCTGATATATTACCTTTTTTTTCTTATATGCATGTTAATAGTTTGCATAGAACTCCACTAAACATTATAAATAGTTGGTTTGTTGGTCTCATTAAACTACATATTTGTAATTAAGGTCATTTGCACACTGCATTTAAAAGTCTCTCTTCAGAAGAATATGTCGTCTCCTACAAATGAATTTTTTTTAAACCCCATACAATTGAAGAAAGAAATGTGTGTTCTTGATTTGAATGAATCTGTAAGACCTTCATGCCTTTTATTTTCAACGTTTAATATGCACATTTTATTTTCAATTCATTACTTATAATATCATGTTAATTGTTTAATAATTTGCGGTTTTAGCCACCAATGATATCATATGAGAAAGATCATACGTTTATCAGTGAAAATGTTACTCCAAAAATCTCTTCAAGTTGTTCGGATGGACTAAAAGCAAGTGTCAACATGGTTGAGGTATATCATATGTTCTTCAAATTTATGTTACAGATTACACAAATGAAATCATTAATTCATTTATAAGAATTTTTGGGTTATAATTTGAGATGACTTTTATTTAATGTGTGTTCTAAACCAGGCTTTTTGTCATATGAAGAACCTTGTTTGTTTAGGGTATTATGCAATTAGGGTAATTAAGTTATAAAAAAAATATATTTTCTACACTACTTTAGAGGGCATGTTAATCTTGTATGTGTATATACATGCGAGTATATGTAAATACTTACCCATATATATACATATACGTGTGTGTGCGCGTGTGTGCGCGTACGCGCTCGTGTGTGTGAGTGTCTTTATTTATATGTTTTAATACTTATTTGGTTGTAATTGCTAAACAAGGAAGCATTAGCAACAATCCCATTATCATTCAAGAGGCAAGAGACTTCAAAGAGTATCTTGGTTGTAGATAAGGTAAGCATAATAACTTTGAGAATTTACCATTTCAACTTTGAGAATTTAAATTATACACATATATATATAGAACACAAGTGCACTTTCGGTTTAGGACTTAGGAAATTGACCTAATTTAATTAATAACGGTTATAATATTCGATGGCTTTTGTAAATTAGAGTTGTTATATCATTCTAAAGGTCATCTTTGATTGATAGGGGATACTAACGTTAGTTCAACATGATGGGCATGATGAAGAACATGTTGAACGTCCACAAGGAATGCATAAAAGAGGCTTAAGAACATCATGGACCGAACAATTTGTTGATGGACATTTTGATCTTCCAACTGAATGTGTCAACTATATTCTTGTAAGGGATAAGGTAACTTTCTTTTTCCTTTTTTAATCAAACTGGTCGTTTGGTTCGTAGAATATTTTCAAAATAAATTGGACTGTTTTAAAGAAATCATGATTTGAGGGAATGGAATGTGATGAACTTTAAGAGAACATAATTCTTAATAGAATGTTTGCCGAGTCAAATTTCAATTTTATTAAATTTTGTAAATTAAACATCGCCTTAGCTTTTTAACCGAACTGAGTATGATGATGATTAAGTATATATATTCCGTCAAGGCGAGTAAGGTATTAGCTATAAGTTCAATATTTTTTTAGGTATTAAGACATGTATTTTGTACAGTATCGTCAACGACTACCAAGATTTGTTGGTAAAAGGCTCTCAAGCGTTGATACTCGAAGATGTCATCTATCCGTGTATAATCGACTAGAGGGCTGGAGAGTCGAGACCAGAAAAAGACCAAACAAAACTCATGACAAGGTTCCATCTTCCAACTTTTTAATTTTGAGCACGACTAGGAAAAAAGAATCACACACTTTATTATTTACAAAGAGCATATATACGCATATATAACAACCTGAAACCGTTTGAATGCAGTTCTATCATCATAGATCATCTGGAAGGATGTTTCGATCATTGGTTGAGGTGGAGAAGTTCATCAAATACGAGATGTACCCGCCTAATCCACGTCGATTTAGCAAGAAGCGCACCAAAAGCACGACTTAATTGTATTACAATTTTTAGCATTAATCTTGGACATTTAGAAGAGAATGTTTCAGTTAATATGAATTTTATAGTGAATAACATGGATTGTTTTTTTAGTGACCTGACACACCACTATTCAAGAGGTAACCATCGTCCGAAAGCCCATTGTTGTAAAACATCTGGCTCAAGCAAAAGCAATACACTAAAACGTAATTTGCAAGAAGCCAACAACCATCTATAATACATGAGCACACACGCCTCACATGCAACTAATTTAGATTAAGTAAAAGTATATAAAAATGTTTACGTTTAAAGTAATTTATGCCTAAATGGCACCTTTCTAGCCATTTAAACCGTCCAATTATGTCAATATGGCACTTGATAATCTCAATCACCGATTTGCCTTGATCAATAGACCTGATTATTTTGTACGCTTTGTAGGTTAGATATTCCACTTTTATATGATTCTCATTCTGTGTGTATGTATTGGAAAAATGATTTGCACTATTGATCAATTAAAAAGGTGTATCTAAGTTGGTCGATTTCAACAATACGATTAAACTAATTACAACTATGTGGTAAAATCGATTACAACAATGCATTTAAAAATACATCGGGTGCCTCTAAGTTATTTGGAAACATGAAAGAACTGTGCAAATACAATGATGTGTCTAAACTATTACCACTATTCGTCTAACACTACAAGTTTTTTGACCTTTAGCAGCGCCGCTGGTCGCCGCTAATGGCCCACCTATTTAACAAACGCATATACCCTTATCCTAAAACATTCTATAGACTATACATATCACATTAACAACTTGTTATATCTGTCACACCCTCAAATTTCCACATGCGGGGTTTTACCGGAAGGCGCGTGACACACCAGAATCCAAGTCAACGGTCACAATAAATGACAACTAAATGTAAGAAAATACGTAAGACATTCCATGCAACAACCAAAACATTATGCTTTGAGCCATAAACCAGCAGCGGAAGCATTTCTTGTTTACAACCAAAAGACATATTACAGTTTACAAAACATTGTTTAATATGCAACAATACTTCTAGACTCCGTGCGCCTAGTCCATTAACCGCTACCTTAGCGACCTGAGAAAACATGCCAAAAATGTCAACATATAATGCTGGTGAGTTCACAGGTTTTTCTTTTTCAATAAGCGTTCCATTAATCCTTTAAAAAACCGTTACCGTTACCGTTACTGTTATTGTTACTGTTCATACTATGCTTGTTCGTACGCTAGCTAGGCGTCAAGTGTGTTACGCATACGGGCGAAACCATTGCCAACTGTGTGATACCCTTGTTTACAGACTACCTCATCTTCGGTAAGCCTAGTGTGATTGAGACAATATGCACCCGCTCGGCCTCCAGCCGTCGAGTGGGGTTTGTCAGGCCCAATAGCGCTATCCACATTTCCCCGCTACATCCCCGTATTAGTGGTTTCTAAGGGACTTAGATGAACCGTATAGTAATAAAGTGTGAGCCATAGTATAACATGAAAACGTGTGTTTATAATGTATAACATGTAAATGTGTGATCAAAATGTATAGGCATGTTTCTCACCCCGAAAACAAAACTAGTAAAGTGTGGGGCCGTGAACTCACCTTAGATTGCGTTACTTGAAAACAGTTAAATTAGTATGCTATGATAGCCCCAAATAGCGGCGACCTATCATAAGATGTGTATAAGTATCCGGACTAATAACCCGCAGGTTAACTAGTCCCCGAATGTCCAGACCATAACCATAAACGTTTGAAAACACCTTTGACTATTAAACCGACCGTACCAGACAAGACTCGACATCCCATTGATGACCCGACATCTCACGTGTTAGCCGAATACAAGACATCATGCAACATATGCAATTAAACACTTAATACGCACAAGAGTTCACCTAGTCTAGCATAATGTTCAATTAACGCATAAACGAGTCCGAACACGTGTTACTAAGTCATTGGGTGTATCCTGGGGTTCCTATCATGTTCCTAGGTGTCAAATCATGTTCCGGGATGTCAAAATACGCTTACGATAGCAGTACACGCGATTAGGAAACTAACATTCAATTAGGAAAAGTCAACTGGTGAGTAGGAGAAGTCAACAGGCGAGTAGGGGCCTAATCGCCTGATGTATCAGGCGATTAGAGTCCTATTCGCCCCTAGCAATGCTGTCGCGCGTTAAACTCTCCAAATCAGACCCGAAACATGTAAAAACACCCAGTATCAAACCTAAACCATTAACCAACCCATTACAAGCAAAAGCCCACAATTTACCTCTGCTCTAACGGCCTTGGTGCGATTATTTCCAAAAATGGCAAAGTACTAGGTTTCACTAACTATGAAATCTTTCCTTAAATGGTAAGGATCAGATTACACCTCCTACAACTTGCAAATCATCATCTCTATATTATAATATCATTCTAGCATGATTCCTAACAATAAACAAGCAATGAATCATATCATAACATCCTAATTCTTCAAGAATCACCCAAATGGGTCAAAATGCATACTTTCATCTAAACACTATAACAATAGCTTAAACTCATAGATAATCATCCTAACAACTCCTACACATCAGAAGTACATCAAATTCATGGAAAACATTCATGTTATAATCACCAAAAATCATCATATGCATCAATACTTTACATATAGCAAGTATTATGGTGTAGACTTGTTTTAGAACTCATTTCAAGGTTTTTAAAGACACATTCTTATCAAAACAAGGTCTAGACTTTTGGGGAACCAAAACAATAACATTACAAAGGTTTGGGATGAAGAACACACCTTGGATTTTATCAAAGAAAGGTGTATTAGCTTGGAAATGGTGAGTTTTGAAGCAAAACAAGTTCCAAAGGTGTTTTAAGGTGTGAGGGAGGCTTATGATCAGTTAGGGTTGCACAAATGGTGTTTTGTGAGTCAAGGGTTGTATTTATAGGTGTTTCTAGTCGTCCAAAACAGAGCAGGCGATTACAGATAGCTACAGGCGATTAGAGCTCCTAATCGCCCTCTCCTACTCGCCTGTAACCTCCTACTCGCCTGTAGTATCCGGTTCTGGGTTTTGGGCGCGTTAAACACTATTTTAACACATATAAACACGTATTCACATACCGACAAGTCACATAATGATTACAAACACATAATGCACGATAACTAACACGTTTACATCCGTTCACCAATTCCCGGGACTCAAGACTTGTGTGTGTGCGTTAAACCCGGTGATTGCACGAATCACCAATCCTTGTACACATGGTTATGGACCGACTCCCGATGATCCCGCGGATCATTGTAACGACTCCCGATGATTCCCAGAATCATCGTAACGACTCGACTGACCCAGTTAAGTACGTAATATGCATGACTAGCTAAGGTAGACTTACTAGTTTAACGAGAGTTATTAACCGGAGTTTGCCGGGTGTCACAATATCTCCAAGAACCATCATGCTTGCGGTTTGCCTACTACAAGAATCGGTTTGGTAAGATCTAGTCCTTTTATGTTCATTGTAACATTTTTTGCTATTGAACAAATATGATGTTTTACTGATCATAATAAGGAAAATATTAGTGTGCCATATAAATTAGTTTTCATGATACAGATTTATTCAAAACACAATACTCTCTTTTATTAACACTAAGATAAGGGGTGATAACGAGTTGGGTCGAACTAGAGCTCGGTTATTTTTGGAAACTTGCTTCTTGTCACATACTATATTGCTTTTTTCATCGTGTAACTCTTTTTAACAAATTCATTAGGGAAAAAAATAGTACCTTATCATCGATAAGGTACTATTTTACATATTCCAAGTAATGGGACAATCATTGTTTATTTGCTTTAAACAAATGGGACATCTTGCGATTTTACATTCCAAAAGTAACACAATGTCGAATATAGATATGATCACACACCAAATAAAACGAAACTTCTAAAAGCTAATTGCAACATCTATAGATGTTGTACACAAACTGCAACTTCTTATGCACAAAGATCGTGATATAACACAATTACATATTTATAACTGTGAGACAATTACGCCTTACCATGTAGTTTCTTAAAAAACGCAAGCAACTCTGCCCTTGGAGGTAGAGTTTCCTTGACAACTTGACAATTGAGGAGGTTATCTGCCCATTCAGCTACTTTAGGAAACTTGTCTCTCGTAAAAAACGTTATTCCCTTAGCTTCTTCAACTATTTCAGGCCAATATGCTATATAAACACCAGCAATATCAACAAAGTTAATGTTGTCCCCTCCAAAGAACTTCATACCACTTACCATGAGCTTATTTTCTAGTATTTGTAGTTTCCCGTTGGCTTTGGCAATAGCTTGCTCGCTCCCATAGCTTCGATGAACCTCGTATATTGCAGGATTGCACTAGACAAAAATATAAAATTAAACTCAGTTATACCAACAAGCGGGACTCGAAGGAATATGAGGGTGTTTGGGATTGAGTTTGGAAATGCAAAAGTGCTTTTGGTCAAAAGTGCTTATTGCCTTATGACTTTTTGAAAAGGAGTTTTTTTTTTAAAAAAAAAAAAGTGTTTGGATTTGCTTTTGGGATAAGAAAAGTCAAAAAGTCAATATATTGCGTTTTGTAAGTGTTTCGCTTAACTTATTGTGAATATTGATTGTATGATGGTAGATTTGTAATTTTTTTCCAAAAGTCAAAATAAAAGCCAAAAGATAGGATTTCTAACTTTTTCAAAAACAGGCTTTCTACCCTTAAAAGTTAAAAGCCAATAAGTCAATAAGTTGTTTTGAAACTCAATCCCAAACACCCTCTATATATTGAGTATCCTCTATAAGCTTGGATGATATTTAATGTTTATATTGAGATTAAAGTAGATTATAATAAGGAAAATCAAAACCCTATTATTAGTATGATATATATAATTGCCATCCAAACTTAAAAGATACGTTCTCTTTCCTTTTTAAACATATGCTTATTTCTAACTTTTTTTAAAAAAAAATAGTCACCTTAAAACATTTGTACAACAAATTAATTAGACAATAAAACACAAGAGTCACTACAATAGGCAAATAAGTGATGCTAGTGTCCAAGAAGATATTATATTTTATAATATGTAATAAATATAGTAGTGATGATATATCATACAAATAATGTATGGAAATAAAATACAACAATTGTATTTGATGACGTCTAGAACTATACGTATAACTAATCTAGAACTATACGTATAACTTATCACATATGTAGGCATGTGCCAATAAACTTGTGTCATATTGGTAGAGCCCCATAATCTTCCGGTGTGAAGGTTTATAGCTTGAAGTCTTACATGAAGTAAAAATTTTCTAGATTGAATCAGAGATTATATCACAGTGAGTTTTCGGATAGTAAGTTTTCTCTAAAACGGTGACGGTATGGGTCACCAACGCCTCTGCATTTTTCGGGCGTAAGTGAGGTTTTACTATTTGGTTTATCCAAGTAATCACGCTTTTGTTTGATGCGGTAAAAAAAGTATAGGTAGGCATATATTTAGGCAAAAGAGATTATTATTCCCCAACTTAGAATATTTTTGTCCTTAGACCGGGTGTAGTGAAGCGTGATGTGGGTGTGAAAAGGCAACATAGTGACCCCTACACCGCTACAGGGGGGGCTATGTATCAATTGGGGGCCATTGCGTTATATTTATAACGCTTCACACCACAAACAACAACCAATAATCTGTTGACACCTCCTCCTCCTCCTCCTCCATGATTGTGTGTGTGTTTCACTTTTCAGTTTTTTTAATAAAATAATAGATGGGGGCGTTAATTTTTTTCCCACCCACTACATCCTCATTTTGAATTAAAGCCCCATGCTGACTCAGCTGTCACATGGACCAATCAGAAATGGGAGCCTTAAATTTTTTCCGCCCCACTACACGTGGTCTTACAGGTGTAGTTTAAAAGTAAGTTAGCTTGACCAGTCAACCAAACAATACTTAATAAAGCAAGTTTGGGCAAGGTTCAAACAATATAGTATGCATGAAGCTATATTTTGGATGCATTGTTGTTTGGTAACAAATACAAATGTATGATATTTCATTAAAAAAACATATTATTAAGTGGCAGTCTTTTATTATTAAGTGGCAGTCTTTTTTTATTAGGATGTGATGGTAACACCGGAATTATATATGCTTTTAGAAAACAACACGTCAGCTAAGTGATTGATTGTCAAATCTTTTTTTATGTTTATTTAATAATTAAACTTAATATACAAAAAGAGCTTAATTTTATTGAGCAACATGAAACTGGTATTTCTTATTATTTTATGCAGAAAATAACAAATATGATGACTAATGGTGATAGACGTATGAAGACCTGTAATAGGATAATTCTGAACAAGTGCTGTCAGTATAGGAATTCAAAAACATGAAGAAATAAAGTGAAGAAGTAGATTGATACGTAGTGAGGATCTAAATTCTAATGGATTGAGGTTCGCACACTTTATGTACAATGGTGGAAAGAGTGCGGTCAAGAGGATTCATTGACCTCCCATCATTGTAACTTGTTGATTTTTTTATAAAATAAAGTTAGTGTGGTTTGTTTATCTAGTTTAAAATGAAGAAACCGTTCAAGCCAACCGTTATATGTATGTACGTACGTATGTGTGTGTTATGTGTAGCCGTGTAAATAATATAACTTACATATGCGTGGATGTTTTATACTTAAACATCTTTGTGTGTGTTATGTGTAGCCATGTAAATAATATAACTTACATATGCGTAGATTTTATACTTAAACATGTTTCTTTTGCATTGTAGTAGGAGGGAAGAATAAACGTTATAGCTTAATCATATTTTCTTGCGTATTGAATTTTTTTAAAAATAAAAAAAATAAAACTTTAATTTTTTTTTTTCTACATGTTTTTGCAATATATGATGTTAATTTAGTATAAATTTTTTTTATACACATATGTTTGCTTTTAGAGATGTGATTGTCTTTGTTGTTGAGATATGCCGCAGCTTGATTTTAATTTTTTTTTTTAAATGAAAAATCCATTCCCATTCAATCATCACGAAAAATTACATTAACATAGCGGGCAGGCAGGCAACAAGTTGCGTCGCCACCCCTTTCTGGATGGCAAACCCTAACCTACTAAGAACGAACGCATTCCCCACCGGAGTCGAGACACTGCTATGAATAACCCATTGGACTCTAGTTAGGAAACGGATGACTTCTGTTGCCAAGGAGCCAAAGGTATCAAATGCCAGGGATAAAAAAACGTGTTGATTTTAATTAGTTTAATTAAAAAGTTTAAAAATTGTTATTAACAGTTTTACTTAGAGAAAATTGCTCGAATGGTCCCTGTGGTTTTCACTTTTTTCACCTATAGTCCCTAACTTTTCAAAATTACAGAGATAGTCCTGAAACAGTGAACTTTTTTAACCGGATAGTCCCTGAAGCTAACTGAGGTTAAATAATCCAGTTAAGTTGGTGTGAAATTACTAAATTACCCTTACTTTAAAAAAAATTAAAAGAATTAATTATAATTAATAAAATACAAAGAGGGCCCACTCAACCCCTTAACCAATTATTTTTCTCCACCCATTTTAGTAGGGCCCACAAACTTCATCTTCCCCACCCTATCACCACCACCACCACCACCAACCACATCAAAACCAACACCTCCACCACTAATTAACACTTATAAATTATAAACCCACCACTTGATCTTGACTGTAAATTATCACTTCAATCCGGACATAAGGTTTGCAAATTGTGGATGAATAATGGAATCCCATCGTTTAAAATTTTGGAAGATAACAGCATCAATATTTTAACTGCTGCTGTAAACAAGTTACCAGATAAGGATGATACAAGCTTAACTTGCACATTCTATTCTGTTCATGATATTAGTAAAAAGAATGAAGTTTGGAAGAAACAATATTCAGCAGACAATATTGTGGGAAATATGAAGATCTGCAGTTCATATCATACTGAATTTAGTGGGCTTGAAAGGGATTTGTTTGTGGAGAGAGCTTAACAAACAGCGTTCTCCACAAACCACCGTCCTCCCCAAACCAACACCTCCACAACCACCGTAACTTCAACCCCATCATCACCTGAGACCACTACCACTTCCGTTACCATTACCCGATTCCCTAAGCACCTTCACTACTCATAATTTGGGGCAAAATAAGCAAACCTGTTTGGGATAAATTTGAACTTTACGAGAGATTTCAGGGAAATTCCTCAGAGAATCTAAAATCATAGGTCCTCTGTTTTAAGAATTGGTAAGGATTTCTTCGATTGAAGGAAGCATCCGAATTGAAGCCTAGCAGCGTGGAATTGAAAGAGTTCAAATTATGGAAGGGAGTAGGTAATCACGTATGGTGTATGGTATACATAGACAATAATTACAACGAATGTTTAATTATTTTTAACGGTGGTGGTTTGGCGAGGACGTTGGTTGTGGTGGTGGTGGTAGTTTATGAAGGTAATGGGTAAGGAAGATGAAGTGTGGAAGAAGAAGTTGGTGGGGCCCACTAAAATGGGTGGAGAAAAATAATTGGTTAAGGGGTTGAGTGGGCCCTCTTTGTATTTTATTAATTATAATTGATTCTTTTTATTTTTTATTAAAGTAAGGGTAATTTAGTAATTTCACACCAACTTAACTGGATTATTTAACCTCAGTTAGCTCCAGGGACTATCCGAGTTATAAAAGTTCACTGTTTCAGGACTATCTCTGTAATTTTGAAAAGTTAGGGACTATAGGTGAAAAAAGTGAAAACCACAGGAACCATTCGAGCAATTTTCTCTTTTACTTATAAACAATCAAAACCTAAGAAAAGTGCTAAATCTTTGTAAATTACAAAAGAGATGCAATATTTCTTTCTTCTTTCTTCTGTCGAACTTGTTTCCCTCTCATACTTGCTATACTTATGGAATCTGTCCCGTGTTTTTAATAGTACAGTTGTAGCTAAAAAAAAAAACAGTTATTTACTTCAGTGCCTTTAGATCCAAAAGTAAAAACTGATTACAAGAGTGGCTCAAAATCAAATCTATTATCTATAAAGATTTGATAAACTTCCGTTTATTTCAATAAATAAAGCTTATTTTTAAGGAATTTGAAAACTTTGTTTGATTACTGTCTTTCTGTAGTTATGTTACAAAATAACAAAAGATATTTTTGTTTTGACACCATTTGAGCACTTTATGATCATTTGTTTTATGTCACACTCTTTTATAAGACCATTAATTCATATTCGTATATAAAAACCATAACTAAGAATTACCGTATCAGCAATGAATTTAGCCCAAAATCGAGCATCGGCCTTCTCATAAGGATCCCTAGGCAAAATCGGAACCCCTTTCCAGACTTCGTCGATATACTCAACGATCACAAGAGACTCGGAGATGGGATATCCGTTGTGCACCAACACGGGTACCTTCTTATAAACCGGATTGTACTTGAGAAGGTTGGCACTCTTGTTGCTTAGATCTTCTACCACGCTTTCGTACTTGACTCCCTTGAGGTTCAAGGCAATTTTCACTCTCGAAACGTATGGACTCCATCCAACTTCGTACAACTTCACTTCATCGGCCATTTTCGAGTTGTTGGATTCAAGAAACAACACCTGATCTAAGTTTGGTTTGGGATGGTAGGTTATTTGGTGAACGGTTGATATAAATAATGCTGGATCATGTGTAGATCGTTTATTATATGGTGTAACCAGTTCCTAGAGCAATTATTAAGTACTAGTATGGAACCCGCGCGTTGCGGCGGGGTCGACAATACAAGGCGGGAACATAATTCAAACCTTAAAAGGATAAAAAAAATCATATGTAAGTTGTATATATTTATATATAAAAGCACTCGCGCTTAATGGCAGGAAAGTTTCTAACATTATTTAGGATAGTTACATGATACCATGTTACGTTCTATATACATATTGACAAAAAAAAAAAATATGTGGATTGGTCTTTAGTTTACACTAAACGGAGGAAATAGAAATTCTCTTTTAAAATATGTAAAAGTTGTATAAGAAAAAGGAATTATATTAAAACAATAAAAAAATATTTTTGATAAGTACAACATATATAGGTGCTTGGATGTACTCTTTAAGTTGGTATTACAACTTGAAGTCACTACAAGTCAATATGACCAATCAAATCCAACAGTTTATTGAAACTAATTGTTAAGATTATTCATTATTGTATAACCAAATGTTAGTTTAACCATCTATTTATGATTCTAATTATTCAAGTTGGTATATTGAACCCGGTTAATTTCCATTCTATCATGAATGATTTGAGCTACGGATTTAGTAATAACTTATTGTTTTGGGTTCAAGACTATTCCTGCATTTTCACTCTTCGCCCATATCTTAATTTCAGCCTCCAAATGAGATATCCCCGAAAAATGGAAAAAAATTTGCATACTCTTTAAACCTTTTAAATATGACATATGAACCAATGATTCCCATTATATCTCTTTAATCTTAGTTTATTTAACAAATCCTTTATGGCTAAAACTATTACGTCCAGATCAACAAAATAATTAAATAATAAGACTTTTATACTATTGAATTGGGAATTAAAAGGAGGGAATGGAAGGGATTTGTAGTATTGAATTGAGTCTTTATAATGATGGTTACATAATTAAAGCGGTAGAAATTGTGTATAAGACAATTATACTATTGGCATTAAAGGTTGAACACAAGGGTATAAATGAAAGAAATAGGGTAAAAATTTAAAGATTACACTTAAGACTTTTGGATTGTCATCTTAACTTTGTCAAGTTGGACATCTTTACCCATTGCTCTCTCATTTTTAATTTTATGCCATAAAGAATTAATTGTATACCATGCAAATAAGTTGTACGTTGGTGTATTTTATTTTTAATTTTATATGTTTTTTTTATTTGATTTGGTTTTTTTTTTTTTAATGGATGGTTTCATTTAGAGTTTTTTTTAAGAAAAAATGTTTCTAGCTGCTCTATATACTACGTTTTTTTAGAAAACATTGTGTGTACATTTAACCAGTTATTGAATACCGGCTTAATGTAAGTGCTAGTCCAATAAGTTGCATCTTTAGCCGCTATAGCATTACAAATCAATTATTTTAAGTCAAGTTATTCTATAAAGCGTAAAATAAATAAGAAGATCAAAGAGAAGGATACAAAAAAACAATGGATCATTAAATATAAAACAATAAATCACGAAATATAACACAATGAATCACTAAATATAACACAATGCCGATAATTAAAAGTCAAAATTAGTCGGAAAAATGACACAATGACAAAAATAAAAAAATATACACAATTCCACATTAAAACAATGATATAACACAAATTTAAAAAAAAAATACAAGCTAAAATTACAAACCTAAAAACTAATATCACAAATTTCAATTAGACGGTTCCAAAGGTGCTTGCATGAGTTAATCGTAGTCCATTTTATATCCTTCCCACAAGCTTCTATATAGTTTTCACTAGATGATCCTAACCCATTATTTTTATTGTCCTTAATTTCTAAGCGTAAAATAAATAAGAACTAACAAGGAGTATACATAGGAATATTTGAAATTAGGTTCTTTCATTGAAGGAACAATATGATTACTGATCTATAAGGGTAATCGTATGAATAACTTATAGTCTTATAGTATGATTCAAGTTTTGACATTATAATATTATAAGTTACATATAAAAAGATTAGAGACCCAATGCACTTAGGGGGTGTTTGGGATTGATTATTCAAAACAGATTATGCGTTTTGGAAAAGCAGGGTGGAGCTGCTTATAGATTATTGCGTTTTGGTAGCCTAAAAAACTGATTATCTGCGTTTTCAAAACGCAATCCAAACACTAAAAACTGATTATCTGCGTTTTCAAAACACAATAATCTAATAATCAGATTCAAAACGCAATCCCAAACACCCTCTTAATATATAATATGATTGACGTTATTATACAGAATAAACAAACTAATTTGAAAGATATTATAACGAATCTTAAATATATAAGTGACAATAAACCTATCCACATATTAATTAAATTTGAAGAACATGGTTCATGCCAACTAAAAGAAAAAAACAAACACTTATCAACGAATCACGATTAAAATAAACTTCAGGGTTTGCCACAAGTTATTAAAACACGTGATTGTTACCAGCCGCCAGGTTGATTATGAAGTTTTATCCATACTTTAACAATACTAACAATAAAAGTATAGTGACGAATTTATCCCCACTTAGAGGGTGTTTGGGATTGCGTTTTGAATCTGATTTTTAGATTATTGCGTTTTGAAAATGAAGATAATCAGTTTTTAGTGTTTGGATTGCGTTTTGAAAACGCAGATAATCTGTTTTTTGGGCTATCAAAACGCAATAATCTATAAGCAGCTCCACCCCTGCTTTTACAAAACGCATAATCTATTTTGAATAATCAATCCCAAACACCATATAATTGGTCACCAAGGTCACCACCCATCTTTTCGTGGAGTGGTATGAAGGCATAATTATAAATGATTTGGGACCTAATACTTACAAGTTTGAGTTTTGAAGGATACCAGGTGTTCAGGTTTTAATGATTATTTACTGCTGTGCCTATGGGCGAGTGGGTGGTCAGGTTTTTCCTGGATTGGTGGACCTGGAGAACTGAGTGTCCCATTAGTATCCTGAATTTGTCCTAAATGAATACTCACGGGAGCCTGTGACAATTTTATTTGCCTTTAAAAAAAGATATTTGTCATCATTTAAGTCACGTTCATTTTCTAATTTATCCTACATACTAGCTATTGACTGTATAAAAATATTAAAAATAAACAAAAAAATTTAATATATTATTGACCGTATATATATATAGGGTAGAGATCCTAAGAGAACCAACCCCTATTTGAGAACTGAGAGAACCATTCTGAGCCACACATTTCATATAAAGGCAAAAAAAAAAAAAAAAAATTTTTTTTTTTTTTTTTTTTGCTTTAATTGCACATTTTTATGCAAGGAAAATTTTTTTTTTTATTTTTTTTGAATTTTTTTTTCATTTATACATATGTGTATATGACAATTATACATATGTGTATATAGCAATTATACATATGTGTATATAGCATTTTTCAGCTATACATATGTGTATATTTCAGTTATACATATGTGTATATAGCATTATACATATGTGTATAATGCAATTATACACATGTGTATACTGAAAAAAAAATAAAAAAAAAATAAAAAAAATTTTTTTCCTTACATATAAAGCAGCGATTTTTGCAAAAAAAAAAAAAAAAAAAAAAAAAAAAATTTGCCTTAGAGAAATGTGTGGTCCAGAATGGTTCTCTAGTTCTCAATTTGGGAAAAGGTTCTCATTTGAACCAAATCCTATATATATATGTTAATTGCATATGTTCAACATGGATATTCACATTCGCAGTATGTTGAACCCGAGAAGGAACAAGACCCTATTGATAAACGACGTTGCCACGATTGATGAACCTCAATTTTGCTGGTAAAAAATTCATCCATTTACATTAAATTACCTGCACATATTATATACTTCGTTTTAGTGTGAAAAAGGTGCACCACACAGTAGACGTCACATAAGTACGGGACTTTCACATTCACACCAACTAAGACCATCCACAGACCACAATGGTGAACAATCAAGAGTAATAAAAAATAGAGTTAATAGTCATTTTCGTCCCTGAGGTTTGAGCCAGTTTGCCACTCAGTACAAAAGTTTATTTTTTTGCAATTCCTTCCCTGAGGTTTGGATTTTGTTGCCAAATTCGTCCTTTTCACTAACCCAGTTAAAAAAAGTCGTTAGTGTCAGGGGTATTTTGGTCAAATTATGAATGACTAAAAAATCAATAAAAAAACGAATTAAATAACGATAATAATATTTGAATATAAAACCCTAACCCCTCTCGTCTGATTATCATTCAACCATTCAAATCCCCATTCAAACCCTAACAAACACTGATTCACAACAATGGATGACGAAACTTGGAAATGGTGTATACGAGAAAATGCCTACAACTTCGACCCACAACTGAAATATGGTATGTTCTTCTACCTCTAAAAGGTTAATTTTTTATAATGTGCCTCTTTACCTCGATGATCAGGTTAATAATGAGGTGTTTATTGTTTGTTCTCAGCTAATCGACCTGATTTCTTCACTTTAAAGATTTATCATAGTGGTGACTTTACTGAATTTCCAGATGTGAGTTATGAAGGGGGGTAAGGTTGATTATATTGACAAGATTGACTCTGATATGTTTTCTATCATAATATTGAATGATATGATGCTTACATTGGGTTATTCAGACGAGGATGTAGTTATATACCATTTCAGCATACCTGGTGAACTGCTAGATATAGGTTTAAGACCTTTAGGTAATGACAGTGATGTTTTGAGGTTAATTAAGTATGTTAAAAGTAGTAAAGTTATTGACGTTTATATTCAGCATATTAAAAAATGTGATGCTAAAAAAGATGAAAGTGAAAAAATACATGAGGCTGCTTTTGTTGATTTGGTTGATGAAGTAGAAGTTAGTGATAGGGAAAATGGTAGTCATAAGTCTGATCAGGGGACTGATAGGGAAAATGGTAGTGAAAGTGATGATGCTACTTATCAACAGCCTATTACTGATGATGACCATTCTGAGTATGATGATAGTGGTAGTGATGGTAACAATAAAGAGGGTAGTAAAGGTAAGGATAAAGGAAAAAAGAAGGTTGATGATGAGGGTAGTAAAAGTAAGGATAAAGGAAAAAAGAAAATTGATGAAGATGATTCTGATTCTGATTTCTTGGTAGATGAAGATAATATTGTTCAAGATTATGATGTTGATATGGATGAGTTTAGAGCAGCAATTGTGTCACACCCTCAAAATCCACTTGCGGAGTTTTACCGCGAGGCGCATGACAAACCAGGATCCAAACCAACGATCACAATAAACAAGTCTAAATGAATATAAATGCAATTTCAAAACATAGTTTAAAATCCCGTTTACAGCGGAAGCTTATTCAAAATAGTATCTCAACAATGAAACAATAGTTCAACGTTTATAAGACCATGCAACCCTAGTTAGACACCGTGCAGACGCGTGCGCCCTAGTCCAGTCGTGCTACCTTAGCGACCTGAGAAAACATGTAAAAGTTTACGTCAGCACAAAAATGCTGGTGAGTTTACAGGTTTTGTATCCAAGTACCAAGTCCACCTGTCCATACTATAATAAATCGAAAACCAGTATACGCTAGCTAGGCGTACGTTTTGTTACTACCACGATTGGAAAACCATTACTAACTCGAATACCAGATGTTGTGCCCGAAAAGTACCAGTTGTTCCTGTTGTTCCTGTTTGAGACAATATGCACTCGCCCGGCCCTCTAAGCCGACGAGCGGGGTTGGTCACTCCCAATAGCGCTATTCACATTTCCCCGTTGTGCAAACCCGCACATTCATGGTTTCCCCCGGGACTTCCAAAGATCGTGTAGTACACAATAGAAACCCATAGTATGACAGTAGTTACCAAATAATCGTTTTAACACATGTTTTCTCCCCCGAAAGTATAAAACCAGTTTAAAAGAGGGGCCGTAAACTCACCTTAAGTTGCGTTACTCCTTAACCCGAGTAAACCCAGCTGCTATGCTAGTCCCGTAAGCGGCGACCTAACATATGACAGTTACAAGTACTTAGACTAATAACCCGCAGGTTAATTAGTCCCTAGATGTCCAGACCATAACCAAGTTCGTTTGAAACACCGTGACTGTTTAACTGACCCAAAGTACAAGACTCGACATCCCATTGGTGACCCAAGACTCCCCGTGTTATGCTTACGCTCTTAAACAGACAATCATGCAACCACACTTAACATACGTTAACGCACAACAAGTTATAGCACATAGTTCACGTATCACCGAATTACATCCAAACATATGTTACCAAGTTATCATATATGTTACGAGGTTCCTAGCATGTTACTACATGTCAAATCGGGTCTCGGAATGCTAATTTACACTTACAACAGTAGTACACGCGATTAGGAAACGTAAACTAGCATTTAGGACTGATTGCATATAAGTTCATGTGATTAGGGCTGATTGCATATAAGTTCATGTGATTAGGGCTGATTGCATATAAGTTCATGTGATTAGGGCTGATTGCATATAAGTTCATGTGATTAGGCCCTGATTGCATGTAAAACTGGCGATTAGCAATCCTAATCGCCTGTAACCTTGCTGTTCCAGTTTTTCGCGCGTTTAACGCTCCAAATCAGATCCAGAACGTGTGTAACTACCCAATATCATCCCAAACACTATCCTAAACATGTTTCAACCAAAACTCTTCGTTTTGCCTCGTATTATCAGCCCTGCATGCAATCACGTAATCCAAACACCATTCACATAGCATGCAATCATCATACTAACATGCATAACAATAACCCTAATAATCAATTATTCAGATATCATCATCATAACATTAATATTATTCTGATTTACCCTAATAATATGTTAATCCATCATGATGAATCATAAAAACCCTAGCTTTCTAATCATAAACACCCATAACACATGTATACTAGTTATAATCCGATTAACAACCCTTATTAACGATTTTCAGAAAGCTTTTTCGTCTTAGAACAGGTCTGGACCATTAGGGATTGATTAAAAACGTTTATAAAGATTCATGGATGGAAACCAAACCTTAGAATTGTGAAAGAATGAAAGATTATGCTTGAATCCTTGTGTTTTGATCAAAAATCGCGTTCCAGAGGTTGTGTGTGTGTTGGGGCAGGTTATGGGACGACTAGGGTTTGTATAATGAAGTTTATGAGGTCAAGTATGGTATTTATAGTCGTTTTTTAGTCGTCCAGCACGTAACATGCGATTATGCAGCTTTACACGCGATCAGGAAGCCTAATCGCATGTAATTTCATGCGATTGGGGCCTAATCGCATGAACAGTCATGCGATCAGTCCCCTAATCGCCCCTAAGGTCCCCAGTCGCCCCTCCTATAGGCGATTGGGCTATCCTGATCGCCTATAGGGGCCTGTTTCGTGTGTTTTGCGCGTTAAACCCCGTTTTAACATATGTTAACACATATTAACGTACCGACAAGTCACATAATGATTGTAAACACATAACACAAGTAAATACACATATTCACACTCGTTCACCAATTCCCGGGACTCGAGACTCGTATGTTCCGTATGCCCTGACGATCCTACAAATCGTCACCGTTTGTACACTTGGTTAAGGACCGACATCTAATGAACCTCTAGACCAACATCCAATGATCCTCTAGACTAAACCGATAGTTCCCGAACCATAACCCGACTTAACTAACCCAGTTAAGTACAATATACGCATGACTCGCTAAGGTAGACTTTTATCTATACAACGTTGTTAACCAGAATTTGCCGGGTGTCACATCATCCCCACGTTAAAAGAATTTTCGTCCCGAAAATTGCACAAGTACCAAAAGGACAAAAGAAGTAACGAAGGAGATAAACAAAAGATAGGAACCAAAAGAGAGATTTACCCGAGTTGTCACATCATCCCCACGTTAAAAGGAATCTCGCCCCGAGATTCATTCAGTTGCAGAAGAGACATGTCTCGACTCGAACGCTTCCTTAGGAAAAAGATGAGGATACTTAGACTTCATCTGATCCTCCCGTTCCCACGTATATTCCGGTCCCCGGTTCGAGTTCCACCGAACCTTAACGATACGAATCTTGCTGTGACGTAAGCTACGAATCTTGTAATCAAGGATCTCCACAGGTTCTTCCACAATCCGAAGACGATCATCAACCTTGATCTCTTCCAATGGAACAATGAGAGACTCGTCAGCCAGACACTTCTTCAAGTTTGACACGTGAAAGACGTTATGTACGTTACCGAGCTCCGTCGGTAAATCAAGACGATATGCCACCGGTCCAATCCGTTCCAGAATCGTAAATGGTCCGACATATCGTGGGTTGAGTTTGCCACGCTTCCCAAAGCGTATGACGCCCTTCCACGGTGAGACTTTTAGAAGTACCTTGTCATTGACTTGGAATTCCAATGGTTTGCGACGCTGATCGGCATAACTCTTTTGCCGGTCCCGTGCCGCTGCCAACCGGTTACGAATCTGTACGATCTTTTCCGAAGTTTCGTACACTAGTTCAGGCCCAGTGAGTTGACTCTCACCCACTTCAGCCCAACAAAGAGGAGAACGGCATTTCCGTCCGTACAGTGCTTCGAACGGAGCCGCCTTGATGCTCGTGTGATAACTATTATTGTACGAGAATTCTACTAACGGCAGATGAGCTTCCCAACCCTTGCCAAAATCGATCACACATGCCCGCAGCATGTCTTCTAAAGTTTGAATCGTGCGCTCACTCTGACCGTCAGTCTGTGGATGATAAGCCGTACTCATGTCTAATTGGGTACCCAAAGCCTTGTGCAAAGACTTCCAGAAGTGAGAAGTAAAATGGGAGTCACGATCCGAGATAATAGAAACTGGTACCCCGTGCTTAGAAACAACTTCCTTCAAATAAAGACGAGCCAAACGATCCATGGTGTCGGTCTCCTTAATAGCAAGAAAATGAGCTGATTTCGTCAACCGATCGACAATCACCCACATCTTGTCATTCCCGCTTGGTGATTTAGGAAGTTGTGTGACAAAATCCATAGTAATCCGTTCCCATTTCCATTCCGGAATTGCAGGTTGTTGCAAGAGACCCGACGGTTTCTGGTATTCCACCTTGACCTTAGCACAGGTCAAGCATTTGCTCACGTATGAGGCTATATCCGACCTCATGTTTGGCCACCAGTAAAGCACCTTCAGATCTTGGTACATCTTATCCGAACCAGGATAAATAGAATACCGGGACTTATGAGCCTCATCAAGGACAAGCTCCCGTAATCCCCCAAATAAAGGAACCCATATACGTTCTGCGAAATAGTGCAGGCCATCAGGCCTTCGCTCTAGGTTCTTGTCGGCACCGTGCATAGTTTCAGCTTTAAGGTTTTCCTCCTTCAAAGCTTCTAGCTGGGCAGAACGGAGTTGATCAGGTAACGATGAATGAATGGTGAGCTGCAACGCCCGAACGCGACGAGGTTTAGTTGATTCCTTCCTGCTCAAGGCGTCTGCTACAACATTCGCCTTGCCAGGATGGTACCTTATGGCACAATCATAGTCGTTCAAAAGTTCGATCCAACGACGTTGCCGTATGTTCAAATGTTGTTGGTCGAAAATGTGTTGGAGACTCTTGTGATCGGTGTAGATGGTGCATTTGGTACCGTACAAGTAATGTCTCCAAATTTTCAACGCGAATACCACGGCACCTAACTCCAAGTCATGGGTGGTGTAGTTCTTCTCGTGCACCTTGAGTTGACGAGAAGCATACGCGATCACTTTCTCGCGTTGCATCAACACGCAACCGAGACCATGAATAGAAGCATCACAGTAAACAACGAAATCATCAGGACCCTCAGGTAAAGACAAAATAGGAGCAGAACACAGTTTAGACTTCAGTTCTTCAAACGCTGACTCTTGTGGTTCACCCCAGTCGAATTTCCTATCCTTCTGCGTGAGAGTGGTGAGGGGTTGAGCAATCTTCGAGAACCCCTGAATGAAACGACGATAATAGCCCGCAAGGCCTAGGAATTGCCGCACCTCAGTTGGCGTCTTTGGTGCTCCCCAGTCCTTGATTGCTTCGATCTTAGCTGGATCGACATGAATTCCTAGTTCATTAACCACATGTCCTAGGAACTGAACTTCGCGTAACCAAAAGTCACACTTTGAGAACTTGGCGTAAAGTTGTTCCCGTCGCAAGAGTTCCAAAACTAACCGCAGATGTTCCCCGTGTTCGGTCTCGTTCTTGGAGTAGATCAGAATGTCATCAATGAATACAATGACGAATTTGTCCAGATATGGTTTACAGACGCGGTTCATCAAGTCCATGAAAACTGCCGGTGCGTTCGTGAGACCGAAAGGCATGACCAAGAATTCGAAATGGCCATAACGTGTTCGAAAGGCAGTCTTGGCAACGTCAGCCTCTCTGACGCGCAGCTGGTGATAACCGGACCTCAAGTCGATCTTGGAATAATAACTAGAACCCTGGAGCTGGTCGAATAGATCATCAATACGTGGAAGAGGATAGCGGTTCTTGACGGTCAATTTGTTCAGTTCTCTGTAGTCCACACACAATCGGAAACTTCCATCCTTCTTCTTAACAAATAGAATCGGGGCTCCCCAAGGGGAAGAACTTGGTCGGATGAAACCCTTGTCCAAGAGTTCCTGTAACTGACTAGACAATTCCTGCATCTCGGGAGGTGCAAGACGGTAGGGGGCCCGAGCAATAGGAGCAGCCCCTGGTACAAGATCAATACCGAACTCGACTTGACGATGAGGAGGAAGACCAGATAAATCATCGGGAAAAACATCAGGAAACTCGCGTACAACTGGAATATCGTCGATCTTCTTCTCATCACTAGAGGAAACAGATAAAAGTGCCAAAACGGCTGGATAACCCTTTCGAAGACACTTAAGGGCTTTCATGCTAGAGATGATGTTTAGCGGAACACCACCCTTGATACCATACACAGAAAGGAATTCTCCATCAGGGAGAGGAATCCGAATAACCTTATCGTAACAGACAATCTCCGCGCGATACAAAGATAACCAATCCATTCCTACCACAACGTCAAAACTACCCAATGGTACCGGCATAAGGTCGATGGGGAACGATAAACCCGACAACTCTAATTGACACTCCCGAAGGATACTAGTAGCTTCAATCGTTTTACCGTCAGCCAACTCAATAATATACTTGGTTTCTAATGGTACGGGTACTACATCTAGCAGTCGACTAACATTCATGGATACAAAACTCTTGTCGGCACCAGAATCAAATAACACGCTAACAGAACGATTATTGAGGAGAAACGTACCGGTGACTGTGTCAGGGTCCTGTCTAGCCTCAGTGGCTCCAATGACGAAGGCACGTGCATTTCTGCCGCCGCCCCCGTTGTTCCCATTACCGTTGTTCCCACCCTGCTTCAGTTTTGGGCAATCCTTCTTGTAATGCCCAGTGTCACCACAGTTGTAGCATCCTTGTTTTCCTGTAGTCCCATGAGTAGTCGAAGCTGAGTTAGTAGTCGGGGCCTGGGTCGATGGAAGTGTAACCCGACAATCTTTAGCATAATGCCCAATTCGCTGGCAGCGGTGACAACGGTTACTGTCGCAGTTCCCTTGATGATGGCGTCCACACTTGTTGCATTTGGGCAGTTTTCCCGCATAACCACCCTGTTTGTTACCCGAAGAAGAAGAACCCCCATTATCAAACCTTTTACCCTGCTGTGCTGGCCCAGATCCTTTCCCGTCATTTTCCCACTTGCGCTTGTTGTTCTCTGGGGCCTTAACAGTCGAACCCTTCGCAGGCAAAATACCCTCATTCACTTTTAAGTTGGTCATCCTATGGGCCGATCGAACCACCTCTGCGTATGTAGGATGATTTCCCGCAGCCACTAATCCTGCAATTTCCGGTACTAACCCCGAGACATAGTGTTCAATCCTACGGTATTCTGGCACATGCAGATCGGGACACAGCACTGCCAACTCATTCCGCCTCACAGTATACTTCTCAATTTCCGACCCAGTCATCTTGAGGTTCCACACCTCATGCTCCAGCTTCTGTACCTCTTCCCTCGGACAATACTCACGCTTCAGCAACTGCACAAAATTCTCCCATGGCATAGCATATGCCTCCCCAATACCCATATTCTGGGTGATGCCATTCCACCAAGTCAATGCCACATCCTGGAATAACGCAGCAGCATACTTAACCCGATCTTCTGGGAGACAGTTACACATCAGAAATACTGACTCCACTTTCTCCAGCCACCTAAGCAAGCTCACCGCACCCTCAGTGCCAGAGAATTCCTGGGGCTTACAGTCCCGGAACATCTTGTAGGTGCACATGGGTGGGGGTGGGTCAACAGGACCACCTGAAATGAAACGTATGAGAAACCACGAATAACGTAAACAAGGTTCACCAATGAGGCAAAGAAAATGGATAAATCAACTTACCACCACCGTTGTGCCCTAACTGAAAGGCAGCTTGGAGCAAGTTGTTCAGATCAGCCTGCGATAGGTTAATACCTCCACCACGACCACCAGCACCACCGCGACCACCACCACGTCCACCATTGCGACCACCTCCACGTCCTCCTCGTACTCCAGACATGATTCTGGCAGAAAGAACGAGAAAATTTAGTTTCGCAGATAAAGATAACCACTAATGTTCACAAGATCAAAGCTAGATCCAATCCAGGACTATCCCCTCAAGCCCAGAGCTCACTAGGGCTTCCATGCATTTCGGTTTATGATTTTTGTGTGCACCCAAAATGATAAACCGCTCTACATGGTCCTCCCAGTGTTCTCCTAGTTCAAAGTTCAAATCACCGAACATAGACTCTTAGCTACACACCGTAATACTACGGTAGTTTATGACAAGTGTTTCTATTGGAGTGCGAAAGGGAGATGTCCGAGCCTTGGACAAATCTCAAGAGCACACGAGTTACTCCAATAGACTACACTGCCTAGAAAACAAGTAACCCAACCTAAGATAGAACGGATGACGTAACGTAGAAAGACCAATGATTTAGAGACACCCCGACAAGACCATACGTAAACCACTATAACGTTTAGTACCATGTGATCGTCTAGTGTGTGCGACTCGGCTATAGACTAGACTCTACATGCAGTCCTAGTTCACTATAACCATTGGCTCTGATACCAATCTGTCACACCCTCAAAATCCACTTGCGGAGTTTTACCGCGAGGCGCATGACAAACCAGGATCCAAACCAACGATCACAATAAACAAGTCTAAATGAATATAAATGCAATTTCAAAACATAGTTTAAAATCCCGTTTACAGCGGAAGCTTATTTAAAATAGTATCTCAACAATGAAACAATAGTTCAACGTTTATAAGACCATGCAACCCTAGTTAGACGCCGTGCAGACGCGTGCGCCCTAGTCCAGTCGTGCTACCTTAGCGACCTGAGAAAACATGTAAAAGTTTACGTCAGCACAAAAATGCTGGTGAGTTTACAGGTTTTGTATCCAAGTACCAAGTCCACCTGTCCATACTATAATAAATCGAAAACCAGTATACGCTAGCTAGGCGTACGTTTTGTTACTACCACGATTGGAAAACCATTACTAACTCGAATACCAGATGTTGTGCCCGAAAAGTACCAGTTGTTCCTGTTGTTCCTGTTTGAGACAATATGCACTCGCCCGGCCCTCCAAGCCGACGAGCGGGGTTGGTCACTCCCAATAGCGCTATTCACATTTCCCCGTTGTGCAAACCCGCACATTCATGGTTTCCCCCGGGACTTCCAAAGATCGTGTAGTACACAATAGAAACCCATAGTATGACAGTAGTTACCAAATAATCGTTTTAACACATGTTTTCTCCCCGAAAGTATAAAACCAGTTTAAAAGAGGGGCCGTAAACTCACCTTAAGTTGCGTTACTCCTTAACCCGAGTAAACCCAGCTGCTATGCTAGTCCGTAAGCGGCGACCTAACATATGACAGTTACAAGTACTTAGACTAATAACCCGCAGGTTAATTAGTCCCTAGATGTCCAGACCATAACCAAGTTCGTTTGAAACACCGTGACTGTTTAACTGACCCAAAGTACAAGACTCGACATCCCATTGGTGACCCAAGACTCCCCGTGTTATGCTTACGCTCTTAAACAGACAATCATGCAACCACACTTAACATACGTTAACGCACAACAAGTTATAGCACATAGTTCACGTATCACCGAATTACATCCAAACATATGTTACCAAGTTATCATATATGTTACGAGGTTCCTAGCATGTTACTACATGTCAAATCGGGTCTCGGAATGCTAATTTACACTTACAACAGTAGTACACGCGATTAGGAAACGTAAACTAGCATTTAGGACTGATTGCATATAAGTTCATGTGATTAGGGCTGATTGCATATAAGTTCATGTGATTAGGGCTGATTGCATATAAGTTCATGTGATTAGGGCTGATTGCATATAAGTTCATGTGATTAGGCCCTGATTGCATGTAAAACTGGCGATTAGCAATCCTAATCGCCTGTAACCTTGCTGTTCCAGTTTTTCGCGCGTTTAACGCTCCAAATCAGATCCAGAACGTGTGTAACTACCCAATATCATCCCAAACACTATCCTAAACATGTTTCAACCAAAACTCTTCGTTTTGCCTCGTATTATCAGCCCTGCATGCAATCACGTAATCCAAACACCATTCACATAGCATGCAATCATCATACTAACATGCATAACAATAACCCTAATAATCAATTATTCAGATATCATCATCATAACATTAATATTATTCTGATTTACCCTAATAATATGTTAATCCATCATGATGAATCATAAAAACCCTAGCTTTCTAATCATAAACACCCATAACACATGTATACTAGTTATAATCCGATTAACAACCCTTATTAACGATTTTCAGAAAGCTTTTTCGTCTTAGAACAGGTCTGGACCATTAGGGATTGATTAAAAACGTTTATAAAGATTCATGGATGGAAACCAAACCTTAGAATTGTGAAAGAATGAAAGATTATGCTTGAATCCTTGTGTTTTGATCAAAAATCGCGTTCCAGAGGTTGTGTGTGTGTTGGGGCAGGTTATGGGACGACTAGGGTTTGTATAATGAAGTTTATGAGGTCAAGTATGGTATTTATAGTCATTTTTAGTCGTCCAGCACGTAACATGCGATTATGCAGCTTTACACGCGATCAGGAAGCCTAATCGCATGTAATTTCATGCGATTGGGGCCTAATCGCATGAACAGTCATGCGATTAGTCCCCTAATCGCCCCTAAGGTCCCCAGTCGCCCCTCCTATAGGCGATTGGGCTATCCTGATCGCCTATAGGGGCCTGTTTCGTGTGTTTTGCGCGTTAAACCCCGTTTTAACATATGTTAACACATATTAACGTACCGACAAGTCACATAATGATTGTAAACACATAACACAAGTAAATACACATATTCACACTCGTTCACCAATTCCCGGGACTCGAGACTCGTATGTTCCGTATGCCCTGACGATCCTACAAATCGTCACCGTTTGTACACTTGGTTAAGGACCGACATCTAATGAACCTCTAGACCAACATCCAATGATCCTCTAGACTAAACCGATAGTTCCCGAACCATAACCCGACTTAACTAACCCAGTTAAGTACAATATACGCGTGACTCGCTAAGGTAGACTTTTATCTATACAACGTTGTTAACCAGAATTTGCCGGGTGTCACATCATCCCCACGTTAAAAGAATTTTCGTCCCGAAAATTGCACAAGTACCAAAAGAACAAAAGAAGTAACGAAGGAGATAAACAAAAGATAGACTAATTGTCGTATGGTGGATTATATGCTTAGATGTGTTTAAATGATGTGTAGAAAATCATCCATGCTTAAATATGATAAACATAGACTAAGGTTGCATGCTCATGTGTTAAAATGTGTTAGAATGCGTTAAACACGACGAACTGGAAAACTAGATGAAAGGGTTCTAGTTCGACCACTTCGAGTGGTCGAAGGAGGGATTTTGTTTGGTTCGACCCTTTGTAAATGGGCGAACCAGGGAAGTGGAATTAAAGGAATTCCCTTCGACCAGAACAGGGCTCATTCGACCCTGTGAAAGGGTCGAAGGAGACCACCTTCGACCATTGAAATGGTGCGAAGGAGGATTAGTATAAATACCACAATTTGTCATTTTTCACCATTTCACAAACCCTAACCGTCTCAAAACACTCTCTAGCAACTCTAAACATTGGGAAGGATTTTTTGCCTTGTTTTCTATAATCTAACCTACAAACATCTTCTACACAAAGATCAAAGGTGTGTTCTTCATTCTAAATCATTTTTAAAGCATTTCAATTCGTTTTTATTAAACCCCAAGAGTCCAGATCTGATACAAACATGTTTTCATGAATAAAAACCTTCCTAATATCTTTCTAAACAAAACCTATTCATAAACAATGAGTTTTCATACAAAATAACATGTGTTAATGGTGTTTTATGTGATGTTATGCATTGTTTGATGATTGATTGCTGTATAGATGCTATGACAATGATCTAGGACTGTTATTGATGATGATTTATGATTGAGATAGGTTACAATTGATTATTGATGATGTTATGTTCATTTTGGGGATTTTGGGTTAGATCTAGGGCTTGTTCATGATGATAGTGATAAGGATATGATTGGGGGGTTTATTGTTCATGATAATCTGAGTATATTAAGTTGATTATTGATTGATTTCATAAAGTTTCCTAATTGGGTAAAGATTGCATGCGTTTGATGTGACATCTCCATAATTTGCTATTTCGGGTAACTCGTAAAACGGACGGATTTCGGGACAAAATTGGTAGGGTTATGTAGGAATATGTTAATGATAGTTGACTGCTGTGATTGGTAATGTTTCGTGATGTTTTCGGACCGTTTAGATGCGTTTTGGTGCGTTTTATAAAATGCTGATGAAAACGGGCGAACGTGGAATAAAATTGGTTCGAATGGGCGAACGTGGAATAAAATATGGGCGAACGTGGAAAAACGGGCGAACGTGGGAAAAACGGGCGAACGTGGCTCAAACGGGCGAAGGAGACTGAAAAGGTGCGAAGGAGACTGAAAAGGTGCGAAGGAGACTTAAAACTGACTGGTTCTTCCGTTCTGATGCAGAAATAGGATTTTTGATACAAACTAAGTGTTTTATGCTTGAACCTTGTGTGTAATCTATGTGTACTTGATTAGTTGGGGTAATGGGTCACCAACGGGATGTCGGGTCGGTCTAGTGTGTCGGTTAAACATTTAAACACGTTTTAAAACATGCTCGGTCAAGATCTGGACAATCGGGGACTAGTTAGCCTCCGGGTTAATAGTCATCAAACTTATGTAAACTCGTTGATAGGTTGTCGTTAGTTGGGATCACCATACACGTGTTGGAATTCTAGTTATCAGAAGACGCACTCTAAGGTGAGTTTCACGGCCCCACTCTTTTACTGGTTTTACATTTTCGGGGGAGAAAACATGCTGTGTTCTTTAAACGTGTTTCAACTATGTTTTCATAAAAGGCGTTTCAACTAAGTTTTCATGAAAGGTGTGTCAACTACGTTTTGGTATTCATGAATTCATTGGGTTTTGGAGTATTCATTATGTTTTCACGTATTCATTATGTTTTAGAGTATTCATTATATTACTATGCGATCTTTGGAAGTCCCGGGGAGAACCATGAATGTGCGGGGATGCACAACGGGGGAAATGTGGATAGCGCTATTTGGGCTTGACCCGCCCACTCGTCGACTGGAGGTCGGACGGGTGCATATTGTCTCTTAGGTATTCAGTATTCAGTATTCAGTATGCAGTATTCAGTATTCAGTATTCATTCGGGCACGTATTCAGTATTCACAGTATTCGAGTCCAGTAATGGTTTTCCAATCGCAGTAGTAACAGGTATTCATATGATTTGCATGCATGTGGTCTGGATTGATCATGGGTATTCATTTGGGAGTTAGTATTCAGTTGGAGTCGATTTTCACTTGGAATTGGTATACATTTGGAGTCGGTATTCATTAAAAACCTGTGAACTCACCGGCATTATTTGCTGACGTATTTAGCATGTTTGTCTCAGGCGCTAAGGTAGCAGCTGTCGATAGGCGCACGGAGTCTCACGGCGTCTAGGATTCATGTGCATCTCATTTAGTATTTTCAGACTTTCGTACTTTTGACAAAATGTTGTAATAAAGTTTTATGCTTCCGCGGCAATGGATCATTTATGAAAACTTAATGGTTTGCTTATGTCATTTTTACGTATCATATAGTGTTGTTTATTGTGACCGTTGACTTGGATCCTGGTGTGTCACGCGCCTCGCGGTAAAACCCCGCACGTGGAAATCTGAGGGTGTGACAGATTGGTATCAGAGCCAATGGTTATAGTGAACTAGGACTGCATGTAGAGTCTAGTCTATAGCCGAGTATCACACACGTTAGACGGTCACACATAAGTTACGAGTCGTGTCATTTGGTAAACATACTAATCTTGTCGGGGTGTCAGTGTCCTCATCACACGGTATCACATTATCCATCTTTTGTTATTCCTACCTGGGTTCTACCTTCTTCTTCGGTTTGAAGATGAAGGGGCTTATCGCTTATACTTGGCAGTAGTGTACATTGGGGTGGCTTCGGCGCATTCTTGAGATCTTTCCGGGTTTTGGATATCTCCCCTCTATGCTCTAATGTACATACTTGCCTGCACACACACTATCATGCACTAGTACTTGTCATAGTACACTCCTGAGTGACTGTTCACTTTGGGATCTTCGTGCGATAACAGTTTCTTTTAGGAATGTGGGTATCGGGTGATTCGAAGTTCTAGCTAGGAGCACGCCTAGAGGACCATGTAGAGCGATTTGTTATTTCGGGTGCACACGAAATCATAAATAGAAATGCATGAAAATCTTGGTGGACTTCGTGCTCGGACTAATGGTCATGCTGGAACCACGTTCTGAATTCGTTTGGTCACTTGTAGCTCGATCTGTTGGAGGTTTTGAGTATCTTATCTCATGTTTGGCAGAACATGTCTGGTCGCACTGGTGGACGTGCTGGTGGACGCCGTGGTGGCGGCGGGGGTCGCAGTGGCGGTGGACGAGGTGGTGGGAACATCACCATGACTCAGGCGGAGTTAGAGAACATGTTGCAGCAGCAGTTGAACGTTGCGTTGGCTGCTTTCCAGGCTGCTCAGCAGACCTTGGGAAACACTAATCAGGTGCAGTCTGGGTGCACCTACAAGAAGTTTATGGACTGTAAGCCCCATTTCTTCAATGGGACTGAAGGGGCAGTGGGTTTGCTCCGGTGGTTAGAGAAGATCGAGTCGGTGTTTGCTATGTGTAACTGTCCTGACGCTGATCGTGTCAAGTATGCTTCTGCTACTCTAGAGGGACACACTTTGACCTGGTGGAACTCCACCACTGCGAATCTTGGCCTGGGTGAGGCCAATGCTATGCCGTGGTCCGAGTTCGTTCAGATGTTGCGAGCGGAGTATTGCCCGAGGGACGAGATCATGAAGTTGGAGCATGAGTTCTGGAATCTGAAGATGGTTGGGTCGGAGATCGAGGAGTTTACTGCTAGGCACAACGAGTTGGCTGTGATGTGCCCCGGTTTGGCTACACCGGAGTACCGGAGGATTGAGCACTACGTTGCTGGGTTAATGCCGGAGATTGCTGGGCTTGTTGCCGCTGCTGATCACACTACTATGTTGGCCACTGTTCGGGCAGCTCACAAGCTGACTAACATGAAGGTTGCTGAGGGTGTTCTACCTCCGAGGGGTGTGCTGCTGTGAAAGCCCCTGCGGACAACAAGAGGAAATGCGAGAGTGCTGGAAAGAACATTGGGTCGTCTCAACAGCAGGTTAAGAGGCAGGACGTTGTGGGAGCGTCATCTGAGCAGAGGACTGGGGGTTATACTGGGAAACTCCCGAAGGGTGGTGAGTGTGGATTTCATCATACGGGTGATTGTGAGAAGTTTCGCTGTCGTCGGTGCCAGCGTTTTGGTCATCATGCTAAGGACTGTAGGACCACTCTTCAGCTACAACCGGCACAGGTCACTACTGCTACTACTACTGCCACTGCTCCTCAGGGGAGGCAGGGATGTTATCACTGTGGAGAAACTGGACACTTCAAGCGGGACTGTCCTAAGCTGAAGCAAGGGACTGCAGGTGGTGCTGGGAATGAAGGTGGCGGTCGAACTACTCGTGGTCATGTCTATGTCATTGGTGCTAGGGAGAACCAGGAGGATCCTGACACTGTTACTGGTGAGTATTCTTTTCTTGATTCTCGTTATACTTGTATTCATTCTCATTCACATTGTTTGGCGATTCGTATTCATTGTGTGCATTCAGTTTGTATTTGGTCATCGTTTTGCATTCATGGGTCTGATGTGGGTCCTCTGGAGATGCTACTTGGACGGTACCGGTATGTCATTTATACCGATCACAGTAGTCTCTAGTAGGCCTTCGATCAGGAGGATTCATTGTTTTGTATTCACTTTGGGGAGGGCGGTTCCCCGGCATAGAGTATTCGTTGATATCATCTTTCGTTCGTGGTTATCATTTCGTTTGTGTTCTGGGAAACGTTACTTGGGTTAGGTCGACACTCATTACTGTCGAAGAGTGAATCTCGGGGCGAGATTCCTTTCAACAGGGGGATGATGTGACGACCGGAAAATTTTTCTTTTTATCGATTCGTTCTCTTTGACTTCGGGAAATTTTCGGGACGAAAATTCTTTCAACAGGGGGATGATGTGACACCCGGCATGTTTGGGTCAACATTTTATAAACACATAAGTCTACCTTAGCGAAAAACGTTTATTAAACATACTTGACGGGGTCAGTAGAGTCGGAACACAGTCCGTATTGTCCAGTCCAGGGTCCAATGATTCGGGAGATCATTGGGATTAGTCACACACACACACACACGATACGAGTCCCGTTGTTGGTGAATTACATAAACTAATTAAGTGTATGTGTAGACTAATTGTCGTATGGTGGATTATATGCTTAGATGTGTTTAAATGATGTGTAGAAAATCATCCATGCTTAAATATGATAAACATAGACTAAGGTTGCATGCTCATGTGTTAAAATGTGTTAGAATGCGTTAAACACGACGAACTGGAAAACTAGATGAAAGGGTTCTGGTTTGACCACTTCGAGTGGTCGAAGGAGGGATTTTGTTTGGTTCGACCCTTTGTAAATGGGCGAACCAGGGAAGTGGAATTAAAGGAATTCCCTTCGACCAGAACAGGGCTCATTCGACCCTGTGAAAGGGTCGAAGGAGACCACCTTCGACCATTGAAATGGTGCGAAGGAGGATTAGTATAAATACCACAATTTGTCATTTTTCACCATTTCACAAACCCTAACCGTCTCAAAACACTCTCTAGCAACTCTAAACATTGGGGAAGGATTTTTGCCCTTGTTTTCTATAATCTAACCTACAAACATCTTCTACACAAAGATCAAAGGTGTGTTCTTCATTCTAAATCATTTTTAAAGCATTTCAATTCGTTTTTATTAAACCCCAAGAGTCCAGATCTGATACAAACATGTTTTCATGAATAAAAACCTTCTTAATATCTTTCTAAACAAAACCTATTCATAAACAATGAGTTTTCATACAAAATAACATGTGTTAATGGTGTTTTATGTGATGTTATGCATTGTTTGATGATTGATTGCTGTATAGATGTTATGACAATGATCTAGGACTGTTATTGATGATGATTTATGATTGAGATAGGTTATAATTGATTATTGATGATGTTATGTTCATTTTGGGGATTTTGGGTTAGATCTAGGGCTTGTTCATGATGATAGTGATAAGGATATGATTGGGGGGTTTATTGTTCATGATAATATGAGTATATTAAGTTGATTATTGATTGATTTCATAAAGTTTCCTAATTGGGTAAAGATTGCATGCGTTTGATGTGACATCTCCATAATTTGCTATTTCGGGTAACTCGTAAAACGGACGGATTTCGGGACAAAATTGGTAGGGTTATGTAGGAATATGTTAATGATAGTTGACTGCTGTGATTGGTAATGTTTCGTGATGTTTTCGGACCGTTTAGATGCGTTTTGGTGCGTTTTATAAAATGCTGATGAAAACGGGCGAACGTGGAATAAAATTGGTTCGAATGGGCGAACGTGGAATAAAATATGGGCGAACGTGGAAAAACGGGCGAACGTAGGAAAAACGGGCGAACGTGGGAAAAACGGGCGAACGTGGCTCAAACGGGCGAAGGAGACTGAAAAGGTGCGAAGGAGACTGAAAAGGTGCGAAGGAGACTTAAAACTGACTGGTTCTTCCGTTCTGATGCAGAAATAGGATTTTTGATACAAACTAAGTGTTTTATGCTTGAACCTTGTGTGTAATCTATGTGTACTTGATTAGTTGGGGTAATGGGTCACCAACGGGATGTCGGGTCGGTCTAGTGTGTCGGTTAAACATTTAAACACGTTTTAAAACATGCTCGGTCAAGATCTGGACAATCGGGGACTAGTTAGCCTCCGGGTTAATAGTCATCAAACTTATGTAAACTCGTTGATAGGTTGTCGTTAGTTGGGATCACCATACACGTGTTGGAATTCTAGTTATCAGAAGACGCACTCTAAGGTGAGTTTCACGGCCCCACTCTTTTACTGGTTTTACATTTTCGGGGGAGAAAACATGCTGTGTTCTTTAAACGTGTTTCAACTATGTTTTCATAAAAGGCGTTTCAACTAAGTTTTCATGAAAGGTGTGTCAACTACGTTTTGGTATTCATGAATTCATTGGGTTTTGGAGTATTCATTATGTTTTCACGTATTCATTATGTTTTAGAGTATTCATTATATTACTATGCGATCTTTGGAAGTCCCGGGGAGAACCATGAATGTGCGGGGATGCACAACGGGGGAAATGTGGATAGCGCTATTTGGGCTTGACCCGCCCCACTCGTCGACTGGAGGTCGGACGGGTGCATATTGTCTCTTAGGTATTCAGTATTCAGTATTCAGTATTCAGTATGCAGTATTCAGTATTCAGTATTCATTCGGGCACGTATTCAGTATTCACAGTATTCGAGTCCAGTAATGGTTTTCCAATCGCAGTAGTAACAGGTATTCATATGATTTGCATGCATGTGGTCTGGATTGATCATGGGTATTCATTTGGGAGTTAGTATTCAGTTGGAGTTGATTTTCATTTGGAATTGGTATACATTTGGAGTCGGTATTCATTAAAAACCTGTGAACTCACCGGCATTATTTGCTGACGTATTTAGCATGTTTTTCTCAGGTCGCTAAGGTAGCAGCTGTCGATAGGCGCACGGAGTCTCACGGCGTCTAGGATTCATGTGCATCTCATTTAGTATTTTCAGACTTTCGTACTTTTGACAAAATGTTGTAATAAAGTTTTACGCTTCCGCGGCAATGGATCATTTATGAAAACTTAATGGTTTGCTTATGTCATTTTTACGTATCATATAGTGTTGTTTATTGTGGCTGTTGACTTGGATCCTGGTGTGTCACGCGCCTCGCGGTAAAACCCCGCACGTGGAAATCTGAGGGTGTGACATTGATAGTCTTAGTGAGCTTGATGATGATACCACTTTGAGGAGAGCTTGTAGGATTGTTAGGAAGAAGAAGAAAAAAGTGAAAAGTAAAAAAACTGATGAATGTCCATTCTTTGTTAGTCAGACATTTTCTGATAGGGATGACATTAAGGCATTGGTGAAGAGTCATGCAGTTCAGTCAAGGAGGCAACTTTTTATTACAAAGAATGACAAAGCAAGGTTCAGGGTTGTTTGTTTAGGTGGGACAATGTTGCAGAAGGCGCTAGGCGCTAGGCGGGCAGTGAGGTCCAGCCTAGGGACTAGTCGGGACTAGGCGAAATTAGGCAGAATTAGGCGTTTTGGTATTTTTATACGTATTTTATATATATACCTAGATTTATATGAAAATAATACATAAAAATTCACATAATGCTTCAAATTTCGAACAATTCACCTTTATATTTTATTTAATATATAGATAACCTCTATATGTACCACATAAAAAACCATATGTACAACATCTTGATGCACTTCTAAAAGTTTGGGGTTAATTTTGATAAAAGCTAAAACTCCAAGGATGAAACATGTTTTCTAGTTAAAATAAGGAATGAAAAAAGAAAAAAAAATAGTCAGATCATCTTTTTTTTTTAAACCTTACGTATATCCCATTCTTCCTCCTATCATCATCTTCTCTCATCTTCCATCAAACCCTAACCCTAAAAATCAGCCGCCACCAAGCACCCAAGATTAACTATGATTTCTTCTTTAGTTCTCTTCTTCCATCGCTTGTAAGTTCTAATCCCGTCTTCTTTTTTAAAGTTATTGCGTTTTTCTTCTTCTGACTAATCCACAGACCCGCCCAGACAATCGCCCAGACCGCCCAGACCCGCCCAGACTCCGACTAATCCCCATATCGCCTAATTCGTCGCCTAGGTTGATTTTCCGATAATAATGCCCGCCTAGCGCCTAGGCGCCGCCTAGGCGGCCGCCTAGGACGCTTTTTACAACACTAAGGTGGGAACATAAGTATTGGTAATTGGGATAGTAATGAGAAAATGACAAATATGGGTACAAGTGAACCCAAGAAAAGATATTCAAGATTTAAATTGGATGGTGGGGCCAACAAGAGTAAAGGTGAAAGTGGGACAAGTGAGGGCATTTCTGGAAACAAAAAAACAAACCCTAAACCTAAAAAGAAGATTCCTCCTCCCACTTGCCCATGGTCATTACATGTATCAAACGTTGGTGGAGAGGGCACTTGGACTGTGAAAACTTATGTTAATGAGCATACTTGTCTACAAACAAGGGCTGTTAAATTGTGCACTGTCAGTTGGCTTGCAAAGCAAATACTTCAGAAGGTTAAATACAACCCTGCTATCCCACTTACTGCTTTACTGGCTGAGTTGCAGCAACAATATCAGATTCAGGTGACTATTAATCAAGTGTTTAGGGCTAAGACAATGGCCATTGACAAAATTCAAGGTCATTACAAGTCTCAATATGGCATGCTGAGGGACTATGGTGAAAAGCTGCTGAGATCTAACCCATGCTCTACAGTGAAGATTAATGTTGAACCATTATGTAATCCTAGCAGTCCAACAAGACAGTTTAGGAGGATGTACATTTGTCTCGGTGCATTGAAAGCTGGATTTAAGGCAAGAGGGAGACCAATACTAGGGCTTGATGGATGTTTTTTGAAAGGGCCATTTCCTGGTCAGATCTTAACAGCTGTAGGAGTGGATGCAAACAATGGAATTTACCCAGTTGCATATGCACTGGTTGAGGCTGAGACAACTGCTACATGGACATGGTTTTTAGAATTATTGGGTGATGATTTGGATTTGGATTCTAGCAACTACTTCACTTTTATAAGTGATAGACAGAAGGTACCATCTTTTTTACACACAAGTTCTTAATTGTTTGCTTTACATATGCCTATTGCACTAACTGGGTTCAAATTCAGGGTATCATTCCTGCTACCAGTAAGGTGTTTCCATTGTCTGAGCATAGGTTTTGCTTAAGACATATACATGAAAACATGAAGCCAAGGTGGAGAGGTGATGTGTACAAAAGTTGTTATGGGGATGTGCTGCTGCAACAACACCACAAGCTTTTGAGAAGGCAATGAAGGCAGTTCAGGAGAAAGATCAAGCTTTGTATGATTGGTTGAAGGAGATACCACCTAAACATTGGTCAAGGGCCTTTTTCTCAGGTAAGATGTATTTCTGTTATTGCATACATGTATATATTTAGGTTAAATGTGTTAAATATAGTTATATGTTAATCTATTTCAGGTAGAGCAAGGTGTGATGTGTTATTGAACAATCTGTGTGAGGTTTTCAACAGGCAGTTAGTTGTGGGGAGGGACAAACCTGTGATAGCCTGCCTTGAATTCATTAGGGAATACTTAATGTAAAGAATTGTTGTGATTCATAAGTTGATTGCTAGGTGTAATGGTCCATTAACACCTGCAGCAAAAACTGCATTAGCAACAATCAAGGATGAGGCTTCACAGTATACAGTCATTTGGAATGGAGGTACAAAGTTTCAAGTGAGCACACATTACAATGACTATCAAGACCAAAGGACTGTTAATCTAGATGAGAGGTCTTGTTCCTACAACAAATGGGAGCTTACTGGCATGCCTTGTAGGCATGCAGTAGCATGTATTTGGAACAGGGCCTTGCATGGTCAAGGTGATGGTATTCCTGAAAGATGGGTGGATAAAGCTTACTCTATAGATACATGGAAGAAGGTGTATGCATACACAGTAGACCCTATCAATGGCATGGATATGTGGCCAACTTCAAAGTGTCCAACTACATTGCTTCCTCCTAAATATCATGCCCAGGTTGGTAGACCCAAGAAAAAGAGAAAGAAGTCTGCAGAGGAGGTTTTAGAGGCTAGCCAATCAGCAAGTCAAAAGACAAAGAAGCCTAAGAAGGGACCATCTGAAGTGGAAGTTCTAAATATGAGCCAATCAATCAAACCTACTGGGAAACTGCCAAGAAAGGGTAATTCTTTAACCTGTAACAAGTGCAAACAAAAGGGACACAACAAGAGGACCTATGGAAGGGTAGCTAGATCACAAGGTGGGGGTACAGGAGGTGCTGGATCAGGGGAGGCTGGAAATGCAGGTTGAAGGGTGAAGATCACAACTTCACAGCTTGTTAAGTAGTTTTTGTTATGTTTTGGGTCAGTTGGCATGTACTAGTGTCAAACTGTTTACTAACTTTATGTCTTTTGGGTATGTAATATGTCTGAAAACTTCATCTTTTGGTTTGCTGTTAGTTGTTTAAGACATGTCCAAACTTTGGTATGTAATTTGGCTTGTTAGTTAAATGTTATGCTTAGTTAAATGTTATGCTTGTTAAATGTTATGTTCTTGTCAGATTTGGTGGTATGTGCAGGATTATTAGGTCAGTTGACTGCAGAAAGTCAACATCTTTGGTAATATGGGTCAGTCAGTTGACTGCAGAAAGTCAACATCTTTGTTTTGTTATGCTTGTTAAATGTTATGTTCATGTTATTGTTTTGTTTTGTTTTGTTGTTTGCCTTAATGGGTCAATATTCAACATTTGGTAATATGGGTCAGCTAACTGCAGAAAGTCAACACCTTCATGGGTCATATTCATGTTATTGTTTTGTTTGGTTTTGTTGTCAACATTCAACATTTGGTCATTCAACATTCAAGTTCGACACTTACACACAAATGTTACCAAAACATTAACTTCATTCCATCATCATCACCAAAAGATTACAATTACATCATTCATTACAGACCCATCATCATCTTACTACATCATTAACCTACAAACCATACCATTCTAATACATTAACCTACAACCACAATCAAAACCCATCAATCACATATCCAAACCCTACATTACTGGTTCATATAGTACAGCACAAACATCATCCATGAAAACCCTAGACCTAGTTTCAGCATTATGTTTTGCTTCGACAATTTCTTCAACAGATGATCAACTTCTGCTTTCTTGGCAAACATCCTCCTAACATTGTCTTCATGACGACGTATTGTGTCCAACAGAGCAGGGACCAACACAGTAGGGTTTGTACACATAGGGGGGTCCGCCCAGTCAACGAGCCCACACCCATTTATGCAACAATAGAACCTACGACCTGGATTATGAGCTGTCCAGGAGATTTTGATGACGGTTGTTGATCCACACTGGCACATCACCATGATTTCAGAGACAAATTGTTAGTTTGATTATTGATTTGAAGGTGTTATGTGTTTTAGGGTTTTAATCGTTTAAATAGGGGAAGACGAAGATGCCTGCCTTTTTTTTTATTTAAAATTATCATAGGCTATAAAATGACAATATTGTCCTTCATTAAAGTGGGAAAAAGACAAAAATACCCCTGACACTAACGACCTTTTTTAACTGGGTTAGTGAAAAGGACGAATTTAGCAACAAAATCCAAACCTCAGGGAAGGAATTGCAAAAAAATAAACTTTTGTACTGGAATGGCAAACTGGCCCAAACCTCAGGGACAAAAATGGCTATTAACTCTAAAAAATAATTTCTCTCTCTTCAATCTACACAACCCAACTTTACACACATTCGCAACCCAACTCAACCTAATTTTTTTTAAACGAACTCGGTTTTTAATAAAATTTATATCGGGATGTTCATGTGACGCCCACACCCAGATAAGGATGCACCATACACAATTGATACCAACTTACAAAGGAAATACTTATTTTATTAATAATATAGACTGCAGGGTACAAAGGTTAGAAACTTAAAAAGTACAAAGCTTGATCAACCATTCTTAGCCGGAGATATACTTTCCCATTAAATCATACGAACTAGCACATCATATTCCACCGGTCATATAGCTTTGAGTTAAACTTGCCCAAGAACTAGTCATCACTACCTGTGACACATGCTTAAAACGACGTCAGACAATGCTGGTGAGTTCATGAATATACACAATTTACAAAACACATTCATTTATCATTCATGACTTGTACCCGCCCATGTCATTATAACCTTTATGCCACGCTGGCACCCACGCATGGGCCCCCGTGACGATGTCACCCCTGTGACTTCCAACATCATACAGTCAATGCCCATTACACACAAGTGTAATACCGACAAATTCTGCCGTAGCATCACGTATAAGGGACCACAGATATCGTGTGTATGTGTGATTAGATTATATACATGCGTACAACAGTCATGAGTGTAATATTAACAATTAATAGTTTGGACAAGCATGCTCACATTTGAAAACATTCATAGAACTCACCTGTTTAACACTTGCTATTCCAATCAGGTACTACCTCAGGTCCTGATACAATTACATCATCCTAGGTTAGGTAATGGTACACCTAACTAGTTATTATCATGGTTGGATATTGGTTAACACTGCCTTGTTTAAGCATGGGTAATTAGTCCATGCCTAACTAAGGCTAGACTATCCAATACCCACCCTTGTCAATAACTCTTAACGCTATTACTAATAATAATAATAAATGAACTAAATTAATATATGAGATAATACCTGATAACTATCTCTAACAAGTTGAGATAGAGTCCCCTATTCTTACTCCAAAGACAACTACTGGAAATACCCAAATGGATCGGGTTCCTTTTTAACTAAAGTGCTCTTAGTGATTTGTGCTTTTGAGAGTAATATTGAGGCTCAGCTATTTATAGATAGAAGGAAAGAAATATGCTTCTTGATGCTAATCTTCATACGGATACTTCATAAGGAAGTTCATGTATTTTACTACACGTAGAAGTAATTGACACACTATGTGTATGTCTTAAAACATGTATTCATGGCACATCATACACAGATGCACACCACGTGCACCTTTAGATTGTCTAGTAAATATTTATTATATTATTTAATATATTTATTTTATCTCAAAGCTTATCTTTATATATATACGTATATAATATTTTATAAAGGCTTGAATAAAGTGTTGAAACAAATTCTCTACATTTTTTATATAAGTTTAATTAAAATAGGGTAGGGTCAAATATAATATCTTTTGTTAATTTAACTAAACGGTCTCTTATAGTACTATTGGCTCGACTAGATTATTATATATATCAAATAATCATACTATTCACGCCTATATCATATAATACACACGGCATAAATTTCATAAACATTTCTATTTTATTTGATCACAAAATGGGGTGTTACAACTCTCCCCACCTTATACAAATTTTGTTCGCAAAATTTAGGTGAAGAGGTATGGGTATTTCTGTTTCATCTCATCTTCTTTTTCCCATGTTTCTTCAGGTCCTTGCCTTGCATCCCACTTGACTCGTACTAGAGGGAACTCCATATTTCTTAATTTATTTACTCGTCATTACAAATTGAATGGGACGTTCCATAAAGTTCAACTTGTCATCGGTCCGGATTTCTTGCCAATACATCTTAAGTGACTCGTCTGCCAAACTTTTTCTTAGGTTGGACAGGTGAAACGTGTCATGTATTCCTTGTAATTCCTCTGGCAGTTCTAATTTATATGCTACGGGGTCAATTATTTTGATTATCTCAAATGGTCCAATATACCGTCGACTCAGTTTTTCCTTTCCTTCTTAAATCGAATGATGCCTTTCCAAAGCGAGATCTTAAATAGTACCATGTCACTTATATGGAATTCTAATGGTACTTTCTTTTGTTGCCATAATACTTTCTCTATTTCTCGCAACTTTTTATCTAGTCTCATATTTGTATGATCTTATTTGTAGTTACCTCAATAACCTCGGGACCTGCTAAGGGATGGCTATCGATTTCTTACTAACAAACGGATGATTGAAATCATCTAAACATATAATACCACAATATGGGCTGCCTCGATACTCTAAAGATAACTATTGTTATAAGCAAATCTATCAAGTGTAAATGTTCATTCCACTACCACCGAAGTCTAACGCATGTCCTAAGCATGTTTTCTAGGGTCTAATTTGTCGTTTCACTTTATCCATCAGTATATGGTTGTTATGTCATTCTTAAATTTACTCCTTAAAAAAATCTTGCCAGAATACTAATGTAAACGGCTACCTCTATCTACTATGATGGATATAGGTACTCCATGACGGTGACAATTTCCTTGACAAATTCTTTGTATATTTTCCATCTTATAAACTTCCCGTATTGCAGTCTTAGTTAACCAATCTAATATAACCCAAATGGCATCATGCCCAGACTTAGTTCCTGGAGGTTTAGTAATGAAATCCTATTGTTATCATCTTTCATATATCCATTCAGGGATATCGGTTTATACTAAATATCATGAAGGCTTTGGATGTTCTATTTAACTCGTAAGCAAGTCATGCATTCGTATATACACTAACTGATGGAGCATACTTATATCTATGTGATTCTTATGCCACTTTTCAACTGAGCCTTCTCCAATAGGTATTCATATCCATTGTATAATCTTAGTATTTGATTTTATCCCTTAGCAATTTAAGAATGGCATCGATATGTCTATGTTTCCTCTCTTGGAATAGATGAGAATATAATCTATGAAGGTGATTACTAAGTGAATGGGGTATGGTTCACAAGCTTGGTTTATAAGGTTCATAAATGTGTCTAGTGCATTAGTGAGGCCAAAAAAGCATCACTGGAAACTTGCAATGACCATACCTTGTCCTAAGGGCAGGCTTCCTGTCTCGCCTTCAACTAATGATATCCAGACCTTAAATCTATCTTTGACTTATAGAAGTAACTTGCACTTTGTGACTGATCAAACATATTATCCATTGGTAGTGGGTATCGATTCTTTATTTTGATCTTGTTTAGATCTCTATAATTAATCCACATTCTCACTTATCTATCTTTCTTTTAATAGAGAATAGGTGCTCCCCATGGCGACGTGCTAGGACGTATAGACCCTTTGTCCAATAATTCTTGTAATTGGTTTCTCAACTCTTTCATCTCAGTCGGAGCGAGGCGATATGGGGCTTTAGCGATAGGGTTGCTCCAGAATCAATTCAGTTCTAAATTCAATTTTCCTAGCAGATGGGAGTCCATGAAAATCTTTAGGGAATGCTTCAGGAAATTCGGATAGCTTCAGGATATTCGGATACTACAAGTATCTCTTCGAGTTTCATTTCTTCCTTAGTTTCCAAGGCATACACTAGATAGGCCAGATGGTCCTTCTAAATAAACTCAAATGCTTTTAGACTAGTGACAAAACTTATGGGTTTACTACGTTTTCCCCATGAATTATCAAAGATTTCCTCTGAGGGTCTCTATTTCGAATCTGCTTCTTATCACACAATATCTGAGCTTGAAACTTGGCTAACCAATCCAATCCATTCCTATTACTATGTCGAATTCTCCAAGTTTCATTGCTAACAAGTCCATCGATACCAACGTATCACTAATCCGGATAATAACATTTCTAATTTCTTCTTCCATCCCCTCTGCTAGCTCTACTATAAAGGGTTTATCTAACTTACAGAGAATCTAATTAATCAAAACTCTAAATTGCCCAAATATAAAACTTCTATCTAAACTAGTATCAGCATATAAGATCTTAAGAGGAATGTACCGTTATCATGCCAGGGTTCCTACGACCTCCTCAGTTGGTATGGAAAAAGCTTTCCTTCTTGCTCTATTAAGTCATTCCTTCCATTGTTTCTTAGGGTAATCTTCCTTAAAAAAACCCATGTCTCTCTCCACATTCAAAACACTTACGGGGCTTTCTATAGTCACGATGGGTGTGTCCAGGGTCTTATAATTTCTACTTACTAACTCATGACATGGATCGAAATGTTCTTTTATATTATCAGACACTGAGGTGGGGTCCACATTGCCTCTTAAAATCTCTATAAGTAGTTATCCTATTCTTCTGATGATTGTCCCAACTTTGAATGCATGAATAACAAACATAACTCTGTCCAATTGGAGGCAATTTACTTATTTCCAAAATAGTTTCCACTTTACTTAACTATACATGAAATTTGATGCCACCTTTCTTCCTATCGCAAGTATGAGGGTTACAAGAACTGAAGGTCTTGTGATTACAATCTGAAGATTTTCGTTTTCTAGGTTTAATTGGTTTAGAATCATCTGCATTCTCTTCCTCTCAAGGCTCTTCCTGTGATGTTGGTGTATATAAGGTGTTCCCATCGGATAAGACCGATCATCCTGTACTCTGAAGTTTTTGTCTTTGTATGTTAGGGAGGATTTCGCAATTCGGATGACTATTCGATCGATCAAGTTATCGCCTAATTTTACTAGTTTGGCATGAACAGCGGGGTCAACAGGTAGGCAAGGATAACAATTACTATTAATAGATGGTTTAGTCAACATTTTCTAGGTTTTCAAGAAAATACTACTTCAGTCTTTTACTCATATACAAGCAACTACAATAACTACTTCATGTAATATACATAGTGCAACACGTTTTTAATTATAGCACATAGACACACAAGTTTATTGCCCTCAATGGTTCCGTGACACCTGATGTCAATCTAGCACCCTCACCGGGACCATGACACCTTAAGTCAATCTGGCACCCTCACCGGGTCCATGACTTCTATTATGTCAATCTGGTACCCTCATAGGGCTTCAATGCCAACTTATTCTTGCTGAGGGATCTTATTTATGACTTCTACATTTAATAATGTCCAATTTTCAGCTTTTATCTCAGTTAACCCAGGTGGCTCCTGTCCTCTAAGTCTCAATCAATAATCAAACTATCTCACGAGGAGTACTAAACTTAGAGAATCATTAGGGTTTATATACTACAATTGTCACCATCTTTATTTCCAAACAACTCTACATCCTCAGTAGGTTCACATTCAAACTCAATGATCACTCTTATCTCAAAAGGTTATTTATATCATGCTTACATATAAAAATCAGGTCCTTTATCTACCAGGTATTCTTATCTGCAATAACTTATGTCAATATATAGATTTCCTAAGGCAAGCCTAATCTTGAAGGTTGAAGCCTAGGTATTCCTACCAAATACCTAATTCGCTAAAACCTTTGGCTCTGATACCAACTGTGACGCCCACACCCAGATAAGGATGCACCATACACAATTGATACCAACTTACAAAGGAAATACTTATTTTATTAATATAGACTGTAGGGTACAAAGGTTGGAAACTTAAAAAGTACAAAGCTTGATCAACTATTCTTAGCCGGAGATATACTTTCCCATTAAATCATACGAACTAGCACATCCTATTCCACCGGTCATATAGCTTTGAGTTAAACATGCCCAAGAACTAGTCATCACTACCTGCGACACATGCTTAAAACGACGTCAGACAATGCTGGTGAGTTCATGAATATATACAATTTACAAAACACATTCATTTATCATTCATGACTTGTACCCGCCCATGTCATTATAACCTTTACGCCACGCTGGCACCTACGCATGGGCCCCCGTGATGGTGTCACCCCTGTGACTTCCAACATCATACAGTCAATGCCCATCATACACAAGTGTAATACCGACAACTCCTGCCGTAGCAGCACGTATAAGGGACCACAGATATCGTGGGTATGTGTGATTAGATTATATACATGCGTACAACAGTCATGAGTGTAATATTAACAATTACCAGTGGACAAGCATGCTCACATTTGAAAACATTCATAGAACTCACCTGTTTAACACTTGCTATTCCAATCAGGTACTACCTCAGGTCCCGATACAATTACATCATCCTAGGTTAGGTAATGGTACACCTAACTAGTTATTATCATGGTTGGATATTGGTTAACACTGCCTTGTTTAAGCATGGGTGATCAGTCCATGCCTAACTAAGGCTAGACTATCCAATACCCACCCTTGTCAATAACTCTTAACGCTATTACTAATAATAATAATAAATGAACTAAATTAATATATGAGATAATACCTGATAACTATCTCTAACAAGTTGAGATAGAGTCCCTTATTCTTACTCCAAAGACAACTACTGGAAATACCCAAATGGATCGGGTTCCTTTTTAACTAAAGTGCTCTTAGTGATTTTTGCTTTTGAGAGTAATATTGAGGCTCGGCTATTTATAGATAGAAGGAAAGAAATATGCTTCTTGATGCTAATCTTCATACGGATACTTCATAAGGAAGTTCATGTATTTTACTACACGTAGAAGTAATTGACACACTATGTGTATGTCTTAAAACATGTATTCATGGCACATCATACACAGATGCACACCACGTGCACCTTTAGATTGTCTAGTAAATATTTATTATATTATTTAATATATTTATTTTATCTCAAAGCTTATCTTTATATATATACGTATATAATATTTTATAAAGGCATGAATAAAGTGTTGAAACAAATTCTCTACATTTTTTATATAAGTTTAATTAAAATAGAGTAGGGTCAAACATAATATCTTTTGTTAATTTAACTAAACGGTCTCTTATAATACTATTGGTTCGACTAGATTATTATATATCAAATAATCATACTATTCACGCCTATATCATATAATATACACGGCATAAATTTCATAAACATTTTTATTTTATTTGATCACAAAATGGGGTGTTACAGTTCACAAAAAAAAAAGGTTAAGAAATACAATGTATTTAGTTTTTTTTTTTAAACTTAAATATTATAAGTTATTGAAGTAATTAAGTAAGTGGTGGGTTTATTTGATTACAAACATGGTTGCCACCACAAACCAATTGAGGGTTTGTTTGCAAACATTTGAATTTTTTAATATTATTTCCACACTTGAGTTTGTTTGCGGGTGTGGATGGTTAAGGCGAGTTGTGTACTTGTAGTAGATCATGGTCTCTGGCGCCCGGTCTCTTTCAAATACGTTTCACTGTAATGTATAATGTAAAGTGCCATGACGTCACTTAGAATAAAAAAAAATTAACAAAGTACAAACATATAGTTACAACTTTATTTGTTAGCTCTGCTCATGGCTAATGAAGCGTTTGTTACCAAACTCGAGACATGATAGCTCTTAGATTACGCATGACACCAACGGTTAAAACATAATAATCTATTATCTAATTACACATGTATCATCCTTAAGACCTCAACAAATTGTGACAATTTGTTTGAGCATTGGCATAACAAAATGAACATAAGGATAAACTATTGGTAATAACATAAACATCCATCAACAAGCATATGAGAAAATGCCTCTTCCGACGCCAACACAGATCCCTACTTTGTTAACTTGTTCTCTACATTTTTCGGCACAAGTCATATTCTTGAATTGCAATCGCCACCCAAGGGCGGATTTTTAGCATGGTGGCAGGGGGTGCCCGTACTATCCCTCAACTTTGTCTTTTAAGTGTAACTTTTTTTTTCCATGTTTTATGTGTAAGATACTCTGATTAACAAACATTATGATACCCCTCAAACTTAAAAAGCCCACATTTAATTAAATTTAGAAAGCCAAATCTTCTAATTCATTTAATTAAAGCCAAATTTTAATTATAAGTCGTAATCATAAGCCCAATTTATTTAACTAAAAGCACAATTTTTGAAGCACAAACCCCAAACTAAAGTTTTATAAAATAAAATAAGTAATAATAAGCGGGGATTAAAAAAAAAAAGGATCGACAAACGTTGTTGCCTAATGCCTCCTCCCAAGAATAATGTATGGTAAAAACTAAAAAAATCTTTTTGATGTTTAGGTGCATGCAGATCCCAATTTCAATCTTTGAAAAACAATTTAGAAAGAAAACATGCGAGTGGAATTTTGGAAGCCGATTGTTGACAAGTTCAATAAAAAACTCTCTTTGGAAAGCCAAGTCATTATCCTTTGCGGGTACGCTTGTCAAGGCGGTTCTTGGTAGCGTTCCTTTGTTAAAATATAGGTATATTATTGTCACAAAATATTGTTACATAATATCTTATCTTATAAATGGTTTTATGGTTTTGTACATGTTGGCTTATTGGATGTATTGGAGAGTCCAATTGCTGGAAAGATGTTGATAGAGGCCAGGTTGATAAATGACGGTGATGTAAGCAACACAGTTTGTGTTTTAAGTCAAGGCCCATATGTCCACTTGTCCAGCTGGGTATTTTGATCGCAACTGTTTATTTGTGATCGATCCGTGTAGGGCTGTAAACAAACCAAACGTTTGGTGAACAGTTCATAAACTGTTCGGCGGGAAGTTCGTTTGTGTCCGTTTGTTTAATAAATGAACAAACACGAACAAAAAATTCCGTTTGATTAACTAAACAAACAAACATGAGCAAATGTCTCGTTCGTTCGATTGCGTTCGTGAACGTTCGGTAATGTGTTTGTTTACGTTCATTTATTTATATCCGTTCGGGTATGTTTGTTTATGTTGGATCACTAGTTAAAACTTAGGATAATTATGAACTTTTGAATTAGGAATATCATGTATTCATGCCTATGCCTAAGTAATTTTAGATAATTATGTCTAAGTTAGTACAATTTGACTTATCGACATTGTTTAGTAGATGTACTTTGTCTAACGGTTAATATTAACAATGTCTTTTAGTAAGTTGCATATTAAATGTTTGTTTTTGTTTGTTTGTTTGTGTTTAAGACCCGTGTTCACGAACAGTTCGCAAACAACTGAATTTTTTAACAAACAAACACAAACATAGAATTATGTTTGTTAGTGTGTTCGTGAACGGTTCGTTTGTCCAAGAAACCTTAACAAACAAACACGAACAAAGCCTTGTTCGTGTTCGTTTGGTTCGTTTACAGCCCTAGATCCGTGTGATCCCTGATCCAATTGTGCACGTCTCTCAAAGGTGTGCTTGTTGTGTAGAAGGTTTCGAGAATCAGTATAAAAGACCTCCTTATTCTTCTTTACACTATTTAGCTAGAGTCTTTGATATTTCGTCTCTGCTCAGTTTTCATCTGGTCTAACTATCCTCTGGTCTGAGCAAACATAATCTACTCATTCTTCCTCTAGTCTAGACTATCCTCTGGTCTGAGCAAACATCCTCTGCTCATTCTTCCTCTAGTCTAGACTATCCTCTAGTCTGAGCAAATATCCTCTGCTTATTCCTTTGTAATTACGACCTTGAGGATTGTTCATGCGTCGGTATTTAATCAAGATTTACATGTTTATTTAAAAAAGGACCATTGACCCGCTTACCCTTTCTTAACATGGTAACTGACCTTCAATTAAGGTGTCTTTAGATTTACTTACTGATTAATTTAATTGACCCATTATATTGTATTGTATGCATACTATCATGTTAGGGTCCACAAGGAATGAGTTTGATTATCTACTATTGCACATATGGGTTATAACAATTTCTCATCCTTGTTAAAATAACCTCTTGTGATTCCCAATTTGTGTTGTGTCTTACACCCTCCTAATCAAGCCTTGACTTGACGAAGTGTGCATCCATTCGAGCCACTCTATCGTTATGGCAATGTCTCGTGTCCATGGCCACATGTGCCACTTCTCGCAGCCATACTTGCCCGGTCTGAGTGACCCATGATACGAATTCACTTATGAATTATATGCCACTTGGAAATCACAATGGTATTTCAAATCCTACGACACTCCCATTGGTACGAATTCAAAGTAGGCATACATATCTATATAAAGTCATGGTAGTGACTTACCTTAGCTTGCGCCCCTTTTTGCTTCTAGACTAGCTTGGGATTTTTAAAATAGAGTCTATGAATATGCTCAACCAAAAGTAACAAAATCGATATTGGCATAATGTTGACCCTCGGTTTAGGTCCTTGTCTAACTAGTAGTTTACCCCATTAACCCGTTAGCCTAATTGGGAAAATGGCAACCTTCATCTACGGTCGTTTTCTATGAATTATGATTCTCGATTAAGCTTCTTTTGTGACACTCCAATGACTAGTTTTCAAATATACATACAAAGGTATAACTATTCATGTAAACATACTACGAAAATATTAAGATTTAAGCCATCGAGTGACTTACCTTATACGTGTTTCCTCTTTATCTCATTCCGAGACTCCTTGGCTATCCAAAGTCTCTTATATTCGCACCTAAGAGTTGAATGATCACTTAGGTTGTTAAAACCTAGTCTTTACTTGTCTACACGCATTTTGGTTGTGTTTTACCAATATACAAGTTTCATAAAATTTCTCTACACCCAAGTGAAATCGAGCTTCACTGAGGCGTTTTATCAAACACTTGGTAGGCATGATTTATCCACATAGATCCATTCCTATCTCAAATTCATCATTACTAGCATTCCAATAAACATCTAAATCATGGTTTATCATTGATATGCATAGCAAAATCTGGTATTTCATAGTTTAGAGGCGGTTCCTACCAATCCACCAAGAAACCAAATTCATTTTATAATATGAATTTACAATGATATAATCTTCACACAAGTATTTTGTTTAACACACACAAATTAACATGTATTATGGTTTCCTCATACTAGAGTAGCCTTTAAAAGCCTTTTATTCACGTTTTTGGAGTAACCCTATTTTTCACCCATCTCAAGTATACATAAAATCACTAAATCAAGCCAAATAAAAGTTACCTTGGTGTGTATTATGCTTGGATGATTCGATTTAGGGCTAATGCAAGCAAAACCCATTTGATTTGGCCTTGATTCAAGCTTGTTCTTGAGTTTGAGCTTAAGTGTGTATTTTGGTGTGTGTATGGATCGATTTCCAGGAGGTTCTTGTATGTGTTTTCTTTTTCTTTTTATAAGTATTTAACTAACTCAAGTTTGGTTATTTGGCAAGCATAGCTCCTCCTATCTTTTGTCAAGTATTTTCTAGTTAACAGCCCCGTGTGCTTATATTATCATAAAATACGGTTTAGAAATTTTGGGGTGTTACAAAAACTAAATTTTTAATAAAGGATTGGTGAACTAATGTACTTCTTAGGAATAGAAGTCATTAGGTCTGACCAAGGATTATGTTTAACATAGAGAAAATATTGCATTGAATTATTGAGTGAATATGGTATGACAGGATGTAAACTGTTAGTAATCCAATAGAACAAAACCACGTGTTAAACAATATGTTGACAAGTGACAATAACCCTCTTGAAAATATTACTGGTTATCAAAAACTTGTTGGAAAGTTAATTTATTTATCACAAATGAAACCTGATATATCCTATACTGTGCATTTTTTAAGTCAGTACATGTATAAACCAAGTACTTGTCACTTCAAAATTGCTATGAGATTATTGAGATATCTTAAAAATGCTCCTGTAAAAGGAATTATGTTTTCAAAATCAAAGGCTTCGAAACTTGTAGCCTTTGCTGATTCTAACTGGGGTAAATGCATTGAGACCCGAAGATCAGTCACTAGTTTCTGTGTTTTCTTAGGTAACAATTTGATTACTTGGAAAAGTAAGAAACAGTCAGTTGTTTGTGTGCAGCCTCGTGTGAGGTAATTTGGTTGAAAGATTTGTTGACTGAATTTGGTGTTTTAATTCAGACTCCAGTTGAGTTGTTTTGTGACAATAGTGTTGCTATTGCCATTGCAGCAAACCCAGTATTTCATGACAAAAAGAAAAAAAAAATCATTTTGGCATTGATTTATATTTTCTAATGGATTTGGTAACTGGGGGGATGATAAAAATAGTTAAAATAGAGTCACAAAATCAATTGGCTAATGTTTTTACAAAAATGATTGCTTGTTTATCAACATGAGGATCTTTGTACTCAGCTGCAGCTGTTTGACCCATTCAGGTAATTAAATTAAGGGGGGGGGGGGGTTAAATATAGGTATATTATTGTCACATAATATTGTCACATAATATCTTATTTTATAAATGGTTTTATGGTTTTGTACATGTTGGCTTATTGGATTTATTAGAGATCCTAATTGCTGGAAAGATGTTGATAGAGCCCAGGTTGATAAATGATGGTGATGTAAGCAGCCCGGTTCATGTTTTAAGTTAAGGCCCATCTTTCCACTTGCCCAGGTGGGTATTTTGATCTCAACCATTTAATTGTGATCGATTCGTGTGATCTCCGATCCAATGGTGCACGTCTCTCCAAAGTGTGCTTGTTGTGTAGATGGTTCTGAGGACCAATATAAAGACCTCCTTATTCTTCTTTACACTGTTTAGCCAGAGTCTTTGATATTTCATTTCTTTGCTTTCTTTCTCTCATAACTTAGAGCGATTAGGGTTTCTGTATTCACCTGCACTTATTCATCTCGATTAAGTGCTAAGGTAAATAGAAGTCTTGTCTAGTTCTTTTAGATTATTGTGATGATTATCTCATATTTGTTTAGAGGTTTTGTATTCTGGTTTTCAGTGTTTGTAATAGATTTTGTGTTTAAAGTTCTTAATAAATCTTTTACAATTTTTGATTGATCTTTTGATCTCTGGATTAATGCCATTTGACATCCTTCATATAACCTTTCTTTGTTTCAAGCACCTACGGCGGTGGTGAAGACGTTAGAGGCTATTAGACGTGATTTTCTTTGGGGATAAATGGTGAGAGATGCAAACTTAGATGGGTGAAGTGGGACAAGATTGTCAAACCAAAGCCGCTAGGGGGGTTGGGTGTCGGGAGTATAGAAGATTTCAACTTGGCTATGCTTGCTACATGGTGGTGGCAGTACAAAAATGAGTCTTCTAATATTTGGGTTGAGGTGATCAAAGCTTTTCATTTTTCGGTTATAAACAAGCATGCGGTTCCTTTTAAAAAAATCTTCTATAGGGACGTGGAAGGACATTGGCAATGTGGAGGGAAGACTTCTTTTAAAAGCTATTGATTTAAAGACTAAATTTTTAGTTAAAGTGGGTAATGGAGCCAAAGCAATGTTTTGGTCTAACAAATGGTGCACCAATGAGAGCTTCATGGAATTATTTCCACAACTGAACAACTTGTCCACTAATAAATATGGCAAAGTGGGGGAATTTTTTGTTTGTGCGGGCCCAATAAAGGTTGAAGGTGGGACTTTATTTCTCCTCCTTCGACAAATGAGGAGCTTTCCCAATTTGCTACTGCCTCAGCCATTTTGTGTGGTATTATATTGCCTGGTGGGCAAGATTTTTGGGCCTGGGTGACAGTTTTTTCGGTCAAAGTTATTAGGAACTTGCTTCCATCTCTCTGGGCAGCCTTCGGTGTCGGAATTTTGGTGGAATTCGTGGGCACCTCTAAAAGCTAATTATCATCTTTGGAGAGCTTTATTGGGTAGGGTGGCTACGAAGAAGGAGTTAATGGTCCGCCGCGTTTCGTTAGCGAACTCATTTTGCAACAAATGTTGTATCGAGGATGAAGACACGAATCCTTTTTTCTCAAATGTCTTTGGGCTAGATCTACTTGGTGGTCCATTTTGGTTTGGTTAAAATTCCCATGGCCCACGGGATCATTTTCTTTGGAAGAGTGAATTGCATTTAAAGAAGGTTCCGGGCTCGATGAAATGGAGAAAGATAGTGTATACGGTCATTTTGGCTACTTGCTGACATCTTTGGTTGGCTAGGAATGCTATGGTTTTCGTTAGAAACTTCATCCCGGTGCAAGCGTTGGTGGACTTAATAAAGGAAGACACATTTTTTGGATCTCCCACTGGGCAAAGATTCGAAACCTCTCTTGGGCCAGTTGGATGAATTTTGATGTTGCTTGTTTCGTGTAACTTTGTTTCTGTTTTAGAGTTTTTTTGGTGTTTGTAATTTCCAACTTTTTGCTAGCTTTTTATAAATTAAAAGTGATTGTCTATAAAAGGAAAAAAAGAAAACATTAAATGTTATAATGGTTGGTGCTTTTGACTAACTTAAATCATGCCTGAGATGCCAAGAAAAATGAAAATGATGTTAAATAAGGTACTTGTTGCCATAACTAATATTTGGCATTTTTGTTTCAATTCTCTTGCTTTGTTTAGGAAATCGATGAGGTAGGATTAATGGTGGTGTTGAGTTGTGTGAGGCGTACTTTATAAACAAGCAATTTGATCATATCATAATTTGATACTTCCTTGAGAGGTAATACTCACGTCTAAGTTTAACGGAGATGAGACCGGTTATGTTTGTGAGATTATTCATAGCCTTGGAGGCTGCCCATATTCAGGTATTGGTAGTTTTGGATATGGTCATGATATGTGACATAAATTTTGTAAAAGCGTAAAGTCAATGGTTCGAATTAAGCTCTCATACTCAGTTAATCCAATCTATAGCAAAGCTAAGGTAGGGTCTGAGGAGGGTAAGATGTAGAGAGGTTGCTTCCAGTGAGACCCCCGACTCGATGTGGTTTGGTATCAAGCCTTGGACATAAGGCACAGAACACTTAGCAATCGGGACAAACCCGATCGGTGCATGTATCCCTTTGTCTTTTGGCTATCCACGCCACCACATGATGCATGATTAACCGTCCGTCATTTTTAACGTTATTTTCACGAAATTAGTAAAATAACATAAAAAAAGTAGAACTTGAAATGGGTATTGTTTATTACCATGACTAACATTCTACCATATTAAACCTATTTAAAACTTGCATACTACTACTGGTACCAAATGTTCAACACTGTCAAACTATGTATACTTGCAAAACAGTCAGTATACAGCCACAAACAGCTTCTTACAATATTGATGGATGCTAATTACAAAATCTTCTTCTTCATTAGCACACAGACCGACATGTTGCTCATTATGAATCACCAAACCGCTGCTTGAAATATGCAAGCAGTTGTGCCTTTGGAGGTATTATTCTTGGTGGCAACAAGTCCTTCACAACTTCAACTTTAACAAAGTTATTAGCCCATTCGGTTATTCTTGGAAACTTTTCTTTCGTGACAAACTTTATTTCAGTACCTTCTTCAAGCATTCCAAGCCAATATGCTATGAAACTAGCAGCAATATCAGTCAAATTAATATTGTCACCTCCAAAGAACTTGTTACCTTTGACCGCGAGTTCATTTTCTAGTACTTGTAGCTGGTCACAAGCGTTTGCAATCGCCTGCTCTGCTCCATTGTTGCCAAAAACCTTGCACAACGCAGGAATACACTGGAGAAACATGCTCAAATGAAATCAAATCATTCATAAAAATTGCACAAACAGAAAAAAAAATATAACATAAATGTTAATATTATGTCACACTTTTTCGTCCTTTTTTCTAATAGGCGTTAGAACTGTCTATTAATTACAGTCACGTGCCTTGCACAAGAGGACAGTTTAGATATTTTCTTAGTTTAAAGACGAAAAGTGAAATTTATGTTATTTTCTTATTGTAAAACATTACTATAAAACTATAGACAACAATATTATTACCGTAGAATCTATGAATTTTGCCCAAAACCGAACAAGAGACTTTTCGTAAGGATCCTGAGGCAAAATCAGAAACCCTTTCCAGACATCATCGATGTACTCAACGATAACAAGAGACTGGGGTATCGGATTCCCGTTATGTAGAAGCACTGGAACTTCCTTATGAACAGGATTATAGTTGAGAAGGTCAACACTCTTGTTTTTCAGATTTTCTTCAACGGTTTTGTAGTTGATTCCCTTGAGATTCAAAGCAAGTTGCACTCTAAAAACGAACGGGCTTCCTGCAGTGGTGTACAACTTCACTTCATCATGATTCACCATGGTTCAATGATATTAGTCGGTCTCCAACAATACTTTCTTTCAAGTTTTGTGGGCTTTAAAACAGGAATAATATCATATATTTATACATTTTAACGTACGTAATGAATGACTTCATTTCATAGTCTTACCAACTTTTTTTTTTTATTATTACTTTGACCATTTCCAACCCATTTTTCATCCATGTGCCCATCCACATCGTTAAAACCAAGGAAATCAATCATTATTTTTAGGGTTTTAGGTTAAATTATAAAGACGATGATAAAGAATGAGATGTAAATAATGTTAGGGGCGAAGCATAGTGGAGGCATAGGGGTGCCCGGCCCCCTTTTTTGACGCAATGGTGAATATTTTGCGATTTTCATAGGTAATGTTTATATGAATTGAGTCCAGCCCCCACCAATTTAATCTTCCGGCCCTTACCGATCAGAAAAAAATGAGTCCGGCCCCAGCCGATTCGATCTCCAAGCTTTGCCATGTTACACACCTTTTAATCTTAAATTTGCATATTTGTCCACCTAGTTTGATCCGACGTGGCATCCTAGGTAGCAAAATGATCCTACGTGGCATGCCACGTCAGCACCACACTAACGGAGTTAGACCTCCGTTAGTTTGGGTCCATTATATTCCAATATGTTGAAAGTTGGGACCACTATTGGTAATTTTTGTAGTTGTGACTGTTATTGGCCAATAGTCAACAGTTGGGATTATTTATTTTCATTATTCCTAAATAAAAATGATATGACTTTTGTAAAGTAGTATTGGATATAAATAATAATAACTATTAACAATTAGCTCTCATATGTCCTAACTAACGAAATATGTGATATCGGTCTCACCTTTTAACATATTGTCCATAAACGGACCATGACTAATATATTGTCGACTTTTTAACAGTTAGTTGTTGTCCGTCACCATCCTAAACTGATATGGCATGCTTGCGTGTCAAATTCTCTCTTAGTATTTTGTTAGTTATGGTCCGTTAATAGACAATATATTAAAAGGTGGGACCACTGCCACACATTTTATTAGTTGAGACTGATAGTGGCTAGTAGACAATATATTCATGGTTGTGACCTTAACACCCTCACACTTTTAAAATAACTAGTGGGTTTACCCGCGCGTTGCAGCGGGATCCACAAATTGGTTGCAATGCAAGATTATGATAATGTATAAAACACGCTACTGCAAAAAAAATTCCCCAATTTCGAAAAAAACTGGAAAACAAACATCAATTGAAGTCAGCACTGCTGCCAAAAAAAATCCCTAATTTCGAAGAGCACAGTCATCGCATCGCAAGAGAGTTGCTAAACCCCTAGTTTAAACATACACACACAAACACAAAATGTAAAACAACAGTATTAGTTCATGCCTAAAAAACCAAAATAAAAATATGAGGGTATTTATCAACAGGGCATTTGGTCTAGTGGTATGATTCTCGCTTTGGGTGCGAGAGGTCCTGAGTTCGATTCTCAGAATGCCCCTTTTTTAAGGCATTCTACTTAACTTAAGTGTATACTTAAATTCCCCTACTTTTGCTGATAGGAATGAGCTAGTGAGAGAGGGGTATAATAGGAAAGTTCTAGAATATGATGGTGTTAGTATAAATAGTGTTGTAATAAGCTAGTAAGGATAGGATTGAGTTTGTTAGTATTGAGTAAGGCTCCTGCTTGAAGCAGTGAGAGAGGGCATAGCCCTGGGACCACTTGTAATTTCCTTTTCCCGCCAAATTCCATAATAATATTTTCCCGCCAATTCTCGTATCCTCTTCTCCTAAATCAGATCCAAACATATAATATCAGTCTCAAACTCTATCATTGGTCCGACATGCCCTTGACCTGCCGTTTAATCCTTTGTTCTTCAAATGGAAACTTGTTCCTCTGCTCGATTGGATCTCTAGGAGACTCAGATCAAACAGCTTCAGAAAGATGTGGCGGAGATCCGCAACACTTTGCAATCACTGGATGAAGATCGGATTGAATCCAGTGAGTTTCGGAAGGTTGTTCTAGGCTGGATGCAGCAGTAGGAGAAGAAGTATGTTGCTGGTTCATCTGGATCTGGATTCTCAGGTACTGTTTTCTCTTCTTCTGGACCTTCGGTTGGTGCTGATAATCCTCCTTCTGGCCTTCCTTGGGATGTGAAGAAGGTGAAACTTCCAGAGTTTTGTGGACTCGATCCTCAGGGATGGATTCACAACGTAACTCTATTTTTTGATATTAACAATACTCCAGATCAATTGCGTCTTCATTTGGCGCAATTGAGTATGGTAGGGGTAGCGCAACACTGGTTTACCATCATCACTCAGCTTCGTGATTCTCTAACCTGGAGTGACTTCAAATTGGAATTACTACAACGATTCAGTGGTTTCGCAACTCATAATCCAGATCGCTCTTCAGATTCTATTTCTCATCGTTCTTCAGGTTCTATTTCTCCATCTCCATCTCTATTAGCTGAATTAGAGGCGCTCGTTTCTCGATCTGAAGCATGTTTGAATGGTACTGGACACTTGATGTCGACTAGTCATACAGATTCACGTTCTTCGGTTTATGGTTCTAAATTGCCGACTCCACCTCAATTGAAGGCTATAATTTCCAGATCTAAAGCAAATGCACTTGACCATGGTCGTTTGATGTTGCATAGCGCTAATGAGTCCATTCTCACTCCAGTTGCTAGTCACCTTAGCAGTTTTGTGGAATTCCTCGGGCCTGCATTCGTTTCTCAGCAGCTTCTTACGTTCACCGTGCTTCAACACCAATTTCCCCTGCTCATGGTGGTATCTATGTTTAAAATCGGGGATAGACGACTTGGATGGAAGGGCGGTACGATTTCCTTTGTCTCGACTCCGGATACCATAGTTTCATGGTTGGTACACGACTGCATGTCATGTCGCTGAGGGTTTTGTGGGAACATATCATTCGTGGGTAGTGCCTGAGCCGGGTCGACCCCCTGACAATGCTTTCAAGGGAACCTCTGTTTGGTTGTTGAATTTTTTTTGTTCGTTCCCAGTCTTGAGGGCAAGACTGTTTGAAGGGCAGAGTAATGATAGTGTAACACCCCAACCGATGGCGGAATCATCGAGGTGTCACGTAGTGACGATTGTTCAAAAGCACATGGTACTAAAATGTAAATATATTATTGAATAATTTAAATTGTCTTACATAGATGAAATAGGAAAAATACAAAAGTCTGAACGAAACATGAAAATTGAAATAACTTATTAAAAGCAAGCACTAAAATCCAATGCTATGGAACTAAGATCAAACTGCATCTGAAATATGTACAAAATAGGTTTTGTCAACATATGAAATGTTGGTGAGCATTCCTAGATTTAATACATATAGTAAGTTGGAAAATGTTATACAATTCAAGTGCAAAGCTACAGTGCAATTATGTAAACTATGTATCATACAAATGAGCGAAATCAATCCTGTGACTGTATAATGTACTAAATGAACGGCGGTGTACTTATCCAATAAATGGATAAAAACTTAACAATGACCACGGATTCTCCGATGAAAAAGGGGGAGAATCAACCTAGGCGGGTTGTCAATCCAATAGCGATATCCAATGTTAAGGTCGGCTTGTACAATGTTAATGATTTCACTAAGTACAAATGTATTCTACTTGTAATGTCTAAGCATAAAGCACGTTTATAAGCAAATGCACATAGTACTAAAATTGTATTGTAAAAATGTGAACTTGTATTTGTAATTTGTATAAGTGTACATGTAACACTCCAAAAATGAATAAAAGCAAAACGGGGATAGGAAGTACTCACTTTCGCCAAATGACTAGATGACTAAGCGAGCTTGAAAATGCGAGCAATCCAAAGATTCAACAACGAAACTAGTCCAATTTAGAAGAAAAGAAACCGAATAGGAAAAATATCAAGCTTCCAATTCGCCAATTACAAGAACTTATAATCAAAGCTTCAAATGTAGAAGTAATATACTTTAGAAGAAAGGTATGAGGGAGAATTTAATCGAATTGAAACAATCGATCTAGAGGTGCAAAGTGTAATGGGTCATAGATGGGTTTTTATACTAGTTTTGGATTCAATTAGGCTTTAAAATTGGTCAACACAATAAAGTAAGGTTTTAAGATGAATTGACTATTTGACTAGGACTTTGACTAGGAATTTGACTAGGATTTTGACTAGGAATTTGACTAGGAATTTGACTAGGACTTTGACTAGGAATTTGACCGGGACTTTAACTGTTAGACTGTCTCCGCGGACCGCGAGAGCTAAAAAAAATATTTTTTCTAATTTAATCAATTTTAAGTTATAGACTTGTTTCCTTCTAGTTCTAAGTTGTTTTAGTACCGAAAATTAAGGGCTTTGAGTATCAAGGTCTGAAACATACGTGCTCGGGTGTAGATGTGAGTATAAGACGTACATACTTTTACTTATAAAAATTATAAGTTTTTTTAAATTGTGAATTTTGGTCCTATTAAAATACGAGGGTTAAAAATGAAAATTTTGAAATAGTTGAGGAACCAATTATGCACATTTATGAAAAGTGAAGGGTGCAGGTTGTCACAGTCTCCCCTACTTTAGGAAATTTCGTCCCGAAATTACTTTCAAGTGAAGGTTTCCATGAAACAAAAGACATTTGTAAAAAGGCAAGTAGATTTTAAGAAATGCATCAGCCATGATTTGACAAAGTTTGAAGTAGTTGTTTAATACCCAAAATAAGAGTTTGAAAATCCTTAAAGTTTGACCCAAGGTTAGAGAATTAAGAGTTTATACTGAGCATGGTTTGGGAAAAGTATGTAACTGGTGAGGGCAGGGCAGTGTTATAGTGGCTTCCCTTACTTTAGAGAAGTTTCTGACTGAACTTTATTAAGGACATGCAACAGGATTTCGAGTAACAAAGAGTGTAAGAGTATAGAAAGTTTGTGTTTTCTGTGTGGATGGTCTAGAGAAAGACTCTAGGAAGTCGAATTGAAGCTCGTGTAAGAACATTCTTATCGAAAATGCTAGCTATTAGTCAACGATCTAATAAAGAGATAGTAATGGGTAGGTTCTTGGTCAGACTCCTAGTCTGCTCCCGCAGTATCGCTCGTGCTTATATATAGGGTGTACCGCAGCTAACCCACCACACTACTGATACTTTGGACTCGTACTGATTGTCTACCAATAGCCTAAGTAGAATCACACACCACCCCATGTACCTGTAAATCCATGATTGCGTTCCGGACCGTAATCATCGATTTACCTTACACTAGGGTGCTATGCTTTTCCATAACACTAACATAAGTAATACAAGAAACAATGCGTGCAACCAAAATGTGTTAAGTAGTAGATACTGCTTAAGTATAAGATGCGGTTAAAGGTTCTTCCCCTTTCAGGTTCACCCTTATCCGTAATGAGATTAATTTGTAAGTATAAGACATGATTAGGGGTTCTTCACCTTCCGGGTTCATCTTTAACCGGTAAATTTTCTGTTCACATCATTGGGCTCTAAACAATCATATCGATAAACTCTGAGGATTACACTGTTCCCCTCGGGTTAGAGGAATACTCTGAACCGAGTCATACATGGGAACTGGCTTAGATCTAATACGAGCTATCAATTAGTATGTTCGTTGGCCATGATGATGAACAAAATAATGTAAAGTATAACAGGGTTTTGCTCACAACAAAACAAAAAAATATGCATACCAAATATGCGTTCATGTAAGTATATAAGTATAGCATAAAATTTCGATTGAAAGAATAGCATAACGTAAATCGAGTAAATGAAAGTAACCGAGTTAAATTAATGCTCAAAAATAGTGTTGTAAGAATAACTACTAATAACTAGTGCGAGAATAGTTGCGAATAACGCGTGAAAATAACTACTAACAAAAGAATAATACAAAAATAATAAGATTATGTACGAACGTAACTATAAATAGAATGGTGTAAAAAAAATAATGAAATTTACTGTAAATGAAAGTGCGCAGAACAGACGTATAGTCTACTGATATGAGGATAACTTTTTGGAAACCAAAGAATGTTTTAAGTTCAAAACATGTTCACTTAAAAAGATTTCGTAGGTACACATTTTCATGTGTTTACGAGAAGTCGAGTTTGAAAAGTGTTATAAGGTATATTATTGGTTGCAAATTCCTCCCGAAAACATATATTGGATACGTTATATGAAAACATGCAGATTTACATTTGATTTGTAAAATATGCAATGCAAGTTTATAAAATGCAAGATGAAGCCATTTCATGAAGTGTGTGTAAATCTAATGTGTCTCGAAAGACCAAGATTTAAAATGATGTGAAGGTTGTGAATGATCCCAGATGCCTTGACGAATTTTGGAAAATAAAATTTTCTGTATTTAGACATTTCTTTAACTTGTGGGTTGAAAAGTCGGAAATTTTTAATTGTTATGAAATGTTGAGAAAATCGAAGTGTTACCCGTTAAGACTGGGTAAACTTGAAACCTTTTAAATTTTCAAACTTTTACGAAATTTATACATTGAAAGATCATTTATTTGCAGGATCATTAAGGCATCTCTTTGGGCTCATAGCGGGCTATTTGTTTCAAGGCACAAGGTGTGAAAAGTGTGTTCTAATTTGGCGAATAGGCTTTGTGAAAAGATTTATAGAATAAGTTATCAAATTAATCATTTTAGAGAGTTGTGTAATAGTGCGTATCATGTAGGTAGACATTTATGTATGAGTTTAGTCTGACTAAGAAATGCTAACTAATGGTAGTTGACTATGGCTTAGACGACTGGGTGTGGCTATATTAGTATTAGATATATCATAATATATTGTCTTGAAAGTATTGTGGCTGTATAAACGGATACAAAAGGCATGATTTAAGGATATACTGTGACTTCGATCAAGTAAGTTTGTAAACATGAAGGTATAAAACAGGTTGAAATAATAAGTTTGGAAAAACCATGTTCATTTTTAACTGTATGATGACGCAACATTCCTAAAATCAGGATGTGATCAAAGTTAAACATAGCGTTTAAAACTTAAGTCGTGGGTAAAAATGTTTTAACGCAAAACGAGTAATACCTTATAGTGTAAAAATCATGAGCATAAGTGAAATAGTGTAAGCTTTAATGCGATAATATATCGAACAAAAGTTTTAGTAATGATGATAAGGGATTCAAAAGCGAATGATCAATGAATAATGGCATATGAAACATCAAGTGATTAAATGGAATCTTCAAATGATAAACAAACATAAATATCAATGATATAAAACATTGGAATTGTTTCCATAAGAAACTTTGACCAACTCAAGTATTAGAAATTTCCTAGTGACTTGTGGGGGGCGTACTTTAGCCTATAAGTGAATGCTCATCCCAAGAGTTCCCAGGTAGGTATACAGGTGCCTCGTCTGATTGGCATTTATACGAAATACCAGGCCTAGACAGAAAACTCAGGATACAGGCGCTCACCCATCCAGATTGCACGTGCCCCATCAATAGTGAATTCCAAAACTTTAGCGAGATTAAAAACGAGATGCAAAAATAGATCCTTGAGAATTGAATTTCACTCCTAACTCAAAGATGTATTTCAAAATTGAAAATGATTGTGGAATGAAACCAATCACTAAGTTAAGGATATCACTCCCAGCTTAGTGGTTAAGTTCCTTTTTGAAAGAAATATTCTTTGAGGTGTGGATGTCACTCCTATCTCAAAAATATATTCCTAAGATAAATAACATATAGAGGAGTGAAACTAATCACTAAGTTATGGATGTCACTCCTAACTTGGTGATATCGTTTCGTTTGTGAAATACGAGTATCTTCTTCTTTAAACAACACACCGAAAGAATAACGAGAAAGAATCATAGTGAAAATATCTTGAAAGAAAATAATAGGATAAAGAGAAATAAACACGAGAGGACATGTAAATGTAAGCTTAGTTATAGACTAGGCTAAAATGCATTCTAATAACCTAATTCCCTATAACCATGGCTCTGATACCAATCTGTAACACCCCAACCGATGGCGGAATCATCGAGGTGTCACGTAGTGACGATTGTTCAAAAGCACATGGTACTGAAATGTAAATATATTATTGAATAATTTAAATTGTCTTACATAGATGAAATAGGAAAAATACAAAAGTCTGAACGAAACATGAAAATTGAAATAACTTATTAAAAGCAAGCACTAAAATCCAATGCTATGGAACTAAGATCAAACTGCACCTGAAATGTGTACAAAATAGGTTTTGTCAACATATGAAATGTTGGTGAGCATTCCTAGATTTAATACATATAGTAAGTTGGAAAATGTTATACAATTCAAGTGCAAAGCTACAGTGCAATTATGTAAACTATGTATCATACAAATGAGCGAAATCAATCCTGTGACTGTATAATGTACTAAATGAACGGCGGTGTACTTATCCAATAAATGGATAAAAACTTAACAATGACCACGGATTCTCCGATGAAAAAGGGGGAGAATCAACCTAGGCGGGTTGTCAATCCAATAGCGCTATCCAATGTTAAGGTCGGCTTGTACAATGTTAATGATTTCACTAAGTACAAATGTATTCTACATGTAATGTCTAAGCATAAAGCACGTTTGTAAGCAAATGCACATAGTACTAGAATTGTATTGTAAAAATGTGAACTTGTATTTGTAATTTGTATAAGTGTACATGTAACACCCCAAAAATGAATAAAAGCAAAAAGGGGATAGGAAGTACTCACTTTCGCCAAATGACTAGATGACTAAGCGAGCTTGAAAATGCGAGCAATCCAAAGATTCAACAACGAAACTAGTACAATTTAGAAGAAAAGAAACCGAATAGGAAAAATATCAAGCTTCCAATTCGCCAATTACAAGAACTTATAATCAAAGCTTCAAATGTAGACGTAATATACTTTAGAAGAAAGGTATGAGGGAGAATTTAATCGAATTGAAACAATCGATCTAGAGGTGCAAAGTGTAATGGGTCATAGATGGGTTTTTATACTAGTTTTGGATTCAATTAGGCTTTAAAATTGGTCAACACAATAAAGTAAAGTTTTAAGATGAATTGACTATTTGACTAGGACTTTGACTAGGAATTTGACTAGGACTTTGACTAGGAATTTGACTAGGAATTTGACTAGGACTTTGACTAGGAATTTGACTAGGACTTTGACCGGGACTTTAACTGTTAGACTGTCTCCGCGGACCGCGAGAGCTAAAAAAATATTTTTTCTAATTTAATCAATTTTAAGTTATAGACTTGTTTCCTTCTAGTTCTAAGTTGTTTTAGTACCGAAAATTAAGGGCTTTGAGTATCAAGGTCTGAAACATACGTGCTCGGGTGTAGATGTGAGTATAAAACGTACATACTTTTACTTATAAAAATTATAAGTTTTTTTAAATTGTGAATTTTGGTCCTATTAAAATACGAGGGTTAAAAATGAAAATTTTGAAATAGTTGAGGAACCAATTATGCACATTTATGAAAAGTGAAGGGTGCAGGTTGTCACAGATAGGAATGAGCTAGTGAGAGAGGGGTATAATAGGAAAGTTCTAGAATATGATGGTGTTAGTATAAATAGTGATGTAATAAGCTAGTAAGGATAGGATTGAGTTTGTTAGTATTGAGTAAGGCTCCTGCTTGAAGCAGTGAGAGAGGGCATAGCCCTGGGACCACTTGTAATTTCCTTTTCCCGCCAAATTCCATAATAATATTTTCCCGCCAATTCTCTTATCCTCTTCTCCTAAATCAGATCCAAACATATAATATCAGTCTCAAACTCTATCATTGGTCCGACATGCCCTTGACCTGCCGTTTAATCCTTTGTTCTTCAAATGGAAACCTGTTCCTCTACTCGATTGGATCTCTAGGAGACTCAGATCAAACAGCTTCAGAAAGATGTGGCGGAGATCCGCAACACTTTGCAATCACTGGATGAAGATCGGATTGAATCCAGTGAGTTTCGGAAGGTTGTTCTAGGCTGGATGCAGCAGTAGGAGAAGAAGTATGTTGCTGGTTCATCTGGATCTAGATTCTCAGGTACTGTTTTCTCTTCTTCTGGACCTTCGGTTGGTGCTGATAATCCTCCTTCTGGCCTTCCTTGGGATGTGAAGAAGGTGAAACTTCCAGAGTTTTATGGACTCGATCCTCAGGGATGGATTCACAACGTAACTCTATTTTTTGATATTAACAATACTCCAGATCAATTGCGTCTTCATTTGGCGCAATTGAGTATGGTAGGGGTAGCGCAACACTGGTTTACCATCATCACTCAGCTTCGTGATTCTCTAACCTGGAGTGACTTCAAATTGGAATTACTACAACGATTCAGTGGTTTCGCAACTCATAATCCAGATGGCTCTTCAGATTCTATTTCTCATCGTTCTTCAGGTTCTATTTCTCCATCTCCATCTCTATTAGCTGAATTAGAGGCGCTCGTTTCTCGATCTGAAGCATGTTTGAATGGTACTGGACACTTGATGTCGACTAGTCATACAGATTCACGTTCTTCGGTTTAAGGTTCTAAATTGCCGACTCCACCTCAATTGAAGGCTATAATTTCCAGATCTGAAGCAAATGCACTTGACCATGGTCGTTTGATGTTCCATAGCGCTAGTGAGTCCATTCTCACTCCAGTTGCTAGTCACCTTAGCAGTTTTGTGGAATTCCTTGGGCCTACATTCGTTTCTCAGCAGCTTCATACGTTCACCGTGCTTCAACACCAATTTCCCCTGCTCATGGTGGTATCTATGTTTAAAATCAGGGATAGACGACTTGGATGGAAGGGCGGTACGATTTCCTTTGTCTCGACTCCGGATACCATAGTTTCATGGTTGGTACACGACTGCATGTCATGTTGCTGAGGGTTTTGTGGGATCATATCATTCGTGGGTAGTGCCTGAGCCGGGTCGACCTCATGACAATGCTTTCAAGGGAACCTCTGTTTGGTTGTTGAATTTTTTTTGTTCGTTCCCAGTCTTGAGGGCAAGACTGTTTTGAAGGGCAGAGTAATGATAGGAATAAGCTAGTGAGAGAGGGGTATAATAGGAAAGTTCTAGAATATGATGGTGTTAGTATAAATAGTGATGTAATAAGCTAGTAAGGATAGGATTGAGTTTGTTAGTATTGAGTAAGGCTCCTGCTTGAAGCAGTGAGAGAGGGCATAGCCCTGGGACCACTTGTAATTTCCTTTTCCCGCCAAATTCCATAATAATATTTTCCCGCCAATTCTCTTATCCTCTTCTCCTAAATCAGATCTAAACATATAATATCAGTCTCAAACTCTATCATTGGTCCGAATGATAGAGTTTGAGACTGATATTATATGTTTAGATCTGATTTATAAATGGAATTGGCGGGAAAATATTATTATGGAATTTGGCGGGAAAAGGAAATTACAAGTGGTCCCAGGGCTATGCCCTCTCTCACTGCTTCAAGCAGGAGCCTTACTCAATACTAACAAACTCAATTCTATCCTTACTAGCTTATTACATCACTATTTATACTAACACCATCATATTCTAGAACTTTCCTATTATACCCCTCTCTCACTAGCTCATTCCTATCATTTGCACTTTAATATTCTAGTACAGATATCATTTAAAGTTAACTCTGACTTAAAAAAAACAAAACAAAACAAAACTACCTATTATATGATCTCATATGCTACAAACATGTGCTTCTGAATCTGAAAAGATTCTCTCAATAAACTCTCAGGACAATCATATGTAACTTCCTACCTGATTAGGCAAATTTAACTTCATTAATTTTTGCCAAGATTCGTAGGCACCAAGTTGGCGAAAAGTCGGAATTTGCATTACCAGACTAAGCAAACATGAACCAACATGTGAAGCTACAACAGTTACCAAACCTGCAGAACAGAACATAACCTGAAGATAGTTAGATGATTGTTGCATGATTTTCGGATTTTAAGGTTTTTTTTTTTTTTTTTTTTTTTTGAAACTCAACCTTCATTCAAACCAAAAACGCAGAAGCTATCACCAAGACGGGAATAGCAAGGCGAAAACCACACAATCCAAGAATTACATCACATCAAACGAACACCATCTCTCCCACTCTACAGTTTCGTGTTTAAATCTATGTTTATACCACAAGAAAGCCAACGTCTTAACATCCGCGACTATGTCCGCCACACTCGAATTCTTACCGGAAAATACCTTGTCGTTTCTGGCCCGCCATATCCTCCAGGTAGCAATAATAAAAACGCCCTGTGGTAGCGTTTTCTTCTGATCCGAGGTTGCACAGAACTCGTGCAATTTGACAACGTCCTTCATGCTTAAAACGAAAACCTCTGGTATGCGGCACCACATGGATAAACTATGCCAAACACCTGTTAGTAAACGGGCAACATGAAAACAGTAATTTGTCATCAATATCTAACAGAACCAACCTTGATATAAGTTTAAAAACAAAACCAAAGATGTAGGCGTAGGGATCAAATACAACCTAAACCGACCAATAGCTAAACTTTTTATACTGATTTGACTCATTTGTAAGTAAACATAACCAATATATAACCGCATTAGCATCCGCTTTGGTTGGCACAAAACTAACTCCGGAATCAATGATCTCAAGGGATGACCCCGTCAAATAAAATCTATTATCAACAAACCTTTGTTCAAATGAATTGGGTATGATTAAGTGTACAGAGGCTCATGTATATGTGATGTCTCTGTTGTGACACCCGGCATGTTCGGCTTAAACATAATAGTAACACCTAAGTCTACCTTAGCGAGAAACGTTTATAAACAAACTTAACTGGGTTAGTTGAGTCGGGTCAATTAGGATTGTCCAGGGTCAATGATCTGGAGGATCATTGGGAGTCGTTTTGGGAATACATTAGTATCGGGTTCCGTCGTTGGTGACATTACATGAACTAATTAAGTATATGTGTAGATTACGGGTTGTGTGGTGGATTGTATGCTTACACTTGCTTAAATGATGTACGAATGATTATACGTGCCTAAACATGCTAAATATAGACTATAGATGCTTGTTTATGTGTTAGGATGTGTTAGAATACGTTAAACACGATAAACTGGAAAAAGGTTAACATGTGTTAAAAGTGCTGTTAACATGTGTTAAAAAGGTGCTGATGACCTGAATGTGGAAATGGGATCTGAAAAGTGGGCGAACGTAGAACAAAGTGGGCGAATGTGGAAGATTTCCACATTCGACCACTAAAAAGTGGGCGAATGTGGAAGAGTTCCACATTCGACCACTAAAAAGGGGCGAATGTGGAAATCTTCCACATTCGACCCTATGAACTGGGCGAACGTGCAGCAGGTATAAATACCATCCTTAGCCATTTTTCACCATTTCACAAACCCTAAACGCCTCTAAACACTCTCTATCAGCTATTAACATTGGGGAAGGAGTTTTTGAGCTTGTTTTTCATAACCTAACTCTCTAAATCATTACAAGTGAAGATCTAAGGTGTGTTCTTCATTACAAATCCTTTTTAAACAATTTTGACTTGTTTTAATCTAAACCCCAATGGGTCCAGATCTGATATCAACCTATTTTATGAATAAAAACCTTTCCTAAACAAAACCTATTCATAAACAATGAGTTTTTATGTAAATAAACATGTGTTAGTATGATAGTATGCATTGTTTGATGATTATTTGTTGTATAGATGATATGACAACAACTTAGGGCTGTTATTAATGATGAGTTATGATTGAAATATGTTACCTTTGATTGTTGATGGTGTTTTGATGATTAAAGGGGGTTTTTAGTTAGATTTAGGGTTGTTTTTGGGATGATTATGATAAGGTTATGATAGGGGTTTCTTGTTCATAATAATCCGAGTATGATAAACTGATTATTGATCGAATTCAGAAAGTTTCCTAATTGGGTAATATCTTCATGCATGGTGATGTGACATCTCCATAATTTACCATTTTAGGAAACTTGTAAAACGGATAGATTTTTGGGTAAAATTGGTAGGGTTTCGTAGGAATACACTAATGATACTTGACTGCTGTAACTCGTGATGTTTCGTGATGTTTTCGAATGTTTTTCGACGCGTTTTTGGAAAAATCTAACATCAGGGGCGAAGGTGGATTCCAGAGGGGGGGCGAAGGTGGATTTCAGGGGGCGAAGGTAGAGGACAAAGGGGCGAACGTGCTAAAAAGGGGCGAAGGTGGAAAGGAAAGGGGCGAAGGTGGAATTACAAGAACACCTTCGACCAAACAGCAACACCTTCGACCATTTACAAGCCACCTTCGACCACCCGGAACCACATTCGACCCTACGTTGACAAAAATGAGATTTTTGATACAAACTAAGTGTTTTATGCTTGAACCTTACGTGTAATCTATGTGTACTTGATTAGTTAGGGTAATGGGTCACCAACGGGATGGCGGGTCGGTCTAGTGTGTCGGTTGAACATTTAAACACGTTTTAAAACATACTTGATTACGATCTGGACAATCGGGGGCTAGATAACCTTATGGTTATTAGTCGGAACACTTATGTGAACATTTTAATAGATCTCCGGTAGAGGAATTATCAAGGGCCAAACATCTTTATTTATAATTGAAGAACGCTACCTAAGGTGAGTTCACGGCCCCACTTTTACTGCTTTAACTTTTGGGGGAGAAAACATGCGCTAAACAGTTTTGGTAACATATGTCATACTATGGTTTTAACTTTATATTGCTATACGATCTTTTGGAAAGTCCCGGGGGAAACCATGAATGTGCGGGTTTGCACAACGGGGGAAATGTGGATAGATCTATTGGGCGTGACCTGCCCCACTCGTCGGCTTGGAGGGCCGGGCGGGTGCATATTGTCTCGAACAGGAACATTATCGTGCTGAACATTACGGGCTGCTAAACATGCTAAACATTGCTAAACGTGTCCAGTAATGGTTTCCAATCGTAGTAGTAATAAAACATACGCCTAGCTAGCGTACTTGGTAGCATTGATATAGTATGGACATGGTAACATTTGGATAACATTTTTGAACAAACCTGTGAACTCACCAGCATTATATGTTGACATCTTTTGGCATGTTTTTCTCAGGTCGCTAAGGTAACAACAACTGGATCTAGGCGCACGAGTCGGCACGGGCGTCTAGGGTTTAGAGCATGGTCTTCATTAAACATTTAAACTATGTCTTCTGAGTTGTAAACATTTAAAGCTTCCGCTACAGTTTATGCTTTTATAATTATATCTTTTGGATTTTGTGTTATGCATATAGTGTTGTTTATTGTGACCGTTGACTTGAATCCTGGTTTGTCATGCGCCTCGCGGTAAAACCCCGCAAGTGGAATTTGAGGGTGTGACAGATTGGTATCAGAGCCAATGGTTATAGTGAACTAGGACTGCATTTAGAGTCTAGTCTATAGCCGAGTCGCACACACTAGACGGTCACATACTTGTGTCGGTTTGGAACATGTACTAACTTTGTCGGGGTGTCGTTACATTATCATCACACTTCTCTGTTACATCATCCGTTTTTATTTGAGTCCTTACCTACTCTTGTCTTCTTCTTCTGGATTGAAGGAGGAGGGGTTGATTTGTTGGTTCTTGCACACACATGCCTTCTTACACTTGCACCTATTGCCACATAGGCGACAATGTTCGGTGACTGGGGTCTAAATTAGGGGTACATCTGGAGGACCATGTAGAGCAGTTTATCATTTCGGGTGCACACGAAATAATAAACTGGGATGCATGAAAATCCCGATGGACTTCGAGTTCGGATGTATAGTCCTGAATTTGTCCCTAGGTTAACTCTTGAAAATTTCTAGTGGTTGACACTGGAAGTGAATCTGAATCTCTCGATTTCTTGGTTTGATAGATCATGTCTGGTGGACGTCGTGGTGGTGGTCGTGGCGGCGGTGGTCGTGCCGGAGGCGGTGGTCGTGGGAACATCAACATGACCCAAGCTGAGTTGAACAACTTGCTCCAGCAGCAAGTGAACATGGCTATGGCTAATTTCCAGGCCGGGATTAATGCCATGGGTGGTGAGTTGATTTCTGTCGACCTTGCCTCATTTTTGAGTTTCGTGTCCTTTCGTTTGTGTTTTACTCGTGTACCGTGTTTCAGGTGTTGGTGCCAATCCACCCCCACCTCAGTGCTCTTATAAGAAGTTTAGGGACTGTCAGCCCCATAACTTCGCTGGTACTGAAGGGGCGGTGGGACTGCTCCGATGGTTGGAGAAGGTTGAATCTGTGTTTGTCATGTGTAACTGTCCTGCTGGGGACCGAGTGAAGTATGCTACTGCGACATTTGAGGGGCCTGCATTGTCGTGGTGGAATGCTACTACTCAGAATATGGGACTGGGGGAGGCTATTGCTATGCCTTGGGCGGAGTTTGTGCAGCTTTTGAGAGGTGAGTACTGTCCGAGGGAGGAGATACAGAAGTTGGAGCATGAGGTCTGGAGTTACAAGATGGTTGGGTCGGAGGTTGAGGAGTATACTGTGAGGAGGAACGAACTGGCGGTGTTGTGTCCTGACTTACACACACCCGAGTACAGGAGGATCGAGCACTATGTGTCTGGACTAGTGCCCGAGATCGCTGGGTTGGTGGCTGCTGGGAATCTTCCCACTATTGCTGAAGTTGTCCGATCAGCTCATCGGATGACTAACCTGAAGGTGGCGGAAGGCGTTTTGCCACCTAAGGGTACTACTGTGAAGACTGCTGAGGGGAACAAGAGGAAATGGGAGAGTGTGGGGAAGAGTGTGGTGCCAGCTCAGCCGGCGAAGAAGTTTGATACGTCTGGGTCTTCTTCTGGGGCGAAGACGGGTGGGTATGTCGGGAAGCATCCCAAGTGCAACAAGTGTGGTTTCCATCATTCGGGAAGTTGTGATCGAGCTCGTTGTCATCGGTGCCAAAAGTTGGGGCACCATGCTAAGGATTGCAAGGTGGCGCTCACCCCAACTCAGACTCCTGCGGCTACTCCTGCTCCTGCTGCTCAGGGGACTCAGGGGAGGCAGGGGTGTTACAACTGTGGTGACACGGGGCACTTCAAGCGTGATTGTCCCAAGCTGAAGCAGGGCGATGATGGGAGGGGCGGAAACGGTAACGGTAACGGGAATGGCGGCGGAGGCAGGACTGCGCGTGCTTTCGTCATTGGGTCTGCAGAGGCTAGGCAGGATCCAGACACAGTTACCGGTACGTTCCTTCTCAACAATCGCTATGTTTCTGTTTTATTTGATTCTGGTGCCGATAAGAGCTTCGTATCTGTGGATGTTAGTCAGTTGCTAGATATAGTACCCACACCTTTAGAGGCTAAGTACTTGATAGAATTGGCTAATGGTAAGAACATCGAGGCGACTCATATCCTTAGGGAGTGTCACTTGGAACTGTCGGGTCTGTCATTCCCCATTGACCTTATGCCTGTACCTTTGGGTAGTTTCGATGTCGTTGTGGGCATGGACTGGTTATCGTTGTATCGTGCAGAGATTGTTTGCTTTGACAAGGTTATTCGGATCCCTCTCCCCGATGGAGAAATTCTTTCGGTTCATGGCGAGAAAAGCGGTGCTCCGCTGAGTATCATTTCCAGCATGAAAGCCCGTAAGTATCTTCGAAAGGGCTGTTCGGCCATTCTGGCACTTGTTAACGTTTCTACTGACGGTGAGAAGAAGATCGAGGATATCCCGGTGGTTCGTGACTTTCTTGATGTGTTTCCTGATGATTTGCCTGGTCTTCCTCCCCATCGTCAGGTTGAGTTTGGTATTGATCTTTCTCCGGGCGCAGCTCCTATTGCCCGAGCTCCGTATCGTCTTGCACCTCCCGAAATGCAAGAGTTGTCCAGCCAGCTGCAGGAACTCTTGGAAAAGGGTTTCATTCGACCGAGCTCGTCCCCGTGGGGAGCTCCTATTTTGTTTGTGAAGAAGAAGGACGGGAGCCTTCGTATGTGTATTGACTACCGTGAGCTGAACAAAGTGACCATCAAGAATCGTTATCCTCTTCCTCGCATTGATGATCTCTTTGACCAGCTTCAGGGCTCTAGCTACTACTCGAAGATTGATTTGCGGTCCGGTTATCACCAGTTGCGCGTCAGGGAAGCTGACATCCAGAAGACTGCTTTTCGCACTCGTTATGGCCATTTTGAGTTCTTGGTCATGCCTTTCGGTCTCACTAACGCACCGGCGGTGTTCATGGATTTGATGAACCGCGTTTGTAAACCGTACCTGGATAAGTTCGTCATCGTGTTCATTGACGACATTCTGATTTATTCCAAGAACAAAGCGGATCATGAGGAACATCTGCGGTTGGTCTTGGAACTTTTGAGACGGGAGCAATTGTATGCTAAGTTCTCAAAGTGCGATTTTTGGTTACGTGAAGTTCAATTCCTAGGGCATGTGGTGAATGAACTGGGAATTCATGTCGATCCGGCTAAGATCGAAGCTATTAAAGACTGGGAAGCACCAAAGACGCCATCTGAGGTGCGGCAATTCCTGGGTCTTGCAGGTTACTATCGGCGTTTTATTGAGGGATTTTCGAAGATCGCTCAACCCCTCACCGCTCTCACCCAGAAGGACCGAAAGTTCGACTGGGACGAACCACAGGAATCAGCATTTCAGATGCTGAAGCTTAAACTTTGTTCTGCACCTATCCTATCCCTTCCTGAGGGTACGGATGATTTCGTTGTGTACTGTGATGCTTCCATACGGGGTCTTGGTTGCGTGTTGATGCAGCGCGGGAAGGTTATTGCTTATGCTTCTCGTCAACTCAAAGTTCATGAGAAGAATTACACTACTCATGACTTAGAACTGGGTGCAGTGGTCTTTGCGTTGAAAATCTGGAGACATTACTTGTACGGTACCAAGTGTGAAGTTTACACCGATCACAAGAGTCTCCAGCATATTTTCGACCAGAAGGTGTTAAACATGCGGCAGCGTCGTTGGGTTGAACTCTTGAACGACTACGACTGTGCGATTAAGTACCATCCTGGCAAGGCAAACGTTGTGGCGGATGCCTTGAGCAGGAAAGAGTCGGCGAAGCCTCGGCGTGTCCGAGCCTTGCAGCTTACCATTCATTCCTCCTTACCTGACCGGATCCGTTCGGCTCAGGTGGATGCCTTGAAGGAGGAAAACCTTAAGGCCGAAACGATGCACAGTGCGGACAAACACCTTGAGCTTAGGTCTGATGGCCTACACTACTTCGCTGGGCGTGTTTGGGTTCCTTTACTCGGGGGATTACGGGAGCTTGTCTTGGACGAGGCTCACAAATCCCGGTATTCTATTCATCCAGGCTCCGATAAGATGTATCAGGATCTGAAGATACTTTATTGGTGGCCGAACATGAAGGCTGATATAGCCTCCTATGTGAGCAAATGCTTGACCTGTGCTAAGGTCAAGGTGGAGTATCAGAAGCCGTCTGGTCTCCTACAGCAACCTGAGATTCCAGAATGGAAGTGGGAGCGGATCACGATGGATTTCGTCACCAAACTACCGAGATCACCAAGTGGCTGTGACATGATTTGGGTGATCGTCGACCGGTTGACGAAATCGGCACACTTCATACCTATTAAGGAAACGGATGGACTCGAGCGGTTGGCTCGGCTCTACCTTAAGGAGGTGGTTTCTCGGCACGGGGTGCCTGTTTCTATCATTTCTGATCGTGATTCCCGCTTTGCTTCGCGTTTCTGGAAGGCTCTTCATAAGGCCCTGGGTACTCAGCTGGATATGAGTACGGCTTATCATCCGCAAACTGACGGGCAGAGTGAGCGGACGATACAAACACTGGAGGACATGCTGCGGGCATGTGTCATCGATTTTGGCAAAAGTTGGGAGATCCACCTGCCGTTAGTGGAGTTCTCCTACAACAACAGCTATCACTCCAGCATCAAGGCAGCTCCGTTCGAGGCTCTTTACGGACGGAAATGCCGATCACCACTTTGTTGGGCCGAGGTGGGCGAGAGCCAGCTCACTGGTCCGGAACTCGTGTACGAAACTTCGGAGAAAATCGTACAGATCCGTCAACGTTTGGCTGCTGCACGGGATCGTCAGAAGAGCTATGCCGATCGCCGTCGAAAACCTTTAGAGTTCCAGGTTGGGGACAAGGTACTTCTGAAAGTTTCACCATGGAAGGGCGTCATACGCTTTGGAAAGCGTGGCAAGCTTAACCCTCGTTATGTCGGACCGTTCGCAATCCTGGATCGGATTGGGCCGGTGGCATATAGACTTGACTTACCGGCGGAGCTCGGTAGTGTGCACAACGTCTTCCATGTGTCTAACTTGAAGAAGTGTTTGGCTGATGAATCTCTCATTGTACCACTGGAAGAGATCAAGGTTGATGATCGTCTTCGCATTGTGGAGGAACCTGTTGAGATTCTCGACTACAAGATTCGTAGCCTTCGTCGGAGTAAAATCCGCATCGTTAAAGTCCGTTGGAACTCTAACCGTGGACCCGAGTTCACATGGGAACGGGAGGATCAGATGAAATCTAAGTATCCTCATCTCTTTCCGAAGCGCGCGTTCGAGTCCAGGCATGTTACTGCTGAAGCAGAGTGAATCTCGGGGCGAGATTCCCTTTCAACGTGGGGATGATGTGACAACCGGTAACCTTTCTTTTCGTTTTCTTTCTTTTCGTCTTTTTCATTTTTGGGCTTCGTGCAATTTTCGGGACGAAAATTCTTTCAACGTGGGGATGATGTGACACCCGGCATGTTCGGCTTAAACATAATAGTAACACCTAAGTCTACCTTAGCGAGAAACGTTTATAAACAAACTTAACTGGGTTAGTTGAGTCGGGTCAATTAGGATTGTCCAGGGTCAATGATCTGGAGGATCATTGGGAGTCGTTTTGGGAATACATTAGTATCGGGTTCCGTCGTTGGTGACATTACATGAACTAATTAAGTATATGTGTAGATTACGGGTTGTGTGGTGGATTGTATGCTTACACTTGCTTAAATGATGTACGAATGATTATACGTGCCTAAACATGCTAAATATAGACTATAGATGCTTGTTTATGTGTTAGGATGTGTTAGAATACGTTAAACACGATAAACTGGAAAAAGGTTAACATGTGTTAAAAGTGCTGTTAACATGTGTTAAAAAGGTGCTGATGACCTGAATGTGGAAATGGGATCTGAAAAGTGGGCGAACGTAGAACAAAGTGGGCGAATGTGGAAGATTTCCACATTCGACCACTAAAAAGTGGGCGAATGTGGAAGAGTTCCACATTCGACCACTAAAAAGGGGCGAATGTGGAAATCTTCCACATTCGACCCTATGAACTGGGGCGAACGTGCAGCAGGTATAAATACCATCCTTAGCCATTTTTCACCATTTCACAAACCCTAAACGCCTCTAAACACTCTCTATCAGCTATTAACATTGGGGAAGGAGTTTTTGAGCTTGTTTTTCATAACCTAACTCTCTAAATCATTACAAGTGAAGATCTAAGGTGTGTTCTTCATTACAAATCCTTTTTAAACAATTTTGACTTGTTTTAATCTAAACCCCAATGGGTCCAGATCTGATATCAACCTATTTTATGAATAAAAACCTTTCCTAAACAAAACCTATTCATAAACAATGAGTTTTTATGTAAATAAACATGTGTTAGTATGATAGTATGCATTGTTTGATGATTATTTGTTGTATAGATGATATGACAACAACTTAGGGCTGTTATTAATGATGAGTTATGATTGAAATATGTTACCTTTGATTGTTGATGGTGTTTTGATGATTAAAGGGGGTTTTTAGTTAGATTTAGGGTTGTTTTTGGGATGATTATGATAAGGTTATGATAGGGGTTTCTTGTTCATAATAATCCGAGTATGATAAACTGATTATTGATCGAATTCAGAAAGTTTCCTAATTGGGTAATATCTTCATGCATGGTGATGTGACATCTCCATAATTTACCATTTTAGGAAACTTGTAAAACGGATAGATTTTTGGGTAAAATTGGTAGGGTTTCGTAGGAATACACTAATGATACTTGACTGCTGTAACTCGTGATGTTTCGTGATGTTTTCGAATGTTTTTCGACGCGTTTTTGGAAAAATCTAACATCAGGGGCGAAGGTGGATTCCAGAGGGGGGGCGAAGGTGGATTTCAGGGGGCGAAGGTAGAGGACAAAGGGGCGAACGTGCTAAAAAGGGGCGAAGGTGGAAAGGAAAGGGGCGAAGGTGGAATTACAAGAACACCTTCGACCAAACAGCAACACCTTCGACCATTTACAAGCCACCTTCGACCACCCGGAACCACATTCGACCCTACGTTGACAAAAATGAGATTTTTGATACAAACTAAGTGTTTTATGCTTGAACCTTACGTGTAATCTATGTGTACTTGATTAGTTAGGGTAATGGGTCACCAACGGGATGGCGGGTCGGTCTAGTGTGTCGGTTGAACATTTAAACACGTTTTAAAACATACTTGATTACGATCTGGACAATCGGGGCTAGATAACCTTATGGTTATTAGTCGGAACACTTATGTGAACATTTTAATAGATCTCCGGTAGAGGAATTATCAAGGGCCAAACATCTTTATTTATAATTGAAGAACGCTACCTAAGGTGAGTTCACGGCCCCACTTTTACTGCTTTAACTTTTGGGGGAGAAAACATGCGCTAAACAGTTTTGGTAACATATGTCATACTATGGTTTTAACTTTATATTGCTATACGATCTTTTGGAAAGTCCCGGGGGAAACCATGAATGTGCGGGTTTGCACAACGGGGGAAATGTGGATAGATCTATTGGGCGTGACCTGCCCCACTCGTCGGCTTGGAGGGCCGGGCGGGTGCATATTGTCTCGAACAGGAACATTATCGTGCTGAACATTACGGGCTGCTAAACATGCTAAACATTGCTAAACGTGTCCAGTAATGGTTTCCAATCGTAGTAGTAATAAAACATACGCCTAGCTAGCGTACTTGGTAGCATTGATATAGTATGGACATGGTAACATTTGGATAACATTTTTGAACAAACCTGTGAACTCACCAGCATTATATGTTGACATCTTTTGGCATGTTTTTCTCAGGTCGCTAAGGTAACAACAACTGGATCTAGGCGCACGAGTCGGCACGGGCGTCTAGGGTTTAGAGCATGGTCTTCATTAAACATTTAAACTATGTCTTCTGAGTTGTAAACATTTAAAGCTTCCGCTACAGTTTATGCTTTTATAATTATATCTTTTGGATTTTGTGTTATGCATATAGTGTTGTTTATTGTGACCGTTGACTTGAATCCTGGTTTGTCATGCGCCTCGCGGTAAAACCCCGCAAGTGGAATTTGAGGGTGTGACATCTGTGTTGGCCATCTATCATTAGATAATGAACATTGTAACTTTTTATTAGATTTGACAATTCTTCATCAAGTAAAAAAAACAAACTTGACCAGGTTGAAGAGGCAGTTGGATGATTGCCTGAGTCTTTGCAGAGTCTGTTTCTTCCTCCATTTTAAAAACGTCATTACTTTGATCTTGAAACTGTGTTGCAATCCCTACTGCAGCAACACGATCCTCAAAACTCATTGGAAGATTTGCACTGTAGAATGAAGATTTCATTGGTAGAAACATATAAAGGTTTACAAATTCTACCTTAACTTGATATATTAAATAAGTTGTTTTATATAAAATAAATAAATTATGTAAGTTAGAATAGGGAGTCTACCTCAAATTATTTGCAATATAATCGTACAAAACCCTCTTTAGGCAGGTAAGTAGCAATTAACAACGGCTTTCAACAATATTAACACCATGAGTCAACACATTAAGAAGCAAGTTACCTATGGCATCATCTAGTAAGTTGATTTCATCAACATACAGAACTCCTTTATAGCAACAAGACCTGGATGGAATACACACGTTCCATTTTTGACAGATTCTTCAACATCAACAGATCCAATAAATCAATCTTCTGTGACACCAAGTGGAATCTGCATAAAAAAGTTAATGAAATAACATATTACCCAATTAATGTTGTTTAGTTTTAGATTCAAGAACCCTTACTCATCCTCAACAATAAGTAGCTATTATCTAAATATAAAGGATAATAACACACAAGATTCTTCCTTTAACTAAAAAGGATTTGTAAGATTAAATATCACGGAACCAAACCCAAACCCTAGAATTGCCCATAAAAAAAAAAAATTAATATCCCATGATACTTATAAGTTAGGGGAACATAACTGTAGCTCAGGATCGTCTTCCATGGAGGCGATGGATGAGATTGACAGGTGGGAAGAATGGGAATTGAGGTGGCTTACATAGATATTTTAGGGAGAAGAGTTTTGATTGAAACGGATAATAAATCGGTAATGGTGTGTGTCTTTGAAGGGGAAACGCTTCATCTACAGGCTTCTATGGCATTAAATCCCATTCAATCGCTAATGTCCTTCATCTCATTCATAGGCAACACAACAACTTCCCACGGTTTCAAAAACAATGCTTTCTCGTGAGTGCATTAGTTATTTGTAAAATTTTAATAAAAGGTTGTACCCAAGGGTATAAAGGGAAGGAATTGTGTAAAATTTTGGTGATTACACTAAAGGCTTTTGAGATACCATCTTAAAATGATGGTGAAATGACCATCTTAACCATCTCTCCTACTTAATAAGGTAACATAGATATTGATTCGTAACAAAGACTCCTCCTTAAAGTCGATGCATGTGAAGAAATTTAATGTTCTTTTTTTTTTCTTTAAATTTTAGTGCATAAAACCTTGTAATCCATATACACGCCCACATGCAACGTATGTGTAGATATCAAAGTTTCCACCTACGATGTTACCACAATACCACATCAACATCACTTTCATTTTTAGTTATCATATAAACTAGGTGGTTTCCCGCGCGTTGCGGCGGGGAACGGTGATAACAGCCGAACAAATATTTAAGGCTATCAGTGATTATCATAGTGGAAGTATGCCCATATATCATGTTGACTTGCGAAAAGTGCATGCTCTTTTATTCGTTATGATAAACGAAAAGGTTTTCAAATCATGTGTTGTTGTGCATAACAATATGAATGCAAAAAGTATGTATATATAAACATGAGTAAGGCGACATAGTAAGATTAAAAACAATAACTTGATATGCTATTGTATAAACATGATGAGTGAAGTTGATCTTACCTAACCTTGCCATTCATGTAAGATTAAAAACAATAACTTGAAATTTTGCCACTAAGGCCATTTGTATACAAAATTACAAATAACTTTAGTGGTTATAAGCTTTTTACCAACATCAAGGAATTCTAATGTTATAAGCAGGTGCTCAAACATGAGTGATTTTCCCTCTTTTTAAATATATAGAAGTAAACCATTCATCAAATTCTAACCTCGATGTTGCTAAGTGTTTATAATACGTTCAAAATCACCTTCTACATAAAACCTAAAATCCATGATTATGAATAACAACCTGAAATCATAGAACCAACGGTGAAGACGAACAGACATGTGAAGATTGATTCACTCCAATATAAACATCAATGAATTAACGGTAATATAAATTAGGGAAAACTGAAAGTGATAGAACGATTTAGTGGTGGTTGGGAGTATTTTAGACCACGGTCTGAACAACTTTAAAGAAAGAGAGAAGACATACCGGCCGTTGGTCGGAATATGGACGTTCCAGATGTAAACCACACCGAAAGCAAAGCTCAAAGTCCACCGTCAGCAACCAGCATCCTCACTGGAGGTCCGGAATCCTAAGTCAAGACGACGTGAAAGACGAAATGCAAACCAATAGAGAGCTGGTACCCGATTGTAGAAATCATCACTAACTGAATCGCCGTTCTCATTCGTGTGTTCGGTGCAAAATTCGATGGCGAGGAGCAAAAATTAAGCAGATGTCACTCTATGTCTATAAAGCAAAGTAAGGGGAAGATTATAGAAAGAATAGGAGGGAGAAGAAGAAGCTGGAAGCAGGAGGTGGGGTAGAAAGGGACAAGACACCAAATGACTCATATAACCCTTGATATATCATAAACTATGGAAAATGGCAATTGAACTATTCATGGCCAATTTCATTTGATATATAGTTAATGTGCTTTAAAATACTCCTTTTTAGTACGTTCTAATAGAAAAATAAGCTTTCTTGTATACACAAGCATTATAATAATGTCATGAATTCTATAACAATTCTTATTCTTATATATATTAATAGAAAGACAGATCTACAGTGATCTAATATTATTGGCACGCGTAATACTATTGGCCCACCTAAGTTTGTCCACCAATTGAAGGAATGAAAACAGCTTTTAGAGTATTTATTCATCAAACGTATACTTGTGAGTCAAAAGAAATTAGTGGCTCAACAAAAGGCCCATTTAAAGTTTGATGATATGTCCAAACCCATATTATTACGAACATGTCTCACCTTTAATTTGCTAACGTTCACTAACATTTAATTTTTGTATCATTTAATTTTGTAATCTGGATACCTTTTTTTTTTCTTTTAGGCTATGGGGTGTACCTTCGCATCAAGGGTGTTAAGGGGCATTAAATTGACACTAAGTTAACATGTTAACATGACATAAAAGAGAGAAAATTAAAGGAATTAGGTAGAGTTTAGAGGCATTAAACCATTTCCTTAAAGTGAGCTAGTATACTATTCATTTAGAGACACTTGAACAGTGTCAACAATAAACATACGTCGCCTACCGTTTTACTCTTAACATGCACACCTGTCACCTTATGTATGTTTTTCGTATAGATAAGCAGATATAACTTAGGGCTGCCATTTTTTGAATATTTTGTGCTCCATATCAAGTCCACAACGGACAACCCAACTGTTGTAATGTTAATGTTGGTCTGCAAAGTAATGGGCGATGAGTTATTTTTTTACTCCCACGCAAGAATAATAGTCACTTAATGTTATCTTAATGTTCACCAAACCCTGAACACCACAGGAGCTGCCGCAGCGAATTGCAATCCTTACCGTGCACCAAACCATCAACACAACAGAAGCTCCCGCGGCGAAGCGCGGGTAACCAAAACACTAGTTCTATTCATAACTAAGTTATGATCTAGGCTTAAGGTGGATAATTGGATAAATGTAACGATACCAAAAAGATTAACAGGAGGGACTAGTGTAATACCTTAGGTAAATCCCACATCATCCATGACATAATAGATTATTGGTTCTTAAGCAACTCAATGCCTCTTAAATCACCAATGCATTTTGATCTTAGTTGCCTATAGAGCACATGAAAAATCCACACTTAAGCGTGCTTAGGTGGGAGTGATATCAAATGGATGCCTTCCTAGAAAGTCTCCACTAGGACAACCAAAAACAAATTCATTAGTTCCTGAATATGCAACCTATCGGTACCCTCCCCCCCCCCACCCCCCACACACACACCCACACACACACAAAAAACCAAACCCAAACAAAAAAAGTCAAATAAAACATACATAACTACTCAAAAATACACAAAAAAAAACGTAGAGTATACACGTAATAGGGACAACTAACACACTATGTAGACAAACAAAGCAGCTAATAACATGCAAAAGCCACCTAAATAAATTTAAAAACTAAGCTCCTAAGGTAAGAACCTAAAAACAAAGTCAAACCATAATTTTAAAAATCCTTAACATTTATCTTAAGTCTTCACAAACTCCTATCCTAACCATGTCGTTGAAGAGATGCAATTCTAGAAAATCATGCATGCTGCAATCGTCCCAAGTAAATTTGGATCTTGCTCTACATCTCCTTTCCTAATCTTTCCCTAAAGTGTCGTTTTTTTTTGTTAATAGTATTAATGAAAATAATAATAGATGATACATTTGTTTGTATAACATAGTTTATCAACAATTAATTTGTTTTAAAATATTCAAAACTTAATTTATGTAAGGCAAAATGGATTCTAATCTCAATGCACACCATTAAAAAAACTTAACCCAATTAAAGTTTTTGCTAATGTGGATATATAATTTGGCAAAAAAGTAATTTATATGTTCATGTCATCATCACGACACAAAAAAATATATTTGTTGTATATGTTCATGTCATGCTCACGTTAGAAAAACTAAGCTGGGTTAAATTAAGTTTTTTTTTTTTTGAAAGGCAAATTTCATTAACACCAAAACAACGGCATTATCTCCAAGCTAGAGATAAGCCGCGAAAGAACAAATTACTTCAAATTGAAACTAAAGTTATACCATCATTTTCAATCAATCGAACCCTTCTTAAATCTACTCTTAAACCACAAATATCCCAACGATTTAATGTCAGAGACGATCTTAACCACCTCCGTGTCAATGTCAGAGAAAACTTTATCATTTCTAGCATTCCAAAGATGCCAGCATGTTAAATTAAGTTTTTCTAACTAGAGTGTATTGTAAGAAAATAGTATGAAAAGTTGGATTGGTGACAGAAATATCAGTTGGGACTATTATCGACTAACCGAAAATGTAGGATTATTACATTTTTCCTTTGTATAAAAAACTAACAGGTAAAACCAATTTTCGTTTACAAATTCCAATAAGTGTAGGCCATTTACCAAAGTTTTCAAACTAATTGTAAACTTAACGGTTTTGCCTTGTGTAATTTAAAACAAAGACCATTAATGGCATCCAGACACCACATTAAATTGTTTGTAATCAAGATAAATAATAGAATTGTAAAGTTGTCAACATACAACATGGTTGAACGGTTATGAGCCAATGATCTCCAAAGCAATTGGTTTGAGAATGTGGTGAGACGGTTTACCCATTTAGGTGAGGTTCCTGCTTGGGAGGTCTCAAGGTCGAATCCTATCGAGGGGCGAACTATAACACCAGCTTAACCTGACAGTAATATGACAACCACGTGATTCATACTCAGGACTTGGGTGATCAAAGTCCAAAGGCCTAACCGGGTAATCTAGTCGTCCAAAAAAAAAAGGTTGAACGGTTATCAACCAAGTTATGAAAAAACACATTTTGGACACTATTGTTTATATATTGTATTAGTTGTTTACATATGAACTGTTTTTTTTTTTTTTTTATAAAAATAAATTTATATGTCCACGTCAAAAAAAAATTGTTTTTTCCACCTCATATGTTTACGTAATTGTTGAAAATAAAGAGTGTAATTAGTTTACTTAAACGATTGGGCTTAATATGATATTTGGGCCTCTATGTTTGGGCTACTATTGTGGCCTTATGCTATTATTATTGTTTGGTCTTTTGACCAACTTGAACTGGTTCATTGTGTGATGAGTAGTTGGTAGGTATTTCGAGGATTGATGTGCACCGTTGGATTAAAATGATCGTGGTCGTTGATATGGTAGCTCTGGAGAAGCTTCTAGAGCTCAGTATATGAACGTTTTCATTATTATTTTTATTCATTGTTGTTATTCGTTTTCTTTGTTATCTCTCTCGTCTCTCTAAGGCTTTGTATTAGGGTTTGTACCCTTGTCTTTATCTTTCGTCTGTATGTTCTTATGATGATCTACTGATATTATTAATCAGCAGATCCTGTTGATACTTTGTATCTTTTATATATAAGTCTCAGTGATTTGCTGAGACTTAGGGTTTGGGGGTACTTCTTTGGTTTGGGTTAATAAGAGCTTTTGATCACCGTTTTGTCGCTATACCTTTGTTCATGTGTTGTTGTTATGATTCTGGTTGTATTGTTTGATTGAGTAGTTAGATTCACAAAATTCTATAGTAATCATCCACAACAGCAAAAAAAAAAAACTATTCATGTCAGAAACACACTAAATAGGTTTAGTTTTTTTCTTTAACAGGGTCTATTGGAAAACAAAATAGTTAGAAAGAATGACTAAAAGTAAATATATTAAAAATACTAGCTTATTCCCGGGAGCGTCCCGGGATGAGAGTCTAACGTTGTTCAGATATAATATAATAGGAAGTTATGGTTGTTGCCAATATGGTCAAAATACGGAATCAAATATAATACATTGTTTAGATATAATATAATTATAAGTTATTAAAGTTTCTTGTTAAAGATGAAGGTTTGTTGCATTGGTATTCAGCCAACATGTGGTGGAAGTTTAAATGATTCTAAAAGAATTAAAGCAACATGTGTGTGTGTGTTAAATTAAAAATTTTATTGGTATGAAATGAAGTAGTATGATTTATATAGCTTATTGACTAATAGAGGACGGAATATTTGGCAACAGTAGTAACCGGTTCTATATTATCGTTAATCGGTTCTCAAATTACGATTATAAAGTATTAGATTAATTATATAAACAATAATTTAAAGATGTCATGTATTATAAAGAAAAGTCATAAAATTACAAATCAATAAAATTACAAAAGGGATTATAGATTAGAGAATATCTCCTTAAACACAACGTTTGTTGTTTCAGTTTCTGGTTTCCCATCTTTATTTAGTATTAACAATTTCACTCCGTCTCTGCTCTTGACCCTTGACAATGCTACATATAGCTGTCCATGAGTGAAAACCGGTTCTCTTAAATAAAGTCCAACTTTAGATAAAGATTGTCCCTGGCTTTTGTTGATTGTCATTGCAAAACAGACTGACAACGGGAATTGTCTTCGTTTAAACTTAAATGGAATTTTGTTGTCTGATGGTATCATGTTGATTCGTGGAATGAAAGTTCGAGTACCCACGTTTCCACCGGCTATAATCTTAGCTTCAATGACCCGTTTTCCAAGTTTCTTTATTTGTAACCTTGTACCATTACATAAACCATGTTGTTGGTCGATATTTCTAAGAAGCATCACAGGGAGACCAACTTTGAGAACCAATTTGTGGTTAGGAAGACCTGAAATTTTAAATTTGTTATAAATGTTAGAAAAGAATGGTGATGTTTAAAGTGCACAAAGGATATAAGAGTTAAAAATTGTAATGCTAATTATAATGTTTAAAAAGGTAAATTTAAGAGAAGATAACCTGAAAGCTGAATTTGGTTAAGAACATCAGAAGAGTATAATGTTCTTTGAAAATCGCTCATGTCCTCAAATGGACAAATGCTATCTGAACTAAGATATTCTCTTGCTTCTCCTGGAATTAACGCAGTCAACCGATCATTAATTTCATGCACAACCTCATTTTTTGGGGCAAGTATTGCTCTTTCAGAGAAGAAAGATTTATGTTTATATTGATCTGAAATAGATGGGTAAACAAAGTCGATTAAACTTTGAATTGGATCAGTTGAATCAGAGATCAATAAATCTTGAGGCATTTGAACAGTTGCTTCTCCGTCATTTGAACCTCCAATGGTTCCTTCACCAACTTGTAAAAGCCAATTTGCAAATTCTTCAGTTTTTTTATGATCTAAAATTGATGATCCAATTGTTAGTCTCATATTTTTTGTCAATCTTAGAATTTTGCAATGTGACCATATAGGTGATGATGTTATAGCAGCATTGACGATATCTTGGCGACTACCATTTTGAACAACTGGCAGAATTTGGCGGAAATCCCCTCCAAAAACAACAAATTTACCACCAAATGGGAGTTCCGAATTGGTACTATTTTTGGTTCTTAAAACATCTTTCAATGTCCAGTCTAATGCTTCAACAGCATGCCTATGCACCATTGGTGCTTCATCCCAAATTATTAATTTTGTTTTCTTCAAGAGGTTAGCTTCCTCAGTATTTGGTGTAATACCGCAAACTGTATCTTCATGAAGATTAATAGGAATGTGAAATCTTGAATGTGATGTTCGACCTCTTGACATTAATAAAGATGCAATACCACTTGATGCCACGTTGAGAACAATTTGCCGTTTACTCCTAATTGCAGAAGCAAGTGTTTTCCACAAGAACGTCTTACCTGTTCCACCATATCCATATACAAAAAAAAAAACTCCGCCAGTTTCATTATCAACTGCATCAATTATTTGATCAAATACTGTTTTTTGTTCAGCTGTCAAAGAATCTTTAAGTTTAATGAATTCAGTACGAACTTCATCTTGATCAAATGACAATTCATCATTTACTAACTGGTTATTGATGTCATTTAAAGCATAAGCTTCTGGGTATGGCATGGTGGTAAATCTTTTTAATGTTGAGGCATTTCGCCGAAGGATATTCTCAATTTCCAAAAGAGTCAGGTTCATTATTAAATCGTCTGGAAAATTTGTACCTGTAAGTAGTTATAATACAATATTTAATAATAGTTAATACGTGTGAAAAAAAGTATTAGTTATTATAATAAATTATAACGATCTTAAGTTTAATAATGTGATTACGTAACATATATTTTACAAATTTTAAACACAAAAAATGATTTTTACATAGATTAATACAAATTGTTATATTGTTTATGTATTTAAGTGGATTATCATGAGTTCATAAAAGTTTATTCATTTAAATATAAAGGATGTAGTATTGTGATGATAATTTTACAAATAGATATTATAAAGTTAGACAAAAACTGAGGATAGACATTAACGAAAAAAGGAATTAAATAAACTGTTCGGTTTGCCGTTAAGTTTTTACATATGAGATATGTGTCATAATGTTGTAAGTATTAATTGAACTTTTAATATTAAATTTTTTCTATGTATTAAAAAACAAATTGAAGTTTAATAATAAATTATAAATTGTTTATTAAATTTTGTAAATAATTAATAATTTTTTAATGGAAGTAAAAGTTAAAAAAATCTTAGTCGTAAAGTAATGTACCTGGGAATTTCTTTTGCCGTTTGTATAAAATATCTTCTGCCATCAACATCCAAGTTTGTTCCCATACGAATTCCGGACGGGAGAGGGTTTCAGATAGAAGAAGTGTTGCAAATAAGTAACGAAGATAAGGAGGAATCGCCGAAAAGCTTGCTTCTTTAATTGCCTCGACATATTCTGAATCATCATCTAAGAGTCCCATTGCGTAACATGCCTCTCTAAAAGTTTCACAAACTTTTCCATCTGCCGTTCGAATGTCTTTAAACGATTTTGGAACTTTAACAACATTTAACAAAATACGTAGGTAATAAGGTTCTCCCAAAGAAGGAGGCACTGAATGAATCCTACCAATTGTTGTGAAATGTGACTTCCGTTCTTCCCAACATCTTGTATCATGTTTCCATGTAAATTTAGTAGGAAACTTACCATATGTCAAGTTTTGTGCAATAGTATTTTTTTTTGTTCATTTTCATCCATTGTAAGAATATAGATGATGAAACACTTGGTTTACTTAAAACGTTGTCAAGGTCTTCGTTTGCACCAAAAACAATTTTTTGTTTATTTGGTAGATGGAATGGGAGGCGCATTACAGATGGAAATCTATAATGTATTTCAAAAGAGAAAATACGCCATGCAGCCTCACACGCAGAAACCTATCTACAATCATAGTATTCTTTGATTTCGTTTCTTTGTTTCTGTTGTGGCGATTCTCCTTCTTCATTTGTAAAAGCAAGTGATGCTCTATCTGGGCCTTTGTTTATATATTTGAACAAATATTTTATCGAGGCTGTTTGATTGCACCATTCAACATTTATGTGAGCCTGATATTTTTTGAGGAGTTTTTTGTTATAAGGTACAACGTACTTGTTGTCTAATTCAACTCCTGAATTTGTAACAGTATTACCATCATCTCTTCTTTTATATAATGGGAATCCGTTTTCATCAATGGTAGTTTCTGTTTGAAAATCTTTTGGAAAAATTTTTGAGCATTTTCTGTCGATCATGCAAGGAGATCTTAAATTTGCAATTCCACGTGGTCCATGAATCATAAATTCTGCTACAAGGTCATGGAGTTCAGGGTCTTCTTCTTTATAAGGAATTTCAGCTGAGATAAATGGATCAATGTTTTCAACTGTTGTTACTTTATGATCAATCCTCAGAAATAAGCATATGTGTGCATGAGGCAATCCACGCTTTTGAAATTCAACAGTGTAGACAACTGTATAGGACAAAAATTATATTTGTATTAGTATATAAATTAATTAAATTATATAAGTATTGTAAAAAAGTTAATTGTTTACCTGCATTGATGTCTCCAAATAACCAATTGGCTTTCAAGTCTTTAATAATAGCATCAAGCTTAAGTTTAAAAAGACGGCACAAGATATCAGGCCTATCTTGTGGTTGAATGTTTGTATCTTTGAGAAACCTTCTTATCTCAGGCCATTTTGGGTTACATGTGACTGTTATGAAAAAGTCAGGATAACCATACGATTTGCATATGGCCATGGCATCTAAATAGTTATGTTGCATGTAACGTGCACCACCAGTAAATGATGAAGGGAGGATGATACGTTGGCCTGCATCACTTAAATCTGTGTTAGCATCTTTTGGTAAGTTAAGTAAGTTTTCATATGTGTCACTGCGAAGATGCTTTTGCTTTCGACATATGTATTTCAACCTCTCACTTTCGATCATGGTGTAAGCATCAACTAAAAATTGTTGAAATAATCTTCGTGCATTTAAAGTTAAAGAAAAGCTGGTGTCACGTTCTTGTATTCTGTATGCGAAGAATTCTCTCATGGTGCGCTGTGGCGGTATTTTCTTCACAGTTTTGATGCCATCCCTATGAGGTATGTCAATCCTGAAACCATCGTCACCGTAGGGGAAAAGAAGAGGATACTCTAAAGCCAGGTATGAAGGATGTAGTTCGCTAATACGTTTCAATTCTCCTGATTGATTTTCAACAATTATATCACGTTTGTCTACGTCCGTTATATCACCAACAATCAAAGCAGCTACTTCCGATGAAGTTGGTAAGTTATAAACTCGACCATCTTTTTTACTTGAGTAAATAAGCCTAAGACTTAGAGATACCTCAGGTTTTTCATGGAAGTGATCCCGTACCATTCTGTATGTTTTTACCAATTCATTTTGTTGATCTAGTAAATTTTTTAGGTATTGTATCAATTCAAGATCAAGTTTAGGATCAATTTTAGCTGACTTGCTTGTAGAGTCCCTGTGCAATAGAAAACTTGTTTAAGTATAGAAAAGTACGTTTATTTACGTTACAAAAATACAGTATAGTTAATATCCCTAATTTTGATTTCACTATACGTACATAAAAATGGCCAAAATAGCCCGTTGACCGTGTGTTTTGCATAAATGGCCCTCTCCACCCTCTTTGGAGAGACGGGTCACGCTTCCCAACCCGTTTGAGGCGTCTCGGGAGAGGCTTCCCATTCCAGCCAACAGAAGACCGCCACGTGTCCATTTACCTAAAAAGATGTGCACCATTATTATTATTAAATTAAATTAATACAACTTTCTCTCTTTTCTCACTCTTTCTCTCTCCACTCTCTCCACGCTCTCCTCTCTGAAACAAGTATTGAGCTTGATTGAAGATCTAAACATGGCAAATACCATCTTTATTTCTTCATCCAAACAACAACAACAATAATTTAAAAAAAAAGAAGATACAGTCTACTATACAAGAAAGTCAAGCATTTACCAACCCCCATTGTATACCATAAAGCCCACCTTCAACATCTTCTTCCATGGCGTCTCCAAGTGTTAAACCAGCCAATATTTATATATGGTTAGTGGTACCTTGAAAGAGGACAAGGATGAAGACAATGATGGTAAAAAGCCGTTGAAGACGTTTCCGTTTCCTGAAACAGACGTTACCGGTGAAGCACCGGTGAGTTCTTCGTCTTCTCCGGTAAGTTCTCCGTCTTCTCCGACGAAGTTTACTTGGTTTTTTTTCTTGTTCTTCGTCTTCACCGGAGACGTCTTCCGAGACGTCACCGGGCGTCTTCCGAGACGTCACCGGAAGCGTCTCTGAGACGTCACCGGAGACGTCTCAGGTCTGTCTCACGTCTCAGGTCTGTCTCACGTCTCAGGTCTGTCTCGGGATCAACAACGACACGTGGCGGTCCTCTGTTGGCTGAAATGGGAAGCCTCTCGGGAGACGCCTCAGACGTGTTGGGAACCGTGACCCCTCTCTCCAAAGAGGGTGGAGAGGGCCATTTATGCAAAACACACGGTCAACGGGCTCTTTTGGCCATTTTCCCTAATTTAAATCTATATATATTATGAATTTTGAATTCACTTTCAAGGATAGACATTAGATCAGTAGGTTACTGTTTTGTTGTTGATAGAATATTTTGATTAAATATTAAATGAGAAGTTGATTAGATCATTTTTGGTGAAATTTGTTTTTAGAAAACAGAGGTTTTTAATTAAGGATTATAATAACTTTTGACTTTTATATATTATTTTAATATTAAATGTTTTAAATTATGTTTTATAATTTTTGAGTAAGTAATTTAGACTAAAGTTGTTTGTAAATTTTTAAGTTTGAGTTAATTATAGTTTGGAAGGGTTCTTGTAAGTGTACCAAAGCATGTTGTAAATTTTGATTGAGAGGTTGATCCTTGCTTTAAGGATCGTGTTTGTGTGGTTTTTATAAAAGTTTAAAAAAATTATATTTAGACTGAAGTTGAACAAATAGTATGAATATGTAAGTAAAAAATAGTATTTTGGAAATGCTAACCTGAGCAGTTGCTGTCTGTTGGACACCTCATTTTCAGTATCATAGATATACGTGAAAATTTTGGTGTACTTTCAGGTTTTGGAAGTAGACTGTCAATACTATGGCAATTTTGTCCACTTAATCTGTATATGCAAGGTGTTTTTCCTTGATTAAGTTTATTATCAACCTTGCCACCCATTGATGTGAAAGAAAAAATGGAGTTGAATCGTCTAATGTGATGCAAAGATTAGTTGCTTTTAGAATCCAATCCTTGAAATAAACCTTGATAGTTTCGATCTGCATCTTTCAAAGTTGGAACCACTTTACCATATCCACATCATAACGAATAAGTTATGTTTCCCATGGTGTCACGATTCTTACGGCCCTCTTTTTTCCATAATTTTGCGTTACACATCTATTAATATATATAAAAGAATTGAACATTGTTGACGTGTCGGGCAATGGTGTCTTCAACCTCTTCATGAAACTGCCACGTGGCATCATCATTGAAAGATTTTAGTGTTTTTGAATTATTTCCTTTTTTTAATTAAAAAAAAGATAAATATAAAACCCTAAATTTATCTCTCTATCTCTCGATTCTCAATTACTAAAATTAAATTGAGTTATTTTAGAAAAAAAAGAATTTAAAAACAAATTAAAATTTTTCTCTCTTATGTTTCCTCTCATAATTTTTAAACGTTAATATTTTTTATATTCGAGATTTTTTAAATAAAAAAATTACACCAAATTAACGAGCGTTTCATTATCTTTCCAACGAGTACCATAGTGCTATATAAAAAAACGGAGAAAAAAACGACTATTTTTTGTGGGGTTTTGTTCATACAGGAAAAAAAACACAAAATGTTCAGGTTATTCATTAATCATGGTTTTTCTTTTAAACCAGGTTCTTATATACGATGTTGAAATTCAGCCCAATCGCCATGCTATAATTGGAATTTTACTCTTCTAAAGATGGATAGGTGTACTTCATCAAGAGAAGCTAGGAGAAAGAATCGCGCAACACTGCAACACATGGTGTCACCTTATAGCAAGGTTATTTTTTATTTATTTAATTACAAGAGTAATAATTATTACTATTAGTATTAGTATTATTAGAATGGTTATATTTTTCAACCCCGGGACACTCTCGGGATAAAAGCTAGTTTGACATATTAGACATTGATCTCCATCATCCATGTATTCTGTTTAAAAAATGCAGTTATGTACTTTATAAAATTAAAAATTATATAACGTTCCTTTTTAATAGTTACCACCAGAGATTCCTTTTGCCACATCTTGATGATCTTGAAGATTTTGTTGATTATTGACACCTTCAAAAGTAGTTTATTAGTTAATTAACGTTCAAATTAAATTGAAAATTTGAAAATAAATTGAAAATAACAATTCTATACGTCATAAAAGAACTTACCAACATTGACATTGTTTGTTGATTGTGTTAAGATTATATTTCTTCTTTTATTATCCAGAATAGTTTTCCTTAGTCTCCGTCTTTCTGGTGCTTCGTGAGCTTACATATTATGAATATTCAAAGTTCAAATAAGCAATTAGTAATAAAGTAATATATTTCAAAGTTTAAGATAATAGAAAGATTATTATAAATTTATAATTGAAAAGTAATGTTACCTTGATTAACACGTGATGCATTAGTAGGTTGTCGTATAAATGGTATTATTAATTGTGATAAACGTCTTCTCTTTTTGTTATCAAGGATTAACTTTCGAATTCTACGTCTTGCAGCGGCGGCTTGAGCTATAATTTTTTTCAAAAGGAAATAATAATTATTGTTATTAAAATCAGAAGTAAAGTATATAATACTCATGTAGTAAATTTTAAATAACAATTGCCATACCCCTTTCCAATGGTGAAGTTACAGTTGTTTCAATTGGGTTGACATTGGTTACTCTCTTGCATTTAGCCATATGCTGTAATGGTAAATAGGGAAGTTAAGTGATAGTGAATATTGTTTTTCAAAGGTAATTTTAATTATAAAGAAAGGCATTATAGTAACATAATGTAATTGCGTCTAACCTGGTTGAACGGACGTGTTGTTATTGCCGAAAGTTGAAGCAACTCGCTTGTTCAAATACAATGAACATATTTTTTTCATGTAATTAAAACAATAATTATACAATTAACAATAGTGTAACATAAATTGTTAAAGTTAAGTATGAAATAATATAATAATGATAACGTAAAAAAGTATTTTATTAATAGTTTTAAGTAAACGACATTGTAAAGTTATTTATTTTCTTCCAATATTAGGAATACAAAATATTTTTTTTTTGAAAGGCTTAGTTCAGTGGAAATCCTTGTACAACCCTAACCTAGCGATCTCAAGTTCGAATCTCTACCCACACACTGGTGTCCTCCTTGCCTAAGCTCAAACCATCACGGGGAATTTTTTTGTGGTGTGTATGAATCGAACTTGTGACCTACCCCCAGGATGGGAACCCCTAAGGGAAAACCCACCCTACCTCAAACCAGCTGGGCTGGAGATCATTGGCAGGAATACAAAATATTTAGTAGGCAAAATCATATTACATGGTAATGGCAATTTTTATTATAAGCTTTAGTGTTATATTAAGATAAAGTTTTTGTTACTTACCTATGTCAATGAACCTTTCCTTATCAATCAAATAAGCTTTGTTCTTCAATGTTGTTTCGTAAACGACTATATTGTGAATTTTTTGTAACTATTTTGTATATGAAAGCATGTTTTGTTGTTGAAATTCATGTTTAGTAATGAGTAGGGGTGGCAAAATGGGTAGGTTGTGTTAGGTTGGTTGATAGGTCAGGATGGGTTTGGGTTAGGATGGGTTTGGGTCAAGATGGGTAAATTTAAAAAATAGGTTAGGATGGGTGAGATCAGGATGAGTTTGGGTCTAGATGATTTGGATTAGGATAGGTTCACATCAAAATAGTAAAAAATTTAAAAAGTAAAAAAAAATAAAAATAGTAAAAAAATAAAAAAAAAAGGAAAAAAACAAATTAAAAAAAAATAAACTTAAAAATAAAATTTTAAGGGATCCGAAATATTTCATTTTAAACCGGACCGATTCGACCCTATCGGGTTGGTTAACAACCCGGACCATTACGACCCGGACTGTTTCGACTTGACCGGTCCTGTTAGCGACCAGGACCGTTTTGACCCGGTTGGGCCCGTTAGCGACCGGACCGTTTCGACCCGGCCGGGCCCAGTAGCGACCCGACCGGGCCGGTAACGACACAGACCGTTTCAACCTGACACGTCCCGTAGCTACCCTGACTGTTTCGACCAGGCCGGGCCCGGTAGCGACCCGGACCGTTTCGACCCGACCGGGCCCGGTAACAACACAGATCGTTTCAACCTAACCCGTCCCGTAGCGACTCAGACTGTTTCAACCCGGTCGGGCCAGGTAGCGACCCGGACCGTTTCGATCCGACCGGGCCCGGTAACGACCCAGACCGTTTCAACCTGACCCGTCCCGTAGCGACCCAGACCGTTTCGACTCGGCCAAGCCCGGTAGCGACCCGGACCGCTTCAACCTGACCCGTCCCGTAGCGACTCAGACCGTTTCGACCTGGCCGGGCCCGCTAGCGACCCGGACCGTTTCGACCCGACCGGGCCCGGTAACGACCGAGACCGTTTCAACCTGACCCGTCCCGTAGCGACCCGGACTGTGTCGACCCAGCCGAGCCCGGTAGCGACCCGGACCGTTTCGACCCGACCGCGCCCGGTAACGACCCAAACTGTTTCAACCTGACCCATCCCGTAGCGGCTCGGACCGTTTCGATCCGGCCGGGCCCGCTAGCGACCCGGACGGTTTCGACCAGACCGGGCCCGGTAACGACCCAGACCGTTTCAACGTGACCCGTCCCGTAGCGACCCGGACTGTTTCGACCCGGACGGGCCCAGAAGCGACCCGGACCGTTTCGACCCGACCGGGCCTGGTAACGACCAGACCGTTTCAACCTCACCCGTCCCGTAGCGACTCGGACCGTTTCGACCCAGCCGGGCCCGCTAGCGACCCGGACGGTTTTGACCCGACCGGGCCTGGTAACGAACCAGACCGTTTCTGTGACATCCGGTAAGTTTCTTTTCGTTCTGTTCTTTTCATTTCTTTCTTTTTGGGCTTTGCGCAATTTTCGGGACGAAAATTCTTTCAACGTGGGGATGATGTGACACCCGGCATGTTCGGCTTAAACATATTAGTAACATCTAAGTCTACCTTAGCGAGAAACGTTTATAAACAAACTTAACTGGGTTAGTTGAGTCGGGTCAAGTTAGGATTGTCCAGGGTACAATGATCTGGAGGATCATTGGGAGTCGTTTTGGTAATACACTAGTACCGGGTTCCGTGGTTGGTGACATTACATGAACTAACTAAGTATATGTGTAGATTATGGGTTGTGTGGTGGATTATATACATAGATGTGTTTAAATGATGTGTAAATGATTATCTGTGCCTAAATGTGTTAAATATAGACTAAGGATGCATGCTTATGTGTTAGGATGTGTTAGAATGCGTTAAACACGACAAACTGGAAAACTAGTTTAAAAGAGGTCTTGGTTCGACCACTTCGAGTGGTCGAAGGAGAAGAAGTTGCCTGGTTCGACCCTTGTAAAATGGGCGAACCAGGGAAGTGGAAATTGAGAAATTTCCTTCGACCAAACAGGGCTCATTCGACCCTGTGAAAGGGGCGAAGGAGACTACATTCGACCAACGAGTTGGTGCGAAGGAAGATTAGTATAAATACCAACCTTTGTCATTTTTCATCATTTCACAAACCCTAACCGTCCCAAAACGCTCTCAAACGATCTTAAACACTAAGGAAGGAGTTTTTGCTCTTCTTTTCCATAACCTAACCCATCTACAACATCTAAACAAGAATCCAAGGTGTGTTCATAATCCTAAATCTTTTAAAAGCATTTTAATTCGTTTTCATCTAACCCTAATTGTCCGGATCTGTTCTAAGGGTGTTTTTATGATTAAAAACCTTTTAAACATCTTTCTAAATCAAAACATGATCATTTAACATAGGTTTTCATAATGAATAACATGTGTAAATTGTGTATTATGTGGTGTTATGTGTTGTTCAATGATTTGCTGCTATATCTATGATAGAAACATGATATAGGATTGTTGTTAATGATTGGAATATTGTTGTCTAGGGTTAGGATTGGATATATTGATATTTGGGGGTTTTATTGGATTAATACTTGATGTATGAATATTTATGATCAATAGAATGAATAAGAAAGATCGGATAATCGACAAACTGAGTATTTTAAGCTAAACATGAATCGATTTCAAAAGTTTCCAAATTGGGTAAATAATTCATGCATAAAAGTGATGTTTCCATAATCTTTACCATTTTGGGAAAGGGCTGAAACGGACGTATTATCGGGGGAAATCGATGGGGTTTTGTAGGGATAAGTTATTCATGCTTGACTGCTGTGTTTGATGATGTTTCGGGTCGTTTTGAATGTGTTTGAAGCGTTTTTAGGAAAAATTATACAACAGGGGCGAACCTGGCCTCCTTCGACCAGTCGATGGTGCGAAGGAGGGATCCAAGGTCGAACCTGGGTTTATATTGGACGAATGTGATAAAACGGGCGAAGGAAGCATCAAACGGTCGAACGAGATGTAAAAGGGTGCGAAGGAGATAAAAAGGTGCGAAGGAGACTTAAAACGGACTGGTTCGACCGTTCTGATGCAGAAATGAGATTTTTGATACAAACTAAGTGTTTTATGCTTGAACCTTGTGTGTAATCTATGTGTACTTGATTAGTTAGGGTAATGGGTCACCAACGGGATGTCGGGTCGGTCTAGTGTGTCGGTTAAACATTTAAACACGTTTTAAAACATACTTGGTTACGATCTGGACAATCAGGGACTAGATAACCTTATGGTTATTAGTCGGAACACTTATGTGAACACTTTGATAGATCTCGGGCTAAACATCCTTACTTATATTTGAAGAACGCTACTTAAGGTGAGTTCACGGCCCCACTTTTTCTGCTTTAACTTTTGGGGGGAGAAAACATGCGCTAAACTGTTTTGGTAACATATGTCATACTATGGTTTTAACTTATTATTGCTATACGATCTTTTGGAAAGTCCCGGGGGAAACCATGAATGTGCGGGGTTGCACAACGGGGGAAATGTGGATAGATCTATTGGGCGTGACCTGCCCCACTCGTCGGCTTGGAGGGCCGGGCAGGTGCATATTGTCTCGAACAGGTACTTTGGTATCATGCTGAACATACGGGCTGCTTAAACATGCTGAACATTGCTAAACGTGTCTAGTAATGGTTTCCAATCGTAGTAGTAATGAAACTTACGCCTAGCTAGCGTACTTGGTAACATTGATATAGTATGGACATGGTAACATTGTAGTAACATTTTGAACAAATCTGTGAACTCACCAGCATTATATGTTGACATCTTTTGGCATGTTTTTTCTCAGGTCGCTAAGGTAGCAAGGAACGGAAATAGGCGCACGGGTCTGCATTAGCGTCTAGATTTAGTGCACGTTTTGTAATAAAAGTATTTTGAACAACTTTTGAGATGATAGCATAGTTGATTAAATGCTACTGAAACGCTTCCGCTATTTAAATTTAATGGTTATGTCTGTTTACGTTTTTCATATAGAGTTGTTTATTGTGATCGTTGACTTGGATCCTGGTTTGTCATGCGCCTCGCGGTAAAACCCCGCAAGTGGTAATTTGAGGGTGTGACAGTTTCAACCTGACCCGTCCCGTAGCGACCCGGCCGGGCCCGGTAGCGACCTGGACCGTTTCGAACCGACCGGGCCCGGTAACGACCCAGACCGTTTTAAACTGACCCGTCCCGTTAGCGACTCGGACCGTTTCGACCCGAATGGGTCGGTCAACAACCCAGACCGTTTGCACTCGATTAAACCTGCTAACGACTCGAACCGTTTCGAGTTAACGACCTGTGCTGTTTTGACATTGCTGTCAGTTAACGACCCGAACGGTTTCGAACCGACTGGGGTGATCAATTAATGCAAAAGATATAATTTTTTGTTTTTATTGACATTGATTTCTATGAGTCATCAACTTGGATGAGTTTTAATTTAGATTTGTATATGGTTATCTAAAAATACCCATCCTGATCCATTTGTTTTTTTTTTAACATACCCATCCTGACCCACTTACTTATTTTCTAAAATTAAAATTACCCATCCTAACCCCTTGAAAATTATACTAAACCCATTTTAACCCACAAGGTCAAATTTTAAACCCAAAACAACCCAAACTCAAGTAGATGGGTTGAAATTGCCAGGTCTAGTAATGAGCATAAAAAAAAACTATTAACACTTCAAACATAGTATTATGATTATTTTGGGAAGAATGGCAAAATAATTTAGTTGTAAGAAACAATTAAATCGATTATGAAGTAAAAATAATATTACCTGGTTGTGGAGCACAACTTTGATGTTGAAAATCAATATGAAAGTAAATACCTAGATTGGAACCACAAGTTTGATGTTTAATTTGAGAATGAAAGTATAATGCGTAAGAATGTCTATTTATAAGGAAATTCATATTTTCAAAGGCATTTATCTTTTAAACATCTTATTAAAAGATATTATAATTTTATAAAAGAATGTTTATCTTCTATAAAATTAACTTTAACGTTTAGGTATTTAAAATCTATACATCTAATAAAACAAACTCTATGAGGACACTTGGCACTCCCATATTGCACCTCAATTCCTCTCTCTTCCCATATTGTGCCATGTGTCCTCTTCTCATAATTTATAAAATTGTTCTTTTTAAAAAAATAAAAAATAGAGTAATAATCTATACATATGGTAACAATTATCACTTAATAGTTTCCTAATATAATTAACCTACACAATCAATTACCCTCATTCTCTATCATCATTCTCTCTCATTCTCTCTCACACGAGAATAACTCTCTCTTCTCTACGATCGTGTATCTCCATCCGATCAAAACCTTCCATCACCATCGTTCATCTTCTTCGTCTCTATCATTCAAGGTAACGATTTCTTCTTTGTTTTTCATACGATTTCTGTTACATATTGTTGTTTCTTATAATTATTTTCAGATTTAATCGATTTTTATGTTTCTCTGTTTCTTTCTATGTTTCCATCGCCGATCATTCATCTTCTTCTATCTCTCATTCAAGGTAATCATTGTTTCTACTTTGTTCATACGATTCCTCTTATATATTGTTGTTTTTTGTAATTATTTTCAGATTTAAGCGATGAATGATCGGCGGTCTTTCTTTTTTCTCTGATCGTCGCCTATTTAGATTCTAATATTTCATTCAGATTCTAATATTAAACTTTTTTTTTTTGTATTGTTGATGGTTTTTAATAATTTTTCAGATTTGGGGCTTTAGGTTTCATCTTTCTTATTTTCTACTATGATATTATATTGTGACTTTTAAGTTTCAGTGTTTAGGTATTGTTATTTGTTTTCAATGATTAGGTATTATGTTTGTTGTTTTCAAAAATTATGAGATTTTAATAATTTTCAGATTTGTGATATGATCAGTTTCAGTGTTTAGGTATTGTTATTTGTTTTCAATGATTAGGTATTATGTTTGTTGTTTTCAAAAATTATGAGATTTTAATAATTTTCAGATTTGTGATATGATCCTTCATGTTTTCTCAGTAGCAAAAACACGAAAATTTCCCGTGTATTATATATTTCTTCATGATATTATGTTGGCTCGATGATGTTTGTCTTCAGGTGAGGTTGAATGTTCATATGTTCTTCGAGGTGTTCTTGAGGATCATAATATTAGATGAAAGGTAAAAGAATGTTGGATATTTTTTAGTGATTAATCCGCTTAGGAAAGCTATTCGGGTCCGGGTCCTGTTTGTTGATTCGGGTCTCATTTATTAGCATTTTATTTGTTTCCTAAGTTGATGGCTTAAAGTTTGGAAGGATAATTATAAGAATTAATTGTTATAAATGGTGGTTTGAAAAGTCTTGGATGTTAAAAGGAAGGGTCGAGTTTTTTGGTAAGAGATTGATTGATTGTATTATAGGAAAGTTAATAGCACAATTAGTTGTACACTTTCCATATAGTCATAGTCAAATGTATTAACTGCATAGTCAAATGTATTAACTATAATTGCTATAATTATGAATCTTGGTTTGGAAAGTTGTTGAATGGAATTGATGGTGGAATTGGTTTGTAAAGTTATTGCACTAATTTTAATACATTTTAAAAATTCTGATTTGTTTTTTTAATACTTTTTTATGGCGGTTGCAGGTGTATAACGATTGTGTTGCACCAGTGAGCAACGGTGGAGGCTGTTTGCTCAGGGTAATAGTACTCTGGCAGATTCTTGCATAGACCAATTGGAGTTTATTGTTTCACGGGCACAAAGGATTGGAGATCCAAAATATCAACAGAAGGTACATGATTTTGCTCTTTAGTGTTAACAATTCTTGCATTTTGATATTTATCATGATTTATACAATATTGGAAACATCTAATGTTAATAATTATAATTACCATATCATTAATAACCTTTAAACACAAAATTATTAATCAAATATAAATACATTTATAAATTTACTTTTAAACATTCAAAATCAAAATTAAAAAAAATCGGTTTTTTAAATTAAAGACATTTAAACACAAAATAAATGCTTAATTCTTTGATTTGTCACATTACTATTTTTAGCGTATAATTAGCATTTATCATGATTTACACAATATTGGAAACATCTAATGTTAATAATTATGATTACCATTTCATTAATAACATTTAAACACAAAATTATTAATCATATATAAATATAAATACATTTATAAACAAAGTTAAATTTGAATTTTTTTCATCACACTTAATACGTCTATTTTCAATTGAATTACTTTATTTTCAAACATTCAAAATCAAAATTTTAAAAAAATTACGGTTTTTAAAATTAAAGTCATTTAAAAACAAAATAAATGCTTAATTCTTTGATTTGTCACGTTACTATTTTTAGCGTATAATTAGCATTTATCGTGAGTTACACAATATTGGAAACATCTAATGTTAATAATTATGATTACCATTTAATTAATAACCTTTAAACATAAAATTATTAATCATATATAAATACATTTATAAATTTATTTTTAAACATTCAAAATCAAAATTTTAAAAAAAATCCAGTTTTTAAAATTAAAGACATTTAAACACAAAATAAATGCTGAATTATTTGATTTGTCACATTACTATTTTTAGCGTATAAATAGCATCTATAAGGTAATAGTCGGTTAAAATTATTGAGTAATGCTCCTTTTACTTATACATGGGTCACTTTAGATAATGTTCCTTCCTATAAACGGGTCAAATAAGGTAATAGTCGGTTAAAATGTTGTTTTAGTGGTGTAGGTTCATGTTTGTTTACTTATAAATTGGTCGATTTGGGTAATGTTCAACTTTTCCAATGGGTCAAATAGGGTAAAAGTCACCAACAGTGTGTTTATGGTGTTTTGATTAGATTGATGTTCCTTTTACTTATACATAGGCCATAGGTGAATTGGGGCAATCTTCCCTTTTCTTAACGGGTCGATTTGGGTAATGTTTGCCTTTTCAAATGTGTCAAATAGAATAAAATGTGCTCGAAGCTTTTTTTAGCGGGTCGATATGGGTAATGCTCATCTTCTCAGACGTGTCAAATTAAATTGTGAAATTTAGGTGGTAGTTAGTTTCTTATTTTTATTTTTATTACTTTCTTATTGTTGAATATGCCATAAGTCTATTTTTAACACATACCATTTAAGTCGCCTTATTCAGGTTGGATTGTATTTAAGAAACCCTGTATTCTCACATGGCCAGCTTTATGTCGCATTGTCAAGAGTTAAAAGCAGGGCAGACGTGAAGTTACTTATACTTGATGCTGATGGGAAAGTGATGACTAAAACAAAAAATGTGGTTTATAAGGAAATTTTCAGCGATATTTGAATAAATGTGTATTCGTTGCTTTTAAATTTTAATAAAATTTTTCTACTTTATTTTTCTTATACGTTATACTACTCCAAATAATCGTACGTTGTTGAACTGCGTGTCAACGCGGGCAAATCTCTAGTATGTATAAAAGGAAGGAATAATGGAAATAAATAATCCCAACTATTGACTATTGGCCAATAACAGTCGCAACTACGAAAATCACCAATATTGGTCTCAACTTTCGACATATTGGAAACCAACGGACCCAAACTAACGGAGGCTAACTCCGTTAGTGTGATGCTGACGTGGCATGCTTAGGTGGCAAGATGATCCTACGTGGCATCCTACGTGGCATGCCACGTGGCAAAATAATCCTATGTGGCATCCTACGTGGCATGCCACGTGGCAAAATGATCATACGTGGCATCCTACGTGGCATGCCACGTCAGCATCACACTAACGGAGTTAGCCTCCGTTAGATTGGGTCCGTTGGTTTCCAATTTGTCGAAAGTTGGGACCAATATTGGTGATTTTCGTAGTTGAGACTGTTATTGGCCAATAGTGAATAGTTAGGATTATTTATTTCCATTATTCCTAAAAGGAATAACATATCTTTTTTAATTTGAACTAGTGGTATTCTTCGCCGCGTTGCGGCGGGAATTTAGTCGGTATCGTATTGGTTAATTAAGTTATCGGTAAGGATTTCAATTTTCATTCCGTCAATGTAATCTCATTGAAATGTTGTAGCTACAAATAATCAAAAGCTATCGTCAAACCTAACATATGTAGTTTGTACCATACAACATTTGATCATGAAACCCATCCCCAAATAAACCATATGTAAACAATAATGTAACACAAATTGAGTCAAACCTGATAGGGCAAATGCAATTAGTGCTCATAATGATGAAATAATTCTAGAAATAATGTTGCGCGTTGCAGCGCTCACCTCGTTTTCAAACTAAATTGACGTCAAAACCTAAAGTAATCCGAATTCATATCATTAAACGGAAAACGTATTTGAAGTATTAGTTGTTACTAATAATAATAAACATCTTTTTGTCAAATTTTGTAATATCAATTATGCACAAATAGTATTGAATTTACCTCATGCAGAATTATTATACTGCAAGTATCCAACAATGATGTAAATGAAAGTCTTAGAAACCAACATGTGAATGAGAACTTATAAATCAACAAAACCACTATCTTAGACAAAACCGATAACCGTTTACTTTTTACAAAACCATCAAGAAATTTTAAACCACCAACTTCTTCCCTATATCTTCACCATCTTGTCTCTCCTCTCTCTCAGTACTTCACCCACATATCCCACGAACAAATGATGAAATAATTGGCTACATGGAAAGTAAAAGACGGTCAATGTTGTCCGGCCAGAGGCGTGGTCGTGGAGGTCAACGTCTATTCTCCGTTTATGTCCCCGTTCACACCACCGCCATCATCATCGCCACAACAGCACAACCATATACTTTACCAGAGAAGGTTGTGTTCAGAAGATGCAAGACCATCATCTGTCGTTGCTTCGCTTCCTCAACTCGAGCATACACCCACGCTCTGCATTTTTTCTGTTGGCTTAAACGCAACAAAATCTCTGTTTATTTGTCTGAGCTGCTTTGGGGGGTTTGGCTGAGCTGTTTTGGCGGGGGTTTTTTGGGCGGTTTCTGGGAATTTCCTGGGCGGTTGTGAAATTTTTTCTGGGCAGCTGCGTGACGATTTTGGGCGGTTTTTGTGTGGGTATTTCTTGGCGTTTTGTGAGGGGTTTGGGCGGTTGTTGTAACAAATAGCAAGCTGCCACGCAGGTGGCAGCCACTATTCCCAAACATCTGTTTTAAATAGATAGTATAATATTTAAATAAAAAAGACAAATCAACTTAAAAGATATATAAATTATTTATGATAATTGTATGACACGAATATTTAGAAATAAATAATATTAATATATTATTTCCAAAACATATAGAAACGTCATACAACATATAAAGTGTTTCTTTCATAATGGGAGAATCAATTAAACAAAATTTGTCGACAACCACTTTTTATATTAAGATTCTTTAACTAACATTGTAGTTCAATAATGTCACTGAAAAGGAAAGAACTAAAATTTTGAACCACTAAACTTTGATCATCATTATGTTATATTTAATTGTTAGTACGATGACGTGACGTTAGAAAAGCAACGTTCATTCCATTTCCACATATGTAATGTTATATCGACGGCCCATTCTAAAAACGAAGGTTCTTCATTGATGACTTATAGAAAGTGTTCGTACCCTCAATCGCAGCAGCTTTTTTGGTGGAATAAAATTGCGACTTCAAAAGTTAATTGTTTTGTTTGGAGGGCTGCGGAGAACAAGATCGCTACTGCGGAAACGTTGGCCGCTAGGGGATTAAGTTTCGGAGACAATATGTGCAGAAGATGTGGCTTGGAACCGGAAACGGCGGAACATATTTTGGTTAGTTGTCTTTGGGCCAGGTCTTTCTGGTGGAATATTGGGCAATGGACGAAGACTCCTGGGGTGGACTCGGTAGTATCAATCAAAAACTTGTTGCAGACTTGCAATACTTTGGATAAGCCGCGGAAGGTTAGGAAAACGATCCATGCTATCATCATGCTCGGTTTGTGGAAATTATGGTTGTGTAGGAACAATAAAATGTTCAATAACGCGAACACGGCGACGCCAAAACTAATCGATGAAGTTAAACTAGAGTCCTATTGGTGGATGACCAAGAGGGGCAACATGGCGGAGTTGGACAAAGTAAAATGGTGGGACTTCTCGGTCTTTGATAACGGATAGTAAAATGGAATAGGGGTTAAGTGTATATGTATGCTTGGGGCGATTGTCGTTTTTGTAATTATCTTTTTAATGTTTTTATGTTGGTTTGGCCCGGGTAGCCCCCTCGCTAATTGGGTTCGGGTGATGTTGTGGTGTAATTTTTGGCGAATGAATAAAAGTGGTCCTGTTTGAATGTTCAAAAAAAAAAACCACTTTTGATATTTATATTGTTTAACTTATATGGTAGTACAATAGTGTCCTTGAATAGGAAGCAACCAAAATTTGGGACCTCTAAATTTTGATAAGAATCATGTTATATTTAATTGGTACTACGATTACGTCATTTTCATTTGCATATGACGACAGAAAATTGACTATATAAAAAATTGCATGGTAGCATATTCGTGGTTTGTTTTGAAGAATATAATATGAACAAAAAGTGTGAGGAAATAGGTAACATTAGTCGGCAAATTGTGACAGCTAAGAGATATCAACAATGACACGTCACCAAGTACAGCTGCACCTCTCAAAGTGCTATCTAGGGTTGTTTAAAATCGGATAATCCGAATTTCGGATAATTCGAAATTTCGGATAGTCAATATTGGGATCCGAATCCGGATCCGAAATTCGGATAATCCAAATTTCGGATTCGGATTCGGATCATCCAACGGATAATCCGAAACTTAAAAAAATAATAAAAAATAAATAAAAAAATAATAAAAAAACGTTCTCCTTTATGTCTAAAATGTGAATCTGTTAAAAAAACAAAAATCGAAGTTAGATAAACGAAACTTCAACAAAAAAAATGTAAAAGAAACTTACAGTTTGGTGGACGAGGGCTGTGGAGGTCGGAGACGAGGTGGACAGGAGTTGTTATAGAGAAGAGAACAGGGAGCGGCTGCTTTGGATTGGAGTAGTATGGACTTAGGGTTAGGAGGATTAGGGATTTAGGATTGTGTATTGTGTTATGTAGTGTATATAATATTATATATTTATATATATATATTTTTTAATATTCGGATTCGGATAATCCGATTATCCGAAAATTTTCAAAATCAGGATCCGAATCCGAATCCGAAATTTTGGATTATCCGATTTTCGGATATCCGAAAATCGGATTATCCAAAATTTCGGATAATTCGGATTCGGATTATCGGATTTTTCGGATTCGAATTCGGATTCGGATTTTTTTTGAACACCCCTAGTGCTACCATGCCAATATGGAAACGTCTTCACCATGTTTTTGGTTTTTTTCTATATTTTAATAATTTAAATTCATTTAATTTATACCATGCAAATCAACTAAAAAATTATTATAATAAATAAAATTACCCACATTAATAAAAACATTAAAATGAATAAGTATTGCAAAGTTCAAATAAACATAATGAAAACAGTAAAACAAAGTTTGATAATTAAAATAAAAATTAGTCAATCTTTCTCAATCTTTGGAATAAGAAACTTTATTGTATCCTTCCCAACTTGAGCACTTTCAACATCCATCTTTTGGCGTTTCCTTACTGGGCTTGAAATTGGGCCATCAATCTCACAAACATCTTCAATGGATTCATTATCCTGATACATTATCTATTATTAGTTAATCTTGAAAATTTGTAAATATGTATGTAAATTAATATGTTATAATAATGTTGTAAAACCTTTGGTGATTTTTCATTAGTGGATTCTGAATCCGAAAACGAATTTTCTTCATTAGAGTATCTTTCTTCAAGCTGTAAATGATATATATGAGAGTTACATTATTTCTTGTAAATAAAATAAAAGTTATATTTAAATCAAGTACTAATTTCATACCCTTTCAATGTCAAACTTTTTATAAAGTGCTGAGATTATATCCTTATCTTGTGTGAGCATTGTAATTGAATATTGTTCAACTTGATTGGCAATGTTGTAGTTACTAACTTTGATGACAAAGGCATATTTTTGACCAATTAAGTTTTCAAATTCTTTAGGATATTCTGGGAGATCTTCACCATTGTTGATAGCCTGAGAAATCATAATAATTGAATACACATGTTAATTTTGAAGGAATATATATTATATCAGTAAAATTTAAGTTTAATGTAAAATTTTACCTCTTCTTCTTCTTCAACACATTGTTGTGCAGTTTTTCCAAAGATCTTTCTTGCTTCAGTGTCAAACATAGTTAAAGTCGTGGTCGACGAACAATCTTTAACCTTAAGTAATGTTGATGCGTTTTGTTGATGCGTTTTGCGACTAATGATTGGATAAACATTATTAACATGTGTTAGTGACTTGGCCGAAGGAAGATATTATGGGCGAAGGTAAATAGAAGTGGGCGAATGTAGATGATTAAAGGGCGAAGGTAGATTGGAACTGACAAGAAGACACATTCGACCATTGATAATGGGCGAATGTGGAAAAGACTCACGTTCGACCAGTGAAAAGGGGCGAACGTGCAGTATCTATAAATAGGTTTTGTGATTTTGATTATGTAATAGAGTTGTCAGTTGTGTCTGTGTTCAGTTCAGGTTCAGAGGTTGTTTTGAGATATTGTGTGTGTGTTCTAGATTAACGTAAAACTGATTGTAAAAGCTTATTTGAAAGAAGTTAATCTATGAAATGATGTTGAAAATGATCTTGATTGCGTTTTGATTTGTGTTTTATCAATTTGTTCAGAACTAGGGTTTCCGCACCTAGTTTTGTGACTTGTATGATCGTATAATCCTGTTTTAGTTAAAATCTTTCGCTCACAAAGTGGTATCAGAGCCAAGAGGATTATACAATAACAAATTTGATAAAATCAGAGATGATTTGGACATGTTTTTGACCTAAATACATCTGTTTTTTACATAAACATTGTTTTTAAGTGTTTTTGATCGATTTAAAGGATAATTTGTGGTCGAATTCAAGTTTTCCAAGAATTAAAGTTGATTCAAATCATTTCCGAAACATAACCTGATTGAGATCATTCAATTCCATGAACTTTTGAAAATCTGAGATCAGAATAACCGTTTTTCAAACAATAACCGTTTTTCAAAAGTGAGATCTGATCATGGTGGGCGAACCTGGAACCTGACTTGAGTTTAGTGGTCGAAAGTGTTGTAGAGTGGGCGAACCTGAGGAGTTAGTGGTCGAACCTAAAAATTTGTGGAGAACTTTTCACTTTCGGGTACATATTTTCACCTTCGACCGGATTATATTTGGGCGAAAGTGGAAGGGTGTTATTTTGTGTTTACATTCTGGTCATATCTACGTTCGGGTGTTACTGTTTGGGCGAACATAGAATCAGAAGGGTCGAAAGTGATAAAGTTTGGATGAACCTAGAGTATTTCGGGCGAACCTAGGATTTTGTTGAAAATTTTTCTAAGTGTTGAGATTTTTCTTAGTTTGTGATCATGTGGCGTTTTCAAACTACTCCGGGATCAGCAACAACACAACCACAACAGCAAACGATGGACCCATGGACAGTGGCAGCGCAAAAGACGAACACACAGTCTTCACAACCACTTAAATACATGGCAACGACGAGCACGATGCCTCAAAGTGTAGCACATCCGGCACTACAATCTGATTACTGGGGAGTAGCAGCAGCGGCGGTAAATACTCAAACCACTAATGCTATTTCTACTTTGATTAAGGATTTGTCTACAGGTAGTGGAACTCGGCCACCGAAGCTCATGGAAATGCAAGAGTATAATCAGTGGCATATTATGTTCAAGATCCATTTGGAAGGCATGGGAGTGGAAGGAGCAGAGGCATGGAGCATGATTGTTAAAGGTTACACAACACCGATTTTGGAGAATACAGGTGAAATGATTCCTTTGGAAAGCTTAACTGAGGACGAGAAGAAGAAATATGTGGTGGAGAAGAAGGATTTTTCCCAATTGACACAGGCAATCACAAGTGACCTGTTGCATCAGTTTGGGACATGTACTACATCAAAGCAGCTTTGGGATAAGCTTAAGAGGAAGCATGATGGTAATGAGAAGACTAGGAGCCTGAGAATGGAAGAATTGGTCAAAGAGTTTGAGAATTTTTCTTTTATTAATAATGAAACTCTAAAAGAACTAACTCCTAGATATATGCATTTGTTGTCTGAATTGTCTAGTTATGGTGTACAGATTCCAATGACTAAGCAGGTGGATAAGTTTGCAGATGCTTTACCACCACAATGGGATCAGCATGTGGAAGTTCTCAGAGAGAAGGATGCTTATCAATTCTGGACTATTTCAGAGTTTATCGAAAAGCTAGAGAACAAAGAGATGGAGGATAGGAGGAAAGCTAGAAGGTCACAGATTCCTCAGAATCCCAGTTTGTATTTTGGAGGCACTTCAGTTCCAGTTGGTAACTCGAGCTCAGGAAGCATTGCACCACATGTTGCATGTATTTCCAATGTCATGGAATCATCAAAACCAACCACCAATTACTTGACACAAACATCATCCTACTCACAACCATCATACACACCACCACAATACAATTCCTACATTTCACCACTCTCCCCAATGCAACAAGCAGGTTTTTACACCGCTAACCAATCACAACAACCAGTAAACCAAGTTACTCAACCTAATCAACAACCGGTGGTTTTGGATACATCTAACTTGGGAAATGTGACTGTGGAGGTTGCTCAGCAACACATTGCATTAGTCTCAGCAATGGTTTCATCCTACAATGGGTTAGTTGCTAGTCAGATTGGGAACAACAACTTAACCAACGAAGACTATGCACAGATTGACAAGGAAGAGATGGAACTCATTGATATCCAATGGGCTTTTGCGAGTATTATGAGAAGAGCAACAGAGTTCATTGAGAAAACAGGTAGGACTGATTTGGCAACTTCTCCCAACACAACCTACGGATTCAACAAGGAGAAGGTTACGTGTTTTAATTGTGGAGAAAAAGGACACTTTAAAAGGGAATGCACCCAGCCACCTAAACAAGGTAATCGAAACCCTTTCAATGCAAATTACCAGAACCGTCAACAACAAAACCAAGTTTCTTACCAAAATAACAACAACTACCAAAACCGAAACTTTAACAACCAAAACAGACAACCAAACACTCAAAACCAGATTCAAAACCAATCTCCCAACAACACAAACCGAACAGTTGTACCTATCACTACACCTAATGAGACTCAACAGAATGCGAGTCAGAACCAAGCTTTGGTGACTCAACAGGATGAAAGGTTTGACTGGTCGGGTATGCAAATAGGAGTTGAGGAAGTGACTACTGGTGGGAATGTGGCATGTGTTGCTTATCAGGTTGATATGGAAGAGTCGGTGGCGGTTGATGAGAAGAAAGAAACTGAGGAGTGTGAAAGTGATGATTCTGAGACTGAGATGGAAGTGGAGAATGAACCTGTTGAGGTTAAGGCTGAGAAAACGAGTTCTGGAATGGTGATTGATTCTGTTACTGATGTTCCTGAAGAGTGTAGATCAGTTTATTCAGATTCTGAGAGCGAATCAGACACAGAGGCAAGTGTTGATTCTTTAGATGATGATATTGATCAGTTGCTGGCAAAAGCTGACTTTTTGATGACGAGGAAGTCGTGCATTGCTGATGATGCTTTCACCAAGATTGACTACTCCAAGTTTTTCACTGGAAAGGAAGCTCATTTCGCGTTGATGGCCATGACTGAACCGCCAAAACCTGTAAGTTCTGAATCTAGCACTGATGTTATGAGTGATAAATATTGTGGAACATGTGATAGATTGACTGAGGAGAATAAACAACTCCGAATTTCACGTGATAGTGCTATCATGAACAGTCAATCTACTCGCAAAGAGTTGAATGCTTTCAATAAAGTATTAGATGGCTATAAAAAGGACATTTCCGACTTGAAAAACACTTTGTCATTGAAACAATTGGCAATGAACAACTATATCAATGAAATTGAAAACACCAAGTTGGAAATGGCAGCCATAAAATGCTTTGCTGAAAAGGTTAACAAAAAGTTGGAAAGTTATAAGAATGTTGCTTATGTGGTAGACCATATCATTGATGATAACACCACCAATTACAAGTCTGTACCATCTCCGGTTCTTTTTGAAAATCATAACTATCACCAAGTTATACCGGAGAGTTCGGTAAAATCAGACTCATCATCGGAAATGGAATCTAATACCTCGAGTATTGGTGATCCGCATTCCGATGTGAGACCGATTTTAGGCTTGAATGATGAGGGTGTTTATGCTGAAAGTGTGAATTCAGACTCAGAGAATGATGATACTGGTAGTGATCAAACTGTTAATGTATGTGAGATTCCAAAAGAAAATCACATCATTACTACTGAACCAGTGTCACCATCTCAACATGTGCATCCGATGGCAACTGTTCATCGTGAGAAAAAGGTTGAAAAGAATGAGATTAGAAAGGATCTTGAGAATGAACTAAGTGACAAACCTGTCAGGGTGTTTTATCGGATGGAAGGATCCGATAAAATCATCTCTAATGAGGAATTTCCAATCAAAAATGTTAACTATGCTAAAATTGAAAAGATTTGGCAAGAAAGCACTATATGGTTTCCAAAACATGAGAGAACAAACGAAATTCCACCAGAAATCTTAAAGAAATTGTTTTCGGATGTTCCTCAAGAACCAAAGGTCCATGTCACCGAGTTCATTCGACCAAATGACAAAGCAAATGGTTTTCATGAGCCCACTTACTCAAAAGGACCACTTCCTGAGAGTTTGAGGAATCAACAGTATAATGATCAATATCCTGTTAGATCATTTGCTCCACCAAATGCTCATTATGTTTTTGAAGAGTATCGAAAATGCTTTAAATGTGGAGAACGTGGGCATTTACTTGCTCAGTGTCCATATGTAAGGCATAAAAGACATGAGGTTGAAGTCAGAAATTCCATGAGAAAGCCGATTGATCATTATGTTCCACCACATAGACGAGTTGTTCCTTAACAACAACAATTTTATAATCAAAACAATTTTCAAATGAGGAACAATCGTCCATTTCAATATGATCAAAGAAATCGGATTGCTATGGAACAATCTTGGAGAAAACCTGTGGTGAACTCAACAGTTGATAGACAAAAGGTTCCACAAAAACCGATTGTCAAATCAAATGTTGGACCTAAGTCTGTTAATTCAGATAAGGTAACCAAGAAAGTTACTTTTGTTAACAATGTTCAGAAACCAATTGAGAAACCAAAATCTCAAATTCGTATTCTTAAAAGATCTGAACAATCTTGGTCACCAAATGGTACTTCAGGAGCTTCTACTTCGAAGGTAAGTGAGAAAAATGAAAGTGTTTTGAACAATCAGAAAAAGATTGATCCAAAACAAAAAGTTGTTGAAAAAGTTAATGAGGATGTTTCTTTGAAAGCCAATGTTCAAAGGCCCAAGACTCAGGCTTGGGTCCCCCGAAAGAACTAAATGTTTACTTTTTGTGTGCAGGGAGCTTCAGTTGGCCCTATTAGCAGTTTATGGATTGTTGATAGTGGAGCTTCAGGCCACATGACGGGGGATCTCGCATTGCTGTTTGACGTGAAAAACATTAATGGAGGTTATGTCGCTTTCGCGGGTAATAAAGGAGGATATATCACAATGGAAGGAAGCGTGAGTAATGGGATTGTGACTTTCGAGCAGATTTCTTATGTCAAGCAGATAGACTATAATTTGTTGAGTGTCAGTCAGATATGCGATAAACAATTTTCTGTGCATTTTGATGACAAATCTTGTTATATTCTCAAACGGGGCTTCAAAATTCCAAAGGAGTGGGTAATGTTGATGGCACCTCGCGTCAACAATCTCTATATTCTTGACATGTCCAAGGCGATGACATCACACGGGCAAATAACATGCTTTTTATCCAAGGCGACCGAAAAAGAATCGATAATGTGGCACCGCAGAATGGGGCACATTCATCTGAGGAAAATGAATCAATTGGTGAGAAATGGGCTTGTCGATGGAGTAAACGTGAAACATTTCCATCTGAACGACAAGTGTGTAAGTTGTATGAAAGGAAAGCAACACAAACAGTCCCATAAAGTGAAGAAAGTTAACTCTGTTGAGATGCCGCTTGAGCGATTGCACATGGATCTTTTCGGACCAGTCAAGCGCAAAAGTCATCTTGGAGAGCTTTATTGTTTAGTTGTCACTGATGACTATTCAAGATTTTCATGGGTGATGTGTTTGAAGAACAAAAGCGACACCTTTACCAACCTACAAGTTCTGTTCACTCGATTGGAGAATATCTACAATTTGAAGATAAAAAGAATCAGGAGTGACAACGGGACGGAGTTCAAAAACGCCAAGATGGATGAACTTTGTGAAAGCAAAGGGATACATCATGAATATTCGGCTCCGTATACCCCACAGCAGAACGGTGTTGCTGAACGAAAGAATAGGACTCTAATTGAAGCGGCTAGAACAATGCTCGCTGATTCAAATCTTCCAGTAATGTTCTGGAATGAGGCGATTTATGCAGCAAATTATACATTAAATCGGGTTCTAACAGTGAAGAAGTTTGGAAAAACATCTTATGAACTGTTACACCGACGAAAGCCAAACTTAGAGTATCTAGAACCTTTCGGGGCGCCATGCACGATGTTGAATCCAGGTGAGAAGTTTAGTCCTAAAGCTGAGGAGGGATATTTGTTGGATATGCAACCCCGCTCAAACGGGTATTCAACAAGCGAACTCGTCAAGTGGAGGATTGGGCTAACGTGGAAGTTCAACGATACACTCAAAATTTGCAAGGCACGGTCCCTGATTGGATGTTTGATTACAAAGATTTCTTTGAATCATTCAACCTAGATAGCTTGGTTGAAGAAGCTGTTATCAGATTACTTTACGAGTGTGAAAACGCGGCGACTTCACCGTTGATGCGTCCAATCACCGTAACCCCCCACCAGCTTCTAATGATACCAGTGCTCCTATACAAGAGGAAGAGATGTTTCAAGAGGCTTCAACTTCATTAGACACTTCAGAATCTGAAGATGAACAATTTGAAGAAGCAGTTCTTGAACATGCAGAAGAATTAGAAGTGCAACCTGTGAACCCAACTCCAAATCCAGATGTTGCTTCATCATCAAACACGGGTCATGATCAGGATGCTGTAGAAAACTTGACTGCTCAGACGGGAGTATTGTACCTGTTAATCCGGAATCTCGGATTCATCGTATTCACCCGCTAGAGCAAGTTATCGGTGATCCTGGAAATGGTGTTATGACCAGAGGGCAGCTGAAAAGCGTTAACTCGCCAGAGAGTTTTGGTGCTTTAGCATTATATGCCAAAATTCAAAAATCTGGTAGTCAAAATGATTGGTCGTTTGCATGTTATGTGTCGCAGGTAGAGCCAAGGACATACAAAGACGCTTTGAATGAAGATGCCTGGGTTGAGGCAATGCAGGAGGAGTTATTGCAATTCCAGAAATTGGGAGTCTGGACGCTCACAGATTTGCCGCCGGGAAGGAAGAAAATAGGCACTAAGTGGGTGTTTAAGTGCAAAAAGGATGATCGTGGAGTTATTGTTCGCAACAAAGCCAGATTGGTCGTGCAGGGTTTCCATCAAATCGAAGGGATTGATTACAACGAAATCTATGCACCAGTAGCACGAATTGAAGCTATTCGGATGTTCCTCGCGTTTGCTTCATACAAGAAATTCAAAGTCTATCAAATGGACGTCAAGAGCGCATTTTTGTACGGGAAAGTCAAGGAGGAGGTTTATGTCGGGCAGCCACCAGGCTTTGAGGACCCAATCCACCGGGATAAGGTCTACGTGCTGAACAAAGCTTTATATGGTTTGCACCAGGCTCCAAGACAGTGGTACGAGGAGCTAAGTACATACCTCATCTCCAAAGGATTCAAGCGCGGCCTCGTCGACTGCACCCTTTTCACGAAGAAGACGGGAGATGATTTGCTTCTAGTACAGATTTACGTTGATGATATTATATTTGGTTCAACTAACGAACTTTTATGCAGGGAATTCGAAACTGTCATGCAGGAAAAGTTCGAAATGAGCGCTATGGGGGAGATGCAGTTTTTCCTCGGCTTACAGGTGGACCAAAGACCCGACGGGATCTTCATTCACCAGACGAAATATGTATCCGACATCTTGAGCCGATTCCAGATGGAGGACTCTAAGCCGATGGATACCCCGATTCAACCCAATCACGGGATTGGAGTGGACGCTAAGGGGGAGCTGACAGACCCATTTACATACAGAGCAATCATCGGATCTCTGATGTATTTGACAGCGTCTCGACCAGATATTATGTATGCAACGTGTCTCTGTGCTCGCTATCAATCGAAGCCGAAACAAAGTCATCTGACGGCGGTCAAGCGTATCCTTCGATATCTGAAGGGTTGTCCATCAAAAGGACTTTGGTACCCTAATGATGATGATTTTGATTTTATTGCTTTTAGTGATGCAGATTGGGGCGGCTGTGACAAAGATAGCAAATCAACAACAGCTGGTTGCCAGTTTTTAGGGAGCAGGTTAATTACCTGGCAATGCAAGAAACAGACTTCCGTCGCACTGTCTACATGTGAAGCCGAGTACATTTCAGCCTCGAGTTGCTGTTCGCAAGTGCTCTGGATCCAACAACAGATGGTCGATTACGGTTTGCAGTTTCTTAAAACCCCTATACACTGTGACAACGAAGCCGCAATTGCATTAACTAAAAATACTGAAAATCATTCTAAAGCGAAACATATCCGGATTAAATATCATTTTATCCGTGATTGTTACGCTAAGGAATTGATAGATATGGTCAAAATCCATACTGACTACCAACGTGCAGATTTGTTTACAAAAGCTTTTGACAGATCCCGCTTTGAATATCTTTTAAAAGTAAACAATATAAAGGAAAAACAGGACTAATCGGCACCTCGGTTTATCGCTTTTTAATTTTTAGTTTTAGTTTTAAATTTTTTTTTTGGGAATTTCTCTTTGCTAATTGGGAATTTCTCTTTACTATCATAATCCTCAAAGAAGTTGATGCTTTCGAGGGGATTGTTTAATCCTCAAAGAAGTTGATGCTTTCAAGTGGATTGTTTCTTTCAAATTTTTGTTTTGTTTTTCAGAAAAATTAAAAACCCAAAAAATATGTTCTTTATTTTAGGGGGAGTCATTTTATCAGAAAAACCAAAAACATTGAAAAATTTTCAAAATACCTAAAAAATTAGAAAAACCAAAATGATTTCCTGGATAAAAAGAGGAAATGATAGTACATCAGTGGGGATCTGACACAGGCTAAAGAATTGTATAGTATAATGAGACGTATGTTGATTACGTGTGATGTGCTGATAGGCTTCGTAGACTAAATATTGCGTGCATTAGTGATACAAACATAACAAACTACGCGTTTGTGGCTGAACACCTCATGGACATATGGTCTTAGTACCGTAATTTCGTTTGATAGGGTATTTGTACAAAACTCGGAGGTTTAGGGTCGTTATGTTATTAGTTGTCTGGGGATAGCCTTCTGATCTTCTGCTGTAAGTCATTACGGACCTAGATCAGACAGGATGTCTTTATAAAAGAGCTATATGCCAAATCCTAAAGTTACCGAATTGAGGAACTTTCCATGTTATATGATGATCAAAGATTATCTATTACATCGTATTGATCATTGATGCAAATCATGATTAATATCAGTCCTCAACCTGGTATAATGCATATGTTACTTTGCTGCATTAATTTGCTGACCTGTATACCTCTATGCATTATATCTTGTACAATTACAGACGACGAAAGCATAATCACGCTTTACAATGAGTCTTTGTGCATTTACTTCTTGATACGGGAGTATGTCGTGTGTGTGTGGGAACCACAATGTGTTAGTCTAATACATCTAATTCGTATCATTTTAAAGCATTGCGTAATTGTCTGCATGTGAGCTTAAGTGGACCACAATATCAGCAATTGCCGTGTCACATATTGTTTCTAATGATAATATTAAAACAGATCAACGCTGTGTTCAGATTTCTCAGTAAACTGATATGATCCTCTTACCGGAAATCACAAAATGTTTACTGCTTTCATTTACTTTAATGCATTTTACTTTGTTGCATTTTACTTTTATTGTCAAAAAGATACAAAATCCAAAAAGATTTTAGGTGTGTTTTGATAAAATTTCAGAAAACCCAAAAGATTTGCATTTCTGCTTTATTTTTGATAACCGGGGATGCTTGATGGTCAATTTCTGAGATTTGATAACACCATCTGGACTTTGTATCATTCAAAAAGTGAAAATTTGAGTTTTGGAAGTTTAACAGATTGAAAAATGTTGAACGGGATTCGAATTCGTGATTTGGCGAAATTTTCAGATTTTTCCATTTCACATTCGCCCCTTAATTGGGTCGAATGTGGAAAAATCATCACCTTCGACCGGTTTTCATTTGGACGAATGTGGATTATTTTACCTTCGGGTATTATTTTCACCTTCGGGTATCATTTCCACCTTCGGGTAAAAACTTTCACATTCGGGTCATTAGCTTGGGGCGAATGTGGAAGTATCCCACATTCGTCCATATCAAACGGGCGAAGGTGCCTCTTATATATAAACCATTTCAGGTTCGAGCCCTTCATTCAAAATTTTTCAAAATTTCATCCATAACCAGACCTTGTTGCTCGTGTTTCTTTTGATTCACTGATTTATTCCCTATACATTCCTGATCATTTTGAGACAAATTTCACAGGTATTGGAGCTTTTATCAGATCAGAATCATCGTGTTTATATCTAGACCTAGGGTTTCAAAATTAAGGGTCTTAGAGTTTGTTTTGCTGATTGATTTTGATCGCATTTCAATCCACATCAGTTTTAGGGGGAGATATATGAATGGAATTAGTGTTTAACATCGTTTAATTGATTAAATGCTTGATTGAACAAAGTTAAACCTAATTCGTCTTTAAAAACTGATGTAAATTGAAATAAATGGACAATTGATGATGAACGAGTGATAATCGGCCATATTAGGATACATTTAAATCAAAATGAGATGTTAAAAACAAGTTTGCAAAATTTTTAAATTTGGGGATAAACATGTTTCACCTTCGGTTCTTAAAACGGGCGAATGTGAAACTGATTGGGCGAAGGTGATAATAAAACGGACGAATGTGATTTTTGTTTAAAGTTTATACACATTCGACCTAAAAATGTCACTTTCGACCAGAATTTCACACATTCGTCCAGTCCAAAAGGGGCGAATGTAGAATTCTTAAAACCTCAAAATTGTTAATTTTTGTCGTTTTTACATTTTGACGTGTTTTTTGTTTTTAATGTGCAGATGGCTGATCAATCTGAGAATGTTGAAGCACCAGTAGAAAATGTGGAAACTCCAGCAGAGATTATTGTTACAGATCGGTGCCAGAGGCAGAAACTTCGGTTCCAAGCAGTTGGCCATTTGAAAGGTCGCATAACTGTTGCGCATATCTCGGTGATGTAGAGAAGAATACGGAGTTCACCGGGATCATAGAGTTTCTGAAGAGGAGCAGAATAGTTCATGCATTAGCCACACCGACGATCATATACAGAGACATTATTGAAGATTTCTACCAAATGCGAAGTATGACTACTGGGAGAATCAAACGATCATCAAGAGCAAGATTCAGGATATGGAGATGTTCTTGACTGAAGCTGATATTCGGGAAGCGTTACAGATAAAGTTTGAAGATAGTGAAGATCCCAGGGAGTTGTCATGGACAGAGCAGAAAGCGTGTTTCTTACGGATGAAATACAAAGGTCCAATTACTGACGGATCTATGTATAAGGGGAAGCTGGGAGTGCAGTATAAGTATTTTGCACATGTTCTTATCCACGTATTTGGGTGTGTGAGCGGTGGATATGATGTCATGAGAAGGAGTTTAAGTTCGTTAATGGTTGCGTTGACACTCAACAAACCATTTAACGTATCTGGGATGATTCTTGATCATATGCTGGAGATGCTGAAAGGAATGAAGAACAAGAAGTTCATGTTATATCCGAGATTTCTGATGATGATCTTTGACTATAAGTATCCTATGTTGAAAAAGGATCCGACTATGATCCTAGGTCAAGATCATATGAACATTAGAACTTTGATGAGAATGAAGGGTTACAAAGGTGTGCCTGATAGTGAGAAGCCACCTAACAGGAGATTATTTGGTGCTTTGGCTCGTCAGGATTACACTGATCCTGGCAAGAACAAAGCAAGGCATGATAATAGTGATTCGGACAATGATGATCCCTTAGTGTATGTTGATTCAAACACTAAGAGGAAACGGCAAGTAGTCAATCCTGGAGCCAAAGGGAAGGGCAAGGGAAAGACTGTGGATCAGGGAAGCTCTAAGCAACAAGTGGTTAGACAGAAATCGACAGCGAAGAAAGGATCAGGTTTGGTGGACGAAGAGTCGGTAGATTCAGAAGAGACTGAAGTAGAGGAACAGTGGGATTCTGATACTGAAAATGTGAGGACCACCAAACGTAAGGCCACTATGGTTGGTGAGTCTGAATCCTTGAACAAGTCGATTGAAGAAGCTGAGAGAAGGAAGAAATCTGTTGAAGATGAGAGTCTAGGTGTTGACTTAGCAGAGTTGAGTGTTGGAGATACTGTGGTGGTCAATTTGCCCAAGACAAAGAAGCAAAAGACCATGGCCAAGAAGTCAAGTACAAAAGAGCTGAGGGAGAAAGAGTTAGCTCAGTTATTGAAGGGTAAAAGAGTACCTGATGCAGGTACATCATCTAAGCTGTCTTCACCTGTGTCTAAAAAGCAGAAGAAAACAAAAGAGGCAGAGACTTTACCAATCGATCAATTCAATGTCGATTTGGATAAAGTGCTCGATATGTTCAGAAAGCCTCAGAAGGAGAAAGTAGCTGAAGTTGAGCCATCTAAATCAAAGTCGAAGAAAGTAACTGTGGATGACGATGTCATGAAGCAAGTGAATAAGAAAATGGAAGATATGATGAAGATGTTAGTTGCTCAACAGGCTGAGATTGCTAAGTTTAAGCAAAATGAGGAGAAAATGCTTCAGATTGTGGTTGCTTCGAAATCTAATCAGGATGAGATAAATGATAAGATTAAGATGCTTGAAGCTAAGAATGAAAAGCTTGAAAGAAAGTGTGAAAGAAACAAGGGCAGGATCAAACTGATTAAGGCAGATAACAAAGAACTAAGGAATGAAAACAAACGCCTTAGTAATTTGATTGACGAGCTTTATAGCAGGGCACCCCAGTTGAAAGAGGGTGAAGAAGATGAAGAAGAAGAAGAAGAGAAAGTCGATTATGAAGATACTGAATCTGATAAAGAACAAGATGATGATGAGGATGATGATGAATCGGAGAAAAGTGATGATGATGATGACAAAAATGATGATGATGATGATGCAGAAGGTGCTGGGAGACAGAAAGGAGATGAGTTTAGCAGTGGTAGTGATCATGATGGAGGAGATGATACTTCTAGATTCACTTATGAGAAGAGAACATCAAAGAAGAAAGATACTGGAGAATCAAGTTCTAAGAAGAAAGGTGAGAACGTTGATTCAGATGAAAGTATTTTCTGGAATGAGAAGGTGAGATCTCTATCTGATGATGCTAAACAGTTGTATAAAGATATGTTGGAAAAGAGAGAGTGGACCATTGAGTTCACAGGATGCTTCGCTGAGATATTCCAAACTGATGACTTAAGATATGAATTGGAATATGAAGATCCTGATCTTGAAGAAGGGGAATTACCTGCATCTGTGGCAAAAGAAATACTAGATGGTCTTGCACAGAGGGTAGGGAAAACTTTTGAGGAGTTTATGATGGATGAATCGATTCCAGATATTCCTGAAAAGGATATTGGAAGTCATTCAGATGATATGCAGACTCCTGAGAACAATGAAGTGGAGATGGAAGATATAACTCATGAAGAGTTCCCTCAGTACTTCAGACAAACAGATGAAAATGAAGTATTTCCTGATTTCACTGAGGTACCAAATAAGTCAGCAAAACAGAAAGCTAAGAAAAGGAGTGAAGAGTTTGTGGAGAAGGTATTCGGTACTGATAAGAAAGATTCTTCTAACCAGTCTGATGAGTTGAAGAATTATTTGAAGAAATTGAAGGAAATGGATGAGAATCGACCAAAGCCTGAAGCTCAAGGTAACTTTTACAGATTTCATAATGCCAAGTTCAAAGGCAGAGCTCTCGGGTGGACTTACTTAGGCAGGCTGAAATGTATTGCTGCAAAATGGGAAACCGGAATCCTGTACTTCAACAGATTCTGTGACTTGCTTACTCTACCATACTGGGCGGTTAGAGACTTATGCAGATTCCCAATGTCAGGTGCCGAAGTAAATGGATCACATGTCGGTTGGTGCGCAGATAAATTGGTTTGGGAAAGTCGTACGAGATGGAACAGATTCAAGCCTCAATATCCCCGAAGAAAAGTTCATAGGGATATTGATCCTCAAACCAATATGAAGCGAGTAACTTTGATCTACAAAGCACCTGCAGTGATGAGAAAGATACCGTTGATGCCGATGCCACAGCATTTCAGTGCTGATTTTATCTTCTGGTATTATGATTGGAGAAAGGCTGAAGCGGTGATTGTGTTGAGAGATGGAAAGGATAAATACAAGCATGTTCATGTATTTGATCCTATGTGGTTGATTAATTGCACTTTTGAAGACATCATCATGCTTTTCTACAATCCGATCTACTATGAACCAAAAGACTTTGATCAAGCAAGAAAATACACTCAAGTGGTTGGAGTTTGTTTTGCGTATGACATCAATGCAGGAAGCAACTTGGAGGGTAAGCTTGGTAAGACAGTGAAGATAGCGAATGTGTCTAAACCAGTGAAGAGAACATTTGAGCCTCCAATGACTACTGAGCAGAAGAAACAGCTCAGAATCAAGTTGATGAACAAGACAATGGACCAACAGAGAAAACTATCCAATCAATAGTCGAGGGGGAGTTTGTTGATGCGTTTTGCGACTAATGATTGGATAAACATTATTAACATGTGTTAGTGACTTGGCCGAAGGAAGATATTATGGGCGAAGGTAAATAGAAGTGGGCGAAGGTAGATGATTAAAGGGCGAAGGTAGATTGGAACTGACAAGAAGACACATTCGACCATTGATAATGGGCGAATGTGGAAAAGACTCACATTCGACCAGTGAAAAGGGGCGAACGTGCAGTATCTATAAATAGGTTTTGTGATTTTGATTATGTAATAGAGTTGTCAGTTGTGTCTGTGTTCAGGTCAGGTTCAGAGGTTGTTTTGAGATATTGTGTGTGTGTTCTAGATTAACGTAAAACTGATTGTAAAAGCTTATTTGAAAGAAGTTAATCTATGAAATGATGTTGAAAATGATCTTGATTGCGTTTTGATTTGTGTTTTATCAATTTGTTCAGAACTAGGGTTTCCGCACCTAGTTTTGTGACTTGTATGATCGTATAATCCTGTTTTAGTTAAAATCTTTCGCTCACAAGTAAAATCCTGTACCTATAATTAATGTTAAATGTAAGTTAGTTTGTTGTATGTATTGGTTATCAAATATTTTATATATATATATATACATACCTAATTACTTTATGAACCTCCAAACCAGGACAGGATTTGCCTGTGCACTCCCAAACTTCCCTTATTGCTTCTGATCCGTCATCTCTTTCGTAAGACTGAAATTTTTTCTCAACCTTACTTTTACAATAGTTACATCCTCTGTAATACCATTTTAGTTCATTTGATATTTCAGTAATTGTCCCCACAAGAATAACTTTCTTTGGCTGTTAATGTAAAAAAATTTAAATTCAATATTCTTTAATATATAATTGTATGCAAATTATAAATAATATATTATACTTACTGTTTTCATTGAACAAATGTATCGAGATAGGATAAAGCCACAGTTATGGAGAAACTCTTCTTCAATACTTGACATCATGATGGTACCAGAATTTGCATTTAATGATTCAGGAGATTCTGTAGCCTTAGATTTTTCAAGATACCTACACATATTTGATTAAATTGTTAAATATTAAATAACAAAGTTAACTATCTTTTAAATAAAACATATAATTGGAATGATGCTTGTACTGATTTATGAAAGTTAACATTTCTTCAACATCTGTGTTGATGAAAACTCTTGTTCCTTCAAAGCTGTTAGTGAGGCTGATTTGACCTATAGGGAATTAGAAGAAGAATTAGATTTGTGAGTACGTTGTGTTATTGATAATATATTAAAATTCACAGTTTATACCATGGTAATTATTTATTGCACCAAATTGAACAATAATAAAAACACGAGGGTCCTTATTTTTGTCATTCATGAATGTTGACATTGCAACAGCATGCTCCTCCCATAAGCTTGCGTTTATCTCAATCCCACTGTTAAAATAAAAGATAAATGTGAAAATTATAATTGTTTAATTAAAATAGTTTTTAATATTATTAATGCAAAATACTTACTCAAGATCACGAAGTTTGAAGTTAATTTTTGGCGCATCAACTCCGTTTCTTTTGGTTACAGGATCCAAATCGTTACAAAGTTGGACATATCCAATGAAATCTGTGCAAAAATTCATAATTAGATACAGATTTTTTAATGGTGGATTAAATTAGATAAGAATGTGAAAGTTAGAAATCATTACCTATAACTGCCTTTTCTTTATATGTGTTTTGCTTAACAGACTTGAAGTTAGCAAACTTGAAACTATACTTTGGGCCTTCCCAATTTGTGCAAGTTGAAACAGTTGTTTTACCGATCAATGAAACTTTGTACTTATGTTCAACTATTTTTGGGTTGGGAAGTTTTGAAACAGAGGGGTTTGTAATCAATAGAATTTCGTCAAGAACTAACATTTTTTCAATGTCATGTAAATTCTTATGAAAACATTGACAGTAAATAAAAGTTCCCTGTAACATACAAAATATATAATTAGTAACAATTGTATATCATTAAAAAATTTCATTAAAATTTTTAAAACTTATAATTCACTTAATGTATTACCGTCTCGTCCATTAAGAGCATATCAACCCTGAATGTTTCGTCTTCAGTACCATTCATTATTTTTCTCCATAAGCTTGAAACCTTAACCTTAATTTTTGAATTTCTTTGGTGCTGCTTCAGATCCTTCAGCAAGATGATATTCTTGGTTGCCATGATCCTAAAATTAATTTAAAACATGTATCAATAAATAATATATTAAATTATAACACTAACGTGAGTAATAATATATTAAATTATAACAATAACGTGAATAAATACACTATTGCAGCCTTGTTCAATTAAACACAGAATTTACAAAGTTATATTATCTACAATTTGTGAGTCTAACATATAACATTTATATGTTATAACGTCCATTAATACCTAAATATATGTTTTATGAAACATATAAAAATTTTTGCAATGTTCATTGAAGAAACGTTAATAATCTGAATAATGATAATATTCAAAGATGAAGTCATTGTATCAACTATTAATGAATTCATGGGATTTTTAAACAACAAAATTAAAATTTAGAATTAATTTTAAATCATACTTGCTGTTTCTGCTGTCGACTTTTCAGAGTTGTTTATCTGCTTTGTGGTCTTTGAAATTTACAATAGCCATCTATTTATAATACTTGTAGGAGATAAACAAAAGATCATATTTTAATTTAAAATTTGAATAAATATCTCTTTAAATATGTTAAAAGTATATATTCCTTATCTTAAAACATAAACGTAATTAAGTATATTGTAACATTATTTGAATAATGTCATTACTTTTAAAAAGGTAACTATAAATACACTTATTTATCTTTTATTAAAATACTAGCTGATTACCCGGGAGGGTCCCGGGGATGAAAAATCTAATTTTACGTGATAACCTATTGAAAATGGCTCAAGTTAACTAACCACAAAATCTCTCAATCATTACATGTTCATAGTATTCTAATCTGTAATAACTCATATTCCCTAATCTAAAACCTAATCAGTAATCATCTAAAGAATCACTTATGTAAGCTGCAACTATTCAAAACTCATCACATCTCTCTAATTTCTCACATTCTAATGGATCTTATAATTCCTAACCTAATCAACTAAACAAACACTTAAGTTGGAAATTGTAACCATTGCATCTCATTATGCCACATGGCATAATCAAGAAATGGTTGAGGCCACCATTAAACGCTACGTCAGCAACTATCAATTTTTTCCCCGGTAGCGTCCCGGGGTTGAAAAATATAACCATTCTAATAATACTAATACTAATAGTAATAATTATTACTCTTGTAATTAAATAAATTAAAAAATAACTTTGCTATAAGCTGACACCATGTGTTGCAGTGTTGCGCGATTCTTTCTCCTACCTTCTCTTGATGAAGTATACCTAGTAAAATTCCAATGATAACATGGCGATTGGGCTGATTTTCAACATCGTAGATAAGAACCTGGTTTAAAAGAAAAAAAAAACATGATTAATGAATAACATGAACACTTTGTGTGTTTTTTTCCTGTATGAACGAAACTCCACAATGAATAGTCGATTTTTTCTCCGTTTTTTACATAGCACTATGGTACTCGTTGGAAAGATAATAAAACGCTCGTTAATTTGGTGTAATTTTTTTCTTTAAAAAATTCCGTATATAAAAGATATAAACGTTTAAAAATTATGGGAGGAAATACGAGAGAGAAAATTTTAAATTTATTTTTAAATTCTTTTTTCTTAAAATAACTCAATTTAATTAAAAAAGGAAATAATTCAAAAACACTAAAATCTTTCAATTATGATGCCATGTGGCACTCTCAAAGGGAGGTTGAGGCCTCCATTGCACGCCACGTCAGCATATACGTTTTCTTTTATATATATTAATAGATAAGATTCTAGAAGATTTCCTTTAAAAATATAAAAAACAATCGCAAATTTTATTGTAATCAACTTATTTATCATATATCTCTTTAAATAAGTTAAAAGTAGATATATGTTATCTTAAAACATAAATAACTTCCAACTTGAAAACGTATTTCTATATTTATGCAACGTAATTAACTATGTATTAAAATTATTTTAATAATCACTTTAATTTTAAAAAACTAATTATAAATAAACTTATTAATCTTTTATTCAAATATAAGAATCTACAAATATTTCCTTTAAAAACTAACTATATTTATGAAACGTAATTAAATATATATTAAAATTATTTTAATAATCACTTTAATTTTAAAAACTAACTATAAATAAACTTATTAATAATAATCAATTAATATGTTAAAAAATTACCTGATCAGAATATGAACATAACGAAGACGATAACTGTTGAATTGATTAATATCAATCAATTCGACCGTGTAGTCCTTTGCGGCCACGGCCATGTCAACTGTATAGTCCTTAGTGGCAGTCGCCATGTCCACCATGTAGTCGTTCTCGGCCACCGCTATCATGAGAAGCAACTCCTGCTGGCTTTTTCGTTTTTTTCTTGCTACCATTAGGCCTTAAACAATACAATCAAAAGCATCAATAGTGAAACAATTAAGAGAATGTTTCCATAATTATTCAGCAGTGAAACCACTACCTCGATGGACCACTATTTTCATATGATTCAAATTCATCCACGATGAAGTCAGCCATTTCATCATCTTCATCAGTTTTGTCTAAAAATGAATCTACAAATTGTGAAAGAATTTAAATTATGATAAAGCTATATCCATTTAACTACAATCAAATGAAAAATGTTGGCGTTTAAAATCTACCATCATCCGCCCCGAATAAATCGTCAAGAACCACCGATGGTCCTTCGTTAGCGTTAGTCCTTGCTTTCTTAAATTCAACTAATTTTTCTGCTGTATGCCAACATACATAAGAACCAACCACCCGGACAAAAATTTGAGATATCCAGCCTACTCACCGGCCGGTTGTTTTTGCTCTGCAGGTTTGACCTGAACTGCAGCTGCAGCAGGGGCGTTGTTAACATACTGAGGGAAGCCAGCAGGCATTGACGACTGTGCAGCCGCAGCAGCATACTGAGGGTGGTTCATCATGCCGGTCGCTGCTGCAATTGCTTTGGCAGGGTCAGAGGTGGCGGTATTTGCATGTGTCACTGGCGGACTAAGTGACAGCATGGCTGATGAAGATGATGATTGCTGATGTGATGATTGCTGCTGTTGCTGTTGCTGCTGCAATCTTATAGGATGGGCGTACGCTGGTGAACAAAAGCGTGTCAATCTTGTTGATTTTTTCAGTCTGGGTATCTGGTTCGTTTGGTGGCGCTAATTGGTCCTGTGAATAGCAGTTGCATGTTAGTTGACAATCGTGCTGGTCTAATGTACTTGACTGAGAAAAGACATGAATTACCTACTTCCTCAAATGATAGCTGCCTTTTTATTGCGGAAGATGTTGTGGGCTCAATGTTCTTTTATGCGGTAGCTGGTAAACGCAGGCTTTCTGGTGGACATGAACCCAAGCGCCTCATCAACTCGGCTAGCTAGCTATTGATACCTATGCAACCAAAACCAAATTTTAAATTTCTGTATTATCCTTCATAAAGACTCATGTGATTGAAATCCCTTAACAAAACGACATACCTATCATCGGCTTCACTATATTAAGAGTGGTTGCAGATTGGCAGTATGCCCTAATCAATCGTTGTGGGTCGGTGCTCTTGATTTCAAATCAAACGTATCAGCATTAACATTATCCCCTCTGTAACTTGGTAGCTTCACACCATTTTTACATCTAACATATCAATAAAACATAAATCTGAACGAAACATTTTTACATCTAACATATCAATAAAACAGAAATCTGAACGAAATATTGTTAAAAGAAACCTTACATCTAACATATCAATAAAACAGAATCAATGTACTATAACAAAAAATTAACAAACAACCGTTAATTTAGAAAATAATATCAGACCTGAATCCGTTAATTTAGAAAATGTGACACCCGGCAAATTCTGGTTAACAACATTGTCTAGATTAAAGTCTACCTTAGCGAGTCACGCGTATATTATACTTAACTAGGGTTAGCTAGATAGCTAGATAGGACATACGTGCATTGTTGTGAGTTAATATGTGATTACATGATTAGTGAACCTCGGACGTTGGTGAATAACGAACTTATGTGTCTCTGTGATAGTTGATGAACTTATGTGAAAACCATACGTGATTATGTGAACCTAAACCGAATACGTTAATAAAAAAATCACTAAAAGTGGAGTATGAGGTTGATTAGGGTCTTAACGCATGGGGTTGCACTTGTTACGGTCCGAAATAACAAAAACGTCAAAGGATAACGCGTCGGGTGATGTAACGAGACACGAACGAGGGCCTCGGGCCTGTGAGCGGCCGCTCACAGGGCCCGAGCGGCCGCTCGCTCATGTCTGACGGATTTAAACCGCCTTAAACTCTTATTTAAGCATCCTTAACCCCCATGCAACCCCTAAACTCAACCCTAATCGCCCCCTTTCTGCCCCACACGAATTATTAACCCTAAACCACCTGCTAAAGCTCAAGAACATCAATCGGGAAGCTTGGAGAGCGTTCGGTTGGTTGTTTTGGAGTGTTTGTGGTATAATCTTCATTCCCTTATGTTTTAATCTTCTTTAAATTGTTTTAAAACATCAAAACCTTGTTTGTCCAGGTCTGAAAGTATTTTATAAAAGTTAAAACATGATGATTACGAAGATTAAAAGGGTCAAGCACATTGTTATATAATGAATGTTATATGTTTTGCATGATTATGCATGTTCTTGATGTTTTAGACTTCTAGGGTTTGTGAATAATGATGTTTGTGAGGTATAATTAGGGTTTTGATCAGATGTGGTTCTTACTAATGTTGTATGATGATTATTAGGTGTTATTGATTGATAATATGCAACTAGGGTATGATATAATTGATAATATTGCATGATTAGAATCTGGACAGATTCTGAATGTCGACTTGTAGGGTCTGTTTCGTGGCTTGAAAATAATTGGTTTGATCGATTCTTTGCATGAATAGATTGTACATAGTCTTAGCTTTTTAGAATGGGCAAAATCATCTGATTTGGATGTCGTTTGATATGTTTTTGGAATTTTCATTTAAAATAGGTCAGGTCAGAATTTCGGGTATCAAACTGAGTCAACTTTGAAACATCATAAATCAAGTTTTATAAAGAGTTGGGTTGTGAAATTTTTACAGAAGGTTAATATTGGAGTAATATGAATTTTCCAAGTGGATTCATCCCGTTTGGATGAATACACATTTTTTGGGAATTTATCTGCCAAACTGACCTGTTAGGAAGGCTTTCTGAACATAGATGTATTAGAAGAATTTTATTTATTTTTTTGTTTGGATTTAAGACAAAACAAAAAGAGGTATTGTTAAGTGAGTCCCAAAGAAAATTCAGTAAAAATTTGGGAGGTTAACTCACTGATTTGCTATTTTAAATAAATTCGTTTTGATGGCGCACAATCTGTCCTGAAAACACAGATTGTGTATTATGTGCTTATGTGATTAATTGAGGTCTTAGGTGGTATGGAATTGACATGTAACTGAAGTACACTTGTCTGAGACACATACGGAATGTAGAAACTAATTGTAACCAACGTATTCACCAACGGGTCCGTAGGATTTACTTATGCATGTAGAGTCACTAGTTGTCACTTACACGCTTTTGAACATTTAAAACGCCTTGGACAAACGAGTTATATGGTGTAATGATATTACGCCTATACTCACTTAATGACACTGTTATTAGGGTGTCGGTAGCATATATTACTTGCTGTTCGGATTCTTTGCTTGCACGTTAAGGTGAGTTTACGGCCCCTCTTTTAACTGGTTTCACTTTTTGGGGGAGAAAACATGTGTTAAACTTATGTTTTGGTAACAACTGTCATACTATGGGTTTCTATGGTTTACTATACGATCTTTGGAAGTCTCGGGGGAAACCATGAATGTGCGGGTTAGCACAACGGGGAAATGTGAATAGATCTATTGGGAGTAACCAACCCCGCTCGTCGGCTTGGAGGGCCGGGCGAGTGCATATTGTCTCAAACAGGAACAGGTTTACTATTCGGGCACAACATCTGGTTTGCGAGTTAGTAATGGTTTTCCAATCGTAGATGTAACAAAACATACGCCTAGCTAGCGTACTTGGTTTACAAATTGATATAGTATGGACAGGTTGAACTTGATACTTTGATTATAAAACCAGTGAACTCACCAGCATTTTTGTGCTGACGTAACTCTTACATGTTTTCTCAGGTCGCTAAGGTAGCACTACGGAACTAGGGCGCACGCGTCTGCACGGCGTCTAGTTAGGGTTGCATGGTTTTCAAACATTGAATAATTTGGTTTACTTTTGGATTATGTTTTAAGAATAAGCTTCCGCTGTATTTGGGGATTTTAAACTATGTTTTTGAAATTGCATAAGTTCATTTAGATTTGTTTATTGTGATCGTTGACTTGGATCCTGGTTTGTCATGCGCCTCGCGGTAAAACTCCGCAAGTGGATTTTGAGGGTGTGACAGATTGGTATCAGAGCCAATGGTTATAGTGAACTAGGACTGCATGTAGAGTCTAGTCTATAGCCGAGTCGCACACACTAGACGATCACATAGTACTAAACATTATGGTGGGTTACGTATGGCCTTGTCGGAGTGTCTCTTAATCATCTGACCTTCCTATGTTACATCATCCGTTCTTTCTTAGGTCGGGTTACTTGCTCTCTAGGCAGTGTGGTATATTGGGGTAAATCGTGTACTCTTGAGGTTTGTCCAAGGCTCGGACATCTCCCTTTCATACTCCAATAGAAACACTTGCCATAAACTACCGTAGCATTACGGTGTATAGCTAAGAGTCTATGTCCGGTGATTTGAACTTTGAACTAGGAGAACACTTGGAGGACCATGTAGAGCGGTTTATCATTTTGGGTGCACACAAAATCATAAACCGAAATGCATGAAAGCCCTAGTGAGCTTTGGGTTTGAATAGATAGTCCTGGGTTGGATCTAGCTTTGATCTTGTGAACGCTAGTGGTTACCATTAGCTGTGAAACTAAAAATTTCTCGTTCTTTCTGTCAGAATCATGTCTGGAGTACGAGGAGGACGTGGAGGTGGTCGCGCTGGTGGACGTGGTGGTGGTCGTGGTGGTGGTGTCGTGGAGGTGTGAACCTAACACAGGAAGATCTGAACAACTTACTGCCTGCTGCCTTTCAGTTAGGGCACAATGGTGGTGGTAAGTTTACTTATTCACTTTTGCCTCATTGGTGAACCTTGTTTACATCCTTCGTGGTTTCTCATGCGTTTCATTTCAGGTGGTCCTGTTAATCCACCCCCACTTATGTGTACCTACAAGATGTTTCGGGACTGTAAGCCCCAGGAATTCTCTGGCACTAAGGGTGCGGTGAACTTGCTCAGGTGGCTGGAAAAGGTGGAGTCAGTGTTTCTGATGTGCAACTGTCTCCCAGAGGATCGAGTCAAGTATGCTGCTGCGTTATTCCAGGATGTTGCTTTGACCTGGTGGAACAATATCACCCAGAATATGGGTATAGGGGAGGCTTATGCTATGCCTTGGGAAAATTTTGTTCAACTACTGAAGCGAGAGTACTGTCCAAGGGAAGAAGTTCAGAAGCTAGAGCACGAGGTGTGGAACCTCAAGATGACCCGGTCAAAGATTGAAAAGTATACGGTAAGGCGTAATGAGTTGGCAGTGCTGTGTCCTGATCTGCATGTGCCAGAATACAGGAGGATTGAACACTATATCTCGGGGCTAGTACCAGAGATCGCAGGATTGGTGGCTGCGGGAATCTTCCTACATATTCAGAGGTGGTCCGATCGGCTCACAGGATGACAAACTTGAAGGTGAATGAGGGTATCTTGCCTGCTAAGGGTTCGACTGTCAAGGCCCCGGAGAATAACAAGCGTAAATGGAATAATGAGGGGAAAGGATCTATGCCAGCACCAGCACAACAGGGTAAGAGATTCGATAGCGGGGGTTCTTCTTCTTCTGGTACCAAACCGGGTGGTTATGCGGGGAGATTACCTAAGTGCAACAAATGTGGGCGTCATCATCAGGGGGACTGCGACCGTAATCATTGCCATCGCTGCCAGCGACTTGGGCATTTTGCTAAAGATTGTCGGGCGACACTTCCATCGACCCAGGCCCCAAGTACTACCCCGGCTCCTACTGCTCAAGGAACTACGGGAAAACAGGGTTGTTACAACTGTGGGGAGACTGGGCATTACAAGAAGGAGTGCCCGAAACTGAAGCAGGGCGGGGATGTGAGGGATAGAAACGGTAACGGGAACAACGGGGGCGGTGGCAGGAATGCACGTGCCTTCGTCATTGGAGCCGCTGAGGCTAGACAGGATCCTGACACGGTTACCGGTACGTTCCTTCTCAATAATCGCTCTGTTAGTGTTTTATTTGATACCGGTGCCGATAAAAGTTTTATATCTATGGAAGTTAGTCGACTGCTAGATGTAGTACCCGTACCATTAGAAGCTAAGTATGTAATTGAGTTGGCTGACGGTAAAAAGATTGAAGCTACTTGTATCCTTCGAGAGTGTCAACTAGAGTTGTCGGGTTTGTCGTTCCCCATCGACCTTATGCCGGTACCTTTGGGTAGTTTTGACGTTGTTGTAGGCATGGATTGGTTGTCTTTGTATCGCGCTGAGATCGTTTGTTACGACAAGATTATTCGGATTCCCCTCCCTGATGGAGAATTCCTTTCTGTGTACGGTATCAAGGGCGGTGCTCCGCTAAATCTCATCTCCAGCATGAAAGCCCTTAAGTATCTTCGAAAGGGTTATTCGGCCGTTTTGGCACTTTTATCTGTTTCCTCTACCGATGAGAAGAAGATCGACGATATTCCTGTTGTACGCGAGTTTCCTGATGTATTTCCCGATGACTTATCTGGTCTTCCTCCCCATCGTCAGGTTGAGTTCGGCATAGATCTTGTACCGGGGGCTGCTCCTATTGCTCGGGCCCCCTACCGTCTTGCACCTCCCGAGATGCAGGAATTGTCCAGTCAGTTACAGGAACTCCTGGACAAGGGTTTCATTAGACCAAGTTCTTCCCCTTGGGGAGCCCCGATTCTGTTCGTTAAGAAGAAAGATGGAAGTTTTCGATTGTGTGTGGATTACAGAGAATTGAACAAAGTGACCATCAAGAACCGTTATCCTCTTCCACGTATTGATGATCTATTCGACCAACTCCAGGGTTCTAGCTACTACTCTAAGATTGATTTGAGGTCCGGTTATCACCAGTTGCGCGTAAGGGAAGCTGACGTTGCAAAGACTGCCTTTCGTACACGTTATGGCCATTTTGAGTTCTTGGTCATGCCTTTCGGTCTCACAAACGCACCGGCGGTTTTCATGGATTTGATGAACCGCGTTTGCAAACCATATCTTGACAAGTTCGTCATCGTGTTTATTGATGACATCCTGATTTACTCCAAGAACAAGACCGAACACGAGGAACACCTGCGCTTGGTTTTGGAACTTTTGCGACGGGAACAACTTTACGCTAAGTTCTCAAAGTGTGACTTTTGGTTACGCGAAGTTCAGTTCCTAGGACATGTGGTTAATGAACTAGGAATTCATGTCGATCCAGCTAAGATCGAAGCGATCAAGGACTGGGAAGCACCAAAGACGCCAACTGAGGTGCGGCAATTCCTAGGCCTTACGGGCTATTATCGTCGTTTCATTAAGGGGTTCTCGAAGATCGCTCAACCCCTCACCACTCTTACTCAGAAGGATAGAAAATTCGCCTGGGGTGAACCACAAGAGTCAGCATTTCAAGAACTGAAGTCTAAACTTTGTTCTGCTCTTATTTTGTCCTTGCCTGAAGGCCCTGATGATTTCGTTGTTTACTGTGATGCTTCTATTCATGGTCTCGGTTGCGTGTTGATGCAACGCGAGAAAGTGATTGTGTATGCTTCTCGTCAACTCAAGGTGCACGAGAAGAACTACACCACCCATGACTTGGAGTTGGGTGCAGTGGTTTTCGCGTTGAAAATTTGGAGACATTACTTGTACGGTACCAAATGCACCATCTACACCGATCACAAGAGTCTTCAACATATTTTCGACCAACAACATTTGAACATACGACAGCGTCGTTGGATTGAACTCCTGAACGACTATGATTGCGCCATTAAGTACCATCCTGGCAAGGCGAATGTAGTAGCAGACGCCTTGAGCAGGAAGGAATCAATTAATCCTCGTCGCGTTCGGGCGTTGCAGCTCACCATTCATTTCTCTCTACCTGACCAACTTCGTTCTGCTCAGTTAGAAGCTTTGAAGGAGGAAAACCTTAAAGCTGAGACTATGCACGGTGCCGACAAGCACCTCGAGCGAAGGCCTGATGGCCTGCACTACTTCGCAGAACGCATATGGGTTCCTTTATTCGGGGGACTTCGGGAGCTTGTCTTAGATGAGGCTCACAAGTCCCGGTATTCTATTCATCCTGGTTCGGATAAGATGTACCAAGATCTGAAGGTACTTTACTGGTGGCCAAACATGAGGTCGGATATAGCCTCATACGTGAGCAAATGCTTGACCTGTGCTAAGGTCAAGGTGGAATACCAGAAACCGTCGGGTCTCTTGCAACAACCTGAAATTCCGGAGTGGAAATGGGAACGGATTACAATGGATTTTGTCACGCAACTACCTAAGTCACCGAGCGGGAATGATAAGATATGGGTGATTGTTGATCGGTTGACGAAATCAGCCCATTTTCTCGCTATTAAGGAGACCGACACCATGGATCGTTTGGCTCGTCTTTATCTGAAGGAAGTCATTTCTAAGCACGGGGTGCCGGTTTCTATTATTTCGGATCGTGACTCCCACTTTACTTCTCACTTCTGGAAGTCTTTGCACAAGGCTTTGGGTACCCAGCTGGACATGAGTACAGCTTATCACCCACAGACTGACGGTCAGAGTGAACGCACGATTCAAACCTTAGAAGACATGCTGCGAGCATGTGCGATCGATTTTGGCAAAGGTTGGGAAGCTCACCTACCTTTAGTAGAATTCTCTTACAACAACAGTTACTACACGAGCATCAAGGCAGCTCCGTTCGAGGCATTGTACGGGCGGAAATGCCGGTCTCCTCTTTGTTGGGCTGAGGTGGGTGAGAGTCAACTCACTGGGCCTGAGCTAGTGTACGAAACTTCGGAAAAGATCGTACAGATTCGTAACCAGTTGGCAGCGGCACGGGATCGGCAAAAGAGTTATGCTGATCAACGTCGCAAGCCATTGGAATTCCATGTTGATGACAAAGTGCTTCTGAAAGTTTCACCGTGGAAGGGCGTCATACGCTTTGGGAAGCGTGGCAAACTCAACCCTCGGTATGTCGGCCCGTTTACAATCCTGGAACGGATTGGACCGGTGGCATATCGTCTTGATTTACCGACGGAGCTCGGCAACGTACATAACGTCTTCCATGTATCCAACTTAAAGAAGTGTCTGACTGACGAGTCTCTCATTGTTCCACTGGAAGAGATCAAGGTTGATGATCGTCTTCGGATTGTGGAGGAACCTGTTGAGATTCTTGATTACAAAATTCGTAGCCTACGTCATAGCAAGATTCGCATTGTTAAGGTTCGCTGGAACTCGAACCGGGGACCAGAGTACACTTGGTAACGGGAGGATCAGATGAAGTCTAAGTATCCTCATCTCTTTCCTAAGGAAGCGTTCGAATCGAGATATGTTACCACTGCAGCTGAATGAATCTCGGGGCGAGATTCCTTTTAACGTGGGGATGATGTGACAACTCGGGTAAATCTCTCTCTTGGTTTCTATATTTTGTCTGTTTCTTTTGTTATTCCTTTTGGTACTTGTGCAATTTTCGGGACGAAAATTCTTTTAACGTGGGGATGATGTGACACCCGGCAAATTCTGGTTAACAACATTGTCTAGATTAAAGTCTACCTTAGCGAGTCACGCGTATATTATACTTAACTAGGGTTAGCTAGATAGCTAGATAGGACATACGTGCATTGTTGTGAGTTAATATGTGATTACATGATTAGTGAACCTCGGACGTTGGTGAATAACGAACTTATGTGTCTCTGTGATAGTTGATGAACTTATGTGAAAACCATACGTGATTATGTGAACCTAAACCGAATACGTTAATAAAAAAATCACTAAAAGTGGAGTATGAGGTTGATTAGGGTCTTAACGCATGGGGTTGCACTTGTTACGGTCCGAAATAACGAAAACGTCAAAGGATAACGCGTCGGATGATGTAACGAGACACGAACGAGGGCCTCGGGCCTGTGAGCGGCCGCTCACAGGGCCCGAGCGGCCGCTCGCTCATGTCTGACGGATTTAAACCGCCTTAAACTCTTATTTAAGCATCCTTAACCCCCATGCAACCCCTAAACTCAACCCTAATCGCCCCCTTTCTGCCCCACACGAATTATTAACCCTAAATCACCTGCTAAAGCTCAAGAACATCAATCGGGAAGCTTGGAGAGCGTTCGGTTGGTTGTTTTGGAGTGTTTGTGGTATAATCTTCATTCCCTTATGTTTTAATCTTCTTTAAATTGTTTTAAAACATCAAAACCTTGTTTGTACAGGTCTGAAAGTATTTTATAAAAGTTAAAACATGATGATTACGAAGATTAAAAGGGTCAAGCACATTGTTATATAATGAATGTTATATGTTTTGCATGATTATGCATGTTCTTGATGTTTTAGACTTCTAGGGTTTGTGAATAATGATGTTTGTGATGTATAATTAGGGTTTTGATCAGATGTGGTTCTTACTAATGTTGTATGATGATTATTAGGTGTTATTGATTGATAATATGCAACTAGGGTTTGATATAATTGATAATATTGCATGATTAGAATCTGGACAGATTCTGAATGTCGACTTGTAGGGTCTGTTTCGTGGCTTGAAAATAATTGGTTTAATCGATTCTTTGCATGAATAGATTGTACATAGTCTTAGCTTTTTAGAATGGGCAAAATCATCTGATTTGGATGTCGTTTGATATGTTTTTGGAATTTTCATTTAAAATAGGTCAGGTCAGAATTTCGGGTATCAAACTGAGTCAACTTTGAAACATCATAAATCAAGTTTTATAAAGAGTTGGGTTGTGAAATTTTTACAGAAGGTTAATATTGGAGTAATATGAGTTTTCCAAGTGGATTCATCCCGTTTGGATGAATACACATTTTTTGGGAATTTATCTGCCAAACTGACCTGTTAGGAAGGCTTTCTGAACATAGATGTATTAGACGAATTTTAATTATTTTTGTGTTTGGATTTAAGACAAAACAAAAAGAGGTATTGTTACGTGAGTCCCAAAGAAAATTCAGTAAAATTTTGGGAGGTTAACTCACTGATTTGCTATTTTAAATAAATTCATTTTGATGGTGCACAATCTGTCCTGAAAACACAGATTGTGTATTATGTGCTTATGTGATTAATTGAGGTCTTAGGTGGTATGGAATTGACATGTAACTGAAGTACACTTGTCTGAGACACATACGGAATGTAGAAACTAATTGTAACCAACGTATTCACCAACGGGTCCGTAGGATTTACTTATGCATGTAGAGTCACTAGTTGTCACTTACACGCTTTTGAACATTTAAAACGCCTTGGACAAACGAGTTATATGGTGTAATGATATTACGCCTATACTCACTTAATGACACTGTTATTAGGGTGTCGGTAGCATATATTACTTGCTGTTCGGATTCTTTGCTTACACGTTAAGGTGAGTTTACGGCCCCTCTTTTAACTGGTTTCACTTTTTGGGGGAGAAAACATGTGTTAAACTTATGTTTTGGTAACAACTGTCATACTATGGGTTTCTATGGTTTACTATACGATCTTTGGAAGTCCCGGGGGAAACCATGAATGTGCGGGTTAGCACAACGGGGAAATGTGAATAGATCTATTGGGAGTAACCAACCCCGCTCGTCGGCTTGGAGGGCCGGGCGAGTGCATATTGTCTCAAACAGGAACAGGTTTACTATTCGGGCACAACATCTGGTTTGCGAGTTAGTAATGGTTTTCCAATCGTAGATGTAACAAAACATACGCCTAGCTAGCGTACTTGGTTTACAAATTGATATAGTATGGACAGGTTGAACTTGATACTTTGATTACAAAACCAGTGAACTCACCAGCATTTTTGTGCTGACGTAACTCTTACATGTTTTCTCCGGTCGCTAAGGTAGCACTACGGAACTAGGGCGCACGCGTCTGCACGGCGTCTAGTTAGGGTTGCATGGTTTTCAAACATTGAATAATTTGGTTTACTTTTGGATTATGTTTTAAGAATAAGCTTCCGCTGTATTTGGGGATTTTAAACTATGTTTTTGAAATTGCATAAGTTCATTTAGATTTGTTTATTGTAATCGTTGACTTGGATCCTGGTTTGTCATGCGCCTCGCGGTAAAACTCCGCAAGTGGATTTTGAGGGTGTGACAGAAAATAATATCAGATCTGAACGAAATGTTGTTAAAAGAAACCGTTAATTTAGAAATTAATATCAGATCTGAATCCGTTAATTTAGAAAATAATATCAGATCTGAACGAAATATTGTTAAAAGAAACCTTACATCTAATATTGTTAAAAAGATGAACACCGTTAATTTAGAAAATAATATCAGACGACATACCTATCATCGGCTTCACTACGCTCGGTGAAATCAAGATTCCAATGACTAACCCTTTGCATAGAAGCATAACCACCAGTGGCAAAAGCCCTCAAAATAAAAGAGAATCTGAAATCCGAACCTTAGAAAATCAATGCGATGAACAACAAAGGATGAAAGGAGTTAGGTAGGTGGGATGAGGTTAAATTAGGTTACACGATTGTTTATTGTCATGGATTATTATGTTTTTAAAACTTATATACCCCATGCCACATTGGATGACAAGTGGCACACTCAAGGGGTAGAATGCACCATAGAGTGCCACATCATCAAATTTGCTTTGGTTTATAATATGTATAGATTATCGGTTAAGATTATTATTGGCCAACCGAGAAACCGTAGGATTATTAAATCCAATTTACCTACTAAAAGATATGTCTAACAAAAAAAAATCGCAGACAATTTTGTGTTTTAAAAAACTCAAGTCGTGTTCGTATAGTTAATGTTATAAGATACAAGATAAATGTCAAATACAAATAGGCTTAAGCTACTAAACATGAGAAGCGAAGGAGGTGAAGATTTCTTTTAATTATTTTTTTCATTTGTCAAAGCACGTTTTATAGATAAAATATATAAAAATTGTATAATTGCTCCAGTAGAGCAATTACGCTAATTTTGTTTTTTAGATTTAAGGACTAAAATATATATTTAATAAGATGGGAAAAAAATTCAAAAAATAAAATTTCTTTCACTTCTCATGTTAAGACATATTTGTATGATAGGACTTATTTATACAAGAACCTTACTCATAACATATAACTCATCTGACTTATGTGTGTTTTATGGGCTGTTTGGTTGATTAAGTGCCGAATCATTAAGATGGTCTGAATGGTTAAGAGACCCTGAATGGTTAAGAGACCCTGAATGGTTAAGAGCTGAATCATTCAGCATCCCTTATTAGCTTAATGGTTCAACACTTAATCATTCCATTCAGATGCTGAAACAAACAGTCTGAATATTAAATGATTCAGACCTAAATGGTTAAGAAGCTATCAAACAGCCCCTTAGTGTATTAAAAAAAAGTAGTCTGTATATAAAATACTTAATGCCATGTTACCACCTGCCTACCTTTTTATAACCTGAAATGAATTTATTTAAAAAAAAATATAGGTGCGTCTTTTAGGTATGAGCTCGGTATCATACCGTACCGAATCGCTCCTAATACCAAATTTACCGATATCGATTTTTGTCAAAACTTGGTACCGATACTGAAAATACTATTATCAAAAATTACCAAAACTTAGTACCGAAAATAGACCAATATTAGTATTTTTCGGTATCGATTCAGTGCTGATATTTTATACCGAAATACTCATCCCTAACATCTTCCGGGTATAATGGTGAAGTGTTCTCTTATTTCCCCCCTTTGTTTTCAAAATAAATAACAAAATAAAGATGACTGATATACCTTTATTTTACATTCACATCAAAATTTAAATGACAAAAAACAACTGGATTTACTTTTATATAGCTATTGTAAAGTAAAGGTGTAGAAAGAGATTAAAATATCATTAACTACTAGTGGGGTGCCCGCGCGATGCAGCGGAAAATACAACACTTAGGTTGGTGATTGAGGGGTGCATAGGATGATTCAGTTTGAACTTGAGCGATAACTCTACACTTTGATGCAGTCGTGCCTCTTTTAAAATGAACATCGTTATTTCATAGTAAGACAAGAGCCAAGTTGCATCAAAGGAATAGCGTTGAACCATTTAGTTTACCAATACAATAGTCTACTACAAATTGTGCCATATTTTCATTGTACATATATAGCTACAAAAGAGAAAAAGAGAAAGATCTTGTTCTTTACAAAGTATGCCATATCTACCATTCAATGTGATAATATAAAAGGAAAGCAATCGTTTTTTGTTGATGATGTTTATCGAAATACTACGATTAGTTAGTCAGCCTATTATTTATCGTAAAAGAAGTTGTGATTTTGTTCCAGCTAGAACAATTTTCAAGGCTTGTGCTTGTGGTTACACTTCTTTTTATGTGGATAAGATATATGCACATATTCATACTTGTAAATCATGTATCAATGTCATGCAACTAATTCGGGTTAAATGTGTAGCGAATTAGTTTTGAATAATAAAAAGCCAAAATTATGGAACTACAGAGAACAATAAAAAAGAGAAAAGTTGTCACACCCTCGAATTACCACTTGCGGGGTTTTACCGCGAGGCGCATGACAAACCAAGATCCAAGTCAACGATCACAATAAACAACTCTATATGAAAAACGTAAACAAACATAACCATTAATTTAACCAGCGGAAGCATTTAAAGAATTTAATCTCTACAAAACAGTGTTCTCAAGTATCCAAGACACTTATTACAAAACGTGCACTAATATCTAGACGCCAATGCAGACCCGTGCGCCTAGTTCCGTTCATTGCTACCTTAGCGACCTGAGAAAAACATGCCAAAAAGATGTCAACATATAATGCTGGTGAGTTCACAGGTTTGTTCAAAAATGTTACCAAAGTGTTACCATGTCCATACTATATCAATGTTACCAAGTACGCTAGCTAGGCGTATGCTTCATTACTACTACGATTGGAAACCATTACTAGACACGTTTAGCAATGTTCAGCATGTTTAAGCAGCCCGTATGTTCAGCATGATACCAATGTACCTGTTCGAGACAATATGCACCCGCCCGGCCCTCCAAGCCGACGAGTGGGGCAGGTCACGCCCAATAGATCTATCCACATTTCCCCCGTTGTGCAAACCCGCACATTCATGGTTTCCCCCGGGACTTTCCAAAAGATCGTATAGCAATAATAAGTTAAAACCATAGTATGACATATGTTACCAAAACAGTTTAGCGCATGTTTTCTCCCCCAAAAGTTAAAGCAGTAAAAGTGGGGCCGTGAACTCACCTTAGATAGCGTTCTTCAAATATAAGTAAAGATGTTTAGCCCTTGATAATCCCTCTACCTGAGATCTATCAAAATGTTCACATAAGTGTTCCGACTAATAACCATAAGGTTATCTAGCCCCCGATTGTCCAGATCATAACCAAGTATGTTTTAAAACGTGTTTAAATGTTTAACCGACACACTAGACCGACCCGACATCCCGTTGGTGACCCATTACCCTAACTAATCAAGTACACATGGATTACACGCAAGGTTCAAGCATAAAACACTTAGTTTGTATCAAAAATCTCATTTCTGCATCAGAACGGTCGAACCAGTCAGTTTAAGGTCTCCTTCGCACCTTTTTACTCTCCTTCGCCCGTTTTACCTCTCGTTCGACCGTTTGATGCTTCCTTCGTACGTTTTGCCACGTTCGCCCACTGAAAAGCCTGGTTCGACCCTGGGATTCCTCCTTCGCACCTTCGACTGGTCGAAGGAGGCCAGGTTCGCCCCTGTTGTTCTATTTTGCCTAAAAATGCTTAAAACACATTCAAAACGACTCGAAACATCACCAATCACAGCAGTCAAACATGATTATGTTATCCTAACAAAACCCCACTGATTTTGCCCCAAACCATATCCGTTTCAGCCCTTTCCCAAAATGGCAAAAATTATGGAAACGTCACTTTCATGCATGAAATCTTTACCCAATTTGGAAACTTTTGAAATCGACTCATGTTTGACTTAAAATACTCAGTTTGTCGATCATCCGATCATCCCTATGGGTTCTATTGATTATAAACACCACATGTTACGTCTAGATTCGTCAAAATCCCCAATTTACACATAATATCATCATCCAATCGATTCTAACCTTAAACAACAATCAATCAGCATTAAAAGCAATCCTACATCATGTCTCTAACATAGATAAAGCAGCAAAGCATTGAATAACACATTACACCACATAATACTCAATTAACACATGTTATTTATTATGGAAACTCATGTTAAATGATAGGGTTTTGTTCTAGAAAGATGTTTGAAAGGTTTTTAATCATAAAAACACCCTTAAAACAGATCCGGACAATTAGGGTTAGATGAAAACGAATCAAAATGCTATTAAAAAGGTTTAGGATTATGAACACACCTTGGATTCTTGTTTAGATGATGTGGATAGGTTAGATTATGAAAAAGAAGAGCAAAAACTCCTTCCTTAGCGTTTTAGGTCGTTTGAGAGTGTTTTGGGACGGCTAGGGTTTGTGAAATGATGAAAAATGACTAAGGTTGGTATTTATACTGATCCTCCTTCGCACCAATTGATTGGTCGAAGGTGGTCTCCTTCGCCCCTTTCACAGGGTCGAATGAGACTTGTCCAGGTCGAAGGGAATTCTTCAACTCCACTTCCCTGGTTCGCCCATCCAATAATGGGTCGAACCAGCTGCAACCTCTCCTTCGACCACTCGACGGTCGAACCAGAAGCCACTTTTACAAGTTTTCCAGTTTGTCGTGTTTAACGCATTCTAACACATCTTAACACATAAGCTTGCATCCATAGTCTATATTTAGCATATTTAGGCACGTATAATCATTTGTACATCGTTTAAGCAAGTATAAGTATACAATCCACCACACGACCCATAATCCACACATATACTTAATTAGTTCATGTAATGTCACCAACAACGGAACCCGGTACTAGTGTATTCCCAAAATGACTCCCAATGATCCTCCAGATCATTGAACCCTGGACAATCCTAATCTGACCCGACTCAACTAACCCAGTTAAGTTTGTTTATAAATGTTTCTCGCTAAGGTAGACTTAGATGTTACTAATATGTTTAAGCCGAACATGCCGGGTGTCACATCATCCCCACGTTGAAAGAATTTTCGTCCCGAAAATTGCGCAAAGCCCAAAAAGAAAGAAACGGAAAGAACCGAACAAAAAGAAACTCACCGGATGTCACATCATCCCCACGTTGAAAGGAATCTCGACCCGAGATTCATTCCGCTTCAGTAGTAACATGCCTTGATTCAAACGCGCGCTTCGGAAAGAGATGAGGATACTTAGATTTCATCTGATCCTCTCGTTCCCATGTGAACTCAGGTCCACGGTTCGAGTTCCAACGGACTTTAACGATGCGGATTTTACTCCGACGAAGGCTACGAATCTTGTAGTCGAGAATCTCGACAGGTTCCTCCACAATGCGAAGACGATCATCAACCTTGATCTCTTCCAGTGGTACAATGAGAGATTCATCAGCCAAAAACTTCTTCAAGTTAGACACATGGAAGACGTTGTGCACACTACCGAGCTCCGCCGGTAAGTCAAGTCTATATGCCACCGGTCCAATCCGATCCAGGATTGCGAACGGTCCGACATAACGAGGGTTAAGCTTGCCACGCTTTCCAAAGCGTATGACGCCCTTCCATGGTGAAACTTTCAGAAGTACCTTGTCCCCAACCTGGAACCCTAAAGGTTTTCGACGGCGATCGGCATAGCTCTTCTGACGATCCCGTGCAGCAGCCAAACGTTGACGGATCTGTACGATTTTCTCCGAAGTTTCGTACACGAGTTCCGGACCAGTGAGCTGGCTCTCGCCCACCTCGGCCCAACAAAGTGGTGATCGGCATTTCCGTCCGTAAAGAGCCTCGAACGGAGCTGCCTTGATGCTAGAGTGATAGCTGTTGTTGTAGGAGAACTCCACTAACGGCAGGTGGATCTCCCAACTTTTGCCAAAATCGATAACACATGCCCGAAGCATGTCTTCCAAGGTTTGAATCGTCCGCTCACTCTGTCCATCAGTTTGCGGATGATAAGCCGTACTCATATCCAACTGAGTACCCAAAGCCTTGTGCAGAGCCTTCCAGAAACGCGAAGCGAAACGAGAATCACGATCAGAGATAATAGAAACAGGCACCCCGTGCCGAGCAACCACCTCCTTAAGGTAAAGTCGAGCTAACCGCTCGAGTCCATCGGTTTCCTTAATAGGTATAAAACGTGCCGATTTTGTCAGTCGGTCAACAATCACCCAAATCATATCATAACCACTAGGTGACCTTGGCAGCTTGGTGACAAAATCCATCGTGATTCGTTCCCACTTCCATTCCGGAACCTCTGGTTGTTGCAGGAGACCAGACGGCCTCTGATACTCCACCTTGACTTTAGCACAAGTCAAACACTTGCTGACGTAAGAAGCTATATCAGCTTTCATGTTCGGCCACCAATAAAGTATCTTCAAATCCTGATACATCTTATCGGAGCCAGGGTGAATAGAATACCGGGACTTGTGAGCTTCATCCAGAACAAGCTCGCGCAATCCCCCGAACAATGGGACCCAAACACGCCCCGCAAAATAGTGCAAGCCATCAGTCCTGAGCTCAAGATGCTTGTCAGCACTGTGCATCGTTTCAGCCTTAAGGTTTTCCTCCTTCAAGGCTTCCAACTGTACAGAACGGATTCGGTCAGGCAACGACGAATGAATGGTGAGCTGTAAGGCTCGAACACGGCGAGGGTTAACAGACTCCTTCCTGCTCAAGGCGTCCGCCACAACGTTCGCCTTGCCAGGATGATACTTGATGGCACAGTCATAATCATTTAGGAGTTCAACCCAGCGACGCTGCCGCATGTTCAACACCTTCTGGTCGAAAATATGCTGAAGACTCTTGTGATCGGTATATACTTCACACTTGGTACCGTACAAGTAATGTCTCCAGATTTTCAACGCAAAGACCACCGCACCCAGTTCCAAGTCATGAGTAGTGTAGTTCTTCTCATGAACTTTGAGTTGGCGAGAAGCGTAAGCAATAACCTTCCCGCGCTGCATCAACACGCAACCGAGACCACGAATAGAAGCATCACAGTACACCACGAAATCATCAGTGCCTTCCGGCAAGGATAAGATAGGTGCAGAGCAAAGTTTAAGCTTCAGCATCTGAAATGCTGATTCCTGTGGTTCATCCCAGTCGAACTTTCGGTCCTTCTGGGTAAGAGCAGTGAGGGGTTGAGCGATCTTCGAAAATCCCTCAATGAAACGACGATAGTAACCCGCAAGACCTAGGAATTGCCGCACCTCAGATGGCGTCTTTGGTGCTTCCCAGTCTTTAATAGCTTCGATCTTAGCCGGATCGACATGAATTCCCAGTTCATTCACCACATGCCCTAGGAATTGAACTTCACGCAACCAAAAATCACACTTCGAGAACTTAGCATACAACTGCTCTTGTCTCAAAAGTTCCAAGACCAACCGCAGATGTTCCTCGTGATCCGCCTTGTTCTTGGAGTAAATCAGAATATCGTCAATGAACACGATGACGAACTTATCAAGGTAAGGTTTACAGACGCGGTTCATCAAATCCATGAACACCGCCGGTGCGTTAGTGAGACCAAAAGGCATGACCAATAACTCAAAATGGCCATAACGAGTGCGAAAAGCAGTCTTCTGAATGTCAGCTTCCCTGACGCGCAACTGGTGATAACCGGACCGCAAATCAATCTTCGAATAATAGCTGGAGCCCTGAAGCTGGTCAAAGAGATCATCAATGCGAGGAAGAGGATAACGATTCTTGATGGTCACTTTGTTCAGCTCACGATAATCAATACACATACGAAGACTTCCGTCCTTCTTCTTTACAAACAAAATAGGAGCTCCCCACGGGGAAGAACTCGGTCGAATGAAACCCTTTTCCAAGAGTTCCTGTAACTGGCTGGACAACTCTTGCATCTCAGGAGGTGCAAGACGATACGGAGCTCGGGAAATAGGGGCTGCGCCCGGAGTGAGATCAATACCAAACTCAACCTGACGATGGGGAGGAAGACCAGGTAAATCATCAGGAAACACATCAGAAAAGTCACGAACCACCGGGATATCCTCGGTCTTCTTCTCATCATCAGAAGAAACGTTAACAAGTGCCAGAACGGTCGAACAGCCCTTTCGAAGATACTTACGGGCTTTCATGCTAGAAATGATACTCAGCGGAGCACCGCTTTTCTCGCCACGAACCGAAAGAATCTCTCCATCAGGGAGAGGGATCCGAATGACCTTGTCAAAACAAACGATCTCCGCGCGATACAATGATAACCAATCCATGCCAACCACGACATCAAAACTACCCAGAGGTACCGGCATAAGGTCAATGGGGAAAGACAAACCCGACAGTTCCAAACGACATTCCCTAAGGGTGTGTGTCGCTTCGATTTTCTTACCATCAGCCAATTCTATTAAGTACTTAGCCTCTAAAGGTGTGGGTACTATATCTAGCAATCGACTAATATCCAAAGATACGAAACTCTTATCGGCACCAGAATCAAACAAAACAGAAACATAGCGATCATTAAGAAGGAACGTACCGGTAACTGTGTCTGGATCCTGCCTAGCCTCTGCAGATCCAATGACGAAAGCACGTGCAGTCCTGCCTCCGCCGCCATTGTTCCCGTTACCGTTCCCGCCCCTCCCATTATCGCCCTACTTCAGTTTGGGACAATCACGCTTGAAATGTCCCGTGTCACCACAGTTATAACACCCCTGCCTCCCCTGAGTCCCCTGAGCAGCAGGAGCAGGAGTAGTCGCAGGAGTCTGAGTTGGGGTGAGCGCCACCTTGCAATCCTTAGCATGGTGCCCCAACTGATGGCACCGATGACAACGAGCCCTATCACAACTCCCAGAGTGATGAAAACCACACTTGTTACACTTGGGATGCTTCCCAACATACCCACCCGTCTTCGACCCAGAAGAAGACCCAGATGTATCAAACTTCTTCGCCGGCTGAGCTGGCACCACACTCTTCCCCACACTCTCCCACTTCCTCTTGTTCCCCTCAGCAGCCTTCACAGTAGTACCCTTGGGTGGCAAAACGCCTTCCGCCACCTTCAGGTTAGTCATCCGATGAGCTGATCGGACAACTTCAGCAATAGTGGGAAGATTCCCAGCAGCCACCAATCCAGCAATCTCGGGCACTAGTCCAGACACATAGTGCTCGATCCTCCTGTACTCGGGTGTGTGTAAGTCAGGACACAACACCGCCAGCTCGTTCCTCCTCACAGTATACTCCTCAATCTCCGACCCAACCATCTTGTAACTCCAGACCTCATGCTCCAACTTCTGTATCTCCTCCCTCGGACAGTACTCACCTCTCAAAAGCTGCACAAACTCCGCCCAAGGCATAGCAATAGCCTCTCCCAACCCCACGTTCTGAGTGGTAGCATTCCACCACGACAATGCAGGCCCCTCAAATGTCGCAGTAGCATACTTCACTCGGTCCCCAGCAGGACAGTTACACATGACGAACACAGATTCCACCTTCTCCAGCCATCGGAGCAGTCCCACCGCTCCCTCAGTTCCAGCGAAGTTATGGGGCTGACAGTCCCTAAACTTCTTATAAGAGCACTGAGGTGGGGGTGGATTGGCACCAACACCTGAAACACGGTACACGAGTAAAACACAAACGAAAGGATATGAAACCCAAAAATGAGGCAAGGTCGACAGAAATCAACTCACCACCCATGGCATTAATCCCGGCCTGGAAATTAGCCATAGCCATGTTTACTTGCTGCTGGAGCAAGTTGTTCAGTTCAGCTTGGGTCATGTTGATGTTCCCACGACCACCGCCTCCGGCACGACCACCGCCGCCAGCACGGCCACCGCCTCCACCACGACGTCCACCACCGCGAGCACCAGACATGATCTAATAAACCAAGAAATCGAGAGATTCAGATTCACTTCCAGTGTCAACCACTAGAAATTTTTCAAGAGTTAACCTAGGGACAAATTCAGGACTATACATCCAAACTCGAAGTCCATCGGGATTTTCATGCATCCCAGTTTATTATTTCGTGTGCACCCGAAATGATAAACTGCTCTACATGGTCCTCCAGATGTACCCCTAATCTAGACCCCAGTCACCGAACATTGTCGCCTATGTGGCAGTAGGTGCAAGTGTAAGAAGGCATGTGTGTGCTAGAACCAACAAAGTAGCCCTTCCTTCTTCAATCCAGAAGAAGAAAACAAGAGTAGGTAAGAATCCAAATAAAAGCGGATGATGTAACGGAGAAACATGATGATGATGTAAGGACACCCCGACAACGTTAGTACGTATCCCACTAATAGACCCAAAGTATGTGACCGTCTAGTGTGTGCGACTCGGCTATAGACCAGACTCTACATGCAGTCCTAGTTCACTATAACCATTGGCTCTGATACCAATCTGTCACACCCTCGAATTACCACTTGCGGGGTTTTACCGCGAGGCGCATGACAAACCAGGATCCAAGTCAACGATCACAATAAACAACTCTATATGAAAAACGTAAACAAACATAACCATTAATTTAACCAGCGGAAGCATTTAAAGAATTTAATCTCTACAAAACAGTGTTCTCAAGTATCCAAGACACTTATTACAAAACGTGCACTAATATCTAGACGCCAATGCAGACCCGTGCGCCTAGTTCCGTTCATTGCTACCTTAGCGACCTGAGAAAAACATGCCAAAAAGATGTCAACATATAATGCTGGTGAGTTCACAGGTTTGTTCAAAAATGTTACCAAAGTGTTACCATGTCCATACTATATCAATGTTACCAAGTACGCTAGCTAGGCGTATGCTTCATTACTACTACGATTGGAAACCATTACTAGACACGTTTAGCAATGTTCAGCATGTTTAAGCAGCCCGTATGTTCAGCATGATACCAATGTACCTGTTCGAGACAATATGCACCCGCCCGGCCCTCCAAGCCGACGAGTGGGGCAGGTCACGCCCAATAGATCTATCCACATTTCCCCCGTTGTGCAAACCCGCACATTCATGGTTTCCCCCGGGACTTTCCAAAAGATCGTATAGCAATAATAAGTTAAAACCATAGTATGACATATGTTACCAAAACAGTTTAGCGCATGTTTTCTCCCCCAAAAGTTAAAGCAGTAAAAGTGGGGCCGTGAACTCACCTTAGATAGCGTTCTTCAAATATAAGTAAAGATGTTTAGCCCTTGATAATCCCTCTACCGGAGATCTATCAAAATGTTCACATAAGTGTTCCGACTAATAACCATAAGGTTATCTAGCCCCCGATTGTCCAGATCATAACCAAGTATGTTTTAAAACGTGTTTAAATGTTTAACCGACACACTAGACCGACCCGACATCCCGTTGGTGACCCATTACCCTAACTAATCAAGTACACATGGATTACACGCAAGGTTCAAGCATAAAACACTTAGTTTGTATCAAAAATCTCATTTCTGCATCAGAACGGTCGAACCAGTCAGTTTAAGGTCTCCTTCGCACCTTTTTACTCTCCTTCGCCCGTTTTACCTCTTGTTCGACCGTTTGATGCTTCCTTCGTACGTTTTGCCACGTTCGCCCACTGAAAAGCCTGGTTCGACCCTGGGATTCCTCCTTCGCACCTTCGACTGGTCGAAGGAGGCCAGGTTCGCCCCTGTTGTTCTATTTTGCCTAAAAATGCTTAAAACACATTCAAAACGACTCGAAACATCACCAATCACAGCAGTCAAACATGATTATGTTATCCTAACAAAACCCCACTGATTTTGCCCCAAACCATATCCGTTTCAGCCCTTTCCCAAAATGGCAAAAATTATGGAAACGTCACTTTCATGCATGAAATCTTTACCCAATTTGGAAACTTTTGAAATCGACTCATGTTTGACTTAAAATACTCAGTTTGTCGATCATCCGATCATCCCTATGGGTTCTATTGATTATAAACACCACATGTTACGTCTAGATTCGTCAAAATCCCCAATTTACACATAATATCATCATCCAATCGATTCTAACCTTAAACAACAATCAATCAGCATTAAAAGCAATCCTACATCATGTCTCTAACATAGATAAAGCAGCAAAGCATTGAATAACACATTACACCACATAATACTCAATTAACACATGTTATTTATTATGGAAACTCATGTTAAATGATAGGGTTTTGTTCTAGAAAGATGTTTGAAAGGTTTTTAATCATAAAAACACCCTTAAAACAGATCCGGACAATTAGGGTTAGATGAAAACGAATCAAAATGCTTTTAAAAAGGTTTAGGATTATGAACACACCTTGGATTCTTGTTTAGATGATGTGGATAGGTTAGATTATGAAAAAGAAGAGCAAAAACTCCTTCCTTAGCGTTTTAGGTCGTTTGAGAGTGTTTTGGGACGGCTAGGGTTTGTGAAATGATGAAAAATGACTAAGGTTGGTATTTATACTGATCCTCCTTCGCACCAATTGATTGGTCGAAGGTGGTCTCCTTCGCCCCTTTCACAGGGTCGAATGAGACTTGTCCAGGTCGAAGGGAATTCTTCAACTCCACTTCCCTGGTTCGCCCATCCAATAATGGGTCGAACCAGCTGCAACCTCTCCTTCGACCACTCGACGGTCGAACCAGAAGCCACTTTTACAAGTTTTCCAGTTTGTCGTGTTTAACGCATTCTAACACATCTTAACACATAAGCTTGCATCCATAGTCTATATTTAGCATATTTAGGCACGTATAATCATTTGTACATCGTTTAAGCAAGTATAAGTATACAATCCACCACACGACCCATAATCCACACATATACTTAATTAGTTCATGTAATGTCACCAACAACGGAACCCGGTACTAGTGTATTCCCAAAATGACTCCCAATGATCCTCCAGATCATTGAACCCTGGACAATCCTAATCTGACCCGACTCAACTAACCCAGTTAAGTTTGTTTATAAACGTTTCTCGCTAAGGTAGACTTAGATGTTACTAATATGTTTAAGCCGAACATGCCGGGTGTCACAAAAGTACTATGAATATAACTTCAAAGTATGTGTTAAATATATCAACAATAAGCCATATTTTGAATTTCATGATAAAAACAATGAGTACAGTGCCTAATGACCGCAAATAAAATGAAAGTAAGAGGACGTACTTGATATAACTTACAAAAACCGAACTCTCTTATATAAAAATTTTGTAACTACGAGAATGATTATTTACTAAAAGATTATTGAAAAGAAACAAAGACTTAGAATTTCAAAAGCACTTGATGAATATAGAGAAAAATACATTCAGTCCATCAATTTAAAATTTCCTGGCAATAGCGTAATTGACTAAGTAGAAAACGCTAAAATATAATCAACTCATAATCGCCTGAATAAAACCAACATTTAAAACCCTAATCAAACCACTCAATCTAAAAATCAAAATAAGTTAAACCAATATAAGAATTCTTTTCAAAACTCACCTAAAATGGAGATGCAAGAATAACACTTATAACCTGATCGGCTCCTTTCCACTTCTAACTTGCATAACAACATATGAAAGAGTTGATGTTAAGTGAAATGGTGAATTTCATTTACTAATATAGTAATGATAGGAGCTTCAATTTCAATCAATTGGATTTATGGCATATTGATTGAAATAAGACCTTTGGTGTGCTTTGGTGGTTTTATGTGTTAAGCACCTTAAAATTAAGTTGATAATTAGATCAATTTAATAATACTTAGTTAAATTACTATTTTATCCTTTACTACCTTCATTAGGGGTATTGTACCATATGCATTATATGTTGTAATTTCTTAAATTTTGATGGAATCCCTCCCTCATGCTTTATAATATAATATAGATATATATATAAGTTAATTGCATATCCTGAACATTAATAATACCCGATTTGTGCATAAGGTAATTTGGTATAATAAATTATGGAATCGGTTTCCACAAATCGGGTATTATAAATAAGGAGTATTGGATTTAAATAATTCAACTATCAGTAATTGGTCGTCACCAGTCTTAACTAACGAAATATGTGCAGGCGGTCCAACCTTTTAACATATTGATCACAAACGAACTATGACTAAAAAAACTGTTCCATCTAAATTAGTTAGTGTTGAAGTCGGAAAGTAGGATTTGATAGTTAAGAAGTTTGATCGGAGGCAGAGTGACTGCCGATGGGATTTAATGCCTCTTTAATGTGGCCAACCACCCAGTATTTATAGCCTGGGCCAAGGTTGGGCATTAATGGCGAGTAATGATTAAGTCGGCGTGAACAGTGACGGACGTCACTGTAGCTGCTGACAGGGGATGGCCGGAATATTATTATATTTGATTGCGGCTATTGTCCGGTGGGCAATAGCCGCTTTCGTTTTATCCGTTGTTTAATCATTGTGTTTGTCCATCAGACCTTTGTCCTTTGGTCCGTCCGTTCTGTCCGTTCGGTATCTTTGGTTCGGTTTATCCGTTCTATTGTCCGATCGGTTTATCCTAGCCATTTCTAATCGGTCCGGATCGGTTACTCTATCTTTAATCTCTAATTTTATTTTATCGTTATAATTTGCTTAAATATTCTGTTAGTCATAGTCTATCGGTGACCAATATGTTAAAAGGTGGGACCATCAACGCAAATTTCGCTAATTGGGAATTGGTGGCAGCCAATTGATGATAGTTGAGATTATTTAAATCCAGTACTCCTATAAATAACATATTTTGATTATTTCTCTTGATGAAATGGAACCGGGTATGGGTATAATTGGTCTGGTTTCAATTTCGATTATTTGGTAAAAAAAAAAAACCATGCCCTATGTACTGGATTCATGTAGTGTATAGAATTGGTTATTAAAATAACATGTTTTCGGGTAGGGGTGAGCATTGGTCCAGAACCGACTCGACCCGATAAGACCCGACCTGAGAACCGGCTAGAAGCAATAATCAGAACCAAATTACAAACCTATAAATAGGTTCGGTCCTCGGTCCAGTGCATTTCGGTTTTGTCGGTCTTAGGAACAAGACCCGACACGAGAAGACTTGAAATTAGAATAATTAGTTCTTCTGTTTATTCAAAAGTTCAAGGATAGTAATAATGAGAATACCAATAGAAAGCCTTATAATCCTATTGTCATAAATGAATGATATTTCTACACATGATTAGACTAAAAAGATAGAAACCCATTGCAAGGAACTTATGAACCTGATAAATTACCCAAACACCATTATCATGACACACTAAAAGGTCTTCTTATGAAGAAATCCAATGCAACTAACAAGTAAAGCAACTATGTTAACCTAGGTTATTACCCTAAAGCTTTTTTTTATCTTGGAATAAATTGATCTAACTTAAATTTTCCTTTATGATCCAGCACATACATTTTGAAAACCAAAAAACACATCTTTCCAGTTCTTTTTGTATTCTTTAGTCCTCGTGACTATAAATCATCACAACTGTTAACTAACAAATGTATGACCACTATAATTCGGCACTAGATATCCGATTCATATTCATTAAGGATTGATATCATGAGTTCACTCCTGATTATATATCATTAAATCTATTAAAAACTATCAGCCTGCTCACTCCAACAACGATTAGGCATAATGGATTAAATGGACCATTATTTTCCCTATTAATAACAAGAATAGTGCATCCTCTATACAACTCCACGGTGTCCAGTTCATCAAAAATATTAAGCATAAGCTATCCAACTAATCAAATAGAAGATATTTGCACAGCTCATCAAAACTTGAGTATTGTCAGGCGAATTCATCGGCAACTAACCAGACAAGACCTTCAAGCTACAAGATAATCTTAACACTCTAAAAATTACATGTTTATATTAAAGTTAATCAAAATTGACTAGCACATGATCAATCTGCTACTTGCAGGTCGTTAATTTTAGAATTTATTTTTGGTCCATCGGTTTTTTTCGGTTTCAATGTGTTCCTGGACCAACCCGACCCGAGAACTGGATTGAAGGAAATTACTGGACCGGCTACAGAACCTACATAATAGGTTCGGGTCGGTTTCGATAGATTTTCGGGTCGGTCCTCTGTTTTTTTCGGTCTGGTCCAATTATGCTCACCCCTATTTTCGGGTATACAATGATTCCTTACGACGAAATAAAAAGTTTAGAACATTAAGTCATTCAAGTTAATAACATGTAAAATGAGTATAGATTCATAATTATAACATGTATTGAGTATTAAGAAAAACCGTGTATTGGGTATTAAAAAACTTGTTTTAGGCACTAAATGGGTATGAATCAGGTAAGACTACGCCGTACCGGCTTCAAACATTGAGATCAAATGCATATCCTATATATGCTAAAAGGTTAGTTTCAGTTTTGGGTAATACACGGGTATAAAAAACCGGTTTCAGGTTTACTATGTCAGGTTTAGGATAAAAAAAATTTTCCATGTCTACAATGGTGTAAAATAATTGTGTAATAGATTTTCTATAATTTGATTATATTTGAGCTTAATTGTGAAAAATTACATGGAAAGGCTAGGGCAATAGGATAATTGCAACACACCCTAGTATGAGAAGGAGACTTTGGTAGTTTCCATCGTTTTTTTTTTTTTTTTCATTATCTCCATTTTTGTTCTAGAGAGAGCGCTAGCTATCTTTGGTTTAGTCCAAACTTTCGAGTTGTGTTTTTTTTCGAAGGGATTCAGATTCTCAAGTTGGGATCAACATCAAAATAATGTGAAAATTTGTTTGATATATTTATTATATTGTAAACCTTCATGTTAGGGAGTACAATTTGATACAAAATAACTAGTGGGTTAGCCCGCGCGATGTGACGGGTGTTGCCAAGTATCTTGTAGAAAGTGTTTTCGAGCTTGATCAGTCTTAAACACTGATTATATTTTGGTACCACCACCACTACTATATCTAAATAAGATGATACTGAATTTAAATAATATTTACATATAAAAATATTAATATTATCATATACAAAATTTAATATTACTAATGGATTAATTATACAAGACTAAACACTTGTAACCCAGTTGGTTGAGGGCCTAAAGTTTCCTATGGGAGGGTTGGGTTCAATTCCCACTAGCTACATTTGGAGGACATTGGTGGATGGGAAATGAGAGATGACCCAGCCATTGGCTTGGGTTCGAGTCCTGATCCCGACCGGTTTTACCGATTATTTCACTGTCGTGCCTTCGGGCGGGTGAGTGGTCGGGTTTTCCCGGGAATTGGTGGCAATTGGTGGCCCGGGTACTCTCGAGTACCTGATTCGCCAAAAGGGTGCCCGAGAGTGCTCGGAAATTGATTCGTTGGCCGTTCAAAAAAAATATGGTTCATTAACTATAATATGGTGTAATTAAAGACAAGTTTAAAAGACAAATTTGTTCTTAAAAAGTAGTTAAGATGTGCATTATGTATTATATGATAAGCAAATCTACTTGTGCCTCTTATTTTTTAAGAAGTCTTTAAAAAATGCTTTATAATATAGTTTAGATTAAGGATAATGTTTTTGACAATAACAAAAACATCCATCAACAGGGATATGTGCATTGGCATAACGAAATGCTTCCGATGTTAACACAAATCCCTACTCCATTAACTCGTTCTCTACATTTGTTAGCACAACAAGTTGCATTACAATACTTGTATGAACAAGGCCCCAATGACATGTTACACGATCCTAATGGGTGCACCCGAGCTTCAATGGCAGATTCATTTACTTCACTCGCCACCGCCACTCCTGTAATAGGTTTCAATTCAGCTATACAAATATATATATATATATATATATATATATATATATATATAAATACAACTTATACTATGATAGAAAGGAAACTGGAACTTGGTTTGATGTTTAGGTGCATGTAAAACCCAATATATATCAATATTTTGAAATTAATTCAGAAATAAATCATTTAGTGCTCTAATAACGAGTGATTTTAAATAACTTAAATTATACCTGAGATGCCGAGAAGAATGAAGATGATGTGAAACAAGGTGAATTTTGCCATAGCTAAGACGATAAAAATTATTATTGATAATTGCAATACTGAGAAAATATTATATGGAGACTAATATATACCGTATGATCATGACGTTTTATATGGTATTAATGGATCACATAAATACACTCAAACTAATTATATATAATTTTCTATATTATCTTATTAACAAAGAGTGATGTACAACATTGTAATTTGCATTTCTATACAACTTAACAAGCAACATGTACAACATATTTAAGCAAAAAAAATTAAGGGTATTATTGACATAGTTGTGACAATTAAGACACTTAGAAGGGTAGATTAGTAAATTTAACATAATCCAATACCTCACATCTTAAAATCTTATCTCAATTATGCCCTTATGTCCAACTTTTAAAACATAAAATACAACCTAACCTATGATGCATCTTAAATATGAGACCTTTCAACCCCTCATCTAAATTATTATATATGTATTTCATTATAATCAATTTCTTGAATGTTAATAGTCTTTTCATAACATCAAACAAAATCTTAAAGCTAATTTCATGCTTTGAAACATTGTTTTGTCCAAAAAAATTATGTCTTCATTAGATGAGAAAAGAAAAATATCAATGAGAAGTTAAGACGCTTGCAAGATATGATTCCCGGATGCTACAAGATATAAAGATATGAGTTAATCTTTATATACATATATACATTTTTTTCTACTTGTTCATATGTTCTTTAACAATTACAAAAATTTATCTTCATAATATATCATTGTTTTGCTCCATTTAAATTTAGTTATTTGCTATAGACAATGGAAATGTCAGTGATGTTGGATGTAATAATCAACTATGTTGGATCGTTGCATAATCAAATTGAGGTAATTTAATTGTGCAACTAACAATTAAAACAATAAACAAACAATATTAAGAATTATTGATGAGAAAATATTTTTCAAAATTAATTAGTACAGTTTTTACTCTTCTCTGTGCGTTTTTAGTTTCTCTCCATAAAGCTTTCAGAAGCCAGCATGTTCTATGACCTATTGACTTCAACTCTACTGAATTGGATGATATGGCCCCTATGAAGGTGACGGATGGCTTTCCTAACTATCCTTGTTAAGAAGTTGTGTATCTTGAATCATATATATTGTTAACTAAATAAAACGGACAAAATTATAAATATAACATTCTAAATTTGCTAATACATTTCTAATATATTATAAATATTACTTCCACTTACTACATTGGATGAAAACTGATGTTGCAGGGAACAAATGGACATGAAGGACAAATGATGGAGAGGATGGTTAGAGAAGGGTATGGGGACTTTCCTCAATTTCAATCAACATGGTCTCCTTGAACGCCATGAAATAGTTAACTCTATAAATCTATATATGCATGCTCAAATATAACTTTATACGTAAACTATATTTGTTCTAAGACTTTTAAGGTATTTGTTGATCTATTTAATGTTCTTGTTAAACATTGTATGAAGTGTGGTTCACAATATTATTTTGCTTTCGGCAATTGTATATTGTTTAAGTTCTAATTCTAATTAATAAATTAAATTAAACACTAGCATAAAGAGAAAACAAAAACTTAACTATGTGTTGATTACTTATGGTATTTGTGTTAAGAAATAAGAAATCGAAAAGCCATAAATTCACACTCACGCTAATGAATCCACCCGAATCTTTATCTTCTATATATATATATATATATATATATATATTATAAAGCATCAATGAATGATACCCACAAAACTTAAGTAAATACAATCGTTATTGCTTATAGTACAATGCTTATTGAAGTCATTTAGGGGGTAAAATTGACTTTCTACCTAAATATTAAATTGCTGAAGAAATTAATTTAAACATAATTATAAAATTGATGAGAAAATTAACAATAATGTGGTGACTCTTTACATTCATAACCTCCATGTCTTTATTATGTTTGTGTCAATGTTATAGTCTTATAAATAATAGTCATGTATTTGGTATATAAATAATATGGTGACTCTTATACATAACTTACATATCTTTCAATGTTTATATTAAATAAATTACATCATATATTATGTAGTTATATCTTCTTTTTAAATTTATGTGGTTGCAGGATGGTATGATGTCACACTTCTGCACACAAATGAATATGTAGGCTTGAAGTTTGCCAACACACCCAACCTATGACACGTTTCAACTCATTAAAGTGAGCGATATATGTAGGCTTGGTGTTTATACAAGCAAATATTGTAGAGATACTTCATGAGCAATGTCATCATCTTCCTCAATGGTTTTTTTGTTTTCTCTGCTACTATAAGCTTCTAGGAATATAATTTAAGTTTTTGATCTCACGAAGTCACCAATTGTTTACATATCCAAAAGAAGACAAGTTCTTATCAGTCGATTTGGTAATTTTAACTATATTGATTACTAATTTGTTTGGTCCAATATATTTGTTACGGCGCTTGTCAAACTAACATAAAACGAGAGTATCTATGCAAATCATTGACTCCGCTGCATCTCGCGGGTGCCCTAAAATAATATAAATATGTTGCACACTACAAACTGCATTTTAGTAATTGCATCACTCCCACTACAATCTTATGGTCATTAAGAGATACAACGCCACTTCACTACGCTAAGCACCGCTCTACGATGGCATACTTATCTGCTTTCGAGATACATAAAAGGGGCCCACGTACCGAAGGATGTGGGCCAATCTAAAAGTGTTGCAAGGAATAGTACGGCGTATTGGAGACAAGGCTTGAGACCTATATATTAAATTAAATTAGAATGGTTTTTTCAACTCTACTAGCAAACTTTTTTTGTATTGTAAGCAAATACATATACTAAATATATAATTTAATATATATAAAGTTGCAATATGCTAATTATTAATAGGTCATAGGTGTTTCAAATTAAAATACTATATATATAGTGCGATTCACATTGTTTCAATTATAAAAATGAGACTATCCTTGGTCACATTGTTTCAATTTTTTTAATTATTTTTTTAGTTAAATATTTAAAGCAATAAATTGAGATTTTAGAACATGATGAAGAGGCAAATGGGCAACAAGCTGCGTCGCAACCATCTTTTGAATAGTAAACGCTATTCTACTGAAAACAAAACCTTGGTTACTAGGAGTCCATAAATTACTTTGGACGACTCTTCTCACCCTGTTTAGAAATTTAATAGCTTCTGAAGTCAAGAAAACAAAAGTATCAACTATTGAAGGCAAAGAGCCAAAAGCATCAAGTTTTAATTATAAAAATGAGACATTGACAAAGTCATAACTAATGTAATGCAATGTAATATGATCACATAAATAACATAGCATAAAATGTTATTTGTGATACTAAATAAATTTGCATAATTTGTTTATTAAGAGGATTCACATCCTCTTCATTGAATTTTCTTCATCAAATTATACTAAAAATTAATATTTCACCCCTAAATTTTCTCTCTGTTAATTAAAATAATAATACTTTTTCATACTTCTATCATTATATTTTCTCTCCCATCACTCACAACCACTTACAAAAATATTAAAATATATATAAAGGTGAACAATAGCTTTTCAAATATAGGGGTGAACAGTGCTTTCACCAAATATTTTCTCTCTTATCCACTCACACCTACCCCATATAATTTGAGGGAACCCCTCACATAATTTAATAGACATAGGTACCTGATCAAGGGCATGTTTGGATAAACTTATTTAAGTCAAAAATGACTTTTGGTTAAAAGGACTTATTAACTTATGACTTTTTAAAAAGGAGTTTTTAGAAAAGTGTTTGGATTTAGCTTATGTGGTAGGGAAAAACAATAAGTTGATAAGTTATTTTGTAAAAAAGTGTGTGGTTTAACTTATTTAGGTAAAATGACCAAAAAAACGTATAAGGAGGGAATGTATAAGGATATAAGAATGAAATGTAGGTAAATAACCATCAATAAATTATAAGGAGGTTCAAAAAGTCACTCATCTCTTACTTTTCCAAAACAACTTATCATAGGCAAACAAAAAGTTAAATGATTAAGTCATTTTTCCATTATCCAGACACTTTTTTTTAGCTTATTAACTTTTTAAAAAAGTTATAAGTTATAAGAAGGTGGAAATAAGGAGAGCCAAATATGCTCCAAATATCAAACTAAAATTAGTGTTATTAATGCTTAGACCATGTGTAGTGGAGGGGGTTATTTATAACGCCCATAATTCTGATTGGTCCACGTGGCAGCTGAGTCAGCATGGGGAAATGAAGTGAAAAAAAGGGTATAGTGGTAAAGAGGAAAATAGCGCCCCCCCCCCCCCCCCGCCCACCTTTTGCCAAGGATTGGTTGGTTGGTTCACTATACCACGTGGCATTATATGATTGGTTGGTTCAATTGTGATTTGGCGTTATAATTAAAACGCCTGCCCTCCTTTTTGCCAAATAGCGCCCCTGTAATGGTGTGGGGGACGTTATTTTTGTACGCCATATAATGCCCCCACTACACCCACTCTTAGTGCTGGTGAAAGTCTCTTACCATTTTCGTCACGCAGTCAATTTTAAAAAACGCAAGACACTGATCACAGTAAATAAATAGACCTTTTAAGCAATTTAACAATTATATTTTTAAGTTTTGAATAATAATTTTTCAAAATCTTGCGTGTGTAAAAATCTACACTCATAATTCAAAAATTACAAAATACGAGTACTGTTTTTTCTCCGATTATTTGTCAAGTAGAATTCGATATTTACAAAATGACACTTTTTGAGCTAAAACTTTTAAAAAATGATAAGCGGAAATGTTGAATGAAGTACTAATATAGTAAGTTCAACAAATGCGTATTTCATAAACGTTTGTGTATATCTAGGGGTGTGCAATGATTCAGAACCGGACCAAACTGACCTGAACCAGAATCGTTTAGTGCTAAATATAAGAACCGGAACCGAACCTTATAAAAACCTACCGGTTCGGTTCGGAACTGGTTTAAATGGCCCACGGTGGGCGCCACTTGTTGCTACAACAAGGAAAATGATCGGGATTAGGTTAGGAGATGTTTAAGGTTATGAGGGTGTTAAGTTTAGAGGGTCCTTGAGCTGCTAGATTGACCTGCACAATGAAGCAAACACCGTTAGCCTTAACGCAGGAGGGGGCCTCCCGCGTTTGGACTTCGGCGTGAGAATAAGTATGTATTCTTTAGGAGTTGAGTAAAAATGAAGTGTGTGGAATGACAACCTAAGAGTCTCCTTATATATGCAGTGGGTTTCTGCCCAGGAGCTCCCATAAGGTAGCCTTCCTACTATACCTGGTAATGTTTGACTCTCCTTCTTAGTCCCTACAGAGAAGCTTTGCCCATTTGGTATATTTTCAGCTTTTGCTACTTCCTAAGTCAGCTTGGAGTTGTGTGTTGTTTTTTACTTTTGACCATAGCAAGAACCAAAATACCTTTTTATCTTTCCAATGAAATTACTATTCACTTTTTAATGCAGCGTTACCGTATAATAGCTTAGGGTGCCCTGTGCTGCCATACGTGGGCTGTTTAGCTCCATTAAGTCAGACATTTTTAACACTTTACATTACTTTATTTTTTAACAAGGGACTAAACATGGGGATTTTAGGACACACATCATCAAGTAGTGTATTACTTAACAAATTAAGATATTGTTAACTGGAGATCGAATTGATTATGAAATAAAATAAAAAATAAAGCATGATGAACTTAACCCGTTTGGGGTATATGTACTGTATTTGCTTCTTGTATAAGATATAATAAACCATGATGAACTTGACCCTTTAGGGTATATGTCAATGCAGTATGCCATTTCTATATAAGAATAACTATATCATTATTAATTTGTTATATATTAATGTTTTCTTTGACACCCCGTTTTTACAAAGTTTTGAAACTAGCTAGCTAGCTTGCTTGTAGTAGGTAATATATACCTAAGCTGGCTTCTAGTTTTCTTGTTGTAATTCATATAATTAACAAGTAATTGGTTTCTTACGACGTTACACCAGGCCTACCACCAAAGCACAACATGATCCATCAAGATATAAAACCCAAAAACTTGGCGTTCGTGGACAATAATGAGAGATCAACACTAAAGATAATGAACTTTGCAAGTGCTATCATGTTCACCCTGGGTACATAACCCTGAATAGATATATATGGTTCATCTTTTATTTAAAAATACTAACATACGTGGCATGTGTTCCATGTTTTTATTAAACTTTAGGCCAAAAGTTCCACAATGAGCCTGCTGGAGCTGTAATCTTTAGCGCCCCAGAAGTCCTGAATAAAAGTTATGGTGCATGTCAAAACTCATGGTATCTACTGAATAATACTCAAGACTTTTATTAATAAACCCAAACCAACAATGTTTCCTAAGAACATACAATGACCCTTAAAATACAGGGAAAAACCCTAACACCTAAAAGAGACCCAGACTCTCGACACACAGAATCGTATACAAGATCTAACCAAAAGATTTACAGGAGATGATCAGTAACAAGATGTTAAAGATCAATACTCAAACCCTAGATCTAAAGAGAAGATTGTATCGAATGGAAGGTGAAAGACTCAAAGGAAACAAAAAGTAAAAAATGATCTGAAACTCTCTCTTGAAGAAAGAGAGAGTTTATTTATACTATAAGCTGGAAGCTTCTATCGAGAAGCACAGATCAACAGCTCCTCAGCCGTCAGATGAACTATAGACACGAATTGATGACATGGATGGCTGAGATGAACACATAATATAACTGTTGGGAATCATGGTATCAAATACACAGCGGAAGCAGTTTTGTTTATTAATAAAGTCGATTATATACAATATATAATATGAGCCGATTTATATATATATATATATATAATATATGTTTAATTTTATTAATCCAATTAACAAAATATTCCCAATCAGGATCTCGGTTAAACGCGTATAAACAAATAAATAATGAACAACCATAGGGGGTTTAGTAATCAACCTTTGACGACTACACCGGAATTGTAACACGCGGGTTACAACGAATCCTCGCTAGTAGGAAGTTCACACCGAGCACTGGCCAACCGAAAGCAATACTTTGCAAGACAGAGGCAGCGATGATGGTGGTTTGCGGCGGACAAAGGGGCGGTGGCTCCTAAGGGTGGCCGCAAATCTTGAAGAGGAGACAAGGGTTATGTTGTTTTATCTTTTCAAAAACATGTGTGATTAGAGTTTGATCTATCACACCTATTTATAAAGATAAAAGACACTTGACCACTTAATTAGTCAAAGTCATTCACTTGACCATTTGACTAGTCAAGGACTTGACCAATTAATTAGTCAAAGTCATACATTTGACCATTTGACTAGTCAAAGACTTGACCACTTAATTAGTCAAAGTCATACACTTGACCATTTGACTAGTCAAAGTGTAAACTTTACTATTTAGTCCCTCGAGTTCAAAACTATTATTATTTCAGAAATAATAATCCACCAACACATGAACTTATCTGATTCGTGTACCAACATGTAACTCTTCGGATCGTACCGGGTCGGGTTACGTTGACCTCGACTTTTAATTACATCGGGCATACTATATATCCAACAATCTCCCACTTGGACGATTTTAATTAAATGAGTCAACGTGCGCAGAGTTGGACGCCTAGCTGCATCGCATTGCACCCAAACCAGTATGACACTTTACAGTCGTCAACTAGTTCTTTGAGTTCAAGTAACGCTTTACTTAACCAAATACTATAGCCCTGATAATTCTATCAGTAAGTCCCTTCTGTATAGACATCCGTTGATCATAAGACATGGATCATTCATTCTTATATAGTGATCAACCATTCTCTATTCTCGTCTCTAATTCAATGTGGTCTAACGAACTACCTTAGTCCGAGCGTGGCCACGCGTTTATACCAGTTTGAATTAACGAGGGCGCCAGAATGTCTAGACTTCTAATCCTATAGAAGTACAGAATTCCATCAGCGTCATACAACTCCCACTTAATCTTGGATTTCTCCCAACGATACCCTTATTACTACCCATGTTTCAGGACAGTGCTAGATAACATCAAGGATAATCCTTGATCAATGTAGTTTAATATGTGCCTTAGGAAAAAGGACAGATTGAACATATCAATATCAAAACATCTCATGACACTTATCCATGGAGATCGTTTTGAAGCGAGTTACATCCAATATCATTCCCTAATGATATCTGTGAATTATGATTCTCAAACCATTGAGTTATTCATCTCATGAATACAATCATCTCAATTCACAATAGTCTTACATTCAAATTCATTCCCATGTAATTTGATCGACTACGGATATTTAGAATACTCTTATTCAAGGATTTAAACATACAAATAATGAACACGGTCACAAAATATTTAAATTTGCATTTAACCCATTAAATCAAATAAATATTCAATGTAACTGTTATAGTTCAAAATAAAACACCAATACTAATTACAGATCATGACCACTGTCTAGCAACTCTAAGCCCTATCTTTCAGCATGCTCCTCATGTTTAGCTTGAGGTGAAGGCTTAGTAAAGGGGTCAGCCAGATTTAGATCTGTATGAACTTTGTTTATCATGATGTCCCCACGTTCTACTATCTCTCTAATATAGTGGAATTTCCTGAGTATATGCCTTGTGGTCTGGTGTGACCTTGGTTCCTTTGCAAGAGCAATGGCACCAGTGTTGTCACACAGTATCTCGATTGGTTTCTTTATGCTAGGCATAACATCGAGATCACCAATGAACTTCTTCATCTAGGCAGCCTCATTTGCAGCATCCGATGCAGCATTGTATTCTGATTCACAGGTGGATTAAGCAACCACACTTTGCTTAAAGCTGTTCCAAGTTACAACCCCACCATTCAGAATGAAAACATATCCCATTTGTGACCTTGAATCATCACGATCAGTCTGGAAGCTTGCATCAGTATAACACTTAACTGACCGCTCCTCCTCCATATATTAAGAACATGTCATTAGTCCTTCTCAAGTACTTAAGAATGTTCTTCACTGCAGCCCAGTGACTCTCTCATGGGTTCTGTTGATATCTACTCGTCATGCTAAGAGCATACGAGACATCAGGTCTAGTACACAACATGGCATACATGATGGAACCAATCGCAGAAGCATATGGAACACCTTCCATTTTCTTCTTTTCCTCTTCAGTGTTTGCACACTGCTTGTTATTAAGAATGGTTCCATGTGCCATGGGCAAGAACCCCTTTTTTGAGTCTTGCATTGAGAAGCGTCGTAAGACCTTATCAATATATGTACTTTGACTCAAACCCAATAACCGCTTTGATCTATCTCTATAAATCTTTATTCCCAGAATATAAGCGGCTTCACCAAGATCTTTCATTGCGAAACATTTACCCAACCAGGTCTTAACATCTTTAAGCATAGGGATATTGATTCCAATGATTAGTATGTCATCTACATACAGTATAAGAAAAGTGATACAGCTCCCACTAGATTTCTTGTAAACACACGGTTCATATTCGTTCTTGATAAAACCAAACTCTTTGATTTTCTGATCAAAACGGAGATTCCAGCTGCGAGATGCTTGCTTTAATCCATAGATGGATTTATTCAGCTTGCACACCTTATTAGGATTCTTTGGATCGACAAAACCTTCAGGTTGAACCATATAGACATCTTCCAGTAAGTGTCCATTAAGGAACGCGGTTTTGAAATCCATCTGCCATATCTCATAGTCATAATATGCAGCAATGGCAAGTAGAATTCTAATAGACTTAAGCATGGCTACTGGCGAGAAAGTTTCCTCATAATCAATTCCTTGAGTCTGAGTAAAACCTTTCGCTACAAGCCTTGCTTTGTAGGTTTGCACATTCCCATCCATGTCAGTCTTCTTCTTGAAGATCCATTTGTTTCCCACAGTCCGACATTCGGTAGGAAGATCAACCAAATCCCAGACTTGGTTATCATACATGGATTGTATCTCTGCATTCATGGCTTCTTGCCATTTCTTGGATTCTGAATCCAAGATTGCAGCTTTGTAAGTAGTAGGCTCAGCTTCATCAATCATGAAGATATCATCATACCTTACCGGTGCACGACGATCCCTAATACTTTTCCGAACACTTGGTGTTTCTGTTGTTTCTTGAGTCCTCTCAGGCTCAACTTCAACAACTGGATCAGTTACATCTGGTTCTGTCTGAACATCTGGTTCAGTCACTTGTGATTCTCGAATTTCTTCAAGATCCACATGGTTATCTCCAAACCCTCGCGCCAGAAGCTCTTCCTCTAAGAAAGTGCCTCTGCGTTTGGTGAAAATCTTATTTTCAGTGGGGTGGTAGAACAGGTAACCGATCTTTTTACCGTATCCAACGAAAACCACTTTTCGCCTCTGGGATCTAGTTTATCCAAAGATTCTAGAGTGACATAAGCATTACATCCCCAGACTTTAAGGTAGGATACATGAGGTTTCTTTCCATGCCATATCTCATAGGGCGTTTTATCAACCTTTTTCGTTGGAGCTATATTCACAAGTCTTGCGGCAATTTCCAAAGCATAACTCCAAAAGGATTTTGGAAGGTTTGTTCGACACATCATTGATCGAATCATATCTAATAGAGTTCGATTTCTCCGCTCAGACACACCATTATGTTGCGGTGTTCCAGGTGGAGTGAGTTGTGAAACTATTCCACAATCCTTTAGATGGTCGATGAATTCCTGACTAAGATATTCACCGCCTCGATCTGATCGAAGCATTTTAATAGTTCTATTTAGCTGATTTTCTACTTCGTTTTGGTACTCCTTGAACTTTTCAAGAGTTTCATGTTTATGCTTCATAAGATAAACATAACCATATCTTCTGAAATTATCAGTAAATGTAGCAAAGTATCTTTCTCCATGTCTTGACATTGTTCTGAATGGACCACATACATCTGTATGTACAAGTCCTAACAGATCATTGGCTCTTTCTCCAACATTTGAAAAGGGTGCTTTTGTTAACTTTCCACTTAAGCATGATTCGTAGTTTCCAAACGACTCCGAACCTTTGGAATCCAGGATTCCTGTGGTTTTGAGTTGTTTAACACGATTCTCACTTATGTGACCAAGTCTACAATGCCACATATACGTATCATTAAAGTCCAACTTATTACGTTTATGGGAGATATTGCATAATATGTTATCGTTTTGGATTTCTATCTCATAGATCCCATTGTTAGGTTTTGCATCAAAGTAAAATACATCGTTAAAATAAGCAGAAATAAATTCGCCATTGAAACGATAATTAAAACCTTGTCCACGCAAAGCCGAAACTGAAACAATATTTCTAGTCACACTAGGAATGTAATAAACTTTGTTCAAAACAAGTTCTAAACCAGAAGGAAGTAAGAGAATACATTCTCCTTTAGCCTTCACAACAACTCTTTGTCCATTGCCAACATGGACCTCCAAGTCGCCTTGTTTCAGCTTTCTAATCTTTCTTAGTCCTTGCAAAACATTACAAATGTGGAAACCACATCCTGTGTCAAACACCCATGTTTTTCTAGGAAAAGCAAAGATTTCAATAACATATATACTTGAGGACTCTCCTCCTGAAGCCTTAGCTTGCTTTAGCTCAGCTAAATACTTAGCACAGTTCCTCTTCCAGTGCCCAGTTTCATCACAATGAAAACACTTGGCATCTTTCCGAGGTTTCTTATTGGCAACAGATTTGCCTTTGCCCTGATTGCCCATTTTCTTGGTGTTAGGTTTCTTAACTTGACCCTCCTTGATCACTAGCACTGGTGCAGTCTTGCTAGGTATGTTCACCTCAGCACTTTTGAGCATCTGATGCAGTTCTGCAAGTGTCTTTTCCATCCCGTTCATATTGTAGTTCATAATGAACTGGTCATATGACTTGGGCAATGAGTTTAGGATAATATCCCCAGCTAACTCATCGCTCAAGGGGAATTCCAGACGAGCCAAGTGACCAACATATGTCTTCATTTTTAGCACACGAGTGCTAACTGGCGTTTCTAGAACATACACCTTGTTCTCCGCCTTGAGAACAAGTTTCAAGTTGCGGTGCCAGTCCATGAAGTTGGAGTAGTTAAGTTTGTCCTTCTCTAAGATGGACTTGAGAGAGAATTGGGAGGCGGAATTGTTTTCAGTTGACATCTACAAAGTTCAAAATCTAATTTATTAGTATTTTATGTTTCAAATATCCTAATTTATCTTATGACCCAAAAGCAAAATTAATTAGGATGAGACCCCGATTCATCAATACACAGTGAACTGGCTTAGCACTGTCCACTAGTACGATTAGGTAGGTAAACAACGATTGTTAATTGTGTCCACTACACAACTCTCCATTTGGGGTTATCGCTAAGAGCGATGTATGTTTAACCCCAACTATGCCCACTTGTCAAACAAGCGATGTTTGGTCCTTTACTGTTAACTGTAACACCGGCCTATGTTACACAGGAAACGCGATGATTACCTTCACTCATGATCAATGCCCAGATGCAGGGTCAGCACTAACATTTGGGTTCGATTTAAAACAAAGTGTTAACTCGTTAAGGGTGGCATAAAACATCAATTTAAAATTGGGATTTAATTTTAATATTTACTATAAATATTTTGAATGACTCGTTAGCATGATGTGAGTCACACAATAGTTTATAAAATTCAATTTTATATTGTTCGTGATAATTGAAACTCCTTTCAACACTCGACACGGTATAGTTTTAAATACCCTATTTAAACTATGTTGGTCGTATTATCGCGAATGGACTTGTTTTAATATTAATAAAACTCCTTTTATTAAATATGCTTTTCGGTTTTTATAAAACTTGTTTTAATAAAACCGTTGCCATGATTGTGAAAATTTTATTTATTTTGGGTTATCTAAATTATTTACAATAAATAAACCACAACCACAAAACATAATAATAAAATTAAACGAATCGAGCCCCTAATAGGTTGTCCGTTTCGTTTTAGCCAGAAACGAAACGAACCAGTCAAAAGGGTTTCAAAACTATTTTTGATATAACTCCCACTTGACCCGAGATCTCTATCTTCATGGAACCTGTTCGCCTTTTTATCTTCGTCTTGATCTTGTACTTGTAGGATTACAAATAAATTTGAAATACAAATAAAACAAATCTATTCTAATCCTATCTATTACACCGCATCCAATATCCGTAATAAAAAATACAAATCAATAAAAAAAATAAACCATCACAAACACAACCATGACAAGGGTCAAAATATCTAGGGCTCGATTCACATCACAATCCATGAACAACAAAAAGCTTTTGATCTTTTGTCAAAAAAAATAATAAATTTTTGACAAATAAAACATAGATAAAAATTATAACTTTACCATCTATACGCGCGTAACCGTGGCTCTGATACCACTGTTGGGAATCATGGTATCAAATACACAGCGGAAGCAGTTTTGTTTATTAATAAAATCGATTATATACAATATATAATATGAGCCGATTTATATATATAAAATATATGTTTAATTTTATTAATCCAATTAACAAAATATTCCCAATCAGGATCTCGGTTAAACGCGTATAAACAAATAAATAATGAACAACCATAGGGGGTTTAGTAATCAACCTTTGACGACTACACCGGAATTGTAACACGCGGGTTACAACGAATCCTCACTAGTAGGAAGTTCACACCCGAGCACTGGCCAACCGAAAGCAACACTTTGCAAGACGGAGGCAGGGATGATGGTTGTTTGCGGCGGACAAAGGGGCGGTGGCTCCTAAGGGTGGCCGCAAATCTTGAAGAGGAGACAAGGGTTATGTTGTTTTATCTTTTCAAAAACATGTGTGATTAGAGTTTGATCTATCACACCTATTTATAAAGATAAAAGGCACTTGACCACTTAATTAGTCAAAGTCATTCACTTGACCATTTGACTAGTCAAGGACTTGACCAATTAATTAGTCAAAGTCATACAGTTGACCATTTGACTAGTCAAAGACTTGACCACTTAATTAGTCAAAGTCATACACTTGACCATTTGAGTAGTCAAAGTGTAAACTTTACTATTTAGTCCCTCGAGTTCAAAACTATTATTATTTCAGAAATAATAATCCACCAACACATGAACTTATCTGATTCGTTTACCAACGTGTAACTCTTCGGATCGTACCGGGTCGGGTTACGTTGACCTCGACTTTTAATTACATCGGACATACTATATATCCAACAATAACAACTTGAGATGAAACCTGGGTCGAGCCCCCGTCATAAGCTCCTAGACTTTACAAGCTCCTAATCCATCAGCAGCCCAATGCTCAAGCCCAATACAACAACATTATTAGCCCAATAACCTGAAACATCTTAACCCAGTTGTTAATAACCCATAAATATAAAATTGAAAAGAATAAAATTATAATTTGTATAATTTTAATACTCCCCTCAATTTTATGAAGAAAATTCATCATACATTCTAACTTGATCACACAAAGTCAAATGTTGTGTTAATGACCCTTTAGTGAATAAATTAGCGATTTGATTTACTAATTCAACTTTAACAGTTTGTACAACTCCTGTTGAAATAAGATCCCTAAGAAAAAAAACAAGTCCAAACCAAAATGTTTTGTTTTATCATGAAATACATGATTACCTGCAATTGAGATAGCTGATGAACTATCACAATGAAGTTTAACAGGCAAACTAACTATTACCTGTAACTTAGATAGTAGGGTTTTAATCCAAATTACTTCACAAGCAGCAGCGTATAATGCTCGATACTCTGCTTCAGCAGAAGATCGAGACACCGTGGATTATTTCTTACTTTTCCACGAGATTAAGCTATTACCTAAAAAACACAAAACCCAGTAACTGACCTACGAGTTTCCACACACTTAGCCCAATTAGAATCAGCATAGGCTGATAAGCAAAAATCAACACTTTTTGCCAACAAAATACCCTTTCCTGGTGCTGATTTAAGATATCTTAATAACCTAAATGCTATTTTATGATGACCCTCTGTGGGTTTGTGCATATATTGACTAAGGTAATGCACGGCATAGGCAATGTCTAGTCGAGTGTGGGATAAGTAGATAAGCGTTTCCAACAAGTTTTTTTATAACCACTAAAGTTACTTAACACCTTATTATTTGACTCAACCAAATTTGTCAACACATGATGTTGTTACAAAGGATTTGTAACCGGCTTACATCCAAGCATGCCATATTCCGAAGGTAACTCGGTGCAATATTTCCTTTGTGACAAACACAAACCTTTGTCACTTCTAATGACCTCTATTCCAAGGAAATATTAAAGTTCACCAAGGTCCTTTATTAAGAATTTAGTTTTAAAATCAGATTTAACGTTTTCAATTTCATCAATTGAACTTCCGGTGATTATTATATCATCAACATAAACTAAAAGTACTATAAACACAGATTTAGAACTTTTAACAAACATTGAATAATCACAATGACTTTGAACAAACCCAAATTCAAACTAAGGTATTCAACTAGGCTTTTCATTCCACATACTTGGACTTGTTTTAAACCATACAAAGATTTTTTGAGTTTACACAATTTATTGACTGACTCACATTGCACACCATCAAGGATAGACATATATACATCCCATCATATAAATCACCATACAAGGATGCATTGTTAACATCAAGTTGATTGACATTCAAATCATTTTGAATAGCTAGGCTTAGAAAAGTTCTAACAGTTACTATTTTCACAACAGGATAGAAGGTTTCATCATAATCTAATCCTTCTCTTTGACTGTACCCCTTTGCTACTAACCTATCCTTAAACCTATCTATTTCACTTGATGATTTATATTTGATTTTATAAATCCATTTGCATCCTACCTTATGTCTACCCTTTGGTAAGTCTACAATTTCCCAAGTGTCATTTCTATAGAGAGCATCTAATTCCTTAATCATAGCTCTCACCCAATTCTCATCTTTAATAATATCTTTATAAAACTTAGGTTCAGTGCTTTTATCTAAAGTGATAGAAAAACATTTGCTTTCAATAGTCAATTTTGAAAAATTTACAACTTTTTCAACCTCATACTTTACTTTTCCTTCAACCACATAGTCACTCATTTTTTTAGGAAAGTTAGGGTTCCTAGAGGACCTTCTAAGTTCTGATCTATCTTGGACAATGTCACCCTCAGATTCAGTTCTTAGATCACTTCCGGTATTCACAGACTCAGCCTTATCAAACTGACTATAACTTGAACTAGGCTGCTGGAAATCAGCCTTACCTTTAGTTCCATCAGACTGTCCTGATTCCTGAACAGACTGTGTTCCTAGATCCCTATTACCTACACCCTTTCCCTCATCATTGGGATCATTCACTTCCAAGACTGTTTGTGACTCTGTGGTTTCATATATATTGAAAATTTTTAAAGAATTTACTTCCTTATCATGATTTGCATCAAATTTATTGAAAACATATTGCTCTTTAAATAGAAAACATGTTTCACAAAATTTAACATCTCTAGAAAACATAACTTTGTTATCAAGACTAAACACTTTATAACCCTTTTTTTTCATGAGAGTAGCCTAGAAAAACACATTTTTCTGCCATACTCTCCAATTTATTTGACCCATTTAAGATAGTACAAAAACAGAGACACCCAAACACTCTTAGATGATCTAGAAAGGGAGGAAAACCAAAAACAAGTTGATAAGGAGTCTTTCCACCAAGCACAGAAGGTCTCATATATAAGATAAGAAGCAGTCAAAACACACTATCCCCAAAACCTAATAGGCAAATTACTTTGAAAAAGAAGAGCTCCAGTGACATTCAGTAGATGTCTATGCTTTCTCTTAGCAATTCCATTTTGCTGAGGGGTGTAGACACAAGTGGTTTGATGAATGGTTCCCTTAGACTTACATAAATTTGTCATTTGATTACTAACAAACTCTAGTCCATTGTCACTTTTGAAGGTTTTGATAGTTTTATTAAACTGATTTTGAATTAAGTTAACAAAATCTGAAATATTATTAAACACTTCACTTTTATGTTTCATCAAACACACCCATACAGCCCTGGAATAGTCATCTACTATAGTCAAGAAATACTTTTGACCATCTCTATCAGCAACCCTATAAGGACCCCAAACATCAAGGTGAACCAACTGTCCTAACTAAGTACTCTTATGATTACTCAAATGAAACCTCTTCACCTGCTTTTTCTCTTAATTAATTTGTACCCCAGGCACACAAAAAAAAAACCTTTTTTTTATTTAATACTAAACTACAAATGAGGGCCTCAACATTTTCTCCACCGACCGGTCCATCCCACCAGGCAGACCATCACCTTTCAAACCCTCCAACGCCAAACTTAACTTCTCTCGGTCTGTCCATCCATTTCGGATGGTCCAAAAAAGGACCGTCGGAGATGCTCTGACCGAATTTTGTATGGTGGCTTGATGTAAAATAATAATAATAATAATAATAATAATAATAATAATAATAATAATAATAATAATAAGTAAGGGTAAAAAAATAAAAAAAAATTATGGAGCATTTAGTAATCTATGTTGTGAACAGAGTGGGTTTCGATCTATATATTTGAAAAAGGATTAAAAAAAAGTAATAGTCTTAAGTAGTAAATGGTAATTTCAATATATATTTGTATTTTCAATTTTGGACGCCAACTTAAGCAACGTCTATATTCCGAGTCACCGCCTATAAAACCGTTATTATTTCTCGGGTAAGACTTTATTCATGCACAAACATTCTACTACTGGTTCTTGATGTGCCGATAATTTAACATATTTTACATATTTAATTATCCTCCTTTTTACACTTTTATTATGTTTTTATCTTTATAAAATATAACTAAAATGTTCCTATAAGATAAATGGAGGTTCTTGGAAGCAAAAAACAAAAAGGAAGAATAAAGACACATTTTAAGTGGAGAACAAGCTTCTAGGGAACAAAAGGGTACATGGTACAACAACCTTGTCTTCCACATGCAAGTTTTGAAGTCCAGGGGTGAAAAACGGCACAAAACGGATGAGGAATTGAAGACTTTGAGGCTTTACCAGATGCAGCACGACCATGCTTACTGTTGTGTACAGCCGTGCAACTGTCCCGGGTCAACAAGTCAACATTTCCAGGTCAACGAAAAGCAAAAAGTCAATTTACAGGCTTGCACGGGCGTGCCAAACACCTGTGCATGGCCGTGCCTTTAAAGACGTGCTCTCTAAGGCTCCCAACCGACCAAACTGACAAGATAGTCACAAGTACTAGCTAGCGCAGGCGTGCCCAGGACCATGGAATCTACAACAGTACCTGCTGTCGAGCGTGGGCATGCCAAACTTTGAGCATGGGCGTGCAGGGCTGATTTGCATATAAATAGAGGCCTCCATTCCACATATTCAGCATCCCTTCACCCATCTATTCCACCCGAATCTCTCTCACTTTTCTGCCATCTTAGGGGTCTAGTAAGTGACCTTTGGAGCCTGGGTTCACTCCATAAAAACTACTTGAGTGAGAGCGTGAGAGATATCACTACAAATCATCCAAAAACCCTCTTTAATCCATAAAACAACCACTACTATGTGTTCTTCAAACACCCAACTAGAGTGCAAGTTGTAATGCTAATGATTGGCTAGGATATTAGGGTGTTGCTAGGGTGAAGACTTCTTTGGTAATGAATTATATAGTTTTTATTTGTTGAGTGGTGTTTGTGTTCTTGTCTAATTCTTTTTACTTAAAACTTTGTTTGATTAATTAACTAACTAATCACTTAGTATTTGGTCTTGTGGGTGTTTTGATAGGAAGTGGGAGGACTTATGAGTGTACCCATGGTGTGTAACAACCCACGCACTCGTAAGCTAACCTAATCCTTGCGAGTAGTGATTGGCCCATTTGTGGGTAGAAATACACACACTTAGTGGCTTAATCCTCTACTATCAAAGACCTCACTTAGGGTCGATACGGTCTTTATACTCGGTCTTGGTGATAAGCCAAGACTTGATTTTGCGACTTATCTTCATTGTCTATGTGAAAGCTTTGGCGTAGGTCAAGAATTGGTGAACCCGTGTTGAAAGAAAACGATCTTTATTTTCTTTCATTATTATACTGTCGCACAGTTAATAATAGACCAATCACTTTTTGAAAGATTAATTAATTCAAGTAGGGGATGCACGTGTTCTGATTAGTCACGACTCACCTATGATATCAAGTGGTAGATTGTTCGGTCATGCTCTGGCCACCGGCAAGTTGTCCAAAAAAATTTTAAGTAATTAGATGTCTATATCGCAACACTGGGAGGTGGGTACTTTGGGGTTGGGACGTCACAATCTCGAGTCATCTTCCCCTCATTGTTGTGATTTGAGTTGCCCGGTTTGGGAGACCTTCATTTTAACAACAAGAACACAACTAGTTATGCGAAAACGGTCACCTCTAGAGAATGCACCTTGCAACCTTAAGTTAAGCATAAGTGCGCAACTCGAATACACCACTCAACTAAGTAATTATTATTAATCATTCCCAAAGTTAGTCGGATCCCAAAGCAACACTCCTTTTTGGTTATTGATTTCTACTTTGGTCATTCTCACGCTCTCTTTCTCTCTCTTTCTATCTTTTACTTTTATTAAAAAGCAACTTAAGGCTGAGTAGGGGAAATCGTGTCTTAGGGTTCGGTACTCGGTACTTGCTAGAGTCTATACTATGTTCGATAGGTACACTTGCCTATCGTGTGGGTTTAGAACGGTCAACAAATATCGTTTTATTTTTATAAATTTAAAACTTGAATAAGTGTCTTAACTTAAAAGTCCCAACTTAATTTCCTTTTTCATCGAGTCCTGACACTTCCTTCGGGAAGTTGTCAATTTTAAGAAAAAGACGTTTAAGTGACTTAATTCACACGACATCCGTACTCTCTCTCCCTCCCTCCCTCTCTCTCTCTCTCTCTCTCTCTCTCATAACCCTTTACTTTTTTTTTTCTTGACGTAGGCTTTCTGCATGCATGATCTTGCTTGCTGTAAATTTCAAGTTAAATCATGAATGATTAAATCTCGTTTGTGAAAATTAACATTGCGTACGTATTCATTCATCTTCCTGCAATTTGTTGTTGTGCGTTCTTTGATTAATCTTGATTGATGATTTAGGGTTTGCATGTCGTTACAAATCATGAATGATTGAATTTGTTGTTATTCTTTGATTTAGATTTAGGGTCTTGTTTGTTAATTTATAAGGGATTTAATTAATTTAACATCATCAGTCGCCTTCATGATTGTATGCTTGAATCTTGATGTCGCTGCAGGGTTTTCAATTAATTGAACTTTGGAATGATTTGTTGTATGTCGTTTGTTTATGGGATTGCTTGAGTGCAATTCGTTGTTGTAATTTAGATTTATATATAGGGCATGTTTGGATAAACTTATTTAAGTCAAAAAGGACTTTTAGTTAAAAGGACTTATTAACTTATGACTTTTTAAAAAGGAGTTTTTAGAAAAGTGTTTGGATTAGCTAATGTGGTGGGGAAAAACAATAATTTGATAAGTTATTTAGTAGAAAAGTGTTTGGTTTAACTTATTTAGGTAAAATGACTAAAAATGGTATAAGGAGGGAAGGTATAATGATATAAGAAGGGCATGTAAGTAAATGACCATCAATAAGTTATAAGGAGGTTCAAAAAGTCACTCCTCCCTTGCTTTTCCAAAACAACTTATCATAGGCAAACAAAAAGTCCTTTTCCTTTTGCCAAACACTTTTTTTAACTTATTAACTTTTTGAAAAAGTTATAAGTTATAAGGAGGTGGAAATAAGGAGAGCCAAACATGCTCATAATACGTTGTTCTTTGATTTAGATTTAACGTCTTCTTAATAATTATTATGATATATATATATATATGACACAGTGTTATAATTGTTTTTGATCTTGTAAGTTTCAGATCAAATGAAAATGGCAAACAACTTTCGAAAAGGCAAGGAAACAAAAAACAACCCTGCAGATCACCCGATGATCCCTCCTTTTCTTGATCTCTCCCATACACCCATCCCCGCAACAATATTCCCAAGTACTCCATAAGGTTTTGCAGACAAGTACCTTGTTGGTCCCCGGATCATGGGACCTTTCCATATAGGGATGTATATGTGTATCAAAAAGGCTACCAGCCAACAATTTGCAATGAAACTGATAACTAAACAAGATATGTCTTCTAATGACCTTGCTTTGGTGAAAAGAGAATTGAATATAATGGGTGTTCTCCAATTGCATCCAAACCTAGTGACCTTGAAGGACAAATTCCAAGATTCAGAAGGATGTGTCTTAGTCCCGAGTTGTGTGCGGGTGGGACACTCCAAGACCTCCCGAATATCTCTGCTCTTAGTCGAGTCCGGGTGGGACACTCCATCTCTCTTTTCAAACATCTTATCTATATCTATACTATATTATAAAGCATTTCCCAAGGACTTCTTAAATTTTAAGAGGTATAAGTCTAAATGCTTATGATACAACACATGATGCATAAAATAACTACCTTTTAAGGGTAAATATGTCTTTTAAACACCATATTTAATTAAAAGAAAGTCAAGAGTCATGAGATGTTTATGAAACCACATGACATTCAATTTTATAATTACTTTAAACATATTAAATAGAAAACATATAAAAAAAACAATTCATGATGTTATATGTCTTGTTATAACCTTTTATATAGAGTTGGGTACTTCAAAAAAACTTAGAGTTTTATAAACTTGATCATACTATATAGAAATCGAGAAATCAATAATGAAAGTTGTGTTTTTTAATCATGAGGTAAAGATTTGAATTCTGAAATTATTACGTTATATTCATACACACAAACATGCCTAATTTGATCTAAACTATATGATCACCGGATTCAATAACCAAAGAAGAAAGCTTCTGTTTATAATGAATTTCAAACAAAGGTATTCAGAAATATTCATATAATAGTGGTTAGGTTCATAGTAGGTATGTTAGGTTAGTATGTGCTCTACAAAAGAGTTTCAGTTACACCCGCTGCATCGCGCGGGCCAACCCACTAGTATATAATAATTAACTTTGGGTTATCAATTTACATGTTTAATTTTTGCATGCATGGTTCTAGTTGTTGATCAGTATATATTAATTATGTAATGTGGTGTTTTTGTTAACGATTACTCACATACATCTATCTATATATATAAAAGAAAACGTATATGCTGACGTGGCGTGTAATGGAGGCCTCAACCTCCCCTTGAAAGTGCCACGTGGCATCATTATTGAAAGATTTTAGTGTTTTTGAACTATTTCCTTTTTTAATTAAAAAAAAAAGATAAACATAAAAACCTAAATTAAATTGAGTTATTTTAGGAAAAAAAAAGAATTTAAAAATAAATTTAAAATTTTCTCTCTCATGTTTCCTCTCATAATTTTTAAACGTTTATATCTTTTATATACGGGATTTTTTAAAGAAAAAAATTACACCAAATTAACGAGCGTTTTATTATTTTTCCAACGAGTACCATAGTCCTATTTAAAAAAACGGAGAAAAATCGACTATTTTTTGTGGAGTTTTGTTCATACAGAAAAAAAACACACAAAGTGTTCATATTATTCATTAATCATGTTTTTTTTCTTTTAAACCAGGTTCTTATCTACGATGTTGAAAATCAGCCCAATCGCCATGTTATCATTGGAATTTTACTAGGTATACTTTATCAAGAGAAGTTAGGAGAAAGAATCGCGCAACACTGCAACACATGGTGTCACCTTATAGCAAGGTTATTTTTTTATTTATTTAATTACAAGAGTAATAATTATTACTATTAGTATTAGTATTAGTATTATTAGAATGGTTATACTTTTCTACCCCGGGACGCTCCCGGAAAGAATTGATAGTTGCTGAGGTGGCGTTCAATGGTGGCCTCAACCATCTCTTGATTACGCCACGTGGCATAATGAGATGCAATGATTACAACTTCCAACTTAAGTGTTTGTTTAGTTGATTAGGTTAGGAATTATAAGAGCCATTAGAATGTGAGAAATTAGAGAGATGTGATGAGTTTTTTAATAGTTGCAGCTTACATAAGTGATTATTTAGATGATTACTGATTAGGTTTTAGATTAGGGAATATGAGTTATTACTGATTAGAATACTATGAACATGCAATGATTGAGAAATTTTGTGGTTAGTTAACTTGAGTCATTTGCAATAGGTTATCACGTAAAATTAGATTTTTCAACCCCGGGACCCTCCCGGGATAATCAGCTAGTTTAATATATATATGATTAGATTGTATATATTATGAGAATGAATTAGAAAGGCTTAAAAATTTGTGAATTAGTCTTTAATTTCAAATTGGCAGCGGGTGTAAACAAAAACCAAAGATTTCATAACTATTATAAAGTTTTCATTTTAAGTTAACATAACATAGTATAATAATATAAAGCTATGAGTTAAGCATTTGTATTGACTATTGAGTAGTGTATTACTTAACAAATTAAGATATTGTTAACTGTAGATCGAATTGATTATGAAATAAAATAAATAAAGCATGATGAACTTGACCCTTTTGGGGTATATGTCAATGCAGTATGTCATTTCCATATAAGACTAAGGTGGTGTTTGTTTCTGTTGAGAAGAGCTTCTAACCTCTTATGTCTGCGCCGCGCAGACGCGGGCAGACATTGTAGGTCTGCAGAGTGTTTGTTTTTTGGAAGACGTTTCATTGAAAAAGGTCTGTCCACCCTCTTCTTGATGCAGACATTGACCAAGATCTTCTAACCTCTTCTCTTTCTCTTCTTCTCCCCTTCTTTCTCATCTCCTTGTCATAACATTCTCATAACATCAGACCTTCAAACATGACCCTAGAAGAAACCATGTTCTCCTCCCTCCTCTACTCCTCCTCCTCCCCACCTCCGCCGCCTGCCTCCTCCCTCCTCGCCACCGCCGCCGCCGCCGCCCCTCCCTCCTCCGACGTCACTTTCCCCTCCTCCCCTCTACGCCGCCGCCTCCCTCCTCCCCCTCCGGTGACCGTTATGAGATTGAAAGAATTCAAGATAATTTATCAGTCGAGAAAGGGTTCTTTGTTGTAATCCGTGCGTCAGTTGTTAACCAAAAAAAAAAAAATAATCATCTTATTTTTTCGAGAAGGGGTTCTTTGTCGCTTCCCACTCAACTTTATGTCCAATGTTGCTGTCATTTCGATGGATAATAATAATATCTTATTTGCAATTGCAATTCAACGTATACAAATTTTTGTAACCTTTTGTCTACAAAATATAAAGATTTTGGTTATGGTTATGGTCTTGGCTCGGGTCTGGGTCAGATTTGGTTCGGGTGGGTTGTGGTTGGTTATGGTTAGGTTATGCTACAGACGTTAACAAACAAACAGTCTTCTTCTTGCAGACTGCAGACCTTTGGTCCACCTCTTCTTCTGCAGATGTCTGCAGATGTGGTCCGCAGACTGCAGACCTTTTACCTCTTCAAAAACAAACATCACCTAACTAGATCATTATTAATTTGTTATATATTAATGTTTTCTTTGACACCCCGTTTTTGTAAAGTTGTGAAACTAGCTAGCAAGCTTGCTTGCTTGCTTGTAGTAGGTAATTATATATCTAAGTTGGTTTCTAGTTTTCTTATTGTAATTAATATATTTAACAAGTAATTAATTTCTTACGACATTACACCAGGCCTGCCACCAAAGCGCAGCGTCATCCATCGCGATATAAAACCCGAAAACTTGGCGTTCGTGGACAATAATGAGAGATCAACACTAAAGATAATGAACTTTGCAAGTGCTATCATGTTCACCCCGGGTACATAACCCTGAATAGATATATACGGTTCATCATTTATTTTAAAATACTAACGTACGTGGCATGTGTTCCATATTTTTATTAAACTTTAGGCCAAAAGTTCCACAATGAGCCTCCTAAAGCTATAAGCTTTAGTGCCCCAGAAGTCCTGAATAAAAGCTATGGTGCATGTCAAAACTCATGGTATCTACTGAATAATACTCGAGACTTTTATTAATAAACCCAAACCAACAATGTTTCCCAAGAACAGACAATGACCCTTAAAATATAAGGAAAAACCCTAACACCTGAAACAAACCCAGACTCTCGACACACAGACTCATATACAAGATCTAACCAAAAGATTTACAGGAGATGATCAATAACAAGATGTTAAAGATCAATACTCAAACCCTAGATCTAAAGAGATGATTATATCGACTGGAAGGTGAAAGACTCAAAGGAAACAAAAAGTAAAAAATGATCTGAAACTCTCTCTTGAAGAGAGAGAGAGAGAGAGAGTTTATTTATACTATAAGCTGGAAGCTTCTATCGAGAAGCACAGATCAACAGCTCCTCAGCCGCCAGATGAACTATAGACACGGATTGATGACATGGAAGGCTAAGATGATTACATAATATAACAACTTGAGATGCAACTTGGGTCGGGCCCCCTGCATAAGCTCCTGGACTCTACAAGTTCCTGATCCATCAGCAGCCTAATGCTAAAGCCCAATACAACAACATTATTAGCCCAATAACTTGAAACATCCTAACCCAGTTGTTAATAACCCATAAACATAAAATTGAAAAGAATACAATTATAACTTATATAATTTTAACACCCCCCCCCCTTTTATGAAGAAAATTCATCATACATTCTAACTTGAACACACAAAGTCAAATGTTTTTTGTGTTAATAACCCTTTAGTGAATAAATTAGCGATTTGATTTACTGATTCAACTATAACAGTTTGTACAACTCCTCTTCTAATAAGATCCCTGAGAAAAAACAAGTCCAAATCAAAATGTTTTGTTTTATCGTGAAATACAGGATTACCAGCAATTGAGATAGTTGATGAACTATCATAATGAAGGTTAACATGCAAACTAACTATTACCTGTAACTCAGATAGTAGGTTTTTAATCCAAATTACTTCACAAGCAGCAGCGCATAATACTTGATACTCTGCTTTAGCAGAAGATCGAGACACCGTGGATTGTTTCTTACTTTTTCACGAGATCAAACTATTACCCAAAAAACACAAAACCCATTAACTGGCCTACGAGTTTCCACACACTTGGCCCAATCAGAATCAGCATAGGCTGATAAGCAAAAATCAACACTTTTTGACAACAAAAATAGCATTTCCTGGTGCTGATTTAAGATATCTTAATAACCTAAATGCTATTTTCTGATGACCCTCCGTGGGTTTGTGCATATATTGATTAAGGTAATGCACGGCATAGGCAATGTCTAGTCGAGTGTGGGATAAGTAAATAAGCTTTCCAACAAGGTTTTTATAACCACTAAAGTTACTTAACACCTTATTATTTTACTCAACCAAACTAGACAACACATGATGTTGTTCCAAAGGATTTGTAACCGGCTTACATCCAAGCATACCATATTACGAAAGTAACTCGGTGCAATATTTCCTTTGTGATAAACACGAACCTTTGTCACTTCTAATGACCTCTATTCCAAGGAAATATTTGAGTTCACCAAGGTCCTTTATTAAGAATTTGGTTTTAAAATCAGATTTACCTTTTTCAATTTCGTCAATTGAACTTCCGGTGATTATTATATCATCAACATAAACTAAAAGTACTATAAAACTGACTATAATTGGAACTTGGCTGCTGGAAATCAGCCTTGCCTTTAGTTCCATCAGACTGTCCTGATTGCTGAACAGTCTGTGTTCCTAGATCCCTGTTACATACTCCCTTTCCCTCATCATTGGGGTCATTCACTTCCAAAACTGTTTGTGACTCTGTGGTTTCATATATATTGAAAAACTTTAAAGAATTTATTTCCTTCTCATGATTTGCATCAAATTTATTGAAAACATATTGCTCTTTAAATGGAAAACATGTTTCAAAAAATTTAAGATCTCTAGAAAACATAACAACTTTGTTGTTAAGACTAAACACTTTATAACCCTTTTTTTCATGAGAGTAGCTTAGAAAAACACATTTTTCTGCCCTACTCTCTAATTTATTTGACCCATTTAAGATAGTACAAAAACAGAGACACCTAAACACTCTTTGATGATCTAGAAAGGGAGGAAAACCAAAAACGAGTTGATAAGGAGTCTTTCCACCAAGCACATAAAAAGGTGTCCTATTTATAAGATAAGAAGCAGTCAAAGAACACTCTCCCCAAAACGTAATAGGCAAATTACTTTGGAAAAGAAGAGCTCTAGTGACATTCAGTAGATGCCTATGCTTTCTCTCAGCAATTCCATTTTGCCGAGGGGTGTAGGCACATGTGGTTTGATGAATGATCCCCTTAGTCTTACATAAATTTGTCATTCGATTATTAACAAAGTCTGGTCCATTGTCACTTCTAAAGGTTTTGATAGTTTTATTAAAAAGATTTTGAATTAAGTTAACAAAATCTGAAATATTATCAAACAGTTTACTTTTATGTTTAATCAAACACACCATATAGCCCTGGAATAGTCATCTACTATAGTCAAGAAATACTTATGACCATCTCTATCAGCAACCCTATAAGGACCCAACATCAAGGTGAACCAACTGTCTTAATTGAGTACTCTTATAATTACTCAAAGGAAACCTCTTCACCTACTTTTTCTTTTAATTAATTTGTACCCCACGCGCGCACGCGCGCACACACACACACAAAAACCTTTTTTTTTATTTAATACTAAAGTACAAATGAGGGCATCACCATTTTCTCCACCGAACCAGTCCATCCCACCTGATGGAGCGTCACCTTTCAAACCCTTCCAACGCCAAACTTAACTTATCTCAGTCTGTCCATCAATTTTGGATGGTCCAACAAGGACCGTCGGAGATGCTTTGACCGAATTTTGTATGGTGGTTTGATTTAAAAACAACAACAACAACAACAACAACAACAATAATAATAATAATAATAATAATAATAATAATAATAATAATAAGTAGGGGTAAAAAAATCATGGAGCATTTATTAATCTATGTTGTGAACAAAGTGGGTTTCGATCTATATTCGAAAAAAAATAGTCTTAAGGGGTAAATGGTCATTTCAATATATATTTGTATTTTCAGTTTTGGACGCCAACTTTAGACAACGTCTATATTCTGAGTCACCGCCTATAAAACCGTTATTATTTCTCAGGTTAGACTTCATTCATGCACAAACGTTCTACTCATGGTACTCCCCCCCCCCCCTTACTTTCTCTCTCTTTCTCTCGTCAGAGGTTTTCCAAATTCAACCACAAATTCGGTGGCTACCAACGGCGGCCACAGCGCAACCACCTAATTTGCGATTGTATTTTCTAGCCAAGGTTTTGAATAACAGTACTGTTGTTATTCTTCTTTCGGATGCGATGTCTATTGGCTTTGTTGGGGCTAGATGTAGACCCGTAATTTTGCATTTTGAACGAAGGGCATAATCATAATTTTGTCAGTGCACTGTAGCACCGATATTCCAAAATAGGATATAGATAACTAGATCATTATTAATTTGTTATATATTAATGTTTTCTTTGACACCCGTTTTTGTAAAGTTGTGAAACTAGTTAGCTAGCTTGCTTGCTTGTAGTAGGTAATTATATATCTAAGTTGGCTTCTAGTTTTTTGGTTGTAATTATAATTAACAAGTAATTGATTTCTTACGACATTACATCAGGCCTGCCACCAAAGCGGCGTGATCCATCAAGATATAAAACCCGAAAACTTGGCGTTCGTGGACAATAATGAGAGATCAACACTAAAGATAATGAACTTTGCAAGTGCTATCATGTTCACCCCGGGTACATAACCCTGAATAGATATATATTGTTCATCTTTTATTTAAAAATACTAACATACGTGGCATGTGTTCCATGTTTTTATTAAACTTTAGGCCAATGAGCCTGCTGGAGCTGTAATCTTTAGTGCCCTAGAAGTCCTGAATAAAAGCTTGGCGCAAAATGCGACGTGTGGAGCGCTGGTATAATCACGTACATAATGCTTTATGGAAAGCATCGGTTTGATTATGATGCAAGTGAGTTACGTCGAAATGATCGAACTTAAATCTATTATGAAATTATCAAATATAAAAAAAATGTTTATTGTGTTTCACTTTAAACTGATAATAATAATTTCTTTCTAATTGCAGTCGGTTCTTCCGAATTCAAAAAGGCAATCCATAAAGCTCCTATAAAGTTTTATACCGACACGAGTCAATTTGTTATATCCTATAAAAACTGCCACGTTTAATTTTGTCCATTAATCAGCTAATATTTTCTTTGCTTTGCTTATAATTACCTCTAAATTTTCTAATTGAATTCTCAGTAAGTAAGTTGTTAATAATAATTAGTCATGCGCCAAGTGAGGTTAGCTAACTTGGTACTTAGTGGGGTCTTGGGTTCAATCCCACGTAAAGGATGTATTATCATATCATAATCATAATCATAATCATAATCATCATAACTATATATAAAAGAATTGATGTTTGGTGATGTGGCATTCATAGGTGCAATCTTCTCCCTTTAAATGTGCCATGTGGCACCATGTGAGAATTTAAAAATTAAAAATAATAAATCTTATCACCTATATAAACTTTTCTCCTATCCCAAACCCTAAAAACTCTTACCCTTTTGTTAATTGTTATTAGATGCCACATATCAACTTGATTACTCGTGTGTGCCTTCTCGGTGATTTGAATCACTTTAATAATAGGTAAATGAAAAGGCAATTTCATATTTTCTACGAAGCAGGTAAGCACCAAGGACAATATTTTCAATTTGTTTTAATATTAGGGTGGGTTTGAGCTTAGGCAAGGAGGACACCGGTGTGTGGCTAGGGATTCGAACTTGGGACCGCTAGGTTAGGGTTGTACAAGGATTTCCACTTAACTAAGCCTTTCAAAAAAAAAAACCCTCCTTCTCCAACTGCCCAATTAACAGACGATCCTCCAATCAACGCACCAACATCCAAAACTAAAAACCATAACTTCTAATCTAATGGCTGAAAAACCCGAAGAACAACCCCAAAAAACCGAACAAGGTACATTTTTAACCTAATTCTACCATGACGTATAATAAAAATAATAATAATAATAATAATAATAATAATAATAATAATAATAAGTTTTATTAAATGCAGGTTGTTTACAAATTTTCTTTAATTTATGCAGTGTTCAGCTTTTTTTAAAAAACCCTCAAAGAACAAAAACATAAGAAAAAGACCCCATGAAGAAGATGCTGCAAAAACTGATGAACAATAGGAACTTTCAGTTGTAATCAACAAGAAGAAACCTATAGCACCTGACAGTAAGTTACGCTTTGCTACTATCGCCGTATTATATCAATTCTCTGTCGATAGTGTCTTTGCATTTTCAGATTCCAAAATCCTTAGCTCTCAATCAGAATGGAAGGAAAGGAAGAAATCAACAAGTATGTTGAAATCTCAATCTTGAAAATCTAAATCGTATAGTTTTTGAAATCTTGAATCGTGTTTGATGTTCTCGGTCATATGCGTTTATCTGTTAAATGGTTTTTAGTTTAGTTCTTCTAAATCACTTATCGATGATTGAGATTTTGTGTAATCTTTATTTATCATTCATATATATGTTATTTATTGGGCATTCATAGTAGCCTTGTCATAATTTATTGATTTTATAAATGTGTCCATGTGAAGGTTTTGTTTACTTGAATAGCTAGGATTGGAAGTCATATTTTTTTTCCTATACAAAGCCTTTCCTGAATTGTATGTAGATACTTGGCTTTTGTTCATGTTATGTTATTCTAATCAAGTTTACTAATGGCTTAGTTGTTCCTTTTTTTTTATTAATTTTCATTTTCATATGTGATTTTGTTTGATTTCTTGATTTTCATTCATTATAGGAGTCATTAGAATGTAAGAGATTAGAGAGGTGTGATGAGTTTTTGAATAGTTGCAGCTTACTTAAGTGATTGTTTAGTTGATTAGTGATTAGGTTTTAGGTTTGGAAATATGAGTTATTACTGATTAGAATACTATGGACATGCAGTGATTGAGTATGGAGGATTGAAGAGATGTGATTATGTTTATGTACTTTGAGACTTTGAGTAGAATTGCTAGCAATAAGTTTCAATTCAGCTGTATTGATGTTAAATAACTATAAGTAAATGACTATTGGTAACTGGTAAGTTCAGTTTTAGTTCATAATGGTTTGAATTAGAAGTTTTTATAGTTTGTTGGTTGTTGAGTGTTGACAGTAGGTGTAGAAAAGTATTGACAGCTATGGAAGATTGTGAGTTTTAGAGTTTTTGGTAGATTTATTGAGATGGAAATAAAAATGCATACATTGGACATCCTAAATCCTAATATTTATCGAAAATTTTATTACAACATATTAGATTTTTCAACCCGGGACGCTCACTCCCGGGGTATTAGCTAGTTTACAAATATAGGAGTTTGAGGAGAGTAAATGTTAACCGTTAACAAAGATAATTAGTTATGTCATGTTTAAACCCATGCCTGCGCTAAGAAAAGGTTATTTAGACTAGTACCATGTATTAATTAATTAATAAAGCATTAATACTTGATCGATATAATATGATTATTTTACAAGTATGAATAATAGAGTAGATGAGTCATGTGCGACATATACTACTATAACTTTTATATATATATATATATATATATATATATATATATATATATTTTTGTAAGAATCATAAGTCCATGTATGTTTGTGACTAATAAAAGAGCTTACTGTTACCTGAACTAATGCATCAGGCCGAGACTAAAAAACGAGTAGAACAGCTAAAAGGACAGGACTTCTTCTCTAAGACAAGTCCTGCGAGCTGCACACGAAAAAAAAAATTTGTTAGGGTGCGTTTGGTTCGCGGAATTGTTTGGAATTGGAATTTGTGAAGGAATTGGAATTGGAATGAATTGGATTTGGAATTCAAACATTTCAAAAGGAATTGGAAATTGTTGGAATTGGATTCTCAAATCCTATATTATTGTGTTTGGTTGGTTATAAATTTGTAACACCCCAACCGATGGCGGAATCATCGAGGTGCCACGTAGTGACGATTGTTCAAAAGCTCATGGTACTAAAATGTAATATTTGGTTATTGAATATTGTTTTACAACATGTGAAATTAAATACAAGACAACAAAAATAAAGATAATTGATTTATTTAATCTAGGTCCAAAGTCCTATGTGAAGCGTCAAGCAGCTTATCCTGAAACATGCACGAAAATAATTTTGTCAACATATGATGTTGGTGAGTACTACTTAGCTTTGTACATATAGTATAAGTTTGAAAAGTAGTACAATTCATGTGTCTAGCATCACCAAGGCATTATGTAAACACGCAAGTAACCAAACAAGACAAAGATCAAATGTAAAGTTTGTACAATGAAATTGATAATGAGCACCTCAACACGTGTCAAGTCTAAAAGAGCACCATAACATAAGTTATGTCTAAATGAGCACCGTAACATAAGTTACGTCTATATGTAAAGAGCACCATAACATAAGTTATGTCTAGATGTATGATTTTGTATGTAAGCTACGTTCATGTTCAAACATAAGCACAAAGATAATCAAGACACGTATATGAATTGTAAATGAATAAAAATGTATGTGTAAATGAATATGTAAATTTTGTATACTTGTGCATGAATCACCCCAAAAGTGTAAAAACGGAAAAGGGGATAAGTAATACTCACCTTAGCAAGGTGGTAAGTCTTGTGTAATTGAATAAGTATAATCCAACATTGCCAAGTATCACCCTATGTATAATGTAACAAATAAGTCTAAGTCTATTTGGTCTATAAGTATTTTCTAGGGCTTCGAATTGGGGATAAGTATTCGTTTGATTAATAAATTAAACGTTTAATAAATAAGAGAAATTTGATAAATAAATAAACAAAAGTCTTTGAGTACACTTTAAATCAAATATGGTCACAGTATAAAGTTTTAAGTGTGAAAATAATTTTATAAAATTATTTTCTTGAAAATAGAATATTTAATCTATTTATTTCAATTTGTCAAAATATAACTTTAATATCTAAAAATATTAAAATTTAAAGAAATTTTAGATTAAAAATTGTATTTCTGTTCTAAATGGATAGAAATAATTTATATAAAATTTTGGTGCAAAAATATTATAAAATGAATTTATTATGATTTATTTATGATTAAAACTAACAAAAATTGATTAAAAATATTAAATAGACGATTTTTCTGAAATAAAAATTATTTCAGAAATGTTTATTGAATTATAAACTTAGAATAATTTTTGTGGAATTTTACAAAGTCGTTTTGATATTTTTATAGAATTTTATAATTATAAATGAATAAACTTGTAATATTTATAATATATATAAAATAAATGATTTTTGAAAATCTAAAAATTGTATAATAGAGTTTATTATTTGTAATCCATAAAATAATTTTTGTAGAATTTATAAGTCATATTAAGTATTTTAAATATATTAAAGAGTTTATTAATCATTATATTTAAAAGAAAAAGAAGTAAAAGCTGGAAAAAAAAAATAACACGCTTCTGCTGGGAATCGAACCCGCGTGGCTCGGCTCACAAGCACCAGACACAACCACTTGATCTAGATCAGTGGTTGTGTTTGGTTTCTGTCTGTTTTAATTATATACGTGATTCGAAATGATGTTCTTCCCCAATTTAAATGAAGCGAGCCCTAGATCTTGAATCTGATTATAAATGTTTTTATCAAGCGATTAACCATGGGGTTATTGGTCTATAGGAGCCGATTAACAACTAGGAACAAAAAAAATTGGATTCTTACCTAGACACGTAGCCTTGAAATCGCGGTCAAACAAAAGTCAAACGAACCAAAAAAACTCATCAATTCGCGATATAGATCAATTGTGATGTGTTCTTGATAGTTGGGTTATGCAAATCGGCCCTCTAGAAGTCTGTGTGTGAATTTAATCAAGTTAACAACGTGTATTTATACGGATTAGATTTGGGTTCAAGCTCGGTCAAAACCGAGTCATAAGGCTCAATTAGAGGCTGAAATCACGCGAATTAAGGACTGGATATGGATGGTTTGATTTCGTCGTTCGTTACTGCACACTCACAACTGCTTATGTTTTTCCAAAATTAGTTAATTGTTTGGTCAAAACAAATGGTCAAGGGTGACCTTGATTGCAGCGATGGAATCAAAAGAAGAACAGTTGGGTTCGTATTCAGAAGGTGTTAAAACAATAATGATATGGATCTAAACACAAAGCAAGTGGTGGTGTAGTGGTGGTGTTGATATCTGGTGTGGTAGCCGTCCGGGTTCGAGTCTGGGCGGCTACAACATTTTTTTTTTAAATAAGCATCTAGGAGGGGAGTTGGGCCAAGTTGTGGGCTCAGGATATTGGGCTGGCTCTTGGGCTTATGCTGGAAATGGGCTCAGGAAATAATATTGGTTTTAGGGTGGGCTTGGTTTGGTTAAGTTTGGTTTCATTATTTGCTTATAATGTAAAAAAAAAACTAACATTATTATTATTATTATTATTATTATTATTATTATTATTATTGTTATTGTTGTAAATAAGGTAACTAGAGAGATAAATGCGACGTATGAGATAGGAGATACGAAATGTAAAAATATATATATATATATATATATATATATAAATAATATTAAAAGTGACAGATGTCACAAAATTGGAATCTATCACCCTTGCCCCCACGACCCGCATCGTTGTGACTCGTACCGGCCCGAACCGTTTCGCCCCGTACCGACCCATACCGTTTCGACCAGTACCGGCCCGTACCGTTTCGACCAGTACCGTTTTGACCCGAACTGTTGATACCTCTATCGTTTCGGACCAGTTTCGACAGGTATCGTTTCGCTTGTACCATTTCGGACCGTACCAATTTTGACCGGTACCGTTTTGCCCGGTACCGTTTCGCCCCGTACCAGCTTCGACCTGTACCGTTTCGACATGCACCGTTTCGCCCCGAAACTGGTACCGGGCAAAACGGTACCGGTCAAAACTGGTACGGTCCGAAAACGGTACATGTTGAAACGATACCGGTCGAAACTGGTACGGGGCGAAACGGCACCGGGCAAAACGGTACCGGTCAAAACTGGTACGGTCCGAAACGGTACATGTCGAAACGATACCGGTCGAAACTGGTCCGAAACGGTACCGGTCGAAACTGGTACGGTTCGAAACGTTACGGGCGAAACGGTACAGGTCGAAACGATACCGGTCAAAACGGTATCGGTCAAAACTGGTACGGTCCGAAACAGTTCGGTCCGATACGTTACGGGCGAAACGGTACAGGTCGAAACGCTATCGGTCGAAACTGGTCCGAAACGGTTCGGTCCAAAATGGTACCGGTTGAAACTGGTACGGTCCGAAACGGTACCGGTTGAAACTGGTACAATACGAAACGGTTCGGGTCGAAACGGTACCGGTCGAAACTGGTACAGTACGAAACGGTACCGGTCGAAACTGGTATAGTACGAAACGGTTTGGGTCGAAACGGTACCGGTCGAAACTGATACGGTCTGAATTGGTTTGGATCTAAGCGGTTCGCGTTGAAATTGTACGGTTCAAATCGGTTCGGGTCAAAATGATATCAACCGTTCGAAGATTCCAATAAATTAACTTGAATTACTTCTAATATTGGAAGGATTTTGAATTCCCTTAGGTAAAGGAATTTGAAGGAATTCATACCAAATTCCAATTCCAATTCCTTTGTCAACCAAACACACAAGATTGGAATTGAAATTCCAATTCCAACAAATTCAATGAACCAAACACATAAAGAGTTAGAATTCAAATTCCAATTCCATTGAATTCCATTCAATTCATGTGAACCAAACGCACCCTTAATGTTTGGTTAAGAATTACTAAGCACAAAGAGAATATCAGGATGTGAAAGATACTGCATTTTGGATTTTCTATGCATTATTAACTACTGTCATTCTTAAAACCCTTCTTTGAATGGGGCAATGCCACCTCACCCGTTTTTGAGAAGGCTTCCGTTTTTATTACTGGAAATAAACAATGTTAGTTGTCGTGTTCAGGTTCATCCATTTATCGTGACATCTTGGGCTGTGAAAATATTATTTTTTTTACCAGCTTATATTTTCCAACGTATCGAACACCTTACTTTTTTCAAGAGATGTTATAAAACACACTCTCAGAGACAATCATCGAACACCTTCTGTGCAAGCCATCTATTGCCATGGTTCGGATGAGATGATATCTTGTTCCTTCTTCTGCATCCGCCACGTACGGATCTAACCCCTAAACCCAATAATGTAAAATGTTTTTTTCTACTTTTGAAGTGATAAACTACTAATATACCAAATGAAGCAAAAGTTGTTAGGCAAGACATCTTTAAAAATTAAACCGACAAAAAGGCATATTACTTCAACAACTACCTGTCAAATTGGTGTAGGAGATGTACAGCAACATCTTGATTGTCTACTACCTGTCAACTTTGTTAATTGGTATAGGAAGATCTCTCTCTTAATTGTTGTTGCATCAAATGACATTATCGATTTCTGTCAATATTCTTTCAAACCCTCTCTTTTCTTTCTGCACAATATTATCAAAGTTAGTTTGTTGTTGGAAAATAATCTTTATTCATCATATCATAAGTCTAGTATTATGGTTATTATTATTGTGACATTGTATAGATAAAAATAAGTCACATGTGTCATTAGTGGTAGTTACAATCGGTTAGGGTCACACTGATTAATGTAGCAGTTACAAGTCAGTTAATGGGTCAATGGTTGTGTTGGTTTATCCTCACACCATTTAGTTATGTATTTATAGGCTGTTTATGCATCAAATGACATTATCGATTTCTGTCAATATTCTCTCAAACTCTCTCTACTCTTTTTGCACAACATTATCAAAGTTTGTTATTGATAACCACCCACATCAATGAAGGGAAAAGCCAAGTGAGATGAAGACCAAAATCTTTCTCCTTTTATGGATTCATCCAGAAAGTATATATTGAATAAAGAAAGGGAACATCAGATGTATGGGGGTTATAGCAACAGAAGTTATGGGAAAAAGGAGATCGGTTGGCATTATCCAAAGGGCATGTGTTGTTCCTACTGCAACCAACCGTTCCATTATAGGAAAGATTGTCCAGAAAGAATTGGAAAAATAGAATTTATGATCAAAGGGACAAATAGGAAGACTTGGAACGACATCTGGTATGCAAGCCTTAATAGGCAAATCTGGAACAAACATTCGGTATAGAGGGCAATTATGAAGGGTTCAAGAGGGATCTCTACAAAAGCAAAGGGTGTGTAGAGATTTATAGTGAAGGGCAGATCCACACAATAAGGAGTGTTTATTACATTCCAACCCTTAGAAGGAATGTATTGAGTGTGGAAAAGTTGATCTCAGGCGGTTACAAGATCAAGTATGATAGGTGATGTGTGTTTCATCACAAAAGAACATAAGAAACCCTCCTCTATTCAACCGAACATCCACTGTTGGAATTGTAATGAGTTTCATGCGCCTTATTCATGTCCAAACATTGAAAAGTATGAAAGGCAAAACAAGAGGAAACAGAAAGGAAAAGATAAAATGGAGGAAATCTCAATGATGGACAAGGAATATGAGAAAAGGCCAGTGAAAGAACATCAACAATTCAGTATCAACAGGGACAGAAGTGCACCGGGTTCAAGTCAAGAGAAAGGATCAGAAGTTTATCCAAAGAACTCTGTGTTAGAAGACTGCACAACTTTTATGGATATGATCCATATTGCAACCCAGATTGATAGGGCATAGAATCAAGTTCAAAGCAGAATTTAAAAGAACTTTGTCATGGTTTCTAAACGATTTTCTGGAAATCAATTCGGCCATGCCAATTCCACCAAGAGATCACATAGGAAGGAAGATAGATCTCTTTGATATCTACATGACAGTAAAAAAGGTTCGGTGGATATGATGCTGTCAACAAGTATGATTTGTGGGTTCAAGTTGCAATTAGAATGGGGTATGGATATGGATTACCAAGGGAGATGAAGACCGAAGATATGGTGTGAATATAAGAGTCACTTACAATCAGTATCTGGAGATGCTAGAGATACTTAACTGGTACCATCTGAAGTTTAAAGGCAGGGAATTAAAGGTGGAAAGCAATGAAGAAAACATAGGTTTCAAGATGGGATACAAGGAATGGCAGAACAGTGATCTTCAGGAAGGAAATTAAAGGTGAAAAGCAATGAAGAAAACACAGGTTTCAAGATGGGATACAAGGAATGGCAGAACAGTGATCTTCCTCCACATACTGATCGTAAGTGACCCTTATATCCTCCACAATTCCTTCGGTCTTCATCTCCCTTGGTAATCCATATCCATACCCCATTCTAGTTGCAACTTGAACCCATAAATCATACTTGTTGATAGCATCATATCCACCGAACCTTTTTTATAGTCATGTAGATATCTAAGAGATCTATCTTCCTTCCCATGTGATCTCTTGGTGGAATTGGCATGGCCGAATTGATTTCCAGAAAATCGTTTAGAAACCATGACAAAGTTCTTTCAAATTCTGCTTTGAACTTGATTCTATGCCTGTCAATCTGTGTTGCAATATGGATCATATCTATAAAAGTTTTGCAGTCTTCTAACCCAGAGTTCTTTGGATAAACTTCTGATCATTTCTCTTGACTTGAACCCGATGCACTTCTGTCCCTGTTGATACTGAATTGTTGATGATGTTCTTTCACTGCCATTTTCTCATATTCCTTGTCCATCATTGAGATTTCTTCCATTTTATCTTTTCCTTTCTGTTTCCTCTTGTTTTGCCTTTCATCCTCTTCAATGTTTGGACATGAATAAGGCGCATGAAACTCATTACAATTCCAACAGTGGATGTTCGGTTGAATAGAGGAGGGTTTCTTATGTTCTTTTGTGATGAAACACACATCACCATCATACTTGATCTTGTAACTGTCTGAGATCAACTTTTCCACACTCAATACATTCCTTCTAAGGGTTGGAATGTAATAAACACTCCTTATTGTGTGGATTTCCCTTCACTATAAATCCCTACACACCCTTTGCCTTTGTAGAGATCCCTCTTGAACCCTTTATAATTGCCCTCTATACCGAATGTTTGTTCCAGACTTGTGAACAAATGTTTGTATCTTGTGGCATGTTGTTTCCTGTTAAGGCTTGCATACCAGATGTCGTTCCAAGTCTTCCCATCTGTCCCTTTGATCATAAATTCTATTTTTCCAATTCTTTCTGGACAATCTTTCCTATAATGGAACGGTTGGGTGCAGTAGGAACAACACATACCCTTTGGATAATGCCAATCGATCTCCTTTTTCCCATAACTTCTGTGGATATAACCCCCATACATCTGATGGTCCCTTTCTTTGTTCAATAAAAACTTCCTAGATGAATCCATAAAAGGAGAAAGCTTTTGGTTACCTTTAACGCCAAACTTCCGCTGATGATCCTCATGATCATATGACTTCTCTTTGCCTTTCTGCCTTTGAGAAGTGCCTTGGAATTCGGGTGAAAAACTGCACCCATGGGCCTTGTAACCATCGCTGAAATCTTCTTCCTTCTTGACTGAGAATGGATTCCTATGTAGCCAAATCACTTGGCTTTTCCCTTCACTAGTTCCACGATCTTGTGGCTCTGATGCCATGTTAAACCATCGCTGAAATCTTCTTCCTTCTTGACTGAGAATGGATTCCAATGTAGTCGAATCACTTGGCTTTTCCCTTCACTGGTTCCACGATCTTGTGGCTCTGATGCTATGTTAAGAATTATGATGTGGGAGGTTATCAACAACAAACTAACTTTGATAATATTGTGCAAAAAGACTAGAGAGAGTTTGAAAGAATATTGACAGAAATCGATAATGTCATTTGATGCATAAACAGCCTGTAAATACATAACTAAATGGTGTGAGGATTAAACCAACACAACCATTGACCCATTAACTGACTTGTAACTGCTACATTAATCGGTGTGACCCTAACCGATTGTAACTACCACTATTGACACATGTGACTTATTTTTATCTATACAATGTCACAATAATAATAACCATAATACTAGACTTATGATATGATGAATAAAGATTATTTCCAACATGTAACAACGCACTCGCCATTCGGTGTAGGAACATGCCTTCCATAACTGTTTCTGATCTATGGCCTCATCAACATTGTCAGAGTAATCATCCCCTTCTATGAGATCAATCCTTGAAATAAAAATGGTATTAAAAAGATTCAACATACCTTCCATAATTGTGTCTGCTCTATGGCCTCATCAACATTGTTCACTATTTCATTTGTACTGCAAGCCTTAGAGTTGTACTCGTGATGGAATATTGTATACACCTTTCAGAAGCTAACCACATTGTTCAGTATCGGTCCAGCAAATAGTGTAAATACATGTTATACATATTAATCATTACCTTAATTACTCTTTGTTGTTTGCGTATGTCTATGGTTTATTCAATGTATAATAGTGTGTTATATTTTTTAACGCAGTAACATGAACAAGCATCAGTACCTTCTTGCTCAATTTCTTTAACAAGCTCTTGCAGCCCTCCATTAGAAACAAATCCTTGTGTACCCATAGTGTCTCCTAGAAATCCAAAAGTTGTTGTAAATGCATGGTTATGAACATGGGGAAAATGAAAATCCAGAAATAAGTACATATGCATCTTTGTATTGATTATTAGGTTTACCATAACATTCAAGTCCCAATCAACATTCAAACCGAATAACACACGATGAATATTTTGGATTGAATTAACTTTGAATCTTGGTAACAAGCATATAACTCTTGAACTGACCACAAACTCATAACCATAATCACAAGTTGTGGCGGATCTAGAAAATAAAACAAGGGGTAACATTTTATAAAAAATATTTTAAGAGGTAACAAAAATTTTGTTTTAGGGGTAACATTTTATAAAAATACCTTAAAAAATAAAAAATTTTCCACTTCGCCAGGAAAATCGAGGGGTAACATATGTCCCCCTGATTGTACTATATATCCGCCAATAATCACAACTTTGATTAACTTATATAGACCATGTCCATGACTCGCGGTACAATTAAAGATGGACGCAAACTCCAAATTAGACGATAAACATAGACCAGAAACGTATTCGGTTCACTCAGAACCACTCCTCTTCTTCTTCTTTCTGTCTTCTGCCCTGCAGCCAACAGGCTGCTCTTCCTTTCGAAACAACTCTCAAAACGGCCCTTGTTTCACAACCTCACTAATCCCTCATTATGAGCCTAGAGCTCTAATACCAATCGTTGCGCTTCAAGCTTCAAAATTAGACAAACATACTCACAAGAGCAGAAGGAATTACTGCTTGAAAACCCCCTTATTTTATTCAAACACAAAACATTACATTATATAGGAAAATCATCTAACTAACCTACTACTTAGGTGAACATAATATGATGCCTAAATAACAGGAAAACCAACCGACCCACTCCTATACTACTTTGAAACAGCAAAACATGTGACTAATTAGCTTAAATTATGCAACCCATTTGACCCAGGAGGCTCCAATTATCATAACCAATAACCCGAATTAAAAAGCTGTCAAGATTAACCTGTGTGCACATAAAATAAAAAAGACACCTTTGAAATTATATATGATTGTTTTGTTAAAAATAGATTAGGGGATTAGTGGTAGGTAGGTTTATCATCAAACAGTTGGTGGGCATGGTGTTTGTAAACAAATAGCAAGAGATTTACCAGTATTAATCCGATGGGTAGCTGATCATACGGCAAAGGGTCCAACTGCAGAATGCATGATAACTTCATCACATAATTCAACCTACTTTAATATTGATAGAAAGCAGAATTGGGAGTGTCTATGATACGAACAGTGGGTTTATTTTGGTGTCTTTTGTTAGTTTTGTTTTAATTGCATTAGTCAAGGACCATTAGGCTTCCCGGTGTTGAGCTCGGCACAGGGACGGTAATGCCAAGCCAGGGGCGCCAACACCGCTCCCGGCCCATCATCATCCTCAATGGCAATAGAATGCCGGGTAGCCGTACCTCCACATGGTGTATTGATTGCTTTTGACCGTTACCCAACGGTACTTTCGACCGGTTAAAAAAGGGTTTTTTTTTTATATTATAAACTAGGTTATGTACCCGTGTGATACACGTGTTGAACAATTTAAATTATATATATTATATATAAATTTAAAATATAATTAAGAAAAATTAGATTACATATTTTATTTAAAATAAAAAAAAAAAGTTGCCTTTACAACCGAAAAAAATATTAAATATTCATCAGCCCCTAAATGATTTATTGTAAAAAACATTTTTATTCACATAAAACTTTTTCAAACATTCCAAAATATATCTTTCATACCGTGGCTATTACTTTATAAGACTGCAGGTACAACAAAACAAAAAAAATCAAAAAGTAATAAAGGTAATCTGCTTAGGCTAGGATATAAAAAAATGAAATTAATTTAAAATTATCTCCTCATCCGTTAAACCATCCCAATCGAGTATTGTTCATTTTGGAATTTGACATCAAGTTTATTCCAAAGCCAAAATATTTCTAACCTTGAGTGTATAATCATTTTTTTCTAACATCAAGGTCCTTAAACATAATGACATTTATTGGTTCAATTTTAATGTATTATAAAAAAAATGTGTGAATTAATAGCATGGAAATAAAGATTGAAACAAATTAGTAATGAAAAGACTGTTTAGATATTGCATTTCTAATTGAAGTAACTTGAAAAAACAAAGTCAATGAAGATTTCAAATAATGATTTTCATATATAAAATGTATTTTATATATGAAGGTATTATAATACGAAAATAGCCAAACATATTTAGTTTTGTATTAAATCAAATATTTAATTAATGTGAATTGATTTGTTTTATTTTGTTTGTTCAGAATATTGTAAGAAATATAGTTTTAAACTTAGAGTGAAAGACCACATATTAAAAACACGTTTTTAAGGTACACGATTTAAATTTAATGACACATAAATACGCTATCTTAAAAAAATAAATAATTTTTAATAAAGATTACTTTTGTTAGTTCATAAACATTTTCAAATTATGTCTAATAATTTATTTCTAATTTTGAATTAGAATATAATTATATTAATTGATTTATAAAAAACATAGAATATATATATTAAACTGAATTCCAGTAATTATACTAATAATTATAGTTGTAACAAATAAAAACTGAATAAGTAATAATTATTAAATAAAGAAAAAAATTAAAATAAATGTATTGTTTAAAATAATAAAATAGGAGGCTTTGTGATGGAGTTCTATGTACTCCATGTGCTGTCTTTTATTACTATAGATAGAAATCGATTAATTTTGATTGATTTATTTTATTTATTTGTTTTGAACAACATGATAGTCTCACAAAAAAGTTTGACTAATTGCATTGTGTTATTCTTAATTTGTTTATTTAACTTTTGAATTTTAAGTATTAAAATTAATATGTATTTGTTGAGCATAGTGTAACATCTAAAACAATGACCAAAAAAAAAAAAAAAAACTTAATAATCATTTGTCAAATATTGTAACAAACCTAATTTTAATAAATTTATAATATGTTTTTGCAAATCAATTATTATAATTAAATTTGAATTTATTGTATTAAATTAAATAAGAAAATGAGAGAATTCATGAGGGAGTGACATGTGTCCCTCATGTGTTTTCTTTTATTATATAGTGTAGATGTAGATGTAGATGTAGATGTAGATGTAGATGTAGATACATAACACCATTACCTCATTTTTGATACCATCTCATCTATAATCAAAGTTTAATTTTTTTATACAATCTTTTATTTTATACCATCATGGATCCATACCAAAACAACCGAACCCGAATCAAACCCTGCAACGTAATCAAAACCCGAACCCAAATCCGTTCACGACACCGGGATACACGATGTCAATTGAAGGAGAATATCGCCAAAAAAAATATAATCCGTAGTTTTTTAAATTTTTAAGAAGCCGTCTAGTTTTATTTAAGTGTTTGTTTTTTTAGTTATTTAAGTGTTTTTTTTATTTGTAATTTTAGGTTTATTAATGTAATTTTAACTTTTTAATATTAATATTTGAATATTAATTAATTAAAAAAATAAAAAGAAAATGGTGATGATGTTCCTAACTCCACACCTTTGATCCATCATGGTGATGATGTTCCTAGGCCTTGCTGATGTGACAGCAGAGGTGGAGGGCAATCATCCATGATGGGCCTCCTCCACGCCCACCAGCCTTATGGCTTTTCCTTTATTTATTTTTTATTATTTTTTTGGGTGTTTGAGTAACTTTGACAGTTTTGGTGACTGATATAACTTAGCAGCCGATTGTTTTTTGGACATCCAGAAATCGGTTTTTCCTTCATTCTCTTAACTTCTTGTTTCTAACCTATCAAGGACCCAAGTTGATATCTTTCTCTTTCTCTTTCTCTTTCTCCTTCTCATTCTAATTATTTCATTATTATCGGTTATTTCGTTATGGCACTGGTATCAATACTCCGTATAGTTTACAACACCAAATTTAATAGAACTTCGTATCAGGTCGGTTCGTCCGGGTATCAATACAATACCAGCACTCACTACATTGTTTTAATCAACCAACCTAAATTAACAGGGAAAAATCAAATCAAATATTAATTTTTTAAAATATAGAATTTGAAAGTAAAGCTTAAGAAAGATATATTATAAAATCTCAGTAGTAATGAATTAATTTGTATAGTATTAATTTGTGTATATTGGTATTGTAATTTATGCTTAGTGGGTATTTTATGCATAAGTGGTTGTACTCTTATTTTTTCTTGTGTTGTACCCACTTTTTTTTCTTTTATAACTTTAACTTATTTATTTTAAACTTCAATACTTTTACATGTTTTTTTATTTAACCCCCAACACGTTTCTGCTTTCAACTTTAATCCTCTATACATTTCGCTCTATAGATTTTGCAAGTTAATATGTTGCAATTTGTGTGAGTGATTCAATGTTTTTACGCTTGTATTTCCCAATTAAAAGATCCAGTCCCAAAGCGTGTGTCCTAAATCGACTTAGTTTATGTTTCAATGCTTTAGTTTCATTTATATATAGCAGTCTATGACAAATGTTAGTATTGTTGTCCACATAAACTCGGGCATTATATCATTTGCATTGCTTAATGTATTATGAATTAGGTAAACATTAAATACTAATTAACTAATGGTTCTCACACACACAACATATTCATGTACCAAGTATGAGAAGAATTGAGGTGGGCTAAATGCACCCCTTTCTTGCTTTTCATACCCCTTTCTTAAAAATCAATTTAAAATTTATCAAATTTCACCTCTCATAAAATCCTTATTTTTATAGTAATTTTGAAAGTTAGTAACGGTAAAGCTAATACCAAAACTTCATAACTATCTCCATTTATAGAACCAAATCAATTATTTTTGTAAATTATTTTCAATGTCTACATGTTCAAACTAATGATAAAATCATTGTGAATCATTAAAACCGTAAGGATTCAACCTCTTTTACTTGGTATATACAAACTTTTTAATTTGGTTTAGGTGCATCAATTAACGCCACTTAAAGAAAAAATGAGATGTGTTGATCAAACTAAATGTGAATTAACCATTATAGTTGATTAACAAAAGATACGATTTTTCAATTAAAAAAAATAAAAGATGTTACGAATTATTTACAAAAACTTTTTTAATCGATATCCGGCGCACCCAGTTTGCCACCACAAGAATAAAAGATCAAATCCTGGACCAAAACACCTAACAAGTCAAAATGCAGAACACATGACAAGATATGTAACCAAGCTGTTACTAATGCATTATTCGACTAATGACAATTTCACTGTTCTAGTTTAATATCCCAATCCGACATGAAAAATATAAAACCTCAAATTATGACTGAAACAATAACCGGAGTCTAGTAGCCGTTAGAGCCGTTGGAACCATTACACTTTAGAAGGTCTTTGTGGGTGTAAACAACTCCTTTGTCACCCTCCACCACTTGCCCTTTACCTCTCAACACCCTGTACATATATCAAAAGGAATTATATTGTTAGATTTTTTTAGTCTACAATGCGTTAGACAATTCGCTCATTAATGCTTTTACCATCTTGTTGTTAAGAGTCCCTCTACGCCGACTGGACCACGTGCATGGATTTTGCTTGTACTGATGCCAACCTGTTTTTGGCAATGTTGTAGAAATACAAGAAAATGAAATGAGAACCAAACAGTTTTCGTGTTTAGAGGAATGCCGTAGATGATATAAAGATTTCGTACCTCTGCTCCAAGTCCAAATCGAGCCCCATCACAGAATCTTGTGCTTGCATTGTGAAAAACCGCAGCACTGCAAAAAGCAAAAAACGCATAGTCAAACACTAGGGTGCAAATCTTGTCGGGTTTGGTAATTGTTTAACCCAAACACGATCCATATATTTTATTCACGTCATAAATCAACCCTGACCCACATACGCTTAATATTATGTAACCCAAAAGCAACATGCTTAATGCATTTATCAAAATATGTCAAATGGGTTGACGGGTTGGCAGATAGTAATCAAGTTGTAAACGTGTTAATAAAGCTGGCAGGTTGATTCAATACTTGGAAAAGATGTTCAATCAAGTTTTCGAAGGATTTCAAATTCAAATATTTTTTTTCTGTTTTTGAAGTGATAACTAACTAATATACCAAATGAAGCAAAAGCTGTTATGTGAGATATCTTCACAAATGAAACCGACATAAAGGCATTTTACTTCAATAAATACCTGTCAACTCGGTTTAGGAAATGTTCAGCAACGTCTTGATTGTCTGTAACAATGCACTCGGTGTGGGAACTGAAATAGAAGAAAACAAAGTTAGCAGAAATCTAAAATAGAAAGAAAAAGTGAGATTAATCATCCCCTTCAACAAGATCAATTCTAGAAATAAACAGTATCGAAAAGATTTTAACATACCTTCCATAACTATGAATATGATCTATGGCTTCATCAACATCGTTAACTATTTCAATTGTGCAAGCCTTAGAGTTATACTCATGATGGAATGTATTTGCCTTTGAGAAGCTAACCACACCGTTCACTCTCGGTCCAGCAAATAGTGTAACACCTGCGTACATATTTATCGTCACCTGAATTACTCTTTGCAGTGTGTGTGTGTGTGTATGGGTGAATTCACTATATAGCAATAGCAATGTATTATATACTTAATTCATTAATGTGAAATGTGAACAAGTATCAGTACCTTCTTGCTCTAGTTCTTGAACAAGCTCTTGCAGCCCACCACTAGCTAACAAATCCTTGTGCACCAGTAGTGTTTCCTAGAAACCCAAATGTGGTTATAAACACACGGCGAATGAAAATTTTGGAAACAAGTACAAATGCAACAGAGTATTTATTATTAGGTTTACCATAGCATTGCAGGCTGCTGGATAATCTGTTTTGGCATCCAATACAATCTTCTTTGCCATCTCCAAGTTAGCAGCTTTATCAACGTACACATGGCAAATTCCATCTGCAATGGACATTTTGTGAATTCAGTTATTATTTTTATCTGTTCCATTGTGAAAACTTTTTTACCAATTTCATCTTACCAGAATGACCAAGAACGGGAATTTTAGTCGAGCTCTTTATTTGGGAAACAAGTTTATTACTGCCTCTAGGGATCACAAGATCTATCACATCATCAAGCTGTTTAAAACGATTTTGGGAGAAAAAAGAGTTGTTATATTAGAGAACTAAATCAAACATATAAATTTTTTAATCGATTACAAAGAATGTAACATTTTCACACACCTTCAACAGGTCTGGGATATCCTCTCGTGATGTCAATAATCCAATTAGTTTTGTTCCAACAGTTTCCGGGAGGACAGAAGTTATTACCTGCAAAGCATGCAGATAAAATATGAGTAGTCAGATTTATAACTAACAAATGTATATAATTATCAAAATAAGATTTTGAGACAAACCTTGTGCAGTATCGCATTTGACCTTTTAGCTTCTTTACCTCCTTTTAGTAGCAAGCCGTTCCCACTACGTATCGCCAAAGAAGCTATCTGCAAAATTATTTAAAGAAACCGAATACCGATTTGTAAATTTTATACCACTAAAACTCGTATAGATTTGTAAAAAAACAACAAAAGAAAATATATTTGTGACTAGTAAAAGAGTTTATTGTTACCTGAACTAATGCATCAGGCCGAGACTCAAAAACAATAAGTAGAACACCTAAAGGACACGACTTCTTCTCTAAGACGAGCCCTTCTGCGAGCTGCATATTAAATTATTAGTAAATGGGTGGTTAATAATTATTTGAGCACAAATCAAAATATCAGAATATGAAAGATACTACACATTGGATTTTCTATGCATTATTAACTACTGCCAATAAATCATTTGAGTTCCGATGTATAATATGTTATATGATACTTGGTCACATAAAGCATACGAGCAACTTAAAGTAGAGCCCAATGACGCCTTAATTTTCCACTCTCACCTCTGTTCTTTTCAAAACTTGACCAATGGGTTCTTCCATTTCTGCTAGTCTACGCACAGATTCTGCAAGAGCACGTATCTGAAAAAAATAATAATAACTAAAACATGTTATTCATATCAAGAGAAGCCAATTGAAATACATATTCCACATGGAATTACTCAAAGACAACTTCCTGGATTCCAACGCTTAAAACAATAATCCCGTTAAGTAAGAATAACAGTAAATAAATACATTGAAAAAAAAAACAAGATTTTGAGAATTAAAAGGTATACATGCCTTGCTAGGTTTTAAAGCTAAACGAGCTACCAAAGCTTCATCATATCCTGCATCACGCGCAGTTTCAACGTCAGCATCATTCTCAAGCATGATGAATTGTTCATTCGCCTCCAATGCAGAAGCTATATCCAATAAGATATTCTTCCTCTCTTCACTTGTTAGCGCCTGTAATACCCCCACAAAAGATATAAGATGAAGTGATCGGTCAAAATCTATCTGACAATAAGCATGTGTTTCCATACGCATGCAAATTATACACATGTTTCTACATGTACATATATGTCTTTTATGTGCACTTATGTATGTTACGCAAGTTAATTAACAGAATGTTCTAAGAACATGTTAGCGACTCTAAACATAAGAATTTTCCAACCTGAAGTCTTCGAGAGGCTTCACGAGCTGAAACTGCCATTTCATGTGGACCAATTTCATTAACTGGAATCCACATATGTGCATCCTTATGAAACAGAGTACCCACACGTTCTCCATTTAGAACCTTTATGATGTTATTAGGAACATAGCCACTACAATGAAAAAGTGAAGTAAAGGAACCAAAATCAAATAATGTAGAGTTATGGTCATATATATGCTACACATGGATTTAGAATCTAGAATATGATACCTTGCAATGACAACCGGTGTACCAGAATAAGCTGCATTGACTGCAGCTTTGACTTTTGCATCCATTCCACCTCTTCCCATCCTTGACTTATCCCCAAAACTAATCGCCTTTTGATGTTTTTGTTTAACATATGTATGGATTAGCTTTGAGCGCGGATCACTAGGGGGCCCACTGTAAAGACCATCGACATCACTCAGCAAAACAAGAAGATCTGCCTTTAATTCCATTGCCAGCAAAGCTGCCAAACTATCATTATCCCAGAAAATACCAGAAGAATCCTGAAAGACAGAAATTTTCTGAAATTATCCATATCTGTAAATCAGGAAATTAAAATTCTGTAACGCAATGAAATACAAATACCTCATAAGGAGCTCTCCTAGTACTTATCGCATCATTTTCATTGAAAATCGGAATGCTTCTAAGATCTAACAATGAATCCACTGTTTGAGAAAGTTGCATCCTGAAATCTGCATTCTTGAAATCATTATCCGTGACTAGGAGTTGAGATGAGGTCACATCCAACTGCAAAAGAGCATTGCGTGAGCTCAAACCAAAATACCAAACCGCCGATCTATATTCTTTTAGTTTTAGTTCAAACAGGCTAAGATTTTACCTGACTGAATAAAGTGTCATACAAAGCCATCAAACCATTTTGACCAACAGCTGCACACGCTTTTCCATCAAGTTCAACTTGTGGTTTTTGGAGGTCAGCAAAACTACAGTAACAAATTATCAGCAGGGATAACTTACAGAAGTTAGCAATTATGTATTCAATGAATTTCCAGATGTTATGAAACAAAGGAAAAGAAAGCTAAGGACCTGCTGTTGATCATTTTCCTGTACTTAAGCCTTTGGCGGCCAGCTCCAACAGCTCCTGAAGTAACTAAAATGACATCAAAGCCTCGGGAGTTCAACTTTTCAAGCTGAAAGAAAATTATTTGGTACATAAGCTTAGTAGTTGCATCATATTTGGGAATTTCAGTATGTAATTAACTCGCGTAAATGGAAATCTTTATTGTTGCTTAAGTGGTATTTAATTCAAGTTTACTAGGAAAATTCAGTAATGAGTAACATCCTAAATTACAACACCACCTCAATCATGATATATACTAAGTCAGTTGACTAAATATGGAATGTTGCTATTTTTAAAATTTACGCACGTGCTTTGCATAAAAACCGTCGAAAATACCTGTTCAAAAATAGCACCAAGCCGACCAACAGCCAACCTTCCATCATCTCGGGTAACCACAGCTGTTCCCACCTACAATATTGAAAGTAAGATTGATAAATAAACTTTTTAACCTTATATTTACTTGCGTAGAACCTTGCTTCCTGTGTTATCTTCATTACGCAACGGACAACCTTTGCTTCAAGAACATAATAATAATAATAATAATAATAATAATAATAATAATAATAATATCTTTTTAATCAAATAAAAAAACACATATTTGGCACTAGAGCTAACAATTCACATGTCATTATCAGAAGATAAATTATTTCCCAACAAAACAAAAGGCGAAAAGCCCAAAAGAAACACTGAATCATCCTCTAATTGTATAAACAATACATTGTATTCATGGTGACAATTAAATTATATCATGTTATCATAATTTACACTCCTAATTTAATCTTTTTTGGAAATAACTCTTCTATTAAATTATAAATTTTACTGATCAAATTTTGACCTCTTCTGCAGATATGTCAGGCATATAAACATATATTCTACTCATTTTGTTACTATTTAAGAGTAGTTTATTTTCCCAAACAATAGATGCAATAAATAAATAAATATAATAATAATAAAATTAAATAAATTTTAAAAATAAACTTGTGGATCTTATAATCTTGTACAGAGATATGTTAGCACATGAAAACATTAAGAAGTGAAATGAGAATCTGTTGTTATCAGATACGAGTGCAAAAGCGATACAGATTAATGTCGTTATCATGTGCATGGCCAAGTGTCATTCATCCGTAAACAAAATCAAACAATTTATATAATTAAAAAATAACAGCAAAAAAATTAAGTTAAAAATCTGGATCCGAAAATACAGAGAGGAATAAATGGAGAGTAGATTAAGCAGGATTCTAGCAAATGAAATCCACTTAACAACCACTAAAAAATGGAAATAAGATGTTATCGGTTAGAAATAAATAAATAAATAAACAGAAAATGCGAATAATTAAGATGATTGATATATAGACCTTGACGACTACACGCTTGACGTTCTTGACGAAAGCTCGAGTAGGATCCATGGCGTAGTAAATCGATCAAAATGTGATCGAATATTAAACCTGAGAGTGAAGAAACACAGTGTGTGTGTGTGTGTGTGTTTGTTTTGTGAGGAAGAGAGTAGGGAGTGTGTGTGTGTGTTGGTAATGACAATCGATAGGGTGAAAATGGTGATATATATATACATATATATATATATATATATATAGAGAGAGAGAGAGAGAGGTGGGGTTGCGGCACAGGCGAGGTGAACGTGACGACAATATACGGGCTCAACAGATGGCACCTGCGGTATGGTTTGCGGTCGACATATTATTATTTTATTATTATTATTATTGCACTATTTATAAACCATGAAATGCACTATTTATAACGTTTTTTTTTCCATTATTATTAAGTACTACTGGGTTTACCTGCGCGTTGCAGCGGGATCAACAAATGAATTGCAATACAACATTATGATACTGAGGTTTTTTGCCGCGAGTTACGCAAAAAGAATAAAATGTGCGCACTATGTTTTAACAAGTATTCGTAGAAAGAAAAGAAATGTGCACTGCCACTTACAACTGATTGCAGTTCACCACAAAAACCATGTACTCATTATTGGACAAATTTTAATAAACCAAAGGTATGTTACTGTAACAGACCAATATGAACATAAACATCACTTTTGTGTAAGTTGTCCGGTGATTGCATATCTACATAACCGTGTCATTGAAGACACCTTGCTAAATGATAAAGTTCATTTACATGACAAAAGCATGTATTAATAATATGATATTGTATAAACTATCATATGAAGGTTATTTTTCATTTAGAAATTAAAAATTGTGATTTGTATATTTGTAATAGACTTGCTCAAGTTGACCCAGCAGCTAAAAATTGCCCAATGTAGGCAGTGAGTCGAACCATCACATCCACTTTGCTGCTGGGTAGACGCATATATATGAAAAAAGGTTTATAATATAAGTATTATTATGGTAAAGTTTTAAAATTCATACAAGTTTAACTGAGATAAAATTATTCATTGCGGTAACATAAATTATTATATTTCATCGCCATTATATGAAATTTGTTCAAAAATATTGCTATCCTGTGTGTTTATTTAGTTTGGGTGAGTTCAGTTTTCATAGAAAAATTAATTATCTTCTAGGGGCATTTAGAAAAGAAATGTGGTAAAATTTAGAAAATTGTAAAGAAACCCTTGGTATGTCATCTTAACTTTGGACATATTTGCACATGCCCCCTTTTATAATGTAGTATAGATTATAGATCTAGATTATAAATTATATATAGTATGTAATTAAAACCAACTAATATCATAGAAAATTTCAATGAATACAAATAATAGCAATAATTTAAATATATAAGAAAACATATATTTTTAAAGCCAACAAAGTATGTAAGTAAATGCATTGTTTATGTGAAAGATGTTAATATTTTTTCATACACCATATATAGTAATTCCACTTTAAAAACATTTTTCTTAAAACATGATGTGTGGTCATATGGCACAAGTCCGTCTATACTACAACCGAAAACTATCTTTCTAAATAAACATGAAATTGTGGTGGATATCATCGCGGAGGTGAAATCGTGTAGTTTTTTGTGGTACAAACATAGACATAAGGATATTATAGATATAGATTAATGGTAATTGAAGGTTATGATAAAATAATATGTACAAGTAGGTTTTGCATGAAGGGTAGAAAGGAAAAAAATTACATGACATTTGGGTTTTAAGCATGAGACATTTCCTATGCAATCTTAAAATTCATGTAAAATGATATGTGAAGAGTGAAGGCAATGAATGTACAAGTAACAATGCATCAAGGGGTAATATAGGAAAGATTTATATGACATTATAAGTTTAAAGCATGTGTCTTTTCAAATATCATCTTAACTTTGACATTTTAGACCTATTTGCCCATATCTCCTCCTTTATAATATAGTATAGATATAGATATAGATATAAATATAGATTAACCCCTACATTCTTTTATAATTACTCTGGCCCCAAACTTTGGTAATGACATGTTTAGACTTTTAACTTTAATGGTTGTGTAGTGTGCTTTGTTAATATTTTTTTTTCTCCTAGGTCAATTTAGTTATTATGTTATATGTTTTACATTTCGGCCCAATTTATCTTGATGAAAAATAACATCATAAAAGGAAATTTCGGTGCTTCTGCATGAGACGATTGATTTTAATTTTACTTTTTCTTTCATTTATTTTACAAGCTTTCTCAGCGTTTGGGGCGATTGTGTGACATTGGTGTTACTTAATATGGTTTTATGCTCTCGTCGCAACACGATGGGCCTAAAATTAGTAAAATATAATTTGTATTATATTATGTTAAAAGAATAATAGTGTTTTTTTCCTCATCAAAGTACTTTAATTTTGTTACAAAGCATATGTGGTGTATGTGTTGTTAACTCTTGTTACTAAGCCTATATGGTATGTGGGTTGTGGAAGCAGGGGCACAGAAGAGGGCGATTAGCCTAGTGAGCAAAGCACACCGCAACAGGGGGATAGAGGGGTGCTAGGGCATCTGTTGCGAAGACCTTTGCCCGAGTGGGGTGAAGTATGAGTATTTTTGTTTTCTTAATTCATGATTTTAACACCCCTTAGGATCTGTTTGAATAAGTGTTCAAAATTAAGGTTTCAATCTCGTATAGTCCAATGTTGGGAGCGACGTTTCATCAGGGGTCTGTAAGGGGGAAGCTTTGATTTTGGTGGAGGTTTCTTCGAGGTGATGTAGGGGGCGCGTGGAATTAAAACCAAAATATAAAAAATAATAAATTACTATTCTTCAATCCATGGTTATATATATATATATATATATATAGAGAGAGAGAGAGAGAGGGGAATTCTAAATTGAAAACCTCCCCCACTTGAGCAAACCAAGAAAACCCCATTGAATGGCCAACATTGCTCCACGTATGCTCTTCTTCTTTTTTATCAAAGGGTATTTTGGTAACATATATTTTGTGATCATTTATGTGTGTGTAGTCTAGTCTAACACTATCTCTTTCTCTCTCTCATTTATACACCCAAATCCTTCCAAATACTCTCAAATCTCTCTCTCTCTCTCTCTCTCTCTCGGATCCTGCTTTTTCTTTTTCTTTCTTTGACTAAACTCATAAGAATAAATATAAAAACAATATATGATAAGTACAAACATGTACACAAACCCATTATCCATCAGTTTCTTTAGAAGAATCTTAAGCTTCACCGGCCTTTTGTGAAGCCATATCATAAGCATCAGTTGACTACAGTCTTTGGCGGATGTCTTTTAACTATCCAACATCACTCCTTCCATGGATGCTTAATTCTAGAACCTGTCTGTGGGCATTCATCATCTTGAGCCTTCGCCGAGTTACGTTTTTTTAGCCACCATCGGGTTCTTATGTACCAGTTAACAAAAACGATCTCAGATATGAGTGGACAAAGGTGTTGAAGATATGGACGGTGGTTGTGTTGGCGCACAATATTTTCTATTCCAGATTCGGATCTAAGGTGGCGAGTCTTGTTCTTATGGACGACGGTTGTGTTGTTCTAGATCTAGATTTTTTGTAAGGATTCTTGTTCTAGATCCGGATTTTTTATGAGGGTTCTTATTCTAGACACATTCATGTTCTTTGTATCTTGTACTCTGTTTTTTGGTAAGGGTTATTTCATCTGTTTGTAAAGTTTTGAATCAGTATTTTTTTGTGCGTGTAATTAAAAAGCTACCATTGGTTTTGAATCAGTTTAGATCTAGTTTGTTTTATTTATTTATTTTTTTTGTGTGAATGTTCTCAATAAACCCTTCTTTCTTCTGGCTGATGTTGTGAAAACATTTGTGTCTTTCAGTTAAAAACATATGTTTTCACTGTTCTTGGATCTAAATCTGGGTTTTGATAAGGTTGTTTAGGTTTGTTTAACATTTTATATTCAATGTTTTTTATATATAAATGTTTATGATTTAATCAAAGTGTTGACGGTTCGTTTTATCCTTTTTTTTGTATATCAAAAATTTGTTTTCGTCTAAAAACATATGTTTTTTGTTGTTTAGATTTTAAGTTGAATTTTTAGTGAGATAAATTTGTGAAAACATATGTTTTTGTTTACAAAAAAACATATGTATATGAGACTGAAACCGGGTAAAACAAAGCAGGAATGATTTTTTTTTAGAAAAACACATGAATCTATTAATAAAATAAGAGAGAGGAGAATGGAGAGAGGAGAGAACACTAAATTTTGTATGGACCAAATTACCCCCTAGTGACTAAAAGACAAATATTTAGTTTTGATGAAAAAGCAGAAACAACCACCACCCTTGATCACTAAAATGGATAGTCAGATGAAGGGTTTCATGGATTTTCTTAACTGGAGAGGGTTTCCAAAATATCCTTCCACTATATATATATATATATATATATATATATATATATATATATACTAGTAGGAAACCCGCGTGATGCGGCGGCGACGACAATTGACAACGCAGTACTCATTTTCTGTTAGGCTATCAATCGTCTCATGTTATAGTGTATAGTCCTTAAATTAGTTTTCTTATTCGTGTATTATGTTACAACTCAGATAAGTTATGTTATCAATCCTCAAATGCTACATCTGATGTGCATATTTATTCTTATGTAAACCCAAAGTAAATAAATAAATAGACGTAGATTTTTATAAAGCAATATAAGAAATAATCTCCTTTCATCAGTGACTGAACATATGAAATTTACTCAAACAAAATAGAATATCATACCAAACTCTAAGTTACGTTGTCGGTTCCGTAAAATGTACCTATAACACATACGAAGAGCAAGAAAATACAAGACACAACAAATGAAAGGTGCAAAAATCCAAGTACAAACGTTCGAAAAACATAAAGTCAACTCATCATCAAATCTAAAATGACCACTTTTATATCCTGGTTTTACCATAGTTGGATATCGGTCGGTGGGTTTCCTCTAAAATGGTGGCGGATCGGATCACCAAAGCTGCCAATGTTCACGCGCGTATGTGGTTTTTTGCCATCAGGTATACTTGGATAATCAAGCTTTGCTGGTCTTAAAAAAAAGATAAAAAGTGCATGATATAATAGATTTTATTAAGTATGCATATTATAATAACTTGGGAAAGTGAATATGGTGTTGTTAAGCATCTAACCTTACATGTGAAATCATCAAAACTACGTAGTTTTGATTATAAGTTTCTAAATAATTGAATTCCTTAATTCCTCTCCATTAATTTAGCAAACTTTGACTTCCATTTTCGTGATTCACCATTGTTGATCACCTATGAGTTATGTATAGTATGATATTTTATTATCTAATAAAAATTATGATATAATTGTAGTTATTTTAGCTCCATGATTTGATATAAATATATATATATATATATGTGTTAACTTCTGTTGATTATTTGTTCTATTCATTTCTTTTAATTGGCCCAACTCCGATGGATAAATTATTTTGACTTTTAGCACCATCCATATATTTAACTATATTTTGAATTAGAGGAAGAATTCGTCTATATAATAGATTTTGATGGAAGATTGAGGAAACCATGTTTGTCTAGTACGTGATTTATATTGCTGGAATTCTTTGTCTATATGAACTTACGAACTTTTTTTATGTACTTGAGAATGAATTTATTGAAAGCGATGGTGAACGAGGGAAATCAAAGTCAAAGTTTGCTAAATTAATGGAGAAGAATTACAGTAAAAAATAAATAAAATCAAATTTTTAAGAAAGTTATAATCAAAACTACGTATTTTAACGGTTTCACATGTAAGGTAAGGTGTTTAATAGCATCATATTCAATTTCCCCTTATAACTTTCTTGCCAATATGATATGATTTCAAACTTACGCCTTTGTGGGCTAAGATTATTGGGACACTAAGATTTGGCCCTGGTATAAGAGCATTCACAATAGTGCCCCCATTTTTTAGTGAAACAAAACCATATAATTTTTTATGGGGATGGAAGTGGTTGTGTGTGAAGAAAATAGGGAATCTACTGTTTATCGGTAAATTTTGGGTTCTTTGGGAATCTTTTAGGGAAAACAGGAAAACTGTATTTATTTTTTAATATTTGGTGAAATTGGTTGTGAGCGTAGGAGAAAGAAACTGTAATGATTTTTAATGTAATATGTGGTTGTGATTGGTTGTGAGCAGTGTTGTAAAACTCGTTTTGACCTTGTACTCGGCAACCTACCCTGGAGCGAGTACTCGGACTAATCGGGGGAATACTCGGGGGGTCAAGTCGGCCTATGCGGGGAGTACTCGGAGTAATCGGCCAACTCGGCTATACTCGGCGACCTACCCTGGAGCGAGTACTCGGGGAGTAATCGGTCAACTCGGCCTTGTTTTGCAACAGAGGTTGTGAGTGAATGAAGGATGGGAAAGCTATTGAGAATGCTGTAACTCATATAAGATCTGATTGGTGCTGGCCGATGTTTTGTTTTTTGAGTACATGTAGTTTTATTTAGTTTGAGATCGAACCCCACGCCCTCAAATTTTGTATTTTTAGCTTATTCAAATTTATTTGTTTCAAGTGAGTAGGGCACTGGGCCTCCTTTTTTTATATATTTTACATTTAGTTGTTTTAAGTGAGCAAGTCACCTGCCTTAGTTTTTTATTTTCTTTTACATTTAGTTGTTTTACATTTGGCTAATCAAATTTACGTTGATGAAAAAACAAGTCTAGGTTTCAAGGTTACCTTGTTATGTATTTTTACCACCACTAAAATCATAGCAGGTGAGACAATTCAAAATCGATAACAACTTTACATAATTTGTAGGTGTGTTCTTTTAAACTATATCAAGATGAACTTGAACTTTGTTGAGTGTGTACTCACTTGCTTATAGATCTATTACACCAAATAGAGTGAAAAGTATGCAGGAGAAATGGTAAGAAGGGTAGGTGTGACTGCAACATGCTGTGATGAGTCAGAAAAACCAAAAAAAAAAAATACATTTTATGGTTGGGGGGGGGGGGGGCTGCAGAGGGTGAGCAGACCCCTTTATCTTGTTTGACCTCCTTTTATCAACCATTTTGGAAACTTTTTTACTCTGCATACATTTTGGTTCCTGTGAAAGATAAAGTTAAAAAACACACAAATTAAAAGCCTAAAATGGGTTTGAAAATGATTTGGGTGATTCAAATATGAGAGATAGAAAAACCTCAAATACATTTAAATTTTTATCTTTAACAAAATATATGGGTAAAATAAATATAAACTACATTACTATTATCAAAATAACCTTCTACTGGATATATTAACAACATAAATCATTGAAGAGAAAACAAAACTATGATCTTGTGGCATATGTTTTGGAAATTTTAATAATAATTTACAAAACTAAATCAACACCATAAAAGCAAATAATGTTGTGAACTGCCCACACTATTTCTTGCCACCAACGACATAAAAACAAATAATGTTGTAAAACATTTTGATACTTCTTGATGGGATGTTTCCTTATAAAGTTGTTTCTTTGGTAACCTTTTTTCTTTTGAGTTTGATTCTTAGTTCTCTTCTTTGTCTATAGTTTGGTATCAACTGAGTTGCCAATAAAACAATAATATATACCATTCCGGACCAAACAAATAAAATAAAGAGGCAATTAGGGGTCCATATAACTGAGACTATAATATAAAAACAATGCAAATATGCATAAGCTAGATGGGGGTTAAAACAGTAAGACCTCTATGAATTCATCAAGCACCTCCTGATTCAAGTTCCCTCGTACACAACCCGCTCCAGTCACTTGAATTTGTGAGAGCCTGCACTTTTCAAATAACAAAAGCTAGAAAAAAGACCTACTTCAAATCACAAACCAGACACGATATTTGAGAATGAAGTTGCACTTCATCCGGTAATTAAAAGAAAACCAAATGGCTTATTAAAATTTAAATGAAGTAAAATCGTTACATATGTATGCGAAGACTAATGAAGTTACCTTGATATCAAGATTTTGATTCTGAGAAATCGACCATTCCCATAAACAATTTTGCGTTTGTGTACCAGATCTCCCAGCCAGTTGTCTCAAAATGTACCTACAATGAAAAACGACTTAAGTTCTGTAATACCAACATGAACACTAAACGACTTAAGTACACCTACAGACGAAACTCACCTTGCTCGGTTTCAAGGAGGAACTCTAGCACGCGACGACTTGATAAGTGGTGATGAGCAGCAGTGTAAGGAAGCGAATAACACAGCAGCCGCAAATGTAGATATGGCTGGAATCTAGCAAAAAATATTATGAAATAACACAAAAAAATGAGCTATAAGTTGAAATTCAACAAATCAATGGGTATGATACGAAGTTTGAAAGTAAATGGTGAACTTAAATGTTTAGAACCTCATAAATGACTATTTTGAAAGACTCACACCTGATAAATAGAACAGAATCACCAACTTTAAGCCTTTTCGCGCCAACAAACATGCTCCAACCCGTGGTAAGTAGGTGCCGCTTTGGATCGGTGATGGCCTGTACCATGAAATTATATAAAAATCAAATACCACTAATATATGAATATACATTATATATGTGATGACACAAATCACGCAAAACCTTATCACTGTTGATAAAAGTGTCACAAAACTTTTCAATGCACTGAAGTTGTTCATTTTGCTAGGATACAGATGCAACCACATATTGCAAAGAGAACCAACATCTTGTGCCAGCTCAGATTCGAACTTATTCACAACGGATCTGTTTCCAGCACTTAGCTTATCCTCTCTTGCTGCATACAAGTGTAAAGATAAAGTGTGAATGTGTTCATGTATATATGTATGTATATTAGAGAGAATATTGAATACATACCTATTTTCATAAACAATGATGCATTCTCCTGAATAGATTTCTCTAAGTCAGACCAGAGAACACATGCTTGGTGTGCCAACGCATTTTCTGTATACAATAATTAACCAAATGTAAAAAGTAATTTAAAAAGTAAGAAAATACTTGCACAAGAGAAAAAGAACAAATATACCTGTTTTTTCTGTTCTTGTATTATAAAATCTCAGTGGGCGTTTGCAGCCCGGTTGACCAGACTCAACTTGGTTTTCTCGACGGTTTGGTTCGACACTTCCTCAAAACCAGATAGGTTCCTAGCATCATAATGATTTCACATCCTCAACGTCCATCTGTTTAGTTGAACAGAAAAAACGGTGAAATAAATCTTACGGGTCCATGAGCTCAAAAAGAACCTCGCCAGGAAACGTACATGTTAAACACGCAAAACTGTATAGATAAATAGTTCTAATGTTTAGACAAAAGAAACATAAAAGTAAATAACTTCAAGTTGAATTAGCAACATATTGCTCGGCTTACAAATTTGATATGCGCCTAAATTCGGGATAGGAAAGTACAAGACTTTCTATCACAAAACTTATATGATTTTTCTAATTTTTCCATCTTGACCTCTAAAAAAGAATATGAGCCCGCATATAGTATCATGTAAAGTAATAAAAACCAAGATGAATTACAAACCATGTTATCATTTCTAGCTTCCCCTTTCACTGAAATTAAGATGGTTGTCTTCTTTTGCAATAAAAAAACATCAAATAATTTAATCTACAAATTACCATAAGCCACAACAAAAAGAGAACAAACCTACAAAAGAAATTTTGAACATTTCCAGTTCCTTCTTTCTTAGCTTAACAATGTGGCGTGGCTTTTATATAGATGTAAAATCATCATATTCTTTGTTCTTTAGATCCTATTTTCTTTATTTAAATTGGTGCCAGCAGTTTTCATACCATTGGGAGTGTAATAGTAGCCATTATCATTCAAGACCTAAAAAGGAACAAAATATCATCACTACATGTAAAGCACCAGATGATGATAAGTTTAAACGAAACATACAGTAAAAAATAGACAAATAATGAAAACAATTTGAACTAAAACGGTGAGAGAACAACAGTTACTTACTTGAACAGGAAGAAGGCGCTAGTAAATCTCTTCAGCTTTCTGTAGGTTTGTTCATGGTCGACATAAAACATAAAAAATGATTACTTACATGAAGCAAAACATGCAATGATTGATGAAAAACTCACGATATTACCTTAAATTTGTCCATTGGTAGGAACTTATATCAACCAGACAACCACCATCTAAACTCATTGAGACCTAAATCAGAACTGGATCCGAAACCATACAACCACCATCTTCGTTGATCGCTATAGATCATAAGATAGAGAGGTAGATCTGTGAGATGAAGAATCGCCAGAGAGAGAAGGGGAGGGGGATTTGGCAAGATGGAGCGGAGATTTTGAAATGTTTTGTTTGGAAGAAACCTAATCAGATGTTGTAAATAGCATGTTTGTTTTGGTGTGGGTTGAAACCCTCATCAGCCGTTGGATGATGAGGTTTTGAATGGTTGTGATTTATTGATGGGTGATCCATGTGTTGCTATTGTCAACCAATAAGATGCAAGATCAAATTCAGATATAACCAATCTACCATACCATGCTTTAAGGAGTTGTCCATTATATATATATATATATATATATATATATATATATATATATATATATATATATATATATATATATATATATATATATATATATATATATATATATAGGGAATGGATATTGTGAAAACCCTCCTTATATGGTAAACCTTGGAAACTCAATCTTGGCCATCCATCTCATTAGATCTATGGATGAGATTCATTGTGTGTACTTGATATGACTTATAATATTATTTTAATGCTCAAAAGTACATGCAAGGGTATTTTGGTAAAGTTGCTTTAGGGTCATGTCACACCCTCTCTCCTACTTTTTCAAAGTCAACATCAACCTTCTCTCTCCTCTCTCCTACTTTTTTAAGAAAATATTATTATTTCTCTCCTCTCTCCTACTTTTTGTTTAAAAAATATTATTATAATGAATCATGTAACAATCTCTCTCTTACTTTTTGTTTAAGAAATACTATTATAATGGGGCAAGTACAAATAATGTGTTAATGTTGCATACGAGGGTAACATCTGTTAGTTGGTCATAAAGGGCTAACATGTGTTAATCTAATCTGATAAAAGTTAAACCTGTTGCCCCCATATACCCATGAGAAGATCTAACATTTGTTAGTATGTGTGGTGTGGTAACATATGTTAAACATGTTGCCCCTATATACCCCTATAGTTTTCACTTCTTAAGTTTACTAAGAAAATAAAGCACTTCATAAGTTTACTAAGAAAATAAAGCACACAAATTATTAACACACGTTATTACAAAGTATCATTACAAACTATTGAACTGCATGGAAGGTTAACATTTGTTAGTTGGTCATAAAGGGCTAACATGTGTTATCTAATCTGATAAAGAAAATATTATTATAATGGGTCATGTCACACCATCTCTCTCCTCTCTCCTACTTTTTCTTTAAGAAAATATTATTATAATGGGTCATGTCACACCCTCTCTCATACTTTTTGTTTAAGAAAATATTATTATAATGGGGCAAGTACAAATAATGTGTTAATGTTGCATACGAGGGTAACATGTGTTAGTTGTTCATAAAGGGCTAACATGTGTTTTCTAATCTGATAAAGTTAAACCTGTTGCCCCCATATACCCATGAGAAGATCTAACATTTGTTAGTATGAGTGGTGTGGTAACATATGTTAAACCTGTATCATTTGTCAACCTGTTTGTCTTTCTTACCACTCATGTTTTCACTTCATAAGTTTACAAAAGAAATAAGTAAACATAGCATACAACTATTAACACACATTAGGTTAACACATGTTATTTGTTAACACGTGTTATTACAAACTATCATTACAAACTACTGAACAAGAAATAAACCTATCCCAAGACATTCAAATCATAAGTTTATTGAGAAATAAAGCACACAAACTATTAACACACGTTATTACAAAGTATCATTACAAACTATTAACCACTTTAACAAAATAAATCTAGTAACTGTATACATTGAGTACAAAAAAGAAAACGTTGTTAAAAAGTTTTTCTACATATTTTTCTCGGCTTCATTCGACTTCGTTTGTTAACATATGTTAACCAGTGGGGGTATTCGTTATCAACTGCAAAACAATAGATGAGATATTAACCGGTATGACCAACTCATCATCTAACATACTAAACAGGAGTAACACATGTTAGTCGGGGCCCAAATGTGAACTTGTGCTAACAAACACAATTGTTACGATCAAAGCCTATCATGTAAACTTTCTTCATGACTCAAACACTTGACCAATGCCGCCCTTCCTATCACTTGCCATGGTCAAACCCCAAATAACACATGTTAACCTATGAATTATGATGTTATATTTTTTTGCGAATTAATATTATTATCGTATAATAAAATGAACCAAAACCAATAATAAATGAGACGGTTGTATGTGGAACTAAAATCCTCATCTCTCACACACCTATATCACAAGTCAGTTATACTTCTACAACAAGTTTCTTTGACCAATATTGCTTCAGGTAATTCAAATATTTCTAGAAGTTATATAAAATGGTTTGATGATTAGGCCTCACAAACATACCTCACTTCTAATCAACTTCGATATTTCCACCTGCTGATCCATTTTTCCATCCAAGTTCTCAATCCGCTGTGTCAGATGTTTCTTGGCTGCCTGACTAAAGAATAAAAATTGAAGATTTAAGAAAACGTGATTTATAATTCAACGTGATTTAAAACCCAAAAAAAAACTATAATTCAAATAAGAATAACCTTGAAAATTTGTATACATAACAAAATAAAAAATACAAAAAATATATAATTCAAACTCAAATTTTCACTTCAGTCTACTTTATTATAAACTTTCCTCTGATACATATAAACATACACACACATCTACTTTACTAATTATTAGAGAGAGAGAGAGAGAGAGAGATTTAGAGAGAGGAGGAGCAAGAGCCGGAGGGCTCCCGCCGCCCTTCCTATCACTTGCCATGGTCAAGAGCCAGAGGGCTCCCGCCGCCGCCGGTGGCGGAGCTCCGACCGATCAGTCCACAACTGACAACACCATCACAACCTCTCTCATCTCACACCTACACATACACGCGTACAGATGGTGGTTTTTTTTTGGAGGTTTAGTGGTTTGATAATGGTGGGTTTTTTTTTTTTGGAGGTTTAGTGGTTTGATAATGGTTTTTTTTCAAAGATTAAAGATGATGATGGTAAAGGTTGGTAAAAAGAATTGGAGACATCTTGTCAAATCATGAAAAAGCAAGCACGGGGAGAAGAAAAAGGAGGTATTTGTACTTAAAGGTGGATGACAAATTGAGTTGATTGAAGGGTAAAATTACTTTACTACCCCCATACTAATAATAAAATCAATTTTGGTTTGGGTGATGTGGCTGAATAATAACCACAAGAAGGGTTTCTAGAGTTTACCAAATAACTTGGGTTTTCTCTAGATACTTATACTATATATATATATATAGGGAAACGGTAAAACGAGAACATGGTTGAGTTGGAAGGACTAAGGAACCTACTTTATAATCACACACTTGATTAAATAAAAAAAGAATGTGTGGTTGTAAATAAAAGGAAATAAAATATTGAATGGAGTATTCCTTTTTTTAAGTCAACATTTGTGTGTTGTACTTTTTACACAGTGTTAAACCATCGTAAAAAAAATTCATTTTTTACGGTGAAATTACCATTTTTACACCGGTGTGTAAAAAAAAATTTAATTCACATTTTACGTCGGTGTTCTCACGGTTCTTCCAACTCGAGCTAGTTTTCATTTGAACCTAATTCTATATATATATATAGGGGAAGGATAAATTGAAACCCTATTGAGTTGAGAAAACTTAGAAAACCCATGTAAAAACCATCTAATTTTTTTTTTTTTTTGAAAAAAATACAAAATGTAACATACATGTTTTAAAGGGTTTTGGCCCCCAAAAAAGTGTTGATGGGATTTTTTTTTTAAATAAACAAAGTTTTCGCTGTTACATATGTTAAAAAGCTGAAAACATATGTAACAGTGCAAAACTTTGCTTATTTAAAAAAAATATATATCCCATTGGCTATTTTTTTTTGACCCAAAACGCTTAAATACATGTATCTTACCTTGTGTATTTTTTTTAAATATATAGTTTTTACATGGGTTTTCTAAGTTTTCTCAACTCAATGAGGTTTTCAATTTATACTTTCCATATATATATATGGTAAGATAAAATGAAAACCTTTTTTTAGAAAAACCTTAAAAACCCAATGTGAGGCATTGATCTATGTTGATCAATGGTTAACATTTAAAGTGGTTACTTTTTATTGAAATAATAGTTATTATTTAGTAAAAGGACAAAAAAAGAGCAATAAGGTCATTTACTAATTCTGAAAAAAGCATATTTAAATAGCTAATTTGACACTTGTCAAGTCATCTCTCTCATACTTTATGGTACTCTTTCCCACAAAAAAATATTAACATGTGTTAATATTATGATACAAAAACCTGGCCATGTATGAGGCATCATTAACATGTGTTAACATGCATATACTAAAAGAATAAAATAAAGGAACACATAAAATGTATATTTATTTAAGAAAAGGATAAAACCGATGTAACACCCCAACCGATGGCGGAAACATCGAGGTGTCACGTAGTGACGATTGTTCAATAGCTCATGGACTAAAGTGTAAATTTGAATACATTGATTAAATAATTTATTACATTGAAATGAAATACAACGATTCTAACTACCAACTAAATTGAAATACAATAAGTCAAAATCTAAATATAAATCCGAAAGCTTAAAGAGTGCATCTCAAAATAACTGAAACATGTACGAAAACGATTTGGTCAATACAAAATGTATTGGTGAGCATACCCTGTTTAAATAAAAGTAGTAGGAAAAGTGTTTAGCAATTCATGTGCGGTACCATTTGCAATTATGTAATAAGTAATATCCGTTCAAAACCAAACCTGAGAGTAATGACTAACACATGACTAACCAACTGAATAATGAATTAACAAGACAATGACCAAGATTCTCTCAATAGAGTCTCAAGGGGGTATACCATAGTACTATTCATTGAAAAGTTAGGCCGCCCAGCGGTTAATGATTTTGACAAGTCATAGACACACCAATTAACATAAAGCAAACACACATGAGAATTGCATTTAGTAAAAGAAATATAAACTTGATAGTAAGTACATGAGTCACCCCAGAATAGTAAAACAGTAAAAAGGGGAAAGATATACTCACAGTTTGCGTGAGCGATCAAAATCCACTTAAGCGGTCGTGAGCTAAGTAATGGGAATTCCGAGGAATTCAACCTATAATGTGTAAGAATACTAATAAGGAAGTGTCTAAAAAGTTCTAAGGTATCTAGGGTCTAAGGCATTAGGGTTTGCTAAGTCGATTTGAGGAATTAGAGTTTTTTACGATAAGTCGCGTTAATGTAAAAGTTGTATATCACAAATACTATATGAAAGGTTGTAAATGTGGTTTAAATAATATAATTATTACCTATTGAATATTTAGATAAAAATATGTTTGAATAATTAAGACAAAATAATTTAGTTAATTACTTTAACTAAATTAAAATAAATACAATAATCATAAATATATAAATAAATAATTTTTGAGTTACACAATAATCCAACAAAAGATAATAAAGACATTAAACCATAAGAGTATTTCTATTTTATAAGAAAAATATTTATAAAATAGGTGTTGTAATAGTATAACCGTTTAATTATGTCGTAATTGATAAATAATACTAATAATACAAGACATGATCCAAAAATGCTTTTTTTGTTGAAAATGGATGCTTTCTGATGTAAATCAATGAAAATAATTTTCCCATAATTTTTATAAAATTATTTATATTTAAAACTGATTTAATGAGATTAATTCATGTTTAAATGATTAAAATTAGGAAAATTAATAAAAAAATAAATATTTTCTGATCCAAATATTTTTATTTAAGTTCATAATCATTAGAAAAAATTTATCAAAAATTTTGAGATTAACATCACTAAAAATGAATTTTTAATCAATTAAATATGATTAAAACAATTTAATACAATAAAAATATAAAAATAAAACATTTTTCAGAAACTAAAAGTGGGATAATTTTCTATGGAGTGTCAAGAAGCTACTCCTAAATTTTCATAATTTTTGGAGCAAAAATGAATTTATTATGAATATTATAGTTTTTATATGGATTATAAATGATTATTTATAATTAAGATAATAACAAAAATGAAACAACCAAAAGTCAAAAGAAAATACTGCTGGTCATGGGGTTCGAACCCCTGACCTTTTCTGTGTATGCTACACACCCAACCACTAGACCAAGCCACCAAGTTGTTGATTTAATTTGGAAACGAATATATTTATAACAATACTAATTATGTCATCTTCTTCCCCAATTCACTAGCCAAGAACCCTAACCCTAAGGTTTTCAATCAAGCTCGATTCCTCACAGATATCAACTGAGACCATAGGGTTATTAAAGAGAAATGAATCGTTAACACGATGGAACAAAAAAAACGGACTTACAACACTTAACAGAGTCGGAAATGAAGCTGCAATGGTCGAGCATGAATCGCAAAATTGGGCATCGATTCTGGACGATTTGTGATGTTTTGATAGTCGTTCGGAACGTTTAGAGATGCAGAAAACGAAATGGCCAGGTTTATTTATATAGAAGTCGATCAAAATAACGTTTTAAATGGTGTTTAAATGTTCCGGCCGGTTACGTTTTGAAAACGCGATTTTTATATCATTAAAACTCAATAATGGGACGTTTGAATGATTGAATCCGATTAGAAACACACTAAGAAACGTTTGGGTACCAATAAATATGGATTAAATGCTGAAATAAACGATCTACGAGTTCGCCGGAGTGTCGCCGGCCGGAATTTAATTCCAGCTACCGGAATTACGTGAGATAGAGGAAAACAAATTTTGATTTTTTTTTTAAAGTTTCATAGTATGGCAGAAATGGTCCCTCAACTTAAACTAAGTTAGTTTTATTCTAGTTTGGTTAGTTTTCCCTTTATAAAACCTAACCAAGTTAACTAAGTTTAACTTAAGACTTTTATAAGACTTGAAATTTTTATTATATCCATTCCGGACGACGTTTCAACATACGCATTTGCTTAAAATTTATACCCGATCCATAATAAATATAAATGATAAATTTTTAATTCGCTCTAACATTAAATTTGAAATCGACGAAACTTACAGGGACTATAATAGAAATATTTGAAGGACTATTATTTTCTATCAGATGAAAGACGAGGGTGACGGATGTCACAACCGATCATAACAATCAACAATAAAACGTATCAAAAACGTTTCATACAAACATAATTATTTGTAAATGATAAAAAAACTATCATAACAACATAAAAAAGATCTGCCTATGTTTCATTCTTGATATCCATCTTCATCTTTAACACAAACAATTATTCACCTGCAAAAAAGATAGCATGTGTTAGTTAGGCTTTCCAAAATACATAATGAGACATCACTAACATGTGTTAGCATATTCTAACATATGTTTTTATAAAATAATGTATGTCATATGAACCATAACACGTCTTAGGTATGGATATACTAACATGTGTTAGCATCACTAACATGTATTAAGGGCATATACAAACATATGTTTTTCTGAAATAACGTACATCATATAAACCCTAACATGTTAGTTGGTCTCTTTCAAACATATAATGAGACATCAATAAGCACCAATACAAAAAATCAAACCTTCACACAGAATAACATATATACAAGAAATAAAAAAAGAAATATTATGTACCGATACCGTACCATACCATATGTGTTCGGTATCGGTATTGGGTTTTGAGAGTTTTCGGTATCGGTTTTTTCGGGATCGGTATCAGTTGGTACCGATACCGTCCCGAGCTCATCCCTAATGAGACATCACTAACATATGTTAAGGGCATATACTAAACATATGCTTTCTGAAATTAAGTATGTCATATGAACCCTAACACATGTTAGTTGGTCTCTTTCAAACACTACTTTTTATATGTAATCATTCCCTACTTAAATAGTTAAATCTACCATGATTGACCACAATCATAAACCCATAAAACATTAAAACAAAATTTTAAAAAAATGCAAGATTGTAACTAATATTGCATACCCAAAAACGTTACATAATCTGAAATTGGATTTCTCATGACCCGTTTGAGAAATCTTACTAATGTTGGATGCAATTGAAGAAGAACTGTAAGGACTGATTAAAGAAACTAAATCAGGGGGAATATAATATTTAATATTAAAAATTAATAAAGATATTAAAGATTTTTTTTTTTGGAAATTACAGATGAATATGAATGAAAAAAATATACCTGTAACGAATTGGGTGAGGTAAACAGAGGAGTTGAAACATAACTCCGACCAAGTTACTGGACACGAATTCATCATGATTTACAAATACTTGTATGTTAGAGTACAACTAGCTGTTACAGATACGACGATGACATGACGGTTGGTCGGAGTTGGTTGTTTAACGGAGCAGTGAGTAGTGGTTGATGGTTGGACGATTGGGTGTTGATTAAAAGAGATAGGTGGTGGTTTCAGTGGTTGTTGTCGAGCCTGTGGTGTTTTGGTGCGGTGGCCGGTGATGGTGGTTTCATCTTCTAGAGAGAGACAGAGAGAGGGGAGGGCAGAGAGATCTGAATTTGAATTTGAAAAAAATAAAGAGAGAGAGAGAAGAAAACATTTATATATATATGGAGAGAAAGAAGGGGTGATAGTGTAATTGTCCAAATTACCCTTTGAATATTATAATATAGTGGATGATGTAGCACAATGTTATCCATGTATTAAGTTTTCAAGGTTTTTCCAAAAAAAATGGGGTTTTGTATATACTTACACTATATATATATATATATATATATATATATATATATTTATATATATGGGAAGGATAAATTGGAAACCTCCTTAAGTTAAGAAACTTAGAAAACCCATGTAAAAACCATCTAAAAAAAACTTTTTTTTTTTGAAAAAATTACACAAGGTAACATAGATGTTATTAAACGTTTTGAGCCAAAAAAAATTTAAAAGCGCCAATGGGATAATTTTTAAAAAAATAAACAACGCAAACTTTGTAAAATTTGTGTTGTTTATTTATTTTATTTTTTTAATTCCCTTGGCTCTTTTTTAATTTTTTTTGACCCAAAACACTTAAATACATGTATGTTACATTGTGTAATTTAAAAAAAAAAGTTTTTTTAGATGGTTTTTACATGGGTTTTCTAAGCTTTCTTAACTCAGGTGGGTTTTCAATTTATACTTTCCATATATATAAAAGCAGGAACCCGCGCGTTGCGGCGGGCTGCACGATAGTTGACTATATACAATTGGCATATATGTAATTGATATGTTAAGTTACATCTTCTTCAACCATCCACGGGCCTTTCTTGATATATGATTATCACAACACGAAGGTCATCTTCCCATCATTAATTGTAAAATTACAAACACTACACATAGTAGATAGGATGGGAATGGTGGTGGTGATGCAAGTTTTAGAAGAATTCATATGATGAGGGGGTGTGAGGAGCATTTAACAATGCTCATGCAACAAACACATGTAGAATTGGCTTCCTATTGTGCATACTGCATGCATGATCACCTCATGCATTACTTTATGTATGCTCCATAGATCAAATGCAAAAACAAAACAATAATGTCTAAAATAATATCGTTACGTGGTAAGTTCTTTTTTTTACTAATGACGTTAGACTAATCATTGACTACAAGATGTGTTCGACTTGCGACATTTCATAAAGTGATAACCAAACCATGAAAATTGAATAGGGGTAGACTCAAATACATATGCATCCAATTGTGCTCAGTTAGTTGACCTAAATAAAAGGACTTGGAATAGTGCTCATGTAGACCTAAACTTAGGAATGTCAAGGAAAATTAACGGTTCCTGGTAAGTTTGAGAGCTGAAAATGCACAACAACGTAAACAATAAAAAGGCTTCGAAGATATTATGGCGCATTTCAATGAAATTGGACTGCAGCACTACAATGACAAACTAACATTAAGCAAACACTCTTGATCATTCAATCAAAGACTCATGTATAAACCCACAAATCAAAATCTAATTAGAAATAGTTATCCATAATCACCGGTGACATGACGATCGTAGAAAGTATAAAATTGACTTATAGTTTTAAGTAATATTTGTGTAATTTCATAACAATGCTTCTTGATGTCATCTTCTATTATGAATTCTTTAAGATCTTTTATGCCATAATGTTAAACTTTTCAAATGCTTCAATGTTTTTAATACCATTATTAATTACTTTTAATAGGGTAAACAAGTTGATTTAATAGTTGTATTAAATTTGTCTTGATAACTAAATGAAATTACATTTTTACCCATTTAAATGAATATGAAATGGCAATCTTACCCATCCAGAACCCACTATATAGTAGTATAGAAGTATAGATATATGGGGCGATCATTTGAGAAGAATTTTAATTTGAGAAGAAAAAAAAAAGAAATGACATTAAATAGTTTAACTAATTTCACATTAATTATCCAATTAATTATTTTGAATATTTTATCTTACACACATCAAAACTTGTCCTACACATATCAAAATCCATCCTACACACATCGAAATTATCATACTTTTATCTTACACATATCGAAATTATCATACCGAAATTTATCCTTCACTATAAATTATTTTTGCTTTAAATATATATTTTAAAAAACATTATGATTTCATTTATTTAACTAGTTTATAGGAGTTATAAAAACTTAAAAATTTAAACAATAAATACAACTAATAAATGAAAGATTTCTATTGGTTTAAATTTCTTATTTTTCTTTTTACAAGAAAATTTATTTCCATTTAAATTCTCCACTATATATATAACTAGGTATTAGTTGCCCGCGCTTCGCCGCGGGTGCGGCTGTTGTGCGAAACGCGGCGGGAGCTCCTGTTGCGCTGAGTGTTTGGCGGACGTTAAAGATACCGCGTCGCTGTGGGAGCTCCTGTTGCATGGAGGGTTTCGTGGACATAAAAGATAATATTAAGTGACTGTTATTCTTGCGTGAGCTTCAAAAAAATACTTGCGACTAAAAGCTAAAACTTTGGCCAAAGTGCAATGCAAGTTTAAAAAAGTTGAGTGGTCAAAGTTTGAAATCCTAAAAGCAAAAAGTTTGGTGGTCAAAGTTTGAAATCCCAAAACCTAAAAGTTTGGTGGTCAAATTGGAAGAAAATAAAGTTAAGCTAAAAGTTAGTGGCCAAAGTTTTAAATCCTAAAAGCTAAAAGTTTGTTCGTCTAAGTTTAGTGGTCAAATTAGAAGAAAATAAAGTTAACGTAAAAGTTAGTGGCCAATATATATTTATATAAGGTGATCAAATTAGAAGAAAATAAAGTTAAGCTAAAAGTTAGTGGCTAAAGTTTTAAATCCTAAAGGCTAAAAGTTTGTTGGTCTAAGTTTGGTGGTCAAATTAGAAGAAAATAAAGTTAACCTAAAAGTTAGTGACAGAATTAAAGTTAACATTAAAGTTAGTGGCCAATATATATATTAAAACAAAGACACTGTTGAAGTGTCTTTGAATTAATATATATAGATAATGTTATAGAAAAGATAAAGCTAATTTAAATGACTTTAGTGTATTTTATAAAACGTGTATAAAGGGCTACATGTTTCTTAACCAGTGTCCAATGGGTATCCATAGAGATGTCTCAATTTCAAGGGATAAGGGTTTGTGTTTAGTAAATTAGGGTTCGCAATACAGAAAAGGGCTGATGGCGCAGCTTGTTGTGTGCCTGCTATCTTGATATAATTTTTTCGATTATGGAATGATATTAGTTAAATATTAAAAAAAAAAGGCCACAAATTAATCCATTTTTTCACAGAGTTTGATTACGAGTGTTATTATTAGTTTGTTATTCTTTGTTTGTGTTAACATTTTAAAGTTCATTATATATTCGTATATAATAGTGCTGTGATTTTTATAACTAAGTTGTATAAACGATATATATATTGGGAGTATATAGTATAAGTATCTATAGGAAACCTTAGTTAGAGTGAAAACTTTGAAAACCCCATATGTGGATAGAAAGGTGCCACATCACACTCATTGTTCAATAATGGATATGGGTATTCAAGGTTATACTTGTAATTTGCCACTCCCTTTACATCTTATCTGATTGTACCTTCTCCCATTTCCCCATACTACCTTTTCCATTATATAGACTAGTTGCTTATACTATCCATCCACAACTTTTACGGGTGTCACCATTTTCCAATTAAAATCACACCAACATCATCATTCTATTTCTAAACTTTTCGCCATTAAAGAAGATCTGAAGTTTTTTTTATGGTTCATTCATTGGATTTAAACATATATTCTTCAGTGTAAACGTCGATGGTTATTGAGTTAAAAACTACCACCGCCGATTTCATCTCCTTCACGTCATCTCATTCTGAATAACTTCTAGGCAAACAGCTTGCGTGCAAATTCTGATGGTGTTTACATACCAGGTGCTGGGTTTTTTATACACGCGTGTTTTCGTTCACCCATATACATTTGTTATTAATGTTTTCTGATTTGGTATATGTTTCAGATTCATTTTGTTTTATGTCTTTATATGTTAAGAATACGATGATGGAGTGCTATCATCATCATTTTGTTTTATGTATTTCTAGGGTTTTTGGAAGTTATTTAAAAATAACATCACACACATAGTCTCTGGTTCGGAAGTTGTTTTTATGGTTTCTTTTTTTTGGTTCGCTTAAATTCGTAATCCTTTTATGTGACTTTATATAGGATTTCAGATTTAGGTTTGCTTGGTTCAAATAAAATTTTAAACAACATTTTTGTAGGTTTCTTTTTGAAGAAGATAAAAAAATTAGACAAAAAAGAGGAGAGAGAAGAGAGATGATGATGTTTAAATATAGTTATACACTTTTTAGCTTCACTTTTGAAAACTTTTGTATTTTATTTGATTTTTGGTTAAAGTATTAGCCAGTATTTTGTTTGATATTAAGATTAGTAACGTGAATACTTGCTCATTTATGCAATCTGAGGTGTGTTTTATTACTTGCAGCTACTACATGATATTACTGGGTTTTTCGAATTAACATGTGTTAACTTTCCTGTATGGTTTTCTGTTTAGTATCACAGATGATGATTTGAGTAACAATTGATACCACTAGATTTTCGAATTAACAAGTGTTAACACAGTTTTCTTAAGTCAGTATATTAGATGATGGTTTGTTAACACATGTTAACATCTCACCTTTTTTTGTTTTGCTATTGGTATACTTTTGTTTTTTTACACCCTAGTAAACAACAAACATATGTTTCAGTAATTCCATTATCCATGTAAGTCCTACATTTTACCAAAATTGGGGGGGGGGGGGGTGATACGGTTTTACTTATGTTTATTATGATTTCTTTTGCGGTGTGTTTTATTACTTTGCAGCTAATACACGATATAATTAGATTTTTGTATTAACATGTGTTAACTTTTTCTGCATGCGGGTCGTTTTTGTTTTTAGGGGAGGGGGTGATACATGTTCTAATTGGACCCCGACTAACATGTGTTACACTAGTTTTCTGTCTGTATCATAGATGATGATTTGATAACACATGATACCACTAGATTTTTTGAATTAGCATGCATTAACTCAGTTTTTTTTATGTTAGTGTGTTAGATGATGGCTGGGTAACACAGTTTAACATCTCACCAATTTGTTTTGTAGATGATAACGAAGACCCCCCACCGCATTACTTGATTGAAACTCCCAACGGAACCAGGCTATGTCACACTTGTAAGAAGTATGTCATTGTCACGATTCACGTAACTGCGAGAAGGTTTCACAACAAGAACTTCAAGAGAACCTCCAGACCGGAGGTTCAACACAGTAGTGTCACCTCAGCACTGCAAGTGCAGCACTGTGCTGTTGTTTTAGTTTTTTTGGGGTCGTGATATGTACACGTAACAGTGTATGTTAGTGTTCATACTTTTTTATGTACATAACACCGCCTAACTATGTTTTGGCGATTATTTAGTGCATATGATCTTTAAAATCTTTGGTATGTATAACTTAAACTATGTGACCCTCACGGTGTCCCATTTTGAATACATATGATATATGTTATTATGTAAGTTGTTGATTTTGGTGTGCATAAACCACTTGAATCTACATCCAGTGGGCATAATCTGGATATGTTATTAACACGTGTTACATATGTGAAGGACTAACACATGTTAGCTGACCCTTTTTTGTGTGTCTCAACCACCCGCGGGATGGTGTGCATAAACTACATTTCATATACTAGGCGGGTGGGTTTGTATGATGACCAAAACAATTGGTACAACACATGTTAGGGCATGGACACAACTGACAAATAGTTGTTATGCATTCTACTAGACGGATCCGTGGGATGGACTTAACACATGTTAATTTTCTATTAGTTAGTTTTTTTCATAAACATTTGTAGGAACAGATAACACACACCCACTATGCAGGGAGCATAATATTGGAATATGGTTTAACACGTGTTACTTTTGTGAAACACTAACACATGTTAGCTTTACCCTTTTTGTGTGTCTCAACTTAAAGAATATTTAACCTACTAGGCGGGCGGGTCTGTACGATGACTAAACACATGGTATAACACGTGTTAGGTTACGGACCCAACTGACAAATAGTTATGCACTCTTTCTAGCCAGATCCGTAGGATGGGCTAAACACATGTTAATTTTCAATTAGTTAGTTTTTTTTTTGTAAACATGAGGAATGGATAATACACACCTACTATGCAGGGAGCATAATCTGGGAATATTGTTTAACACGTGTTACTTATGTGAACCACTAACACATGTTAGCTTTACCCTTTTTGTGTGTCTTAACTTAAAGAATATTTAACCTACTAGGCGGGCGGGTCTGTACGATGTCTAAACACATGGTATAACATGTGTTAATGTTGCATGAGAGGTTAACATGTGTTATTTGGTAACATTTATTAAACTCGTATTTAATGTCAGCCTTTTTTTTTTGTCTTGCTTACCATTGTAGTTTTTACTTCATAAGTATACAAACTATTAACACACGTTATTACAAAGTATCATTACAAACTATTGAACCATAGAAAAACCTACCCGGGACATTTAAATGAACTGCATGGAAGGTTAACAAGTGTTAATGTTGCATAAGAGGTTAACATGTATTATTTGGTAACATATGTTAAACTTGTATTTATTTTGTCAGCCTTTTTTTTTTATCTTGCTTACCCCCATAGTTTTCAATTCATAAGTTTACTGAGAAATAAAGCACACAAACTATTAACACACGTTATTACAAAGTATCATTACAAACTATTAATGAGATGTTAACACATGTTATTTGGTAAAACACATTATTACAAAGTATTATTACAAACTATTGACCACTTTAACATAATAAGTTTAATGAGAAATAAAGCATACAAACTATTAACACACGTTATTACAAAGTATTATTACAAACTATTGACCACTTTAATAAAATAAATCTAGTAATTCTATAAATTGAATACCAAAAAGAAGACGTTATTCAAAAGTTTTTCTACATATTTTTCTCGGCTTCCTTGGACTTCGTATGTTAACATAACCAGTAGGGGGTCTTCGTTATCAACTGCAAAACAATAGATGAGGTGTTAAGCGGTGTCACCAACTCATTATCTAAACATACTAACAGAAGTAACACATGTTAACCTAGTTAGACATTTCATCAAACACATGGAGTGCATATATCCAAAACACAAAAGACATTATAATTACCTTCCATACATTCACCATTAACTTTAAATGGACATCCATATATGCTAAACACAAAAGACCTTATAACTAGTTTCCATACAATCACCATTAACTTCTAACATACTAACAGAGGTAACACATGTTAACCCAGTTAGGCATTTCATCAAACACATGGAGTGCATCTATCCAAAACACAAAAGACATTATACTATCCTAGTAAGCTAGACTAGTTACAATTTTCTTCTATAGTTCAGTATTCTATATGGTATTATCACAGCATCTAAAGATCCCGATGAGCAAACCATTTCAGTTTTCTGTATAACTTTTTCTATAAATCAGACACAGATCCTAAACTATTAAAACCGGAGAAAAATGCAACAAAAATCTGCAGAGAAACACATTTCAAAATATACTTGCGAGTTCCACATGCTAGATGTAGCTTAATCTAGATTAATGTATTATTTGAATGGTTATGGTAAAGCACTAGGGTGATCGATCAGGTCGTAAAATCAGTATAAGGATTAGAACAAAAACTAGAACACACACATACCTGGTCAGATCGAAGATCATTATAATTGTTAACTGCTTCACATTCGTGTTCTATCTTCATCATTTAAATGGATTATGTTTAACTTATGTTTTTTAAACAAAATAAGAGAAATTAGAGAACTTAGATTTGAGGTTGAAGAGATTTATTTTTTAAGGAGGAGGAAAGATGATAGAGAAAATGGTGGTTTGAAAAGAAAATGGCAGGAGAGATGAGAGAGATGATAAAGTGTTTATTTGATGTGACATGGCTGATAAAGCTTTTGACTTAAAGCAAATTCAAATTACCAATATAACCTTCTGGTACCTTTTATCATTTAAATATCACCATATTTTAAGTTTTAATGGAACTTTTAATGTGAGCCATTGATCAACTTAGATCAAGGGATGATATATAGTTTCCAAGGTTTTCACTCTAATATTGGGTTTCCACAATATCCTTACCCTATTGGGAGTTAAAGATCCTGTAGAAACAATGTTTAGTGTAAAATATATATATATATATATATATATATATATATATATATATATATATATATATATATTGGAATGTATAATTTGATAACTTTTTGTCATATAACGTCAATGTCATATGTTCGTTCTTTCACAATTCAAACAAATATATATGTTTTGTTCACCACATGATATGTTTATGGTTGTTCTTTCACAATTCAAACAGATATGTTTTATTTACCACACTAGATTATATCCCGGGAGTGTCCCGGGTTGAGAAATCTAATTTGAAATATCAATTTTACATCTGAAATAGACTGATGCATTTTACAGTTACATGCAGGAAAGTTTCGGGTAGCACTTAACCTAAAACAATTAACAATTTATCTCCAATGTTAGTGCATAACCTTAGACAATGTATAACTCTAATATTAAAACCTAACCTAAAACAATGTACAACTCCAATGCTAACACATGTTGTAAATAAAATTCATATTTACTGGTTTGAACATAACTAATGACTTGCCTATACATGATTAATGAATAACCTGAACACTTTGTGTTTTTTTCCTGTACGAACAAAACCACACAAAAAAATAGTCGTTTTTTCTCCGTTTTTTATATAGCACTATGGTACCCGTTGGAAAGATAATAAAACGCTCGTTAATTTGGTGAAATTTTTTTCTTTAAAAAATCTCGTATATAAAAGATATTAACGTTTAAAAGTTATGGGAGGAAACATTAGAGATAAAAATTTAATTTTGTTTTTAAATTTTAAATTATTATTTTCCTAAAATAAAGCTCTTGCCACATGGGATGACACATGACACACTCAATGAAGAGAATACCCTTTTTGAATGCCATGTTATTAAAATGGCTTTGGTTTATTATATGTATAGATGGTCTGTTTTATTCAGACACTGCATTCAGCACAAGAAGTGAACGATAATGGTTAATTCACTATTTATCGTATATAGACATTTACGAACCATAAATTAGTTGGCAATTTGAGGTAGAGCCACATAATTTTTTTTTTAACGGCCAACGAATCAATTTTCGAGCACTCTCGGGCACCCTTTTGGTGAATCAGGTACTCGAGAGTACCCGGGCCACCAATTGCCATCAATTCCCGGGAAAACTCGACCATCAACCGCCCGAAGGCACGACAGTGAAATAATCGGTAAAACCGGTTGGGATCAGGACTCGAACCCAGGCCAATGGCCTGGGTCATCCCTCATTTCCCCTCCATCAATGCCCTCCGAATGTAGCTAGTGAGAATTGAACCCAAGCCTCTCATAGGAAACTTTAGGCCCTCAACCAACTAGGCTACAAGTGTTGGACAAAAAATGCTTTATATGATTCTCAAAGTTCTCGACGTAAACTTGCATTTGAATAAGGCGCTCATGAAAAAAATATTCATGGATGTCAACACACAACATTATAGTGCTTTCATCAAGTAAACAATATCGTTTTATTTGCTCTTAAAGATCTAACATGATTGTTTTTTACCCTAGCGTAAATTTTAAAGAACATCATTCGTTATGGACTACTCACGCTCAAATATGTATAGTTGTAAAGTTTTTCTCCCATTTACAGTTAATACATCCAAAATGCTATGTCGTACTTGAGGTTAAACATCTTTTATGTCTCCTTGTCTCTCATATGAATAGTGATATGTAGTTGTATAAGGTGAAACAGACACTCCAGCTGAGACTATTATCAACAAGAAGGTTTACCTTACTAATATAGACAATACAAGAATAATTCGTAAACCATTTAAGCATCCAACCCTAGTATTAATTAATATTGGTTGTTTAGCCAATGTGAAACTCAAAATTTTGTTTTGATTAGCAATGTATAAGCTTTTAATTGTTTTGATTAGCAATGTATAAGCTTTTAAGAATATTGCTCATCATTAATTACTCACTTAACCATGTTTAATTATAAACTTCTTTCTCCATTTATAAGAGCATTCATAATGTTAAAGACCCGTTTAAAATTTCAAATCGTCACGTTAGGATGCGGGATGCCACATTATTTTAAATCACAATCATTCTGATACGTGCCAACCAACAACCCACGATGCCATTTACCACTTCTAATATTTGATTTCAAGTCACCAACCTTTACTATGATTTCATTGTTTTGTTTTAGGTTTTTATTTTCCACACATTCTGCATTAGTATCCCATGTTTGCATGTTTAGGTTCTTATTTCCTTGTATTTAAGAAGCATATAGAGGTAGGGCTGTAAACGAACCGAATGAACACGAATAAGGCCATGCTTGTGTTAGTTTTTTAAGAAAATTATGTGTTCACGAACAATTCATGAACACTTACCGAACGAGATTTTTTGTTCGAGTTCGTTTGCTAAGAAAACTTTCATGTTCGTGTTCGTTTGTGTTCGTTTGTTAATTTTGTTCATGAACGCGCACGAACACAAACGGACATTAATGAACACAAACAAGTGTTCATGAACGAAAACAAACACAAACGGACATCTATTACTTTTGAATAACATCGAATTCACATACATTAAGACATTAACTAGATTCTCCCAAAATATAACCTAATTGTCCAAACATACTTAGTACTGGAGAAGAGCGTTGGAGGTGGAAGGAATCAACAGTGGAACATGTAAACATATATTGAATACAAAAAGTAGGTTTATTGATCTCATAGAGTCATATATTTACCTCATATATATTATTTATTTGGTAAAATAAATAAAAATAAAAGAATATTAGAAAATGTATAAAAATTAAAAACCTTAACAAACTATCGAACACATTACCGAACGTTCACGGACATAACCGAACGAACGCGACATTTGTTCATGTTCATGTTCATGTTCATGTTCGTTCGTTTAACTAAACGAACTTCTCGCCTAACGGTTCGCTAAAAGTTCAGTTCGTTTGCAGCTTTATTTAGAGGAATGGAAAGATAGAAGAAAATTGGAACAAAAGTTTGTCTCTTTTATCTTGTTATTCTTGGAGTTTGTAAGTTTTCTTTGTAAACCTATTAATTAGTGCTTTCATGGAGCCTTAACCTCCATGACTTTGGAAGAACTCAATGACTCCACGTATCTATCTCGCTTCACCGGTTTCAATCCTGCCCGGGTGGATTTATGATGCTGAGTGGTTCTTTTCCTTTTATGCAATTTATGAGGAAGAAAGGTTTGCTTATGTTGTTGAGTCATTCGATGATGAACCTTTTTTCTTTGTTCAATTCATGGTATCGAGGACCCGAACACCTCACATGGAAGCCTTTCACCACTGCAATCTTCATCGTTTCCATACCACCACCTCCTCCAATAATGGAATTCCACCGCCACCTTCGATTCCCGCTCCACCACCACCTTCATTTTCCTCTCGACCACCACCACTAAGCGTCGTACCACCATCATCACTTCCATGCCATGAACCGCCTATACCACCGACATCGTCTCTAACCCTCCACGACATCATTGCTGCCCAATATGTTGCCTTCACTACTGTTATCACTAAACTCAACAACGTTATAGCTAATCTCCACTGTCCACTACCAACTCCAACACCTCCAAATGTCGTTGGACGAGTTGAATGGCGACCGCCATGGCAACAACGTTCCATCCTTGAGGACAAGAACGATTTGAAGAGGCGAGGAATTGAGACATGCCGACCAACAACCCACGATGTCATTTACCACTTCTGTTATTTGATTTCAAGTCACCCAAGTTTACTATGATTTCATTGTTTTGTATTAGGTTTTTATCTTCCACACATTCTGCATTAGTATCCCATGTTTGCATGTTTGGGTTATTATTTCCTTGTATTTAAGAAGCATTTAGAGGAATGAAAAGAGATAAGAAAATTGGAACAAGAGTTTGTCTTTTTTATCTTGTTATTCTTGGGAGTTTGTAGGTTTTCTCTGTAAACCTATCACATTTCAAACCGACTTTTTCCTACAACCATAAACCATTCCAAACCTCCACATCATCACCTATTTTTCCTTTTATTTAATTTATACCTACACACAAAAAAAACTTTTTTATTAATTTATTCAAAAACTCAAAAATGGGCCCACAAAATTCCAAACCGGATCCGTTCGGTACTCCAAACCTATTCAAGTGTGTTGGAATAAATATACGTAGCGTCTTGATATTTATTTGTAGCCATTATAATCATTTATCCAATATTGATCAATTGCTAATATACTCTAAGCCCATAACCGATATGTCTTTGATGAACGGACTTATCAATAGTTGGGCTGTAACACCCGAAAAGTTTAATTTACAATAATTGCAATTAACCCGTTTAGGCCATGGGTTCAAAAACTTAATCTTGAACAATTTTAATTATTATTAAGAAATTGTGATTTATTGAATTGAAGGTTAACCTCAAGGACTAGTTTTGCCATTAAGGCAAAGTAGAATTATGTTTTAACAAAAACCAAAAAAAAATTGTGGTGTTTGTGATCAGGGGATCGACCAAACACACACACACCACACACACACACTCTTCATCTTTGCAACAAATCTGCCAAAAACCTTCAAATTCAAAGGGGAATTTCAAGCTAAATCTCTGCATGATGACAAAATGAATCCTCATTGAAATCTGAGGTAAGGTATGTAACAATTCATGATTTGATGATGATTCTTGTAAATGGGTTTTGGTCATTTTACATAAAAACCTACAAATCTTATGTTATGTTGATTATTGTAATTTGTAATTGCTAAATTGATGCCAAATCATAGGCAACCCCATGGTATGGATCATTGAAATTGAAACTTGGTAGATTAGATAGCTCAAGGTTAAGATAAAGTGAAAGTTGGTTTATACCTACCAAGTGTTTGATGAAATGTCTAAATGAATCTAGAATTTCATTTGGTAGCTTTAAATGATGGTGAAAATGTCATCAATGGTAGAAATTCTTGTTGAAATGGATATGTCATCATGTATTGGACATATACATGAGCATACTAATAAAATGGTTGGGTGCTTGTTTAGGCGGCTCAAGTGGAACTTTGGAAGTTAAGGGCGAATCCGACACTCGTCAGAAAGGAAAACTATAAGGTAAGTGTTGGTTGTAATCATTTCTTATATAACCGTTGTACATATCAAGTTGTAGTGCAATTGTGATGAAATGGTTTGAAAGATAAAGTAACAAAAATAGACTAGATGAAACTTAGATCACTAAAGTCAAAGTAGTCCAAAAGGGGCTATAGGTACGATGGTGTGTCTAGAAATCTTGTCATGGTCGCAACCCATATGAAAACGAATGAGATTAAGCGACCATGGTGCAATATCTAACATCAAGGACTCAAACAATTCAAATGGGAACTTGAGCTTAGAAAAGTGTTAGTAAGGGAATAAGACCAAGGTATAAGCAATTCCGTGCAGATTGTAGAGCCCGAGGACTCCCTATACACTAATAAGCCGAGGTATATTCAATCCCGAGCAGGTTGTAGAGACCAAGGCATTTGAACTCTCAATCAAAGTCATGAACTTGGTTGAATAAAAGTGCAAAACATGATCAGTAAAGACTGAACGGCCGCTCGCCTTGGTGAACGGCCGTTCACAAGTGAAATGAAACAGCTCGAAGCTTTTGTAAAGGCTGAACGGTCGTTCGCTCTGAGCGAATGACCGTTCACTCTGAGCGAACGACCGTTCACTAAGACAGTTTGCAGATCATAATAGTAGCAGTCAAGGTAAACGACCGTTTTCCCAGAGTGAACGATCGTTCACTGGTGAATAGTTTTGGATTGGCATGTTTGTCTATTCTAACGTTTGTTTCTATTCAAACTAACCTTGTATATTGTTTGCATGATAAGTTGAAGGTATGGCGGGCACCTGGATGGAAGATCAAGCAATCAAACCGAACGAACCACGAACAAATTTTGGTTTAGCCTCTTATCAAGTACATTAGCGAAAACATGTTGTGTACAACTTATTGATGTCTTTCGCTGTATTTAACTATAACACTTTAGTTTCCGCTTGATGTAAACATGTTCCATCCTTTTTTATTCCCAAGTGGGAAATAATTGAAAGTTCTAGAATTTAATTACGTGTCAAATCCAAAGTCCGTCTTTCACCCTCTTATTATATTGTAAATTTCAAGTTTAGAGGTGAGGGTCTTACATGTGCCTAACTAGAGTATCCCCTGAGTATGTATAAATACAAGGAGATTACTAAGGTTGAATGATGATGCACATCTATATCTATATCTATATCTATATATATTGCAAAAGGATTAATCCTACATGTCATAATATTATGCAATCTCTCATTTGAGAGATGCCACATAGGATGTGATGTGGCAACTCTAAACTAATTAAAAAAAAAGAAATAAAAATGATTTAACTTAATCTATTATAATATATCTTTAACCTAATCTTTTAAATACCTAATCTATTAAATCTAAATATTAAACCTTTATTATTTTCTCTTTCGTGTTTCCCCCCATAACTTTTAAACGTTAATATCTTTTATATACGAGATTTTTTAAAGAAAAAAATTACACCAAATTAACGAGCGTTTTATTATCTTTCCAATGAGTACCATAGTGCTATATAAAAAACGGAGAAAAAAATGACTATTTTTTGTAACCCGAAAGATATTGTGTTGGGTTTGGGATTAGTTTAAAAAAAATTGTGGGTTTGGGTCGGGTCTGGGATTAGGTGATACCCAACCCGATTACCCGAAACAACATACCCAAATACCCGAACTACATACCCGATCATATACCCATGAATTTTTTAACGCATCACATAACCCTTAGACTAATGCGTTCGATATTTCAATAATTAACTTTTTTTTTTCTTATTTCATGTTAATTTTTTTAGAATGATCGATTATAAACTTCCGAATTTATTTGTAATGGCACTAGATTTATACCCCGACGCAGAGATTTGTTTTTTTTTATATTTGAATATGATATCTTATGGGAGAGATTTGTTTAAAATAATAATAATAATAATAACAAATTTTATTATATTATATTAGATATTTCAACCCGGGACGGTCCCGGGATAAAAACTAGTAACCTAATAAAACACCACATAATTTACGGTTACTCATCCCCTCTCCTTACTCGATTCTTCTTTAAGAATCATTAGCCATCATAACCACATACCCTAAAGGGAACTCGAACACACTGATAATCATGTCGACCTTAACGCTTTCAGCATCAGTAGCAGGTCTCATGAATCTATCAGGTATACGTTTATATTTTCCATTACATATTAACAAAATCGGTCAACAAAGCGGACCTCCCCCTCAAATGCATGCTCGTTCGGTTTCCACTCGCCCACCCAAGCGGGCCGTCCAAAGGGTCCGCATTGTGGATTCTCCAAGTATCGACTCAAAACACGTTATTTAAGATACAACAATGTAATTACAATTGTCACCCTTGTGAACACGTGATGTGAACATCATATAAAAATGCATTTTAAACACACACACACATATATATACATATATATATATATGGTGATGTTCCATTACAAAGATCATATTTCGAGAGAAGTGTGAGAAGGATTAAAAATTGATATGTATGCATCATTTTTTAGAATTAGTCATGATGAATTGTATTGTTTTTCCTAGAAAACACCAAACATAACAATTAAAGATCAAAAACATTCTATTTTAGGCTTAAAATTTAAAATATCATGCCAATAACAATAAGTAGAAGCAGGGAGGCATTGTGTTTTGAGTGGGCACATGTATGCAAATCATTTGAACTCTCATTTGAAACGACATGCTTGCCCCTTACATGAGGGACACATGTTCAACTTAGGATAATGGGTGTGGAGACACCCAAAAAATGGGATGTCTCCTTATCACATAGGATGCCACCTAAGATGGGTGGGTTGTTCTATTTTTTGGGACAAGCCAAGGGTGTGGAGACAACCATCCTCCCTTTTATTATTAATTAATTATTAAATTTTTGATTGGCCAAAAATTAAATGCATGCTCGTCATTGGTTCGTCTCTGGTGTCCTTGGGGAGATGGAGAGACGGAGACACACCCGGGGGGCAATGTTGAGACGAGGGACGAGGCATAAAGTGTAGGGACGTGGGGTTGGGGCGTCCCCATAGGCCATACCCATCAACCTTAACCAATTTTCTTAACGGAGGTTAGCTTAAAGTACAAAGAGTGTAACAAATGTATAAAAGAAAGGACATAAAGAGTGAAAAATTAACATAAAGAAGTAAAGAACATAAAATACAATTTCACTAATAACTAAAGGACAATTTATGTAATTCTCTCTTAAAAATTATTGAGAAGGATTTTTAAATGCATCATGTAATTTAATGATTTGCATATTTGATTGGATAAAAAAATCTCAAAGAATCGTAGAGTTTTTACTTTGTTGGTCGATGAGAGCAACTTGTCAGCAAATGAAGGCTCAAACACATGGCACATTCGGCGTTCGGTCCCGCCTAGTAACGTTAATTTACATAAAGTACTATTAGATTAGATTAATATTTAAATGTGGAGAATCAAAATCATAAATATTTAAAGTGTGCCTAAAGGCCAAATCTAGGCGTACTAAATTGCAATTGCATCACTAACTTTATTGTGAGTATGTTGTTTTCATCTCCCAATAATTTAGTGGTTGCTTATTCGATTTCTCCTTCGTCTCTTGGTAATTCCAGAACTCAATAATTAACTTTTATTATATTTTATTTTAGATTGAAGTTTATTACAAATAGTATATAACTCAAATGATTTGCCAAGCAAAGTGTAGTTTTCTAGTAAGGATAAACACCATATATCACTAGCTCATATATTATATGTGGTTAACTTTTCAAATCTTAAGAATCCATGTATTCCTAACTGTTATTCCGATCAAAAGACTGGGCTAGAGCATTCCTAACTGTTATTCCGATCAAAAGACTGGGCTAGAGCATGTCTGCTATTGAATAGAGGTCCATTTTTAAATATCGTTTGATGATCCCCATGTATCAGGAGGATGAAATCTGTCCGATTTGTCGTAAGGCCTGCCTGGATAAATACAGGGAACATGCTCTTCATTGCAAGGAGCAATGTTGCAAAACAAGGTATCGGAGGCCGAGTACTACCTGAGTAATCGCTATAAGGTAGGTTGCCAAGGCCCGAGTACTCTAGGCCTAGGCCAAGTACTCCCCGGGTACTCTCCGACTAGGCCGAGAACTCCCCGAGTACTCCTGACTCCGACTAGGGAGCGCCTTGCGACTTTTGCAACAATGGCAAGGAGTTAGACAGGTTCAAATATCGTCATGATTGGGTTCGAAATGTTCTGTGTGACATTTTAAGACGTGCTGGGATCTCAACCAAGAAGGAGGCCCCTGTGAACTTCCTCTCAAATCCCGCAGAAGGGAGATCCACCCTGCGTCCAGCAGATCTCTTGGTCTTTGGGTGGGCCGGGGGGAAGCATGCTTGTACTGACCTGACAGGTGTATCTCCTCTAGTTGGGTTGAGGGATAGTGGGTTTGTAGCAGGGCAAACGGTGCGGAAAGCAGAGGCGAAGAAGGTAGAAAAGCATGCTAAAGCCTGCGAGGAGAACCAACATGTTTTCGTACCCCTGACTTTTGATACCTTTGGCTCATTGACACCGGAGGCTACCCGTTTTCTGACCAGCGTCCAGCGAGTTATTCATAGTAGTGTCTCGGCTCCGGGTGAGTAAGGTTACGTTTTTAATAGATTAGGGTTTACCATTCAGAAAGAGGTGACGACGCAGCTTGTTGTCTACATTCCCGCTATCTTGATGTAAATTTTTCCAATCATGTTATATAAGAAATGATTGTGAAAAAAAAAATAACCATCAACTTTGGGAAAAGATTTCACGAATACATTTCATGTCCATGACAAGTTTTATTAAGTTACAAAACTTCTTCCATATTATGATTTTGTTTATTGTTTATTATAAATAATATTAATCACCATAACATTGAAGAGTAAGGTTGTGTTTGTTTTTTTACAAAAGCTCTTCCTAGCCTCTTATGTCTGCTCCGCGCAGACGCGGGCAGACATTATGATGAAAAAGAGTGTTTGTTTTTTGGAAGATGATTCCTCTTCAAAAGTCTGCCCTTCCTCTTCTCCTAGAAGACATATTCAAAACACTTCACACCTCTTCCCTCATACAACCAAACCCTCATCCTCACAATCATCTTCTCCAATGGCAGCCCCTTCACCCTAATCCTTCACCTTCACCTTCAACAGCCCTCCTCCACCCTCCTCCCTCTTCCTCCTCCACCCTCCACCCCCACGCAACCTCCTCCCCCACCCTCCACCCCCACGCGACCTCCTCCCCCACGCGAGCTCCCCTGCTCCTCCGCCTCCCTCCTCCACGAAAGGCTTCCCTCCTCCGCGTCTCTCTTCCTCGTCCTCGTCAGATCTGTTGAGGTACCGTTTTTTTTTTTTTTTTTTTTGATATATATTGTATTTGTGTTAGGTATTGTATTTTTTATTTGGTTAGGTCCGTTTTTTTTTGTTTTTTTATTATTATTTTTTTCTTTTTTGATATTTATGTTGGTTTTTTATTTTTTTTTCAGATCTGTATTTTTTTTTTCAAGATTTGTTTTTTTTTTTTTCCAGATTTGTATGTTGCATTATTTTATATGTTTATTCTTTGAATGTTGTTGATATGAGTTTGAATGAAGTATTTTTAGATGATGGATATTATTGTTGATATTAGTTGTTGTTATGTATAGTTGGATGATGGATATGAGTTTGAATTTGTTTTACTTGTTGATATGTATAGTTGGATGATTGATATTATTGTTGATATTAGTTTTGATATGTATAGTTGGATGATGTATTTTTTTTTACATATTAACATATATAGTTGGATGATGGGTATTATTGTTGATATTAGTTGTTGATATGTATATTAGTTATCCTATATTTGTTGTTGAATGTATACTTGAATCATGGGTATTATTTTTGATATTAGGTGTTGGTATGTATACTTGTTATCCTATATTAGTTGTTGATACTTGATGCTTTTTATGTTAATAGAAATGGGAGAAAAACAACAATGGTCAAATGAGCAACTAAAATGTTTGTTAGAGACTTGCATTGAGGAAGTACGCACAATTGGTAGAAAAGGCTTGAGTTTGCATAAGGAGTCTTGGAATAAGTTAGGAAAATGCTCAGAGAAGTTACAGTTGGTTGGGTTAGATCATGTGGATCCTCTTTTTTTAGCTGCTTACAATATTTTTGGTGTGTCATCAGATATGAGAGCGGCATGGATGGCATTGCCAGACACTCCAGAAGTATTAAAAGGGTGGATTGCGATGACGGCCGCAAGTTTAGGACTAATCAAGTAGTGTAGAACATTGAGTGCTTAGGTTATGTTTGTTATGCTGAAAACTTTGATTTCTTTTGTTAGGTTGAAAACATTGTTATGCTATTTGGTCTTGTTTGAAGACATTGTATGCTTTTGGTTATGGTTGCTTTTGTTTAGTGGTTGCTTTTGGTTGTGTTTTTTTTAATGGTTGTTTTTGTTTAATACAGGATCATAATGGATTATGATAAGAAATTACTTCTGTTAATTCTTACGTACTTGTATGTTCGCTTTTTTTGGAGGAGAGGTTTGAAACGAATGAGAGACAATGATTCGAATATGACGGGACATAGATACACGTTAGAGATATTGCAAGGAAATCCCAAACAATGCACTGAACTGCTACGTATGTCTCGTGAAACATTTGTCCGACTTTGTGCACATTTTAGAATAAATTATTCGTTAAAGGATAGTAAACATGTATCGGTTGAGGAGAAGATGGCTATGTTTCTTATGGTAATCGGTCATAATCAACGCTACGTGGTTATCAAGCGTAGATTTCAACATTCAAAGCAAACAATTCATAAATTTTTCTATGAAGTCTTGGATAAAATGATGCTTTTCGCCAAAGATATGATAGTACCAACTTCTTTCAATCCTAATCCAAACATTCCGGGACATAACAAGAGGCTACGACGGATTTTTAAAGGTGCGGTTGGTGCATTGGATGGAACTTTGATACATGATGTTGTCCCTATTAGTAAACAAGATTTATATAGAGGACGAGGAAAGGGGGATTGTTATCAAAATGTATTAGCAATCTGTGACTTCAACATGATATTTACGTTCATTGTGGCCGGTTGGGAAGGGGTAGCACATGATGCTAGAATATTGTCAGAAGCATTATCAGATCCACATGCACCGTTCCCGTTTCCACCACCAGGTATGTTTATGGTTTGTTAAATATTTCTATATTAATTTCACACCCTAATTAATTGTATTTGTTTGCAGATAAATATTATCTTTGTGATGCCGCCTATGCACATATACGAGGATTTATGGCTCCGTATCGTAATGTGAGGTACTGGCTTGGAGATTTTCGTCGTAGACGTGCATTGACCAATAAAGAGAAATTTAACCATGCACATGCAAAACTTCGAAACGTCATTGAGCGTGCTTTTGGTGTGTTGAAAGCCCGATTCCCTATATTGAAGAGGATGGCACCATTTCCGTTAGTTACACAAAGGAACATTACCATTGCATGTTTTGCCCTACATAATTTTATAAGGAAGGAAGGCTTGAGTGATGAGTTCTTTACTGAATACGATCAACCCAATGTGTCGTTAGGAAATAGTCATGTGCACGTTGATGCTGCTGAAGACGAGCTTGAAGCACATGGTACTGCATCGGATCGGGATTACATGACTCAGTTACGAGATGAAATTGCCGAGCAATTAATGCAAAATGTGGAATAAATTAGTTCAAACATTGTTGTTTGCGGTTTTATGACTATTATTTCAATGTTGTATAACTATTATTTAAATTTCAATGTTGAAAAACTATTGTTTGCTTTAAAAAATCAGTTTTTTTTTTAATTTCAGCAGCCTGCAGACGTTAACAAACAAACAGTCTTCTTCTTGCAGACTGCAGACCTTTGGTCCACCTCTTCTCCTACAGATGTCTGCAGATGTGGTCTGCAGACTGCAGACCTTTTACCTCTTCAAAAACAAACAGCACCTAACTCATTTAGGAGTTTTGTCTTTTTCCTTTTGTCTTTTTTCTTTTTTATGACACTTATTTATATATAAATATATATGCTTCAATAATAATAAATAAAATGGGTTAGTAGTGAAGTGGTTTGTGATGCATGTGTGTACTTTGAGGTCTTAGGTTCAAAACCCATTTGAGTTTTTTTTTTTTTTACAACACTTATTTATATATAAATACGTATGATTCAATAATAATTAACAAAATGGGTTAGTGGTGGAGTGGTTTGTGGTGCATGTGCGTGCTTTGAGGTCTTAGGTTTGAGACCCGTTTGAAACATGGGATTTTTTTTTCCAACACTTATTTATTTATAAATACATTTGGTGGTGGAGTGGTTTGTGGTGCATTCGTGTGGTTTGACGTCTCAGGTTCGAAGCCGGTTTGAAACATGGGATTTTTTTTACAAACACTTATTTATTAATAAATATATATGATTTCATAATAAGTCACAGCATGGCTTAGCGGTAGAGTGGTTTGTGGTGCATTTGTATGGTTTGAGGTCTCAGGTTCAAAACAAGAGAACGACAAGTTTTTCTTTTAAAGGTCCAAACACTTTTTAGTAATAATTATATATGATTTCATAATAAATAACAACATGGCTTTCATAGGAAGGACAAGGGGCGACTTCTTTTTTTTTCCCATTCACAGCATGTTATTAAGTAATAAGTACAAATATACCCATGTTTGTGTGAGATGCCGTTTTTAAATTATGGTATGAAAATTGGTAGTTACTTTGTATTTTGAATACGACAAAATTCTAAGGCGCGCTTTGTAAGACGCGCAAAGCTGAAACTAGTGATTATGATCTCGATATCAAGAAAACTAAGTGACTTAGGAATTACATTTTCAAATGAAATTTAACGAATAACGAAAAAAAAAGTAAATTATAAAAAAAAACGGTTATTGGATTTTAGGGTAGGATATAAGGGTGGACAGAGCACTTATCGGCAAGTCTTACTTGGCTACGGTTGCGATCGGCAACAGTCCAAAAATATTGATCTTGGCAAGAATTTATCGTCCAAAAATTGTTGAAATCTATGCATATTTGACCGTTGGCAACGGTCATAAAATTGCAATGATTGTTTTCTATACTTTTTTTTTCTTTATTTATTTTAAAACATGTATTTACAAATCAAATTTTTAAAATTCCAATCAAATCTTCACCATTCACTCAAACCTATATAAGCAATTACTTTTATTAATTTCTGACGATGATCTCAGGATATTTTTACCAACCGATAATTCTGAAGATGACATTTTTGCAAACGATGGTAGCATAAAGTTTTTTAAAGATACCATAGAGCAAGCCGAAGAGGAAGACATTGCTACATCCTCGCACGTTCCTACAAAATCGTCAAACGTGATCATGTAACACCCCAAACTCTCGTTTTGCCTAAATACGCCATTAGGCGTAATCGATAAAATAACAAAGCGAGTTTAATGGTGGATGTTTTTAACCACCGAATAAAAACGAGGCTAAACCCTTTACCAAAGACTAATCTAGTTAATGTAATTATCTAAAAGCAAACTCAAGACTAAACTTGAGGGGCCATAGTTGCCAATATGTCAAAGTGGGGTTTATAAATAAAAAAAAATAAAACACACACATTGTGTGTGTGTGTGTGTGTGTCGTATGACTGATCAGGAGATCATTCTCCTACACCAACCAAACCCTAAAACTCATGAATCATGCCCAAATCAAGGGGTTTTTCAGTGCATAAGCAAGAAACGTGTCATCTAGGGCCTAAAGAACATCAAGGTACCTTTTATGGTAGAAATTGATGTTAAATTCGTTTATGATCTTGATGAAATTCTAGGGTTTTAATAAAAACGTGAATTTCTTAGTCTCTATGTTCTTCTAGGTGTTAGTAAACATCAAGGAGACTATAAAAACGTGGTGAATCATAATAAGTTGTTGATTCATGAGAAATCATGATTATGTGTTATGAGTTAGTAGTGGGTTTTTACCCTAATCATGAACTACACTAGTATGTGGAATAATCTTGCAATTTCTATGTGATTAGTATCATGTATGTGTGCTAATTGTTGAAATGATCATGTGCTAATGGTTAGCTAAGCCATGACGGAATCTAGAAAGTCTTGAACACCTAGAATTAACATGATGAAAATGGTGCATATGAGGTGTTTGATAAAATGCTTGAACGAGGAAGTAAATGTGTAATACATGTATGAACATGAATACTTGAAATGTGATGTTGGACTAGAGTAAAAAAGAAAACATGATGCCCGTGGATAATAAAAGAAATCCATATTATGTATTCTAACAAAAACAAGGTTTGATATGTCCCTAAGTTAGGTACAAGAACTAGGGATGCAAACGGGTCAAACAAAAGCAAGCTCAATGCGTATGGAAGCAAGAACAAATATGAGGTAAGTAATACTTACACTACTAGTCTACAAATACAACTCTTGTATTGATATAAGTGTTTAAACTTTGAAGTGGGACAAAGGTATGACCTCAAGGGGTGAAACCTATTAATCGGGTGATTTATGCGAATTCATGTCAAAACAAAATTCATAGTCACAAATGAGTCATATAGTGTTGATCAAATGATGGAAATCATCAATTGGGTCAACCAATAAAGCCATATGGTAAACAAGAGTCTAAACTCAGATTTTGGATAAAAATCACATGAATAAGGAAGTTATGTAATCATAAGTCTTAACGGGTCGAAGAGGTAATTCCCTCACCATTCGAACCCGACATTAAAAGCCAGTTATCTAATCCTTAAGAAACTTGTGGATAACGGGTCAAATGGTAAATACATTACCATTGAGTCCCAAGAGAGTAATGTGGTCAATCTAGAGTGTATGCAGGAGAACACTTGGAAAATTGGGCACCCGTTGCCTAAGTAATCCATATGGATGCAAGGTATGGGTCAACGCCACCCGGTAAGTCCGTAGCTAAATAAACGCCTTCGGGCGAAGCAATGTGGGTACTAAAGCTACTCATATAAAGTGTGGGTGTCAACCAAGTAAGTTATTTCCATAACCATGTCTAATACGCGCTAATGCGCTTAGATTGATTAAATTGGAGAAATCTTGAGAAAAGGTGGAAATCTAAGTCCGGAAGGACTTAGAGGTTTTTAAACAAGTTATTGAGTCAAAGACAATGTATTTGAAACAAGAAGTGTCGCCATGAATGGCTAAATTGAAATATTTGGCTATAAGGGGCATTTTAGGAGTTTAAAAGATTACTAAAGGTTGATTCTATGAACTGAGTCATAATGAAACAAAACGGACAATGATTTTAGTTGAACATGTGTCCAATGAGATGACAATATGATTTCTATGCCTTTGGTGTGATTAAGAAGTGTCTTGTATAGTTCAAGGCATTAATGAGACGATTTGGCTAAAAATCAACATAAACTTTCAAAACTAAGAGTCGGGTCATAGTGACATAAACCGGATGATGTTTTTAGTTAAACAAGTTTCCAATGAGTCAACAATATGAATGTTATGCTTTTTGAATGGCCAAAAAGTGTTTTGTATAGCCCATGGCCTTAACGGGTCGATTCGGGTAAAAACATTCTTAACCGAACAGAAGGGTAAATTGAGGGTAAATTCGGTTTCGGACAAAGGTTTGGAATTGAAAATAGGATATGAGAATAGTCCCTAAGTGTAGGGACCTTAACTTAGCCAAAAATGGGTGAAAAATCTTGAAAAGGTTGGAAATTTGGCTAAGGCATGTAATACAGTAAAAGCTGCAAGATTTATGTGAAAAACACCACGTCGCGCTACGCGACGGGGAGATGCTAGTTTGGTCGCGCTACGCGACGAACATCAGGATCCAAATTTTCTCATTTTTATCATTTCCATCCAATCATATTCAATCCTATACATGTTTAATGGGCTATATGTCTTGTAAAACCCTTAGGTAAGAAGAATTTGAAGTCGGAAGAAGATCAAGCCACTTATGAAGAACCGAACACGCACAAGATTATTAAAACGCTTCCGCTCACTCAATTTAGAGTTTTGAACTATACGGGGTTGCAAAAAAAAAAGTTGAAAATAGATACATATAAACGATATAACGGGATTGTAAACTCTTTTGAGTGATGTGAACCTCGTTTTAATTTTGGTTGATCCTACGAAACATAATAAAACTTTTTAAAGTATACGATTAATCTCTCAAAGTTTAAGTTAACCCCGGTTTTTAAAATAACTGATCCCGTGTTTTAGGGCGTTAAGCCTTGGTAATTCGGGACGGGTCTTACAGATCACGTAAAAGGTAACGAAACTCTTATGAACGATTATTTTGTTGATGAACCAAAACACAATGAGGAACATTTTTGTTATCGCTTTCATATGCTGAAAATGTTGTTTTTAAAAATTGTTGGTGATATGGAGGCACAATATCCATGGTATAAAGAGGGATATGACGGGAGGTATAAAAGAGTTTTACAATGATACAAAACATTGTTTCTGTTGTGAAGTAATTCGCGTACGGTAATACTCCTAACGAGAACGACGAGTATTTACAAATGTCCAAAAGGACTTCGCGGGAATGCCTACATTTTTTAGCAACGCTGTAAATTAAATGTACGGTAGTGAGTTCTTGGATAGGCCGACGAGCCACGATGTGGAGATTTTGTACCAAAAACACGAGGAAAAACATCAAATTCTCAGGATGTTAAGTAGTATCGATTGTACACAACTGTCTTGGAGGATGTGCCCGAAACATTTAAGAGGCCAATTTATGAGAGGTGATCACGAATACCTAACGGTGATGCTTGAAGCGGTTGCCTCACAAGATTTATGGTTTTGGCATGGCTATTGTGGTCCGCCTGGTTAACTCAACGATATTAATGTTCTCTAGAAATCTCCAATATTTCCTACATAACAAAATGGAACCGCACTTAAATGTCCATTTCAAGTGAATGTACATACATACAAATGTGGATACTATCCAACCGAAGGGATTTACCTTACTTGGTCAATGTTTGTGAAAACGCTTTCATACCCCACTGATCCGATTAAGAAAAGGTTTAAGAGATTGCAATAAGAGGCAAGAAAGGAAGTGAAACGGTCATTTGGTGTTCTAAAGGGGAAATGGGGCATACTTAGGCAACTCACTTGAAATGGGGCATACCTCGATGAAGAGCCACAGGAACAGAACAACCAAGACGAAGACCAAGAAGACAAAAATGATATTTGAATTTTAATTATATCTTTTTATTTTGTTTGAATTATGTTTTTTTTATTTGTTGGAATGATCCTTATATTTTTAATTTATTTGAATGATCTTTTTTAAATTATATTAATTGTTTTACTTATTTTAAATAAAAAATATTAAAGTTCTAGGCAAAGTATCCTATAGTGTCACCAATGATTTGGTGGTTCTAGCGTACTTTAAGGTGAAAAAGATGTGGCAACGTGGGAGTGGTCAGAGCTAGAGTACTTACCCCAAAGTTCATCTTCCCCCCTAACTGGATTAGGGTTTGTTTAGCTTGGAAGTGACAGAAGAAAATAAGTTACAAGTTGAAAGTGGTGGTGATGGTGATGGTGGTCAAGTGATTAATTGAGAGTGACATCGGCCAACATGTGATAGATGAGGTTATTATAATCAAATAACACTTCAAAAATAGGTTCTAAAACAACTAATATGTGATCCCTTTACATGATTTGAATACACCATGCTTTGTATTAACCATGTAAACAATATATAAAAATGATGTGATTTACAAAATGACGTGTTTGAATATGTTATAAAAACAATGTGAAAATAAACAAGTACCAAAGGTTCTTTGGCATAACGACATTTAAGTGTGTAAATTGTAAAATGATGTTCCTCTTAGACCATGCGTAGTGGGGGGCTTTATATATAAAGCCCCCCTTTCTGATTGGTTCATGTGGCAGCTGAGTCAGCATGGAGAGAGAAACTGAAAAAGGGGTGTAGTGGTAGGGGCTTTATATATAAAGCCCCTATTAATATTTTATTATATCTTTTAAATTAAAAAAATAATAAAATAATAATAATAAATAGATAGTATGAGGTGTCACGATTTCATTGGATGGATCAATGTGTTTCAGGCGTTATAAATATAGAGCCCCAGCCACTTTTTGGAAAATGGCGCCCCCCGTAGCGGTGTGGGGGCGCTATTTTTGAAAATAAAGCCCCAATGGAGCCCCACTACGGGTGGTCGGATTCGCATCTTAACATCTTTCAATGGACAGCGGTGTGAAAATAGAAGCAAGTTATATATACTGATTAAAAAACAAGTGTTTATTAATTTTAAGTTGACTCGTAACCTTTTACATTTTCCTTTATTAAAAGCAACAAATATCGGCAGGGTTTGAGAATAGTGGAATGCAGGTAAAGCATACCTAGTTATCTTATGACGCAAAAAGTTTGGTTTAATTCAAAACTGTTTGATAAGCTTTCGATGACCCATATTGCCATTGCGAACCGGAAATGATGACAAATGAACTTTTCCTTGCACTTGACTGTGCAACATGATGCACCAATGGTAATTCAGTAAGTGATTTTGAAGTTTTTGAGCTACTACCTGGTGTGCACTTCATTTTAGTTGGACTTGGGCTAATAAGAGGTGAGATACTACATGGGTTTGGTTTAATTATGGCGAATTGCAATATATTAATTGTAGGAGCAATGGAAGCAGGCGGCACTGCGGCAGTAAGTGTCACGCTATAGACATCGCCACAATGTCGAAACCGCAGATGTTGACAAATGAAGTTTTCATTGCACTTGACGGTGCAACAAGAGGCATCAATGGTGATTTGGTAAGTAATTTTGATGTTTTTGAGCTACTACCTGATGTGCACTTTATTTTAGTTGTACCAGGGCTTATAGGATGTGACATACTTGAGTTTTGGGTAATCATGCTTGTTCATATTAGACCACTAGATATTTGCCCGCGTTGATACGCAGTTCAACAAAGTACGATTATTTGGAGTAGTATAACGTATAAGAAAAATAAAGTAGAAACATTTTATTAAAATTTAAAATCAACGAATACACATTTATTCAAATATCGCTGAAAATTTCCTTATAAACCACATTTTTTGTTTTAGTCATCACTTTCCCACCAGCATCAAGTATAAGTAACTTCACGCCTGCCCTGCTTTTAACTCTTGACAATGCGACATAAAGCTGGCCATGTGAGAATACAGGGTTTCTTAAATACAATCCAACCTGAATAAGGCGACTTAAATGGTATGTGTTAACAATAGACTTATGGCATATTAAACAATAAGAAAGTAATAAAAATGAAAATAAGAAACTAACTACCACCTAAATTTCACAATTTAATTTGACACGTCAGAGAAGATGAGCATTACCCATATCGACCCGCTAAAAAAACTTCGAGCATATTTTATTCTATGTTTTTATAAAAGAATTTATTTTTTAAAAATCGAAAATCATTCATTAATGTTTCGGTCAACGTGTTTAATAACTTTCCTAAACAATATAATCCACATTTTTTTGTTTTTTTAAAATAAAAAACATTTAATAATTATTCTATTTTTAAAATTCAAAAAAGAGTTATTAATGTTTTTATAAAAAATTTATTTTTTAAAAATCGAAATCATTCATTAATGTTTGGGTCAACGTGTTTAATAACTTTCCTAAACACTGTAATCCATATTTTTAATTTTCTTAAAATAAAAAACATTTAATGACTATTCTATTTTTAAAATTCAAAAAAGAGTCATTAATGTTTTTATAAATTTTTTTATTTTTTAATAATCGAAAATTATTCATTAATGTTTCGGTCAAAGTGTTTAATAACTTTCCTAAACACTATAATCCAGATTTTTAATTTTTTTTTAAAATAAAAAACATTTAATGACTATTCTATTTTTAAAATTCAAAAAAGAGTCATGTTTTTATAAAAGAATTTATTTTTTAAAAATCGAAAATCATTCATTAATGTTTCGGTCAACGTGTTTAATAACTTTCCTAAACACTATAATCCAAATTTTTACTTTTTTTAAAATAAAAAACATTTAATGACTATTCTATTTTTAAAAGTCAAAAAAGAGTCATTATTGTTTTTATAAAAATAAATATTTTTTAAAATCGAAAATAATTCATTAATGTTTCGGTCAAAGTGTTTAATAGGAAGGAACATTATCTAAAGTGACCCATGTATAAGTAAAAGGAGCATTACTCAATAATTTTAACCGACTATTACCTTATAGATGCTATTTATACGCTAAAAATAGTAATGTGACAATTCAAATAATTCAGCATTTATTTTGTGTTTAAATGTCATTAATTTTAAAAACTGGATTTTTTTTTAAATTTTGATTTTGAATGTTTAAAAATAAATTTATAAATGTATTTATATATGATTAATAATTTTATGTTTAAATGTTATTAATTAAATGGTAATCATAATTATTAACATTAGATGTTTCCAATATTGAGTAACTCACGATAAATGCTAATTATACGCTCCATATTTGCGAAATCGTTGCTAACCCCACATTGTGTAAATGTTCTTCCACATTTTGCTTCCCGGACTACTCAACAGTCGGGTGTTTAATAACTTTCCTAAACACTATAATCCATAATTTTAATTTTTTTTTAAAATAAAAACATTTAATAACTATTCTATTTTTAAAATTCAAGAAAAAGTCATTAATGTTTTTATAAATGTTTTTTATTTTTTAAAAATCGAAATCATTCATTAATGTTTGGGTCAACGTGTTTAATAACTTTCCTAAACACTGTAATCTAGATTTTTAATTTTCTTAAAATAAAAAATGTAATGACTATTCTATTTTTAAAATTAAAAAAAGAGTCATTAATGTTTTTATAAAATTTTTTATTTTACATCAACGAAAATTATTCATTAATGTTTCGGTCAAAGTGTTTAATAACTTTCCTAAACATTATAATCCAGATTTTTAATTTTTTTTAAATAAAAAACATTTAATGACTATTCTATATTTAAAATTCAAAAAAGAGTCATGTTTTTATAAAAGAATTTATTTTTTAAAAATCGAAAATCATTCATTAATGTTTCGGTCAACGTGTTTAATAACTTTCCTAAACAATATAATCCACATTTTTTGTTTTTTTTAAAATAAAAAACATTTAATAACTATTCTATTTTTAAAATTCAAAAAAGAGTTATTAATGTTTTTATAAAAAAATTTATTTTTTAAAAATCGAAATCATTCATTAATGTTTGGGTCAACGTGTTTAATAACTTTCCTAAACACTGTAATCCATATTTTTTATTTTCTTAAAATAAAAAACATTTAATGACTATTCTATTTTTAAAATTCAAAAAAGAGTCATTAATGTTTTTATAAAATTTTTTATTTTTTAATAATCGAAAATTATTCATTAATGTTTCGGTCAAAGTGTTTAATAACTTTCCTAAACACTATAATCCAGATTTTTATTTTTTTTAAAATAAAAAACATTTAATGACTATTCTATTTTTAAAATTCAAAAAAGAGTCATGTTTTTATAAAAGAATTTATTTTTTTAAAATCGAAAATCATTCATTAATGTTTCGGTCAACGTGTTTAATAACTTTCCTAAACACTATAATCCAAATTTTTACTTTTTTTTAAAATAAAAAACATTTAATGACTATTCTATTTTTAAAAGTCAAAAAAGAGTCATTAATGTTTTTATAAAAATAAATATTTTTTAAAATCGAAAATCATTCATTAATGTTTCGGTCAAAGTGTTTAATAACTTTCCTAAACACTATAATCCAGATTTTTAATTTTTTTAAAATAAAAAACATTTAATGACTATTCTATTTTTAAAATTCAAAAAATAGTCATTAATGTTTTTATAAAAAAAAATATTTTTTAAGAGCACTCGAGAATTCATGCTAACTCAAGAACACATTTGTATAAGTAGAACATACCTATTGAAATTAACTCTTCGGTTTTTGTATATGAAGAAGATCGTTCAAGTGTAACCACTCAAACAAAATGGAGCCAAGTATTAAGGTTTGCGAATGAAAGGGGATGCCTAAATACTTGTCGAAGATTGACTAATATTATGAAAGAAGAAAGTTATTAATGTGATATAAAAATAATTTTGATTAAAATGAGACAATTTTTGTATTGTTACCTCGTATGATATGTTATCAATATCGAGCCACCTATCCATGCCATAGAACATTAACCTGAAAATCAAATGAAATTACGAAATCATACACACTCGAACTCAATGAGCATACTGTAAATTATACATACACATTCGAATTTACAAAAATAAAAATAAATTGGGAGATGAACGAACCAGTAGAATGACTCAAACTTATACATCCTTTTGTAGTTTATTTGATTGTGACTGCACCATAACATATAATATTATAAAATACAAATCTTAATTAATTAGAATAAACTCATAAAGGCATGGCTCTTAATCACCGCACCATGGTCACCACTGCTATTACCGTCACCTGTCACAGCCAAACGAAGTGAAACATTGGTTTGAAATTGAGAAGATGATGAACTCCAAACAGAAAGAATACACAATACCTTAGTTTCAAAATTATTACTATTAATTATTACAATTAAAAAAAATTCTATTAATTATATAACCGAACTATTCACTTGCACAAACTATATCTGGTTATACTTGAACTTCAAAAGGATCAAAATTCAAAAGTGATGAGCATCCAAATTTCAATAACTACAATGGTTCTACAAGAACGCTCCATAGATGACAAAAAAACTCCTTGAATGCAACTCTCCATCAATAAATATAAAAACATACGCACAAGACTTGAGGCCTCCAAATTCTAACAAAAGTTTTACTATATAAAAACATTTATGAAAAAGATTAATAATCATTTTTCTATCCTTATCAATTAACATTACTTAACATTGATCACATCACTAACACAACCAACATCAAGAAACATTTCTTCTAATTCATCGCTAAATTCGTCAAAAAAAACACTCACCAGCTTCTCACAAAGATCTTTCAAGGGCTTACGCAGATCAGCATGGTCAGGAAAATCAGCAAACTTATAAAACGACACCACCACCAGCTCATTTTCCTCCTCCGATTCATCGATTCCAGAAACCGAAACCCGATTACCCGCGGCGCATGAAGAAAACGATGTAAAGCCGTTGGAAACTGTAAGGGGTTGAGATGAAGTTTTACAGACAATATGAGGAACCTGTGAATTAGAGGAGAACACAGGAAGGAGGTTAGTGGATGATGATGATGATGATGAAGGATTGGGATTAGTGTTCCCCGCGGCGCATGAAGAAAACGATGTAAAGCCGTTGGACTCTATTAGTCGTCACCAATCCACCGAACACAACATCAGAATAAAATAACAATGAAAAAAATGCAATGATCAACACAAATTCATCTTCCATTAATTAACTAACACTGAATGAATATTAGAAATTTAGCATACATCATAATATCACACCTCTTGTAAATGAAGATAAACTGAAATCGTCATGTTACCTCAACAATTCTGCATCTAATCAAGCACACTGTGCATCATAAGCTTCCAACATCACTTGCTTATGCCTACACTAAGAAGAAGTATTATACTTCATATTAAGATACATACAAACATCGATTTAGTAAATTATATAACAAATAGGAAACTTATTAATGGGAAAATTACTATTAATGACCGATTTTGACCAACTTATTAATGGGAAAATTAATATTAATTACCGATTTTGACCAACCAATAAATGATTTTTGATTTTTAGAAAAAAGAAAAATTTTATAAATTCCCACAATGAGACACTTGGCACAATATGATTGGCTACACAATTGAGGATGAATGTGGGAGTGCCAAGTGTCCTCATGGACTTTAGTTTATTAGATGTATAGATAGATTTTTTGAACCCAATTCAGTGATATAGTAGAAGCCTATGTGTTTGTATTTATTTTTTTTAGGAATAGTAAATTGGTACGGAGCCTGCTATCTTAGAAGGCCCACTTGGTACGACTTACAAAAAATTTATGAGGTGTATACGCACGAACATGGGTTACCAGGAATGATGGGTAGCATTGATTGTCGTCACTGGCGTTGGTATAATTGCCCAACCGCTTGGCGAGGTCAGCACACACGTGGTGACCAAAAAGGACCATCGGTTATTCTTCAAGCGGTGGCTTCAGTCGATCTTTGGGTTTGGTCGGCCTATTTTGGTGTTTCGGGTTCATGCAACGACTTAAACATTTTTGAGCAGTCGCCTATTATTGAGGATTTCATTTCTGACAGGGTAACAAAGGCGTGTTTTTATGCTAATGGAAACTACTACCCACACGGATACTATTTGGCTGACGGAATATATCTGAGATATATCATTATCGTTAAGACGTTCAGTAACCCGTACGATGAAAAAGGGCACACTTTAAGAAAGTTCAAAAGGCCGCACGAAAGGACATAGAAAGATGTTTTGGGGTTCTTCCACAGCGTTGGCATTACATAAGAAATCCTTGTCGTGCATGGACCAAAGACAAGATGCGAGATGCTATGTATGCATGTATAATCATGCATAATATGATATTAGAAGATGAAGGTAAAGCGATATGCCAAAATTATGTACCGGAAGCCGTTCAGGATCTACCGCACGCGACAATGGAACAAAGAATACTCAACGCACATTAACTTCGTGACCATGATGTACATGACGCATTAGCGGTGGATATGGTCCAACAGGCGTGGTCGGTTCGGTATATTCCAAACGAAGGTGAAAGCGAAGAGGAAGAAAATGAAGAAGAAGAAGAAGATGATGATGAACAAGAAGATGAAGATGAGTATGACGAAAGCGAAGATGAAAATTAATATTATTTGTGTTTTTTTAATATTATTTGTAATTTTTTTTAATTTAATTAATATTAGTTGTGTGTTTTTAATATTATTTGTAATTTTTTTTATATTATTTGTCTTTATTTTAATTATTTTGACTTAATTAATTTAAAAAAAATAATAAAATAAACAACCAATCAGAAACAGAGACCTTATCTTTTTCCTCTTACCACTACACCTCATTTTCACTTCAAATCTCATGTTGACTCAGCTGACACGTAAACCAATCAGAATCAGAGGCTTTAAGTTTTTTCCCTTACCACTACACATGGTCTAATAACAAATAACTTACACGTTGATATTGCACCATATGATGAAAAATACTAAAACTGGCTTTATTAAAAAGGCCAAGTGTTTTCATTGCACATTGGTTACTTTTTTTTTTTTTGAACGGCACATTGGTTACTCGTATAAGGGTATGTATAGTGGTGGAGTGTTATGTAGGGGTTATGTGATTAAAATATTAAAAAGTAATAAAAAGGGGGTTATGTTGGGGTTATGGAAAAAGAGGTGTAGTGGGAAGGAGGGTTATGTGGGGGTTATAAATGATTGGGTAATCATTGCTTTTTATTGTTTTTTATTTAAATAAAAGAATATTAAATAGTTTAAATTATTTTTCATTAAATATATAAAACTTAGAAATACTTAAAAAAATTACAAATACTAAAAAACAACAAATACTTAAAAAAAGTTACAAATACTTAAAAAAACTAGTCGTCGTCGTCTCCTTCTTGGTTTTCTCCTTCTTCTTCTTCTCCTTGTTCTTCATAAAATTCATCATCTTCTTCTTCTTCTTCTTCTTCTTCTTCCTGACTCTGATGAATCGGGCGAATCGACCATGCTTCCTCCACCAAATCCGCCTTCAACGCGTTATGTATATCCTTGGAACGCAACATCGCACTGTTTTGGAATCTCTCCTGCTGTGTCGCTTGCGTCCCTGGAACATCTTCTTCTGCTACATAATTTGGGCATATTGCCTTTCCTTCGTCTTCAAGTATCATATTATGCATTATGATACAAGCATAAAACCCACATTTCGGTATTGTTCCGCCAATGTAAGACTCTAGCAATGGCGAAAACTGAAAAGTATTTATGTCGTTCATACACCCGGCTAGACCAAAGAAGGCCGACCAAACCCACATGTCTTGTGAGGCAACTGCTTGTAAAACCAACGTTGGTCCCTTTTGGTCACCGCGTGTATGTTGACCTCGCCATGCGGTTGGACAAGCATACCATCGCCATTGACGACAATCTATACTACCAATCATACCGGGTAATCCATGTTTTTGAATATGCGCTTCATATAGTTGTTGAAGGTCGCTCCATGTCGGGTTTCTCAAGTATCTTTTTCCATATAATTGGCATATACCTAAAAAAATCAAATGTATATATAAAAAATATGTACGTACTATATGTATATATAAAAAAATCAAATGTATATTTGTAAATACCGTAGCAGAAATACTCCAAAGTATCGCGTGTGGTTTTCTCCGCCATCTTCAAATACTCATCATTGATATCGTATGTGTTCCCGTATGCGAGCACACGTATTGCGGAAGTCACCTTTTGAATTGCGGTGAATCCTAAACACCCTCTAGCGTCGGGTTTTTGCTTAAAGTAGTCATACTTGTTCTCTAAATCTCCGGTGATGCGCAAAAATAAGTTTTTACGCATCCGAAATCTTCGTCTAAACAAATCAGGGTCGTAAACCGGATCGGCATTGAAATAGTCATTCATCAAACGCTCATTGGCGGCTACACGGTCTCGCTCTATATATTGCCTAGACAATATCGGCCGTGGGACGGAAGTACCTACACCTTCAACCGCGCTACACGCTAGTTGAACCGCACTCGTAACGGCCGCCTCCTCTTCCACGTCGTCATCTTTAAAAAACCGATTATATAGATCCATAAACGAATCATCGGAGTGAGGAGGGGACGACATTTTGATGATTTGTTTGTTTGTCGAATTTGTTTGAGGGTTATAGTTTTGTATGTGTGTATTGTATGTGTGTGAATGAGTGTGTAGTATATGGATATCACATATATATATATAGTGGATGAATTTTTTTTTTTAAACAATATGACCGTTGATAACGGTCACTTTGAAAAGCAACCACACACAACGCTCGTTATGAGCAAAACCAACCAGCACCAAAACGCCCCCATAGCGCCTGGGGGGGCGGTGTTCCCGGCGCTATGGGGGTTTAAAACGCCTATAACGTTGCCCACCACACACACTCTAATTATGCAAAAGTGTTTTATAATAATAAGATACTTTGCATATAATAGTTAGTAGATAATGCTATTTAAATAATATTTCAAATCAAGCGTAATAATTTAGTAAAAACACAAGTAATCATTGTTTACAAGAAGATTATGAGTAGGTAAGAGCCTTCATCAAGTTTTAAACCGGATAAAATATGTATGCGCGAATATAAAGAGGGCACGTGATTTAAGGGAATAATATGACATAGTGACAAAAAAAACTCCATAAGTCATCGTTTTAAGGAAGTTAATCTCGAACTCGTATGTATATACATATTTAACTTATTTGGTTAGAAATTTATATTTATATTTTTTAACTTTAAACTTCATTAAACACCGAATTTAAATAGTCATTTATTTAATGGAAATAAACTACTGTATTTATCAAGAAATTTGATATTTTTTAGTTTACCCGATGTTAGTTAACCATATAATTCATAAGACCATGGGTAATGGTTAATGCCCCTTAAGGGGCATTTTGCACCACATCATCATCATAATGCCCCCTTTAAAGATTGTGTAATGGTTAATCCCTTTTAATGCCCCCTTAATTATTACTTTCCTTATTTTTTTCTCCTCTTTGGGCATTATACTAGAAATGCCCCTCCTTCTTCATGCCCCTATAATGCCCAAGGGGATGGTGTTAAGGGCATTATCAAACTCATTCATGCCCACATAATGCCCATTACACATGGTCTAAAAAGTACAAGTGCTCATTTTTATATGGCATTGATAATTTGATAGTGTTCTTTTAAAAGTAAAAGAAATGGTGTTTGTTTATGTAAAACGACTAAAGTGTTACAATATAATATACATTCTCAAACCAAAAGAGTCAAGTTATCTTTATGAACTCATGGAGGGTCACAACTAAGTATAAGCAGTAAAATGTTTAAATTGGATAAAGAATCGAACTACTAATTTTTGTACCCCGGTGATAACATGTTAGGTTGAGATGACTCGATATACTACTTATTGCTTTTTATGTTCTTAACAACTTGTATACTTAAGTAAGTGATATAGGTTGAGATGATCTCATAGCTAAGAAACAATAATAAGTAGTATATCTTCTCAACATGTTCATAACAAATTTTAATCACTGATTATTGACAAGAAATTATTTGAGATGATATTGACAAATTCATGAAAATTTGCAACTACAAAAGGGAAATTTGTCACATAGCCAAAAAGCGAAAATAGATGATAATAAAAAAATAAAAATAAAAACCTAGTACATGAACTTTTGGATGACGGTAGTAAAAGGATAGAGTTGGAGAGACTAAAGTTGACTCGTAAATCACTACTATTTTAAAAACTTTACAATTATGTATCAAATGTTTCTATGACAAATTGTTACGTCTAATGTGCCAAGTGCGATGAAAAGGGCACCAATTTTGCAAATTGCATATACCGTACAAATAAACTTGGGATTTAACTTCAATGTAAATAAATTAGCATTGAATAATATAAACTTGATTAATGAAAATTTGGTATACAAGATCAATCTAGGCCCAAATTAAACTAACCTTGAAAGTGGGCTATAAATAGACCAGGTCCAAAGTCCAAATCAATGCCTGGTCTACAAGACTACAACTCTACATGGAGTGAGAAAAAGCAGGCCTTGGCTGAGCGGCGCAAATTATTATCTTAATGGATATTAGATTTGCAATTTGATTAGGTTTTCTACTTCTATGAATTCTCCACTACATTACAGTTAGTGTTCTGAGATACACAAATCTAATATTAAGTGATAAAATAAGTGTACTATAAAGAAATATGTCACTTTTTTAGATTTTGTTTTAAATGATCAACACTCGATAACTCATAAAACCTACTTTTAATTCTACGTGTGCACCTCTTTCTTGAGTAAGTCTCTATGCTTAGACATGATTAATTAATTATTTGCATACATTGTATTTTTTTTCTTGTATGAAAAAAACCCACTAAAAAGTCATTTTTTTCGTTTTTTGTACAGCACTATGGTACCCGTTGGAAAAATAATAAAACGCCCGTTAATTTGGTGTAATTTAAAAAAAATCTCGTATATAAAAGTTATTAACGTTTAAAAATGGGGGGGAGGCATGAGAGAGAAAAAGATTTTTGAAAGAAAATAAGGGGTAAGAATGCATCACCTACTACCATGTATCACTTAAAAAAAAATTAATAACCATACCTAGTGTCATGTGACACGCCTAAAAGAGGAGGATGACCTAAATATATGTCATGTCAGCAGAACAATATTTTTTATTATATATATAGAGATAGATTATATACTTCATACATATGAATAAAATAAGGATCTCTCTCTCTCTCTCTCTCTACATTGTTTTCGTCACAGTACTTTGCTTATAGATTAGTTTCATTAGGCCATGTGTAGTGGGGAGCTTGATAGGGGCTTGATGGATTAAAATCTATAATCTATATTTCTATATTATCTTATTAAGGAAGAGTGATGTACAACATGGTCATTTTCATTTCCATACAACTTAAGAAGCAACATTTACAACACATTTAAGCAAGAAATTTAAGGGTATTATGGGCATAGTTGTGACAATTAAGACACTTAGGAGGGTATGTTTGTAATTTTACCATCATTATCTCACTCACAACTTAAAATTGCATTCCAATCCTACCCTCATGACCATACTAATAGATTATCCATTGAATTGTCTTGAAGAATTGTTTTTAATGTGTTTATTGGAAGGAAACAAAGAGTTAGTATCATCACCCTCTTAAGATGTAACCACCTTCATAAAATCTAATTAAACCCAATTTAATGTTGAAATTCATAAAACTCTATAAAACCCAATTCTAGATTGGATTGAAAAGGTCATTATACAAATCCATTCTTTTAGCTTTTTCACACTCTGCTCGTTTATACATTCTTCTGAATTTACTCATTATACATTGTAGTGTTAAGATTTCTTACAATAACAGGCAACGGTGCTAAATGGTAATTGGTGATGCTAAAATACTAAGGTAATTAAACTGTTTTTGAATCTTTTTTTCTTCTTTTTTGTAATTTCACAAATTTCAATTCTCACATTTTTATTTTAATCGGAAGTTGAACATAAGTGCTTCATATTCCGGTTTACCGGAATCCATTTATGGAAAAAACTTATAAATGTTATTCACGCTTCTGTTTGGGTCCATATGTATGTTAAAGATTTTTTTTTTCATTCCCATATCTGTTATACTATCTTTGGCTTATGTATTGACATAGTTTAGTAAAGAAGTTCGATAATTTTCATGTCGAGTCTACGAACACATCTATCCAAACATGTGTTAGTGACATATTGTAATGTGTCTTTTCGAGCTTCTACACCAGTTAATGTGTGAGTTTGATGAATGCATGTTTCTTGAACTGTTAAATAAAAATGATCTTGATCTTGTTAATGTGTGTGAGTTTGATATATTTGTGTTTCTTGAACTATAGAATGTTGAAAGAGAACCAACAAATGATGGGTCTCGTGATACTACTTCTAGGGAAAGATGAAAAGAGAACAAAAAGTTGACTCAAGAGACAAACATGTGTTTTATATATGACATATACTAGTTATCATTCTTCATTTTTCTTTAAACATTGTGTCTTGTGTTGGTTAATATCCGGTATGGGAATGAGTTGCAAGGGGAGACATAAGCATGTCAAAAAATCGCTTAAGAATAGGCGTTTTTAGTGGATCATGGGAGTTAGTACATCAGCTTAGTCATCCTACAAGTGGCAAAGTATTTATTTCAGAAGGACTCATTTGAAACACAACGTTGGGTACTTAGGTGTACTATTATATTTGCATTGTTCGCTTTATACATAATCACATTATTGTAGTGCAAGTTGTATTTGGATCCCGTAGCAACGCGCGGGTAAACCCACTAGTACATTATAAAGGAGGAGTGATGTACCATATTGGAATTTTGACATGGGTACAATTTTTAAAGCAACAAGTATAAGAGAATAAAGCTTATTTCATAAGGGTATTATAGGGATATTGGGGACAATTAAGACACCTATGGGGTTAGTAGAGTAATTTTATCTTTTGTTTTTAGTTAAAAGCTAAAATATCATTCCTAAAACGACAAAAATCAATAGAGGACTAAAACGACACCAAGCTTCTATTCGACTCCAAACTTCGTGAGAAAAACCACACCCCGTGAAAAGATGTTGAGCCATTTCTAAATTCGAATGACAAAGGACGTAGGATGTTTGTTGAAGAGATACACCACGTTTTAAGAGCTCCGGGGTTGTGGGAAGCCGATTTAGAGCCGCCCTCCAAACCATGATTTTGCACTTCAAAGGAACCCCAACATTTCCAATTAATCGGCGCATAAGCATTGCCCAACGAGCTGCTGCCAATAAGCTTCTTAACTAAAGATACTGTGAACGTACCATCGCTTTGTGGCTTCCATTTCCATACATCTTGACCCCCTTTCCACTCCATCTCGTGAATATCTTCAAGCAGACTAAATAATTCAGCCACTTCTTGGTTAGAAGTTGGCGTATATCTCCAACCCCAAGCCACTGATTTAACATTATTAGTACAATGAATTCTACTCGATACCTTGACCCATTTGTTTTTTTCAAGACTAAACAAATGGGGATAAACGTTTCTAAGCGGTTCTCCTCGAAGCCAAGTATCCGTCCAAAAATTTATAGTTGAACCATCACCAATAAACCTTCGAAATACCAATTGAGAGGCTTACCATTCCCAAGTTTTTTCTCGCCCACTTTAACAATTTGCTTCCAACTACAACCGGCCGAGGCATTACAAGGAAGGATAGCCCACGGTCTACTAGACCTATGACAACCCAATATAATTTTCTTCCATGAATATATTATACTATCTTATTAAGTACCAAAGCAACATGTACAATTGAATCAACCTTAACTCATAAGGGTATAATAAGAATATTTGTCACGATTAAGATGCTTTTAAGGGCATGATAGTAATTTGATCATGGTTTTATAGTTAAAACATAAAAACTTCTTCCATACTTGCCATTATGTCACCAAAATTGTTCTCTTCGTTTTCTTCTCAAGGCCCTTCATCGTCTTTCAATTAAATGGTTTCTCAATTCAATCGCATTCACTACTATTGAATGTCATTCTCCTTCGATTGCCCTACCTATTTATTGTGCCTCCTCTTCATAGACTTTCAACTAAAAGCATAATGTTCTTTGATCAAATTACGATTGTTCTTTTTCCTAAACACTAATTTTTTATTCATGTCTTTTAATTTTTCAGTGCATTTGAAGATGAATTTGTTACTCAATGGCTTCCATTCCTCTTCTATGTGCCTGCTTTCTTCCTCATGCCTCATGTTTACTTAACAGGTAACCAAGTCTTTGTGATTTAATGTTGATGTAGGTTCTAATATTTCTATCAGGTACTGATGTTTTACAAGGAACTATTTTAGTTGTGTCTACAGTTTTTTTTATGCTTATTGTTGTTTTTTTTCCATGCTTCTACAACATGTTGTGTCTATTATTTTTGTTCTTATTGTTGTATTTTGCTATGCTTCTACAACATTTGCTTATAGTTTGTTAACAGAAAAAAATATGGATTTTTTTGTTCAATTTTGTAAACAAAAGGAGTTATATGTAAATTTACCATGATGGGCATTCTTTGCACTACAAAGGAGTTATAGGCATCTTATTAAGAAAAATAGCCAGTGTGTATTCTTTGTCATTGGGTCTTATTTAAACCCCGCAGCAACGCGCAGGTAAATCCACTAGTATTAATAAAGTAAGATGAGGGGTTTGATGAAGCTTTATGTAAAGTAGGTGTGTAGTGAATGAGATGCTTGAAAATCATTGAGTAATCATTGCTTAATTATTAATTTTTTATTTAAAAAAAAATAACATTTCATTAATTAAAAAAAACATTACAAATACTTAAAAAACGAAAAATTACAAATACTAAAAAAAGTTAGAAATAATAAAAAAAAAATACAAATACTCCTCCTCCTCCTGCTCTTCTAAACATTACAAATACTTAAAAAAAACAAAAATATATAAATACTAAAAAAAGTTAGAAATAATAAAAAAAAATACAAATACTCTTCTTCTTCTCCTTCTCCTCCTCTTCTAAACATTACAAATACTTAAAAAAACGAAAAATTACAAATACTAAAAAAAAGTTAGAAATAATAAATAAAAAAATACAAATACTACTCTTCTTCTTCTCCTCCTCCTCCTCCTCCTCTAAATATTACAAATACTTAAAAAAACGAAAATTACAAATACTAAAAAAAGTTAGAAATAATAAATCAAAAAATACAAATACCCTCCTCCTCTAAACATTACAAATACTTTAAAAACGAAAAATTATAAATACTAAAAAAATAGAAATAATAAAAAAATACAAATACTCCTCCTCCTCCGTTTTTTAGGGATAAAAATATATTGGCCTTTAAGGATAAAAATATATTTTCCATATATGCAATAAAAGAACACGTAAACAAACACAACCGGGTCTTCCGGTTTCAGGTTATTTAAAATAAAATAAACAATTAAGGATTTTTTCGAAGTTGACATTTTGATGGACTTTTATATGCGAAAAATTGTTGAGTGACTTTTATGATTAAAAAACGAAAAGTATAGTGATTTATAATTTTAAAAAAAAATTGTTGAGTGACTTTTACAAGAGAAAAAACTGAAAGTGTGGTGTTTTTTATTTGCTTTTAGTGACTTTGGTGAGAAAAAGAACAAAAAGTCTAGTATATTTTATGATATTTGTCCTTATATGTGTTAATATGCGTAAATGGGTTTGGGTAATCCAGTTTTCTTCATTTAATGACTAATGCCATACCCTTAACCTACCAATATTTTTAAAACTAATCTCATACCTGAATATCCGTTCCAAGTGTTTGTCTTTTCGGGTTTTTTTCATGAGGTTCGTGTTTTTTGTCATCCCAAATTGATGATTTTTATATAGTTTTGGTAATTTCATATTAAGTGTTCAATAAGAGTTAGTTGGAATCTACATCGTCATATAATGCAAATGTATTATAAATTAGAGTCGTACTTACCTGTGTGTTGCCGCGAAACGCGGTTTACCCCATGTGTTGCCGTGCCGCGGAACGCGATTTGAATTTAGTACATATCGAAACAGAAAGGCGTCACCGATTTTTTTTTTTTTTTTTTTTTTTTTTGCTAATATAACTCCATTTTCAATGGATTTTATACTGCCATGTTGAGAAACTATAAAAACGTATATGGTATCGGTACCAATATTAAGAGAGTACCGGTACGGTTCTCCATGATAAAGAAAATATCCCTATAATGATTCGGTGCAAGTATCCGATACCAAATGTTGATCCTTAAAATGAAAAAAAAAAAAAAAGAAGGAGAAGAAGAATAAGTACTACATATCAAATAAATAAGAGTTTTGCTAAATAATAAAAGTATTTTTAAATATTGATACACCTTAGGAAAGTATGGTTACGCATGTTAGCAGACACTATTAAAAAGTCTCTTCTTTAATATAAAGAGGAATGAGTTGGAAACATAATACACTTTAATATAATAGAATACTAGATTATAATATGATATAATGTGGTATAATACTATACAAAATGATATACATGAGTTCTACATCAACGTATATATTAAAGTTATTTTATTTAAATAAAATATTTTATTAATAATAAACTACCACTATTACCATTTTTTTTGAACAGGTAACACACCCCTCTAAAGTTATACTCTTAAATCTAAACCGTTGTACAGTACACAACTCGAACTCTTAGAGCATTCACATTTGGTCTACGTGAATGCTCTTAATCACAAGGGATGGACACCAGTTACTCATTTAGCACATTATAAATCCATAGTACCACTCTAGAAGCCCTTTATTTGTTACACAACAATTAAAAAAAAATGTTTCATTAACCAAGCTAAAAAAATAAAAATAAAATAAAAAAAACAGAGAAAAAAACAAAGTGAAGAAAATGGTTAATGTGACCAGTCGGACACATGTTACATGAGCATCAGCTGGCATCCAGTCTGATAATGGCTTCCTCTTCCTCACGCATTTCCTCAATTTTTCATTGCATCCCTAGCTAATAACATATTATATTAAAAATAAATATAAAATAAAATATAAAACAACATATTATAAATCATCCTCCTCCTCCTCTCATCCATTTGATAAAAAATTAGTTTTATTCCAATATTTGTTTTTTGTGCCTACTGTTTGATTCAGCACCATGCCATTGGAAACAACTACTGAAAAGAAACCTGTTTGGGACAGCAGAATGCAGGTTCTTTAACTCTCATCTCTTTATTAAATAAAATCTGTGTTATGTTGGTGAGAAATTAAAACACCATTTAAGTGTTTCTAATATATATTTTGTGCAGGTGGTTGTGCCTCCTCATCCTTTGATCAAACACTGGATCTCAGTGCTTAGAAATGAGCAGACACCACCTCCAATCTTTAGTAAGTAATGTGTTTTTGGTTATTTGTTTTATGTGTTTCTGTTTCTTGAATGTGACATGCAGTTGGACCATGGATGAACATGATCTTAAAGCATGGATTTTTTTTCATTTTTTGGTGCCACAGTACGATTTTTTTGTGCATTTGGTGTGTGTTAGACATTGATTTTGGCTTTTGGGGTAACCGCAACATGAGGTTGCGGTTTATGCTGAGTTGGACAAAAAGGTGGCAGAAACCTGCAAGTTAGGTTGCGGTTTCAAAAAGAAGACATCTTGTTATAATCCAAAGCTCCATCAATATCATGCCACAAGAACATAAACCCGCAAGTTGAGGTTTGTCCACGTGAGCATAAACCGCAACCTGAGGTTGTAGTTACACCAAAACCACAAATCAATGTCTGACACACACTCCATTTGCACAAAATAAACCTACTGTGCCACCAAAAACGAAAAAAAAAATCCAAAGCATGCAGCTTTAGTTATTGTAGTTTGGTGATTTTGCATATATGTTTCTTGAATGTGCCATGCAATTGGGTTTGAATCTTTTTTTTTTTTTTAATTTGGGAGTTTTGAAATTTATCCAAGTGAAGTTATAACTTATAATATTTCAAGAGCTTGTGTAGATTATGGTTCTGTAAATCTGCAATTTAAATTTCTGAAATTTAACATGCAACTGGATGAAAATATGGAATGATCTTGTTGGTTGCTGCTTATGTTATCCTTAGATCAAAACCTCTAATTTGGTTATTAGTAAAAAAATAAAAAATAAAAACTTTAATTAATTTGGATTTGACTCAAATGAAGATGCTTTAAAACAAGATTCATCTTCAGCAAGAGTGATGGATGGCTATATGGTTAAAAAAGCTTTCATCTTTTTCGTCGAATCATATTCTGTACTTTGAGGATTCTGATTCTGTCACATTATTTTCAGAGAATGCCATGGCTGAGCTGGGAAGGCTGCTTATGTATGAAGCATCCAGGGATTGGCTGGTAAATTTTATTAGAAATAAAAAAAAAAAAAAAAAAACTTTTCGTAGGACTACACATTAGGCTAAACTCAAGCCAACAAATTTCATAGGACCCTAACATGTTTAGACTAAACTCAAACCCACAAATTCCGTATTCGATTCGTATCATGTTTTTTGTGTTATATAAAAAATTCAAAGTTCACACCCCTAGTTCTACCAATGATAAATTTTAAGTCATATGTCTTTTTTTTTTTTTTTTTTTTGCAGCCTACAATTACAGGGGAGATTCAGTCCCCACTCGGGGCTGCTACAGTAGAATTCATTGATCCGCAGGAGGCTGTAGCTGTTAGTATTTTAATCCTGTTTCACTATACGTTTTTACAAAAGATACGCGTCTTTGTTCTATGATTTCTTGGTCACTTTTGTAGGTTGTTCCTATTTTGAGAGCTGGTCTTGCTCTTGCAGAGCATGCATCATCCATCTTACCAGCAACTAAGACATACCACCTAGGTAATTAGTTAATTACTTATTATTGATTATTATTGTAGATATAATTAACTAAAATTCAAATGCAGTTTCTTGTGACAGTTTTGTATAAAGTTAACATCTACTGTTTATTTTTTATTTATTTTTTTAAATTAAGGTGTTAGCAGAAATGAGGAGACACTTCAACCGACAGTTTATCTGAACAAGTAAGGAATTCCAACCGAGTCGTTAGTTATTACCGGACATATCCATGTCATTTTTGAAGCTATTTTGCTAGAAGTTTATGCTATAGCAAAGTTTATTAATATTTTTTGATATATTCGTGTGTGTGTGCGCGCGCGCGAACCATGCATGGCTTTTGATGATTATTCAATTTATATGCAGGTTACCTGAAAAATTTTCTAAAGGAACTCGAGTGTTCATTGTTGATCCTATGCTAGCAACAGGCAAGATTGTTTACATCTATATGTTGAATATGTCGTAAAAAAATAAATTTACTTTTACCAGCATTTTGTTACATTGTTTGTATATAAATCATCTTCAGGTGGCACTTTAATCACAGCCATTGATCTGATTAAGGAATGCGGAGTTGACAACGAGCATATCAAAGTGGTATGTAGGAAAACTATTAGTATTCTGTTATAAATATTTACAACATTTTAACACAAGTTCGGATGTTATTAGATATCTGCTGTGGCTTGCCCTCCACCACTTAAAAAGCTTAGCGAGAAGTATCCCGGGTACGCTATTACTTCAACTAAAAAATGGTCGATACGTGATGACTGATATTATTTTTTTGAGATGTTATTTTTATAAAATTTACTCAGGCTTCGGGTGTATGCTGGAGCCATTGATCCAATTCTTACTGAAAAAGGGTAAGTAATTATACAAAACCGACATTAATAATGTGTTAATGATTTTTCTAAAGCTTGTGTTTGATCAATGGTGATTTCAGGATGATTATCCCAGGGCTCGGAGATGCAGGAGACCGAAGCTTTGGTACATAAAACCAGAGGAGGTGTTTTGCAGGACATGTTTAGCTGAATAAGTTTATGTTTGTTGAGTCTTTATATTAGTTATCGTATGTCTGGTCAACTGATCAAACACACTTTTATGTTATCTAGTTCTGAACCTTGAATTTTGAATGTATGTTCTAGTGTTTTGTTGGTCAAGCAATTGAATTTGGTGAACTTTTGATTAAAAGTTGCTGATATGGGGTGTGTTGGTGTGGGTGTTTTCGATCGTTTTAGTTTTAGAAAATTAATAGTAAATATGATCAATCTATAAAAAAAACATTCATTCATGTTATATTTTATGTTTGATGATTGCAGTGGTTATAATTATATATAAATAAAAAAACGTTGCAGAAGGCGCTAGGCGGGCGGTGAGGCCCAGCCTAGGAACTAGTCGAGACTAAGCAAAATTAGGCGTTTTGGTATTTTTATACGCATTTTATATATTTAGGTGTTTTTTTTAAATATGTTAAGATATATACACATAATACTTAGAAATACTTCACATAGGGGATGGTTCAATAGAGAACTCATTTTATTGAGAGAACTCGAGAACTCCTAATTAAATACAAAAAAATATAATAAAAAAATCATAACTCAAAATTTAAGTAAAAAAATAGAAAACTAGTTCGGAGCTTCTCTTTCCCACGTCATACCCGTTCGGAAAAAAAATAAAAAAAAAACACACCTAAAAAACGCTACTGCACATGTGTAGTATAACCCAAAAGCCTAAACCACCTACCCCCAACTTACCCCAACCAAAAACCTAATTCCACCCTACCCACCCCCACCCTCACTAAAAAACCTAAATCGCTTACCCAAAAACCTAAACCACCCATCCACCCCCCACCCAAAAACCTAAACCCACCCCACCCACCGCCTACCAAAAACCTAAGCCCCACCCGTCACAACCAAAAACCTAACCCCTACCAAAAAACCTAACCCCCTACCCAAAAACCTAAACCCACCCTACCCACCCCCACCCCACCCCCAAAAACCTAAACCTTACAAACTAAACTAAAAAAAACTAACCCTAAAAGCTAAACTAAACCCAAAAACTAAACCCTAAAGCTAACCGAACATTTACTACACAGGTGCATTAGAAGTCGCCTATTTTTTATTTTTTTATTTTTTTTTATTTTTTTTCTGAACCGGGATGACGTGGGAAAGAGAAGCTCCGAACCAGATTTTTGGTTTTTGACTTAAATTTTGAGTTATGATTTTTTTTTTTAATTTAAGTAGGAGTTCTCGAAATCTCTCCCTAACTATGAGTTCTCAATTAAACCTTCCCCTATACACATAATACTAAGAAATACTTATAAATTTAAAAAAAAAACATAAAAGAAAAATAAAAAATAATTAAAAAAACCACCGCCTAGCCGGCCTAAAATTTTTAAAAGTTGACCATTGAGTATACATTCCAAGTCAATCCATGTAATGAAAATCCTAACAGGTAAATTTTAACCGTAAAAAATGGGAAACCTGAACACCCATGCAATTGTTGACTGATTAAAATAGTCATTTTGCTGTAAGTTTTACACTTAAGGCATCGAGTGCCATTCAAGCACCATATCAACATCCACTAAACACGAAACCCACAATTTTGAAAAACAAAGGGGAAATAATTTTAGAAGTCGCTATATCAACAAACTTTTATATAAAACAATGTTGGAAGAAAAGAGCTTCAGACAGCTCATAACAAGTTACCCACAGCAGGTGTGCTTTTTTGAGCAGAAGATTATTTCGCGACAGTAAGTCCGGCCTCAAAAATACCACCAGATGTACCTACATAAATAACTAAAGGTTAGCGTACCTAGTATAAATCCCACTTATAGCAAAGCCATTGATAGCAAACTTAGGAAAAAACTTTGGTAAATAAAACAATACAATAAAAGCAAAGAATTTTGTAAAAACCATCAATAACAAGAGTTCACCTATCCATTTAATATTGAAATGTATTTTTGACATTTCATCAGCAATAAAAAAAGTTTATAAATACCACTTTGTAGCTCTTAAACACACATGAGAATGAGCTTGGGTGAAAGCCAGCCATGTGTTGAATAAAACAAGGTTGATCTTTCAAAATTGCTCAACATTTGTTTCATCAAAGAGTCTGTTTTCATAAGGTCAGTTTTTTGGGCTGATTTGTACCTTAGATCATGAAGGTGAACAGAAAGAATGTTACAGCTGAAGAATGAGTTTGGGTACGCCTTGATTTGTAGTGTTGAATGTGCATACATGTATTTGGGTGCATCAATCTATGACTCTATGTTACCTCACACAATGGAGTGATGTAGAATTTAGACAAAGTAATGGTATGGTTCAGCTAGTGATAAGAGACTCGACATATTACTGTCCTAGGCATCAGGGATACTGTCCTAAAAAAGCCTCTTGGTACCAACTGGATGCTCAAGAATATCGGGCATATTCCTGATCTCAAGGAAAAAATGATAATCTCAGTGGACAACATGGTTGATAAAATCTGTACATTGACTTTGAAGATCACCGGTGGAAGGTGATACAAGAGAAGCTGGTTTATTGCTTACGGTTTGGGAACCTTGTATATGGTTGAAGTACCTATAGATGGAGTTAAGGCAGATATCGAGAATGTGTGTGTCTACTTTGTGGCACCAAAGACTTTGACATATGAGTGAAAAGGGTATGAAGATGTTGGCTTCAAAATGCAAGATCCCAAGTTTTAAGAATGTGACAGGTGGTTTGGGTGAGTCATGTGTTCTTGACAGAAAAAATGTTAAATCTTTTCAAAAATTGGAATGTCACCTAAGGCAGGAAAATTGGAGTGGATTCATACTTATATTTATGGCCCTACATTAGTTTCATCAATAGGCAGATTGCGGTACGATGCCACCTTCAAATGATTATTCCAAAAGTCCACACCAAAAAGTAAAGCTTATGTTTTATAACCTTTAAAATGTAGAAAGCTGATGTTAAAATAAAGACTACTACAAGGGTTACATGTTTAAAGTTTGATAAAGGAAGTAAATATCACAAGAAAGTATTTATTAATATTGTGCTGGGAATGGGATTAGGATACTGAAAATAGTGAAAACCCCTAAAGAATAGATTTATTGAAAGAATGAACGGAACATTGAATAAAGGGGAAAAAGTATGAGACTTCGCAGCGCTGCCAAAGATCTCCTGGGAAAATTCGGTTAACACAACAGCTTATCTGACTAATCAGCGATCCTCAACTCCACAAGCGTTCCAAGATTCCAAACGAGGAATGACAAGAGATGGAGAAAAGCCTTCCTCACTTGCAGGTTCCCAGGCATGTTTCTTTTGTGAAAGTTTATGATGTTGACACGAATAAGGTTGAGGTCAAAGTCAAAAAAGTGTGAATTTATTTGTTATGGTTCATATGAGATTGGATATCATAGTAGAAGTATGAGAACGCCCTCTACAAAGATAAGCATGTTGCAGATTATTCAGAAACAAAGAAGAAAATAAATGGACAAGACCATGTTATGTTTGAAGACATAACAGAAACCAACCTTAGATGTTCTAACAAGCTTTCAAAGTTTGAAGAGAGTTTAGGAATCATTCAGGGTTTTAAGGAGATGCACAAGAATCAAGGCGTTCATATAAATATTCTCCAACATAGTATTTGCTTTTGACATAGAATTGTGAGCCATAAGTTTGAAGGAATCTGTATAGCAAGAATTATGACCCATAGAAGAGATGGGTTCGCTTGAGGGAAAACCAGACATGGTCTTTGGTCGAGTAAGATTGGTGGTTAAAACTTAAAAGAGTTTCCAACAGAAAGACAAGTTGATTATTGCAAGATCTTCTCTTAAGTTGTGAAGATGACTACAATCAGAATGGTATCAAAGTTGCAAAGAATTTGTGTCTAAAGCAGTAAGATGTAAATGCACCTTCTTACATGAAGTCATGGACACCTTGAAGAAGAAATTTACATACAACCTCAACGTTTTCAAATAGCTGAAAAGGAAAACTTGGTAGGCATAATAAACTCCTCTAATACACCTATGCTGTTATGCTGTCAAAAGAGCTCCAAGTGCTTAGCTGAGCCAAAGCCTAGAGCCTCAAACAAACGCAAGGCGCAATTCTTTCTTCAAGCGCTGGTCTTGGCTCGGTGCAAACATTTAGTTGGCAACAACCCAGACGCTTGGTCAGTTTACTAAGGGAACTTTTGGGATAGTAAGTGTACAAAGTTGACTTTAAGAAAGCTAACTCTCCACAATAATGAAACAAATGCTAACCTTATGATTATTGACTCTCTACTCTTCATGGAATAAACACATGATCTGACCCTAATAATATAATTTTGTGGTCATATTTTACACACATGTTATTCATAAGAAAGATTAGCAGACTGGTCAGAAGTGTTTCACGATGTCAACCCAACCAGCCTGAATTACCCAATTTGACTTGGTAACCAACTCACCCATTTTGCAACCTCTACAAAAGCATAGTTGCAAATTTTGGTAAGTATTATAAAATCTTTTGAATAAGGGCGTAGAAGAGCCTCAAGATAAAAAAAACATGAACAATTTCGGAAGACAAGAACCCAACATGCATCATATTCTTATGCGGTAGAGTCAAAGCTAAAAGAAATGAGTACCCGCAGGAAGAGTGACTATATATCACTGTAGTTGCGCCAAACTGCACGAAATTCCTCGCGGAATGTATTCAGCCGAGCTTTCAGGTTAGGTGTCCGAAAGCTTGCATGCATGATAGTAGCTGAGAACAGATAAAAATTAGTAACCACCATTATCTATTACTTTTAAATAAAGTTCATATTATTCATGGAATAAGAAGGTTGAAATATACCAAGAAGGCCAATGGCCAATGCCCACAACAAAGTCAAAAGACCGCAAGAAACAAACCACAGAAGAAGACTCGCTGAGAAAGAATAGAAGGGTAATTACTAAGTCAGCAGTTAGAAAACAGCAAGGTTTTTACAAAAAGATACTATAAAAGTAATTAACTAACTACAAACGTGAGAAGGCTTTTCCATACCAGCAGAAAACATCAGAACAAATTGCCAACGTGGCCGTCCGCATATATAAATAGCTCTTTTCGAAGAAGGACGCCCACGAAGAACAGGCCTGCAAATTGCAGATTGCCATGTAAGAAACATTACCCTTTTTAACAAATTAGAGAAAGAAGAGAAAAGCTCACATTAAGGGAGGTCTCATTTTTGCAGCTAAATGTGGAGAAAAACGCCTCACAGTTCTTGTTACTTTTTCACTAAATGTGCCTGCAAAGCTGTAAAATCAAGCAGTGTTAATAAGGCAACTGATTATATTCACGAGTACAGAATCTACTAACTTGCATCCAGCCTGTTAATTGATCAACTAGCAGACATCAAAAGGTGGGTACGTGGTCTGAAGGATGGTGTGTCATCAAAGTGTTCATTTATAAAAAAAAAAAAATATATGGCAAGTGACCAAGGAGATGAAGAGCTAATAAACATTACACATGGTATTCACATTATGCTTTATAAGAATAATATGTCGCCGAATAAAAAAAAAATATCAATATCATAGATACCAATATACGTACATAATGTTATAAGTTAAGAGTGATGTACCTGTCATTCAAGAAAGCTATTGTTAGGGCCGTTGACATAGCTGCAACAATGGCAAGTGGTCTTCTAAGAAATCCCAATCCTACACGTAAAAAATTTAATCATCAAAGCATTTAAAAAAACTACTTCAAAAATCCCAACCACTTGAATCACTTCTTATCAGCCAGCTTACCAAGAATAAACATAACCATGAGAAAATAATTCGTCCGGTAGCTGCAAAAAAACACAAAACAGACTTCATTAAATAAGTAAATTCTATTACAAACACAAAAAAAAAAATCACACATCAATAAAAAAAAAAAAAAAAAAAAAAAAAAAAAAAAATCCAACTCCACCTAAATCCCCCAAATCCAAATAACCACGCGATGCCTCCCCTTACAACCGTTAGTCCGTTACAATTGTCAAACCTCTTAAACATGACATCCTACTTTCTGTGTATAGTTTGTGAGCTCCCAGTTTTTCTCAAAACAAGATAAACGCAACAAACATACAAAACCCAACTGTTTGCTGGTGCTGGCAAAACATGTATAATTGTGCTTAACAGGTCAGCGACGACAATACGACATGATTAACACAAGCATCAAGCATGAATACAGCTCGTTAACTATTATCAATCACACGGCTAACAAAACAGGTCTTATCATGTTTAACAGAATAACAGGTCAGAGAGACAACACGATTAACACAGGTATCAAACATGAATACAACTCGTTAACTACATGGTTTAAATAAATAGGCGAGGTGTACGCCTCGAGGCGCGCCTCAAGGTGATTCTGTAAGAAAACGAATCTGAGGCGGAGCCTCAGGGTGTTATTTTGTACGTGCGCCTCATAGAGCTGAGGCGGTAACAAAAATTGCACCTCAGGTGCGACTCAGGGGTTTTTTATGTTTATTTTTGATGTTTTGGACTTTTTGTGTCAATTTCAAGCGTTCCATGTCTTTTTAGTGTGTGTATTTGATGAATATGAGAATGAAATTAGTTAGTATTTCATTTTTTGTAAGATATATAATATTTATATTTATTTTTTAATTCCGACTCGGCTTAAGCCTCGGTTCGCTTTGAGGCGTACGCCTCGTGCGGCGAAGGGAAAACGCATCGAGGCACGATTCCGTACTTTTAAACCTTGGTTGACTACCTTATATCTCACGTCAATAACACAGTTCTATGTTTTATTTACGGAGAAATGGTGAAGCCTAACCTCCTAATTTTAATCATTTATTTTATTAAACAGGTTTTAAATTTCCCTAATTCAAAGTTTTAAATTTCCCTAATTCAAAGTCTAATCTAATATACTAACAACAGAAGATATAAGAGCTCAACGATCTAAATTACATATTTTCCCTACCGTACGGAAAAGGTAATAATAATAATAATAATTAGGGTTGAAGAAGAGGGAGAGGGAGAGGGACATACTAGTAGAGATTACACTTAAGGCGGCTGTTCCATTTGTTGGCAGAACGAGGGAGGGTGAACTTGGAGAAGAATTCATTGAAGGGACGAGGAGGAGATGACCACTCCACTTCCTTCAGTGCTTCGATCAGATCTTCGGTTGAAACTGTACCCCAATCCATTTTGTTATGCTGATTGTTGTTGTTGATTGTTTGTTTGATCGATCGATGAGATTGTGATTGTGATTGTGATTGTTAAAAGGAAAATCAGGTATGGAGTTTTTTTTGTCTAGAGAAGGCAAAGATTGACCTGACCTGTGAGGAATGAAAGTACGATTGGGAATGGTGCCGTGTGCCGATGGGTATTTGGAGCTTCCTTTTTTCTCAAGGATGTTGTAATTGGAAATACTAAAAATGAATTTGTAAAGGCTCCGTCTATTCCCACCTCCCACCTTCTATTTTCACCCCCCTCAAAGCGCCTCGCTTAGGCCTAAGTGAGGCGCTTTGAATTCAATCAGAGGAGGTCAGTACGAGGGGGCAGAAAAAGCTGATTTTGAATTCGAAGCGCCTCGCTTAGGCCTAAGCGAGGCTCTTCGGATCAAATTTTTTTTTTTTTTTTGATCTTTTGAGTTAGTTTTTTGTTTTTTTTTTAATATAATTATTATAAAAAATGTTTATTTGACAAATGTCTGGCTAACCTGTCCAGTTATCAATCTCACTGTCCAACAACTGAATTTTACTTGCTTGCATGAAAAGTAATGATCAGGAACATTCCAAATAACCGTCCAATTTCAGCTTTTGTTTAACTCATGATATATCCACCAAATCATTTCTTCAAGTTCATTTCACCAAAAAAGGCATAACTGTAATGATCAGAAACATTCCAAATAACTGTTCAATTTCAGCTTTTGTTTAACTATTGTAGCAACTTCCATAGAGAAGTTATCAATCTCACTGAGATGATATCTTCTCTTTAGGTTTTGGAATTAATGAGACAACTTTTCAGTTGTTATCCGAGAGATAGCGGTCAACGATGAAGACAACCTGAAAACAACCGGATACCATGGATCAGAGAGATTAAAGCTAATTAAACTCATATCTCAAGCCGGTGCAAGTTATGTTGTAGCTCATATGTTATTAGCTTAAATCTCTTATTCTCTCTTTCTCAAGTTCTCGATGGATTATTGCTCTCATATCATGGATCAGAGAGATTTAAGCTAATTAAACTCATATCTCACTGTAATGATCAAGAATATTCCAAATAACTGTATAATTTAAGCTTTTGTTTAACTAATTTAGCAACAGTCCAAATAACTGTAATGATCGCTACGGTTAGTGGATACCATGGATCAGAGAGATTCAAGCTAATCAAACTCCGGGCAACCCTTGTTTGATTATACTCGTGTACACCCTTTATCTCTTTATGTATGAATAGTGACCCTCTGACAATGATCAGAAACAAAACAAAATAACTGTAATGATCGCTACTGTTGATTGGTATATAGAGAGCAAACCGACGATCATTCAAAATTTAAAGTTACCGCTAACCTCTGCGCCATCATCGTTGACAACTTTTCAGTTGTTATCCGAGAGATAGCGGTCAACGATGAAGACAACCTGAAAACAACCGGATACCATGGATCAGAGAGATTCAAGCTAATTAAACTCATATCTCAAGGTGGACTTAAGCACCTGAACGGGAAGTTGAAATTTTGAATGATGTTCGTTGACTGCACCGAACACACTACAATTATTCACTATTTTATACATACAACACAACTTCATCGTTGACCGTACTGTTCTTCTTGATCTTGATCTTCACACTTGCTTTTGACAAATCCATTGTTGTTTCCATAGACATTCAAGGAGGCAAATCGTTTGAAATGGTGAATACATCTTCTTTGACAGAATTGGGATGATTTGCATGGAGGGTTATGTGCATCACGTATTTTCATTTTTTCCTTGATCTGCAAATATTTGAAAATTATCATTTCTTGACATGCTTGGTAACACCTTGATCTGCAATATTTGAAAATTATCATTTCTTGGCATGCTTGGTAACACCTTGATCTGTAATATCTGAAAATTATCATTTCTCGAAAAGTAATTAAAAACACTTAAAAATGAATTAAAAACAATTGTTGCGAGTTAGGTTTAGTCGGAGGACCACGTACAATGATTCATCAAAGTTGTACAAAGCTGGATGTTTTTACTGGAAAACCAAAACGAGCAATTAACGAAGCGAAACGGAGAGTTATAATTTTCTTGGCTAGGAAACAACTTAAAAGAACCAAAAATGAATTAAAATTATTTTTTGGTGATTAACTGATAATTTTAAATAATTAAAAGAAAATCAAATTTTTTTAAAAAAAGGCCAAAGCACCTCGCTTTGGTCAAAGCGAGGCGCTTTAGTGCCTCGCTTTGGTCAAAGCGAGGTGCTTTAGTGCCTCGCTTTGACCAAAACGAGGTGCTTTAGTGGTTTGATTAGACCACAGGCGCCTCGCTTTGACCAAAGCGAGGTGCTTTGGCCTTTTTTTAAAAAAAAATTGATTTTCTTTTAATTATTTAAAATTATCTGTTAATCACCAAAAAATAATTTTAATTCATTTTTGGTTCTTTTAAGTTGTTTCCTAGCCAAGAAAATTATAACTCTCCATTTCGCTTCGTTAATTGCTCGTTTTGGTTTTCCAGTAAAAACATCCAGCTTTGTACAACTTTGATGAATCATTGTACGTGGTCCTCCGACTAAACCTAACTCGCAACAATTGTTTTTAATTCATTTTTAAGTGTTTTTAATTACTTTTTGAGAAATGATAATTTTCAGATATTACAGATCAAGGTGTTACCAAGCATGTCAAAAAATGATAATTACTTTTTGATAGTCTTGATACTTTTTAACAATCGGATTGTTTTTCGAGAGAAAGGAACTAAGTTGCAAATCTATACAACTAATATATGAAACTTAATGTGGACACATGTCACTCTCATGTTGATCCTTCAATTCTCTAGCCTATCATATTGTGCCATGTGTCACAATGTGAGAATTTATAAGATTTTTGTTTTTTTTAAATCAAAAATCATTCAATTACTTTTGGTCAAACTCATTTACTAATATTATTATTAACTTTCCTAAATACTATAATCTAGATTTCCCTTATTAATAATAATCCATTAATTAATTTTGTTCTATGATTTCAATTCACTTTTTGTTATTTAGTAAATCCTAAAACAATCAAACCAACCTCCTCTCCATTGTCGATCCTCCATCTTCTTCAAGGTATGATCTCGCCTCCTTATTCTGTAAAACGATTATTCTTCATCTTTCTTCACTCCTCTGTTTTTGTTTTCGTGAATGTTGATACAGAAACTATGGCACAATATCAAGAAAATGTTATGATGGAAGGCCGAGCATGTTCATATTGATTAATTATTATCGGATTGATTATTGGTTGATCATACGGGTGATGATTAGTATGGATTTTGGCCGATTATTTTCAAGGTATGATCGTGTATTTCACATTATTTTGGTTGTCTAGGGATGGGTTGTCATGTTCTTAGGGTCCTTTGTTGTTTGTTGATTTAGTTAACACCGGGTTTTTTTTTTTTTTTGGTGATTAGAGTTAGCTGATTATGATTAATGTTTGATTCTGATTCTATGATCGATTGGAAGGTACATAGCTGTTTCTAGGCATTAGACCGAACCCCAACTTAGCCATTGTATTCGGCTAAGCTTTGGTTAATTATCACGTATTTTTTCTTTCATGTTCATAACTTCTTATTCTACTAAGATTGTTTAAAGGGTTCAAGAATTTTCATCAATTGTTCTTATTTGTTCTTGAGGATTTAATATAATTCGGATCTTCATATGCTTGAGATAATGTTTTTTAGTGAAAATCTTTAGTTTGGTTGGTGATTGGATGGATCATGGATCTCGGATATGGGTGCACCCGATTGCATCGTGTCAAAATCGGAAAGTGGTTTAATTTTTTTTAAAAGAATCTATGATCTTTCCTATTTTCAAGCTTCTAATTTTATGGAATGATTTAAAACTTCCGATTTATGGGGACATAGAATTGAATGATATTATTTAATATGGATATAATTTTATGGTATGATTTAAAACTTCCGATTTAGTTGTATTATGTGTGTTTTATACATCCAATTTTAAGATCTTGAAGATTAATCTACTATATCCTTTTCTTTTGAAACTAGATCGTTCTTCCAATCTGCTTTAAACGTAAAAGTGATAGGTCTTTCTTGAAACAAAATCAATTGTTGTAGACACGCCACTCAATCTGTTGTAAGTTTTCATTCTCCTTATTATTTTGTTCATTATTATTTTGTATATTAATCAAAACCTATTTTTTTGTAAAATAATTATATATTAACTATATTTACGCCCATTCCAAATTCAAAGATTTTACCATATAAACAATTGTTTGACTTTTTTAAAAAATTTAAATTTGAAAATCCCATATTTTTCATAGATAACAAATACACATTAATAATAATTATATATTAAATATTTACGCCCATTCTAAATTTAAAATTTTACCTTAATAAATGAGAATGAGAAAGGAAGCTTACGTAAATTAGGAACTCATTAAATTTCCTTATTACATTTAAATTACTCACTTCCTAAATTTAGTGTAATTTATATTAGTAATAAGTTAAATTTTGAATTTTGAAATTCAAAATTAAAACTAAATTCAAAATATTTAAATTCGAATTATAAAAAATTTCGATTTTTTAGTTTTGATTAATAAGGGTAACAATTTACACATATTAATTATCCTTTTAATTACAAATTAAATAAGATTCAAAGTAGTGTTAACTCTCCAATTAATACATTAATTGATCATATTAATTGTGCTATATTATTCTAATATTAGTTTAGCTTATATTAGTAATCAATTAAATATCCAATTTTTAATTTCAAATTTCAAATTAAAGTTCGAAATGTTTAAATTCGAATTTGACAAAATTTAAAATTTTGGTTAATAATTGTAAGAAATTACTTATACTAATTATCCTTTTATTTACACAGTTAATATGATTCAAAGTCCCTACATAAGTTGTGTAAACTTTTATTAATACATTAATTGATCCTATTAATTTCCCTATATTATCCTAATCTTAGTTTAACTTATATTGGTAATCAATTAAATAACGAATTATCAATTTCAAATTTCAAATTAAAATTTGAAATATTTAATTTCGAATTAGACCCATTCTAAATTCAAAAATTTACCTTAATAAATGAGAATGAGAAAGGAAACTTACGTAAACTAGGAACTCATTAAATTTTCTTATTACATTCAAATTACCCACTTTCTAAATTTAGTGTAATTTATATTGGTAATAAGTTAAATTTTGAATTTTGAAATTCAAATTAAATTCAAAATATTTAAATTCGAATTATACAAAATTTCAATTTTTTAGTTTTGATTAATAATGGTAACAAATTACACATACTAATTATCCTTTTAATTACAAATTTAATAAGATTCAAAGTAGTGTCAACTCTCCAATTAATACATTAATTGGAGATATTAATTGTGCTATATTATTCTAATATTAGTTTAGCTTATATTAATAATCAATTAAATATCGAATTTTTAATTTCAAATTTTAAATTAAAGTTCGAAATGTTTAAATTCAAATTTGAAAAAATTAAAAATTTTGGTTAATAATTGTAAGAAATTACACATACTAATTATCCTTTTATTTACACAGTTAATATGATTCAAAGTCCCTACATAAGTTGTGTCAACTTTTATTAATACATTAATTGATCCTATTAATTGCCCTATATTATCCTAATATTAGTTTAACTTATATTGGTAATCAATTAAATAACGGGTTATCAATTTCAAATTTCAAATTAAACGTCAAAATATTTAATTTCGAATTAGACAAAATTTCAAATTTCAAATTTTATTTAATAATGGTAAGAATTTACACATATTATTTATCCTTTTAATTACACATTTTGAATGACTTAATCTTTAAAAAAATTAAACTTTTGAATTAAAGTTAATAATGGTAACCATTACACCTATTTATTATCTTTAAATTATGATTTCCTAATATATTTAACATATAACAATCAATAATTTTGGTTGTAACTTTCTCAAATTGATTATAAGTAAAAATTAAAATATTAAATACTAGAATTTGAAATTATAGATTTCGGTTAAACTTTAAAAATATTTGAATACTAAATGTTTTATTTAAATATTTAATCTCAAAATTTTGAATTTAAGATTTATGGTAACATTTAGATTTAGATTTAATTAACACATTTAAAATATTTAATTTAAATTGTTGAGAGATTTGAATCTTTCAAATTTTGTTTACTAGAATTTGAATTGTTAGATTTCAATTAAACTTTATAAATATTCAAATATTAAATGTTCTATTTAAGTATATAATTTCATATTTTGATATCTATAATTTTAGTTTTTAAATTTTTTTAACTTTATAAAAATCTAAATTTTGGATAATAATCATAACAATAAGACTTAATTATAACATTTAATTCAAATTTTTATTGATCTGAATATTTTTAAAAAAATTCAAACTTTGAATTTAAATTCATAATTGTAACAATTAATCCTACTATGATCATTAAAATAGAGATATTATAATTAGAGATTTCCTAATATATTTAAAATTAACCAATAATAGTTTTGAAATTTAATAAATAATAGTTTTAGTTATAAATTTCTCAAATTAGTTACAAGAATTTGAATTGATAGATTTCAGTTAAACTTTATAAATATTCAAATATTAAATGTTCTATTTAACTATTTAATTTCATATTTTAATATCTATAATGGTAACAATTAGACTTAATTATAACATTTAATTCGAATTTTGAATGATCTGACTCAAATAGTGTTTTACTTTTAACATTTTGTAAGAAATATTTTTCACTACTATTTATTTTTTACTAGATAATACTCCTCAAATACCATCTGATAACATGATTCTAGTCAAGTTCAAAAGGCGCCAATTCCCAATATTCGTATGTTTCGCAATGACCATCAATAAAAGCTAAGGACAGTCTCTATCGAAGGTTGGATTGTATTTAAGAGACCATGTATTCTCACATGGCCAGCTTTATGTCGCATTGTCAAGAGTTAAAAACAGGGCAGGTGTGAAGTTACTTATACTTGATGCTGATGGGAAGGTCAAGACTAAAACAAAAAATGTGGTGTATAAAGAAATATTTAGTGATATTTGAATAAAATGTGTATTGGTTTCTTTTAAATTTTAATAAAATATTTCTACTATATTTTTTTTACGTCTTACCGCTCAAAATAATTGTACGTTGGTGAATCGCGTGTAAACGCGGGCAAAAGTCTAGTACGATAATAATCAAACTCATATCTCAAGCCGGTGTAATTACTTTCAAGTTTTTTAGAATCATTGAAGACACCACATCATTGTACAAACCGACGATCATTCAAAATTTATAGTTACCGCTAACCTCTGTGCCATCATCGACTACAGCAAACCGACGATCTTCCTCCACGACACTCCTAATGGGCCTCTCTTTATTTCACGGTACGATTTGTGTTTTTGTTGCTTTATAAATAATAAGTTTTGTGTTTATCAAACCCTAACGTCTGAGCAATGATTTATTAAATCGTTTTACTAATTTCCGATTCTTGATACTTTCATAAATCGTTTTACTAATTTCCAATTCTTGATAATAATAAATTATTATAATAATAAAACAAAGGAACTAAATTACAAATATAATAAAAAATAATAATAATAATAATAATGTAATATAGTCATTGTTAATGCTCAAAAAAGTCAACCTTTGTTGACTCATAGGAGTCTTGAAGACGAAATGAATTTTACATGATACTTGAAACAAGGTATGGATATGGAGAATAAATATTTGACTATACGTGGTTGATGATGTCAAGTTTAAGTCGTTGATTCATTTGGAAATCGAAAACGCCTATCGTTACTCTGTATAGAGAAGAAAATCAACAACCGAATATTTAGTTCTCTCCGAACTTCAGCTTCCAAAATACGACGTCGTTGTAGCTCATATGTTATTATCTCTTCTCTTATTCTCTGTTTCTCTAGTTCTCGATGGATTATTGCTCTCATATCGACTCTCACAATTATTCACAATTTTATACATACAACACACCTTCATCGTTGACCGTACTGTTCTTCTTGATCTTTTTATGTATGAATAGTGACCCTCTGGCAAACCTACCTCTGTTTTGAATTTGTTGCTTCCATAGAGAAGTTATCAATCTCACTGTAATGATCAGGAACATTCCAAATAACTGTATAATTTCGTACAAGATTCCTATGCAAGCAAGTCAAATTCAGTTATTAGACCAACTTGAGATATGGGTTTGATTAGCTTGAATCTCTTTGATCCATGGTATCCAGTCTTCAAGGTGGACTTAAGCACCTGAACGGGAAGTTGAAATTTTGAATGATGTTCGTCGACTGCACCGAACACACTACAATTATTCACAATTTTATACATACAACACACCTTCATCGTTGACCGTACTGTTCTTCTTGATCTTGATCTTCACACTTGCTTTTGACAAAGGTCTGGCTGACCTGAAGTTCCTTTGCAACCAGGTAAAAAGGAACTAAGTTGCAGATATAAAAATCCATCACATCACGATTATACTCTTTATGTATGAAATAGTGACCCTCAGTTGTTATCCGAGAGATAGCGGTCAACGATGAAGACAACCTGAAAACAACCTAGTAACCTCTACAATGATGTGATTTGTTTTTAAATAAGGAGGTATATGTACAATGAACTTTTTACGCTAAATAAAACCGATTAATGGCAGGTTTGCCAGAGGGTCACTATTCATACACACAACTTTTTGCTCTAGTGGTGTGCTCTACCTTTTTGAAAAACACCTGGCTAACCTGTCCAGTCGGTGCAAGTTATGTTGAAGCTCATATGTTATTATCTCTTCTCTTATGCTCTCATATCATGGATCAGAGAGATTTAAACTAATTAAACTCATATCTCAAGTTGGTCTAACAACTGAATTTGACTTGCTTGCATAGGAATCTTGTACAAAATCATTCTCACATGAATATCCTTTGATGAATGTATTAGGGGTTGGAAACTCTGAAGACCAATGACCCTCTAGCAAACCTCCGTTAAGGGTCTTCAGAGTTTCCATGGGAAGGTAAACATATATAACATTCTCTTCTTCTTCCCTTACAAATCACTTTGCCATTAATACAAATCACATTGTGCATGACATTACATTCTGCATGTGTCATTTCATAACTTGCACCGGCTTGAGATATGAGTTTAATTAGCTTAAATCTCTCTGATCCATTGTATCCACTTTCAACTAAATCTTTCTCTGATCGCTACTGTTGATTGGTATATAGAGAGATTCAAGCTAATCAAACTCCGGGCAACCCTTGTTTGATTATACTCGTGTACAACCTTTATCTCTTTATGTATGAATAGTGACCCTCTGACAATGATCAGAAACATTCCAAATAACTGTAATGATCGCTACTGTTGATTGGTATATAGAGAGCAAACCGACGATCATTCAAAATTTAAAGTTACCGCTAACCTCTGTGCCATCATCGTTGACAGATATCTCTCTGAGATGATAGCTTCTCTTCAGATTCTGATTGCACCGGTGGAATTGGAATTGGAATTAATGAGACAACTTTTCAGTTGTTATCCGAGAGATAGCGGTCAACGATTAAGACAACCTGAAAACAACCGGATACCATGGATCAGAGAGATTCAAGCTAATTAAACTCATATCTCAAGCCGGTGCAAGTTATGTTGTAGCATCTTTGATCATCTTCTTTGTAATTACTTTTTATTGTTTCGGGTTCCCTTCCATCGTTGACAGATATCTCTCTGAGATGATAAAGGTAGATCATGGAAAGTTGAACTCAAGAAAACAAAGATGAAACCGATTAATGTTCTTTATATATGAATAGTGACCCTCTAGCAATATTTGTAATTACTTTCTATTGTTTAGCGTCGATCCGATTGTTAAAAGTATCAAGACTATGAAATTAGTAAAACAACTGAATTTTACTTGCTTGCATGAAAAGTTCAATTTCAGTTCAAACTTTTCAAACACCTGCAACATCTCAAGAGTCGAGGTCCTCTGAAAAAGACATCGTACAATGAACTTTTCATGCAAGCAAGTAAAATTCAGTTGGTATTAATGGCAAGATATGTGGCTTTAGTCCTTTACGCAGGTTTTTTGACAACTTTTTGCTAATACACACAACTTTTTGCTCTAGTGGTGTGCTCTACCTTTTTGACAAACACCTGGCTAACATGTCCAGTTATCAATCTCACTGGCAATCATCGTTGGTAGCTATAGGTAAGAACATTGTGGATGAGGATTGTTTATCTATCTTCCCATTGATTTCAAAGGATATTCATGTGAGAATGATTTCGTTACTGTAATGATCAGGTTGTCTTCATCGTTGACCGCTATCTCTCGGATAACAACTGAAAAGTAATTACAAGAAGATGACCAAGGATGCTACAACATAACTTGCACCGGCTTGAGATATGAGTTTAATTAGCTTAAATCTCTCTGATCCATGATATGAGAGCAATAATCCATCGAGAACTAGAGAAACAGAGAATAAGAGAAGAGATAATAACATATGAGCTACAATGACGTCGTGTTTTGGAAGCTACAACATAACTTGCACCGGCTACTTTTCAGTTGTTATCAGACGACTACTTTGATCAAGATGACATACATCTAATTTACACATATCCTTTGATGATGTCAAGTTTAAGTCATTGACAATGTTGAGGGTTATTACTTTGTTTTTTAATTTTTTTTAACTTTTTATAATTATTAAATTAAAAAAAAAACAACTCAAAACATCAAAAAACTACCAAAATAAATTACCCCCTCCAAGCGCCTCGCTTAAGCCTAAGCGAGGCGCTTGAAGGGGGTTTAAATAGAAGCTGGGGGGTTTAAATATCACCACCCTTTGTAAAACTAAAAAAAAATAGTGAGAACTAGTATTAAAACCGTCCGGAGTGGGGGCGGGAAGGGGGGAACACCGCCGCCGGTAGGGCGTGAGGGGGGCGGGAGAGGGGGGCGGGGGCAACTCACCGGCGTGGGGCAACACTTTTCGGACATGTGGCAATTCTTGATTGGTGGGCAATGAATTGACCGTTTGCAAAAAAAAAAAAATTGAAAAAAGATCCGTTGCTTTTTAACGGTTAAAAAATATATATATATAAATTACCCTCATTTCACTACAAAACACCCACTTTAACTTATTTATTCACAAATTTTATACACTTCGTCAACCATTTTTTATACAATTCTTCATATATTTTTCATACTACTCATCATTCTTCAACCAAAAATGAACCCGAACAACCCATACGCGTACGTCCCAAACCCGAATACACCACCGGTTCGCCCAATCCCAAACCGTCCACCCATTCCTTCACTTTGTCCCGACTACACGGGTTATGCGGGTTTCATTAGTGGGCAAATTTATCCTAATTTCCCATTCAATGATTCTCCCGTTCCTTCACAACTTCCTTTAACGCAAACCGTACCCGAAACACAACCCCAAAAATGTTGTGGGATCCTCTTCGGGTAAAAACCCCCTGCAAGAAGAAGTCACAGGAAGAAGACGGCGGAGGAGAAAGCATTAGCCGCCGCTAACCGCCAATGCCTTAAGTGGACACCCGAAGAAGAGCTTGCGATAACGAAAGCGTGGATAAGCGAGTCGGAAAAAGAGCAAGGTATTTCTAATAAATTTTTTAACATGATTTTTTTTTCTAATATTGCTAATATATTTTTTTTTTTTTTTAGGAAATAGTCGCCACAAAAACGACTTTTGGATCGACGTAAACACCGCGTTCCATGGGTTGATGGGAAGAGAGTTCTATCGAGAAAACGATAGTCTCTCGTCCAAGTGGACAGAGATAAACAGGGCAATGAATGCGTTTCAGCCGCATTATTATTACGCAAGAAACAATCCAAAAAGCGGGTGAAACAGACACCGACAGCCTCAGCCGGTCGCTAGCAGCGTATCGTAACGAAACCGGTCTCGAATTCAAGTTTCTTCATTGTTGGGAAGTCGCGAAGAACCATTCAAAATGGGCGTACGTCCCCATTGCAACCAACTCCACAAAAAGGTCGAAAACTAATTCGTCAAGAAACCGTCAAATTGACCCTGAAAACGTAGAAGCCATTAATTTGGATGAAGACAAGTTCGAAGAGGAATTGAGTCGCCCACCCGGTCGAGATAAGTCAAAAAAGAGGTCGCAAAAATCTACTGCTTCGGGTTCGGGTTCTGGATCAACCGGCGCCTACAGCGCTGACTTGCAAGATTTAAATTCCACCATGATTCAGTTCAATACGATTCAAGAAAAAATGCTCGAGGAGAAAAAAAAACATGCGCGAAGCGTTTGAAAAAAAGTTGAGTATGAAAGAGCGAAAGTTGAGTATCAAAGAACAGCGCGAAAAACGCAAAGATATGAAATTTATCGCCATGAACACCGATCATCTTCACGGGCCAGAGTTAGAGATGACGCTACAAATGAAGCGTGACCTCATGGAAAAATATAATATTAATTAATGTGTTAGTTTTTACTTTTTTTTACGTTTTTTATTTTTCTAGGTTTTTAATTTTTGTATTTTTCTAGGTTTATATTAATTAAAATGTTATTTTAATTACTTAAAAAAAAAGAAATGCCACATGTCACTTCCCCCCCCTTCCACTCCCCACAATTATTCCCCCCAAGGGTTCCACAAGTGCCACATGCTAAGCAGTTAATATCGGTGATATATCGGTTATATCGGTCCGATATATCGGTTATCGGCCCTAAAGCATAATCTCGGTGCATAATATCGGTCACAATCTCGGTATCGATAATATCGGCCGATATCGGCGATATATCGCCGATATTTGACTTAAAATCTCGGTAATATCACCGAAATTCTCGGTTTCTGTTTTTTCGGCCCATTTTAGTAGATAGAATGCCCAAATTTTAGTCTGACTCATGTCTAAGACTAAAAAAACCAACCTTTTATGCCTAAGAATGGAGATGAAAATGAGGAAAATTAAGCTTACTTGCGACAATGATTGAGAAGCACGATGAAGATGGATATGAAGCACAACAATGGAGATGGAGGCTGTTGGAATGAACATGAAGAAGATGACGGCTGGCTGTTATCTTGTTTTTATTTATTTTAACCTAATACCCTATTAAGTTACCCCCTCAATGTTTAGAATTTACATATATAACCCTTCTACCTTTCAATAGTTTATATTTAGTGCCTAAACTTCTAATTTTTATATAATAAGTGTAAAATTAGTTTATGTATTTAAACATTTAACCCCCTATCTTTACTAATTCACATCTGGTCCTTATAGTTATAACTACCGATATCCCACCGATATCTCACCGCCATAACCGATATATCAAATATCGGTCCTTGACCGATTACCGATATTTTACCGCGTTAACTGCTTAGGCCACATGGCGCTTCATCCCCCTCCCCCCCCACTCCGGATAGTCTAAGTATTAAGTAGTTAGGGTATGTTTTAATTGGGCTCGGTTGTGGTGTAATTTTTGGGGAATGAATAAAAGTGGTCACGTTTGAATGTTCAAAAAAAAAAAAAACTTAGGGTATGTTTGGCTCTCCATTTTTTCCCCAACTTTTAACTTATAACTTATTGAAGAAGTCATAAGTCACAATTTGTGACTTATGGGGAAAATGAGCTTTTGATGGAGAATAAGCCATAAGGAGAAAAGGAAATGGAGAGCCAAACATGCTCTTAATACTAGAGTGGAGGTCATGTGGAGGTTGAGTGTTCGATTCTTGTTGGAGCCATATTTACCACATGTGGGGGTTCCACATGGGGAGATCCCCAATCCAGGTGGAATGGGTAATCAGTACAGGCTGGCCCAGGGTGTTAGCCGGAGCTCCACTGGTTGCACTAGTTGTTCAAAAAAAGTATTAAGTACTCGCGTTATGGTGAGTGCATAAGCGTACCAAAATGTAAAAAAAATGTAAAAGATGAAAAGTATAGGTTACTTGAGTTGAAATTCAGATGTAAAAAAAATGTAAAAGTATAGGTTACTTGAGTTGAAATTCAGAAGGTGTATTGTATCATGTATTAATTATCAAAATGTGATATTATTATATGCTTGTTGGGTCAAGTTTAATAACCTATAGTAGTCAGATTAGTATTTAAACATACAATGTAATAATCACTTGTATATAATGTGAAAAAAGTGTAACTACTAACTAAAAATGAGTGAATTAAAGTAACTAAAATGATATACTAAAGTGTAAAAGGGTTTTAATGATTATTTTACCGCTGTTTGACGAGTGTTTTTTATTGTAAAACCCTTTAGACTTTGCGAGAGAAGTTTGTTATGTTCTCACGCCAGAAAGTGTTGCTTTAATGTCTCCAAGGGGCACATGCTCAAGATTTCTTAAATGTTCTTCCTATCGAAGGGCTTGGCTAACGTATGTCAGCGGTTGAATATCGGGCTAACCCTAAATACCGTCTTATGATCCCTCTGTTCCCGGTAGACAAGTCATGTCCTGTTTGCAAAAAAAGCTTGTCTTGATAAATTTGGGGAGCATGCCCTTCAATGTAAGGAGCTGCCGTGGTTCAAATACCGACACGATCTGGTTAGGGATGTTATGTGTGATGTGCTAAGGAGAGTTGGGATTTCTGCTTATATAGAAGCCCCGTGAATTTTCTGTCAGACCCGTTGAAAGAAAGGTCCACCCTGCGCCCGACAGATGTCCTTGTGTTTGGTTAGGCAGACGGTAAACACGCATGCGTAAACCTCACTAGGGTGTCCCCTCTGGTCAGACTTCTGGATACTAGGTTCATGGCAGGGCAAGCAGTGTCGAAGATAGGGCTGGCAAATTGTGTATACCTGACCTGTTAAGACACGGACCTGTTAAAGACACGAACACGAAACATGTATACCCGAACACGACACGATAAATTATCATGTACTTTTTTTCTAAACCTGAACACGAACCTGTTTATACCTGGTTTACACGATTAGACACGATAATACCAGTTTATACAAAGTTAACACGATAAGACACGATAATACCTGTTTATACTAGGTTAGTACGATAATACACGAACATGTTTTCCAAATCTGACATGTTAAATGGGTATCATCAAGCATTAAAAAGGTAGAATTTCATCTATAAAAATGCATAACTTCAATACTCCACCCTCACAACCTATATTTTTTTTTAAAAAAAAAAATCTTTAATGTGTCTTAACGGGTACTAAACAGGTAAACACGTATTTAACCTGTTTAGACACGAAAATTAACAGGTATATTTCGTGTCTACCTGTTTAGGACACGAAACCTGTTAAGGTGATACCTATACCTGTTAAAATCGTGTAGGTTCGTGTCGGGTATTCGTGTTCGTGTCTGAAATTGCCAGCCCTAGTCGAAGACGGAGTCTAAAAATGTGTCTAAACACAAAATAACCTGTTTAGAGAATCCGTTACCTTTGACATAGGGATGAGCATACAAGGCCGAATACCGATCCCGTCCCGTCCCGATCCCGATCCCGTACCGAACCGAGGGGTTTCGGGATCGGTATCGGTACCCATATTTATGGATTTTCGGTTTCGGTATTATCGGTATCGGTACGGGATCGGTATGGTATCGGTATTTTAAGGTAAAATACCGATACCATACCGGTACCGTACCGATACCGTACCGTACCGTATGTGTTCGGTATCGGTATCGGTATTGGTTTTTTGGACTTTCCGGTATCGGTATTGTAGGGATCGGTATCGGTTCGGTACCGATACCGTCCCGAGCTCATCCATACTTTGACACATTTGGATCCCTGGTTCCTGAGACAATCCGTCTCCTGGATCGGGTGCAGAAGGTTGCGCACAGTAATTCTCTGTATGCCAAGAACCAATGTTTTATTTTTATTAAGGTAGGATTTACGATTAAAAAGGGGTTGCGACGTAACTTTTTGCCCGTTTACCTGTCATCCTCCTATTATTGTTATTGTTATTGTATCGGTTTATTTTATTTAAAAAAAAATTGCAATCCATGTTTATAAAATCGTTCACATATCAATAGTAAGAGTGTAAAATCAAGTCAACTAAAGCCGAATTTAATTCCCGATTATGGCCCCGCTATTTCGCAACCGTTGCGTCTGTAAATTCGTAATCTGGTGTACATCCAAAGCCTAGTGTGCGCACAACGCACACGACACACAATAAAAGGGTGTTTGGGATTGAGTTTGGAGATGCAAAAGTGCTTTTGGTCAAAAGTGCTTATTGGCTTATGACTTTTTGAAAAGGAGTTTTAAAAAAGTGTTTGGATTAGCTTTTGAATGAGAAACGTCAAAAAGTCAATAAATTGTTGTTTTTTTAAGTGTTTCGCTTAATTTATTGTGAATATTGGTTGTATGGTTGGTATATTTGTAATTTTTTCCCAAAAGTCAAAAGCCAAAAGCCAAAAGCCAGGATTTCTAACTTTTCAAAACAGCTTTTCCACCCTTAAAAGCCAAAAGTCAAAAGTCAAAACAGAAAGTGCTTTTGGGTTACACAAACAGCTTATTGACTTATTGGCTTTTTCAAAAAGCCAATCTATCTATATAATAAATCAATACACTCGGGTCGAATGAAGGCCTTAGAGAGGGCCAGATGGATCCAAATATGTAAATGGGGCTCCGAAAATTAGAGTATATAAACTGTTTTCTTTTTATTTTTTCTTCATTCTCCACAACATAGTCCTCCATTTCTTCCAAACAAACCTCTCTATCATCCTACTTCATCTTTCATAGTTTCTTGATTCTCCATAAATGATTCAAGGTAATCATCGATCATACTCTTCTAATGTTGATTCTTATTATTATTTTCGCTTCATTATTTATTCTTAACATTATTACAAAAGAAATCGGTCATTTGATATATTTTAAAAGTGATATTCATTCATTTCAATTATCATTCTATATGGTTTAACTGTGTTTTAATCGTTTTTTTAATCAATCGATTTAGAATGAATATTTTAATCGTCTCTGTTTAAATACCGCACTATATATTAAAAGAAATCAATCGTTTTAATCTTTTTTAACGATTTAAGATGATTTATCATTCTAAATCATTCTTGGTTATGAAATTTTTAACGACTTTTTTTAGATGATTTATCACCGAAGTTACGATTTTTTTAACCAATTATGAAAGATGAAGTATTCTGATCTATTCATTTCAATGATAAAATATCGGTTTTGTTAAGAAAATAATATAATCATTTGTATTATTTGCCGATTGAGTAGCAATGTTAAGAAATATTGAAGCGAAAATAATATAATCATTCATTCGTGTGTTTCAAGAACTTTATCATTCCGATTTATTTGGTTTTGATTATACTTTTAAAATATCGATTTTTTTTAGTTACTAAATTTTTAGATATATATTTAATCGGATTTAATATTCAATCGTATTTAATCATTCTATGTTTTTACATTTAAAAAACAGGATTTCATCCGAACACACCAATTAAATTATGTCATATCATAATCAAAATTAAATTCGGTCAACTATATTAAACCGAAATATATATATATATATATAAATAGTATTATCAATAATCAATAAATTAGATTAAAAATTTTAATAACTAACATCAAAATCATAATAAATAAGATTAAAAATATTAATAAGTTACCATTCTTATTATTAATCGAATCTATATTTGGAGAAACATATTTATTTATAATAACAATAATAATATGTAAAGTTTATTGTAAAATGGTAACATACCATTCTTAGGTATGAAACGTTTTTAAGAATAATAATTAGTGCACTTTTATTATTATTATTATTGTTAATAAACATATTTATTATCCTTAATGGTAAATTATTAAACGTATATTTAGCATACGAATTTGTGAATATGATTCCTTTAATCGCGTAATTGACAACTGATTTTAGGAAAGTCGTAATATCATAATGAAACTCGGTCAACAATATTAAAACTAAATTCGTAATATTAGTATTAGTAATATAAATAATCAATAATTAAGTTTAAAAATATTAATAAATAACTACAAAATCATAATCAATCATTCAAATCAATGACATTAAAATCATCTGCGTTTCAAATTGCCTTACCAATTATCTACAAATTATTATTTACATTTTAAAATTAACACACCAAAAATTAGCACACTTATTGAAATGATTTTGATGATTATTGTTTGATGAAAATTGATTAAAGAAAAGTCATAATATAAAAATTAAATTCGGTCAACAATATTAAACGGAAATTCTATATTTTGAGAAACATATTTATTAATAATAACAATAATAAACATTAATGGATCCTATGTAAAGTTTATTGTAAAATGGTAACCTACCATTCTTATGTATGAAACGTTTTTAAAAATAATAATTAGTGCACTTTTATTTTAGTAATATTAGAATTGAATGATTGATTGAGAAACATATTTATTATTCTTAATGGTAAAATTATTAAATGTATATTTAGCATACAAATTTGAGAATATGATTCCTTTAATCGTGTAATTGACAACTGATTTTAGGAAAGTCGTAATATCAAAATGAAACTCGGTCAACAGCATTAAAACTAAATTCGTAATATTAGTATTATTAAAATAAATAATCAATAATTAAGTTTAAAAAATATTAATAAATAACTTAATATAAATAATCAATCAACTATTCAAATCAATGACATTAAAAACATTCGCGTTTCAAATTGTCTTACCAATTATCTACAAATTATTATTTACATATTAAAATTAGCACACATAAAATTAGCATAGTTATTGAAATTATTTTGATGATTATTGTTTAATGACAATTGATTAAAGAAAGTCATAATATAAAAATTAAATTCGGTCAACAATATTAAACGGAAATTCTATATTTTGAGAAACATATTTATTAATAATAACAATAATAAACACTAATGGATCCTATGCAAAGTTTATTGTAAAATGGTAACCTACCATTCTTGTGTATGAAACGTTTTTAAGAATAATAATTATTGCACTTTTATTTTAGTAATATTATAATTGAATGATTGATTGAGTTTATTATTATTGTTAAGAAACATATTTATTATTCTTAATGGTAAAATTATTAAACGTACATTTAGCATATTTATTATTCATATACCAATTTATTTTTAAAAATGATTCTTTTTTTTAATGTTGTTTTTACGTGTCTATGAAACGTTTTTAAATATAATAATTAGTGCACTTTTATTATTATTTTTAAGAAACATATTTATTATTCTTAATGGTAAAATTATTAAACGTATATTTAGCATACGAATTTGAGAATATGATTCCTTTAATCGCGTAATTGACAACTGATTTTAGGAAAGTCGTAATATCAAAATGAAACTCGGTCAACAGCATTAAAACTAAATTCGTAATATTAGTATTAGTAAAATAAATAATCAATAATTAAGTTTAAAATATATTAATAAATAACTTAATATAAATAATCAATCAATCATTCAAATCAATGACAGTAAAAACATCCGCGTTTCAAATTGTCTTACCAATTATCTACAAATTATTATTTACATCTTAAAATTAGCACACTTAAAATTAGCATAGTTATTAAAATGATTTTGATGATTATTGTTTAATGACAATTAATTAAAGGAAAGTCATAATATAAAAATTAAATTCGGTCAATAATATTAAACGGAAATTCTATATTTTGAAAAACATATTTATTAATAATAACAATAATAAACATTAATGGATCCTATGTAAAGTTTATTGTAAAATGGTAACCTACCATTCTTGTGTATGAAACGTTTTTAAGAATAATAATTAGTGCACTTTTATTTTAGTAATATTATAATTAAATGATTGATTGATGTCACACCCTCAAAATCCACTTGCGGAGTTTTACCGCGAGGCGCATGACAAACCAGGATCCAAACCAACGATCACAATAAACAAGTCTAACATGAACATAATGCAATTTCAAAACAATGTTTAAAATCCCCGTTTACAGCGGAAGCTTATTCAAAACAATATTCAATAGTAAACCAAATGTTCAACGTTTGTAAGACCATGCAACCCTAACTAGACGCCGTGCAGACGCGTGCGCCCTAGTCCAGTCGTGCTACCTTAGCGACCTGAGAAAACATGTAAAAGTTTACGTCAGCACAAAAATGCTGGTGAGTTTACAGGTTTTGTAATCCAAGTACCAAGTCAACCCGTCCATACTATAACAAATCGAAAACCAGTGTACGCTAGCTAGGCGTATGTTTTGTTACTACCACGATTGGAAAACCATTACTAACTCGTAAACCAAATGTATGCCCGATGTAGTAACCCTGTTGTTCCTGTTGTTCCTGTTTGAGACAATATGCACCCGCCGACCCTCCAAGTCGACGAGCGGGGTTGGTCACTCCCAATAGCGCTATTCACATTTCCCCGTTGTGCAAACCCGCACATTCATGGTTCCCCCGGGGACTTACAAAGATCGTGTAGTACACAATAGAAACCCATAGTATGACAGTAGTTACCAAATAATCGTTTTAACACATGTTTTCTCCCCGAAAATGTGAAACCAGTTTAAAAGAGGGGCCGTAAACTCACCTTAAGTAGCGTTACTTCGTAATACGAATAACTCAGCAGCTATGCTAGTCCCGTAAAGCGGCGACCTAACATATGACAGTTACAAGCACTTAGACTAATAACCCGCAGGTTAGTTAGTCCCTAGATGTCCAGACCATAACCAAGTTCGTTTGAAAACACCGTGACTGTTTAACTGACCCAAAGTACAAGACTCGACATCCCATTGGTGACCCGAGACTCCCCGTGTTATGTTTACGCTCTCAAACATGCAATCATGCAATCACACTTAACATACGTTAACGCACAACAAGTTATAGCACATAGCTCACGTATCACCGAATTACATCCAAACATATGTTACCAAGTTATTAGATATGTTACGGGGTTCCTAGCATGTTCCTACATGTCAAATCGGGTCTCGGAATGCTAATTTATACTTACAGCAGCAGTACACGCGATTAGGAAAAGTCAACTAGCATTTAGGTTGGTCAACTGGCATTTAGGAAGGCTAATCGCATGTAACTACTAGCATTTAGGGCTAATCGCATGTAACTACTAGCATTTAGGGCTAATCGCATGTAACTACTAGCATTTAGGGCTATACCACATGTAACTACTAGCATTTAGCCCTACTCGCATGAAACATAGGCATTTAGCCTCCTAATCGCCCCTAACATAGGCGATTAGGATTGCTAATCGCCTGTAACCTTGCTGTTCCGGTTTTTCGCGCGTTTAACGCTCCAAATCAGATCCAGAACGTGTGTAACCATCCAATATCATCCCAACAACTATCCTAAACATGTTTCAACTAAAACCCTTCGTTTTGCCTCGTATTATCAGCCCTGCATGCAACCATGTAATCCAAACACCATACACATAGCATGAACACTACACTAGCATGCATAACTATAACCCTAATAATCAATTACTCAGATTTCATCATCATAATATCATTAGTATTCTGAATTAACCTAATAACATGTTAATCCTTCATCTTGAATCATAAAAACCCTAGCTTTCTAATCATAAACACACATAACACATGTATACTAGTTAACATCCGATTAACAACACTTATTAACGATTTTCAGAAAGCTTTTCCGTTTTAGAACAGGTCTGGACTATTAGGGATTTGAAGGGATATGGAGCCTAATCTGAAGGGCGTCCCTATCCCCGCAAGGTAACAACCCTGCGCCAGGTCACGGCGCAGGAGCATACTCGCGCGAGGACAGGCAATCAACATCCTCGCGCGCCGGCACAGATGATAAGCAACAACTAATACCTGATACGCGCGTGCCACCACACGCGGAATATTCCCTTGGCACGTCAGAGGAGGTACAAGGGATGACAAAAGGAAGATTCATAAGGATCTGTGTCAGAGCATACACCAACAGAAGAAGGACATGTGGCAGATAGTACAAAAGGGGAACGGCTGCACTGTACACGCTGTCGTGAACAGTGACCAGCAGGCATTACCTCGCCCACTGTCAGACGTCAAATCAGCCAGCAGAGATAGCCTGGACACTGTAGCAAGTACGACATTACTGTGCACCACCAGAAGGCCGCCACGTGTCCAACTACAACAACGACCACACTGTAGCCTGATGTCATCAACAGTGCCTCATCCTTTCCCGCCATTTCCAGAAGGACCATGGGCTCGGACCCCGGTTGGGCCCAAGCCAATGGTATCACTTGTGGGCCTCTCCATGCAGCCCACTACTAAGCCTATAAATAGCGCCAGATACAACTCATGTTGGCATTCACAAATACAACCATCACTACTATACTCTCTACTTGTAACTCTCTCTTGTTAGTAATAATATTCCGGTGTACTTACAGTGGACGTAGGTCATTAACGACCGAACCACTTAAATCTCTTGTTCGTAGCACACACAACACATATCGCACTCACCTTAACAAACTCTCGGGTTACCATAACGGTTTGGGTAAAGGATTAAACCTATAGTTACATAAGTACTAACACCCCGGAGGTCAGCCTTAATCTCCGGTGTACTTATTGTTTCTTCATTGGCGCCATCCAACGGTTAGAACAGCTCTTTTCACCCATCTTTTAACCCACCCATGGCTGAACCCAACCCTAACACCTCCGGCATGCACCGAGTCGGAGACGAAGATGTCCAACAGCCGGACAACCAAATCACACCTAACACTATCGTCAAACAACCGACATCCCGGCTCGACAGATCAGCTGTCGAAATCCGTGATGTCGAGTCAGATGACGACAGTCAAGAACTCTCCGAGGAAGACCCAGACCAGTGGCTCCTCCGTCAGAATGCCAGAAGTGCTGCAATCTATCAACGAAAACTGTTGCAGCAAGCAAAAAAGAAAGGTAAAGCACTTGCTTTTGATACTCCGTCAAAAGCAAAGTACAAGAAGAAAGATACGGCCGGTCACGGTGACGGTCGTAGCGGGGAGCTCGGCGGAAACGTCAGAGCTCGGGGCTACGCCAAATCACGTGACGAGCCAGACGGTTATGAATCGTCAAGCAGCGACTCTGGGAACAAAGGGAAGAAATACACTCCCACGTCGCGAGACAGTGAGATAGACGATGACTTGGTCAAACCATTTCGACCAAAAGCTTTTGCCGAGAAATCCAAGTTTGTCGCCCGCATCGCGGCTGCCAAAATACCCAGGAAGGCCAAACTTCCAAGCAGCATCGGTAGATACGATGGCCTGCGTGATCCCGACGACCATGTGCACGACTTTGAGTGCGCAGGTATGTCCGTGGACTGGCCCGTCCAAGTATGGTGTCACCTTTTTGCTCAAACCCTCACGGGTGCCGCCCGGGTGTGGTTCGACAACCTCCCGGCGGGAAGCGTAAAAGATTTCGACGACCTTACAGAAAAGTTTGGCAGTCACTTCTCACATTTGCGGAAACACAAGAAGGACAAAGCACACATCTTGCTATGTCGTCGCTATGATCATGAGACAATTGAGGACTACATCGTCCGTTTCAACAAGGAGGCCTTGCAAATAGGCTGTGGGGAGGAGCTCACCCGGGCCGCGTTCATTCACAATGTGCGCAGCCCAGATCTCATGAAATGCCTAACTGGCAAGGATGGCATCCCAGAATCCTGGGATGAACTCATTCGCTCAGCAAAAATATATGCATCCTCCGAAAGATCTTTTAATCAACTACACGGCTTCCAACCACAACACCATAATAATAATAGTAAACACAAAAACAAATCTGTTTGGAGCCGCATCTCGGGCGCCACCGACGAGGGGAAATATTCACCCGCAGGGGACGCCCGCCAAATCATTAGCTCGAAGCAAACGCGAGAACAACGTGGACATTCCAAGAAAAAACACGATTGGACTCCGTTAACTAAAACTCCTTCACAGGTCTTGAAGACCGAGCAGGTCACACTCAAGGAGCCTAACCCCCTGGGGAAGCGCCGAAATGTAGACCGTAGCAAGTTCTGTGAGTACCATAATGACTACGGCCATCTCACAGACAACTGTTATAGTCTAAAAATGGAGATAGAGGCAGCACTGAAATCAGGCCAGCTCGGCCACTTGGTTAAAAATGTTCACCGAGCTGGCAAAAGCCAAGGAAACGAGGAAACCCAAGGCGAGGGATCACGGAAGAAGATCCGCGACCTTAACACCCATGCTGCAACACTAATTCCCCGCCATCAATGCAACATGACACTGCGGGGTAAGAACACCCAACATGGGAAGCGCACCCGAGTACAGCCTCTAGACGACTCCTGGAAGGAGGTAGACATCCTCATGCCAAGGGTCAGAGACGGCGCCTCTTGCACAGCTCCACTAGTAATCACTGCCGTCTTCGGACATTACCGCACGCGGTACATGTTTTTAGACGGCGGCAGCAGCACAGATATCATGTATGACCAATGTTTTCAACAGCTAGATGAAGAAGACAAGGCGAAGCTCATTCCGGTCAATGAGCCAATCTCTGGTTTCATCCATGAAACCATCATGCCCCGCGGCATGCTCTCTTTGCCTGTAACATGGACGGATGGTACACACGAGCGCACAGAAATATGTGACTTCATGGTCCTACCAGCCACATCAAACCATGACATACTCCTAGGAAGAGAAGGCATTGCTCACTTCAACGCCAACGCCTCCACGGCGCATGCAATGGTTGGTTTTCCCACCAAAACAGGCGTTGCCTTCATCCGGGGGAACAAAGATTGCCATGTCACGGAGACAGCCAAACCGCCAAAGATGGTCAAGACAGATGCCCGCACAGAGCCGGAAAAATGGGCGCTCAACCCCAAATTTCCGGAGCAAACGGTGACCATTGGCCATGTAATCTCCGAATCCATACGAAATCATTTGAAGCAACTTCTGATCAGCAATATAGACATTTTTGCATGGCAACCGGCAGATATGGTGAGTGTTCCGCGGGACATAGCGGAACACAGGCTTAACGTGTATCGTTCCGCAGAGCCAATTGTACAGAAGAAGAGAAGTATGGGCCCGGAGAAAACAAAGGCCATGAACGAACAAGTCACCGAGCTGCTCAATGCGGGCATCCTCCGCCCCATCAGATATCAAACTTGGGTGGCCAATCCCGTCATGGTCGCCAAAGCGAATGGAGGATGGCGCATGTGCGTCGATTATAAAGACATCAACAAAGCGTGTCCAAAGGACTGTTATCCCCTACCAGAGATCGATTTGAAGGTGGACTCCCTCGCCCCATACAGATTCAAGTGTTTCCTGGACGCCTACAAAGGATATCACCAAATACAAATGGCGAAAGAAGATGAAGACAAAACAGCGTTCCGCACAGACGCGGGTATCTTCTGCTACACAAAGATGCCTTTCGGCCTGAAAAATGCGGGCGCCACATACCAACGCCTGATGGATACAGCGTTCGTGAAAGAAATCGGCGTACGGCTTGAAGTGTACGTCGATGATTTAGTGATCAAAAGCAGGGAAGAAACCGACATGCTACAAGACATCCAACAAACATTTGACCAGCTACGAAAGGTCCGCATGAAGCTAAATCCAAGAAAATGCTCGTTTGGAATGGAAGAAGGGAAATTTCTGGGAGTCATCGTCACGCGGGACAGGTTCCGCGCCAACCCAGAAAAGGTACAAGCAATCGAGCGGATGCCATCTCCAGCCTCCGTCAAAGAAGTGCAGACATTGATGGGCCGCCTGGTCGCCCTAAACCGTTTCCTATCCAACTACGGTTCAAAGTCATTTCCTTTTGTTGACACCTTGAAGAATTGTCTGAAGAAGAGTAACTTCCGCTGGACAACCGAAGCCGAGTCAGCTTTTCAACAAATGAAGCAGTGTTTGATGAACCTTCCTACACTAACAGCCCCGCTCCCTAAAGAGCCACTCACGCTCTATCTCTCAGTCACGGAGCGGGCAATCGGCGCAGTCCTGATGGTCGATCGTAAAGGCGTGCAAACGCCTATCTATTACATCAGCCGCACGCTGTTAGATGCGGAAACTCGGTACACCATAATGGAAAAGCTGGTCCTAGCTTTAATTCACGCTTCCCGAAGATTGCGCAGATACTTCCAAGGCCACCCGATAAACGTCCTCACGGACTATCGGATTAACGACATCTTGGCCAAACCAGAATTGTCAGGAAGACTGGCGAAGTGGGCTATTGAGCTCGGAGAGCACACAATCAGTTATAAGCCCCGACCCGCAATCAAGGGACAAGTATTGGCAGACTTCGCAACCGAGATCCCAGCCGACAAGGTTCAAGAGTGCCGAGAAGAAGAATCGCCTGCGCCAGCGCACGACCCATCGCAAAAGTGGTCCTTATACACTGATGGCGCCTCCAACGGAGACGGTGCTGGCGCCGGTTTGCGCCTCATCAGCCCAGACAAACATGAGTTCACATACGCCATCCGCCTCGAGTTCAAAAGCACAAACAACGAAGCGGAATACGAAGCGTTGCTGGCAGGCCTCCGCATAGCGGAAAAAATGGGGGCCAGGCACGTAGAGGCACATGTAGACTCCTTGTTGGTAGCACGGCAGATCAACGGGGCATACGATGCGAAAGACGAAACCATGGCTCTATACCTGGAGCAAGCCAATCAACTCATGCGCAAGTTCGACACATGCACAGTCGAACACATCCGGCGCAGCGAGAAGAAACCCGCCGACGCGCTCAGCAAAATGGCATCCACGGTTTTTGAGCACATGGCAAAAGAGGTCCGCGTCGAAGTACGAAATAAATCATCGGTCCCCGCGCGCCAGGTCAATGTCACTCAAACAGGTAACGCGTCATGGATGACACCGATCAAAGCCTTTTTATCGTCGGGAATCCTGCCCAATGACAAACTAGAGGCCCGGAAGATAAAAAACAAGGCCTTGCAATATCAACTGACCGATGACATCCTGTACCGCCGCTCCTACTTGGGGCCACTCTTGCGCTGTGTTGACCCGGCAGAAGCCTCCTTTCTTCTTAAAGATATACATGAAGGAACGTGCGGGTTACACGCAGGCCCAAGAATGGTAGTGGCAAAGCTGATGAATGCAGGATATTACTGGCCTGGCATGCACGTCGACGCAGTTAACGAGTTACGCAAATGTGACAGCTGCCAGCGCCATGCCCCAAACACCTTGCGCCCAAAGAACAATCTCGTACCAGTTACCGCGGCTTGGCCCTTCCAAAAATGGGCTATTGATCTAGTCGGACCATTCCCGGCGGCGCCGGGTAATGTCAAATATTTGGTCGTCGCTATCGACTACTTCACTAAGTGGGTCGAAGCGAAACCTCTGGCAAAGATCGATGGTGCACATGTCAAGAAATTCATCTGGGAGTTCATTATCTGTCGGTTTGGATTGCCGATGCAACTGGTCAGTGACAATGGAACACAATTCGAAGACCAGGCCCTCCAACAATGGCTGGCTCAAATGGGAGTCACGCAAATCTTCACATCCGTTGCGCACCCACAAGGCAACGGTCAGGTAGAAAGAGCCAACCGCACAATCGTTGAAGGCATCAAGACAAGGCTCGGAACCAGGCGAACAGGGTGGGTAGACGAGTTGCCGCACGTCTTATGGGCTTACCGTACCCTCACGAAAACAAGCAATGGCGAAACCCCGTTCAGCCTAACATACGGGTCCGAGGCGGTAATCCCTGCAGAAATAGCTTGCCCCACGGCAAGGGTATTGATGGCAAACACAACCGACAATGATAAAGAACTCCGCATGAACCTCGATCTGTTAGAGGAACGCCGCGACCTCGCGGCAATAAAAGAAGCAAGTTACAAGACCCAACTCGAGCAATACTACAACAAGCATGTGAAGGAGCAAACCTTCAAGATTGGGGACTACGTCTTCCGCAACAATGAAGCTTCCAACGCCGAAAAGCCTGGGAAGCTCGCCCCAACTTGGGAAGGCCCTTACAAAATTCAAGAAGTGCTCGGGAAAGGTGCCTACGCATTAGAAAGGCTCGATGGCACCCCTATTCCAAGATCATGGAACGGCGCTCAGTTGCGGCGCTGTTATTTGTAATTTCAAATGGCTACACATGCCATATTATTAATGAAAACGTTTCCTATATCTGTGTTTCTACTTGTACTTTCCGCGCCAGGGTCTTCAAGACTTAGGCAAAATCACGTCGGACCAAACACGCTAGCAAGGCATGCCTTCAAGGCGCGCCACGTGCGCGTCGGGCGCCTACTTAAGCAGCGTAGTCTTCAAGACGGATTTACTCGCCGGACCTACAACACCGCATAACAACAACATGCGCGCCAACTCTTGTCTTCTAGAGTCATTGCAACTCGGACAACAGAGTAGCGCGCCACATAAACGCGGTAAACGGGTCTTCAAGGCGAGACGATAACACGCCTAAGTCGGACTCAATGGCACAAGTCGCCTCCGCTACAATCTTCAAGGCGAGAAAGTGTTAAACACTTAGACGTCGGATTGTCTAGCCGAGCGCGCGCTCTAATTCTTACTTACACACTGGGTGACGACTTGGTTAAATAAGTAAATTAGAGACGAGACAACACGATATAACAAACAAAAGTTTCATTAACAAAGGGAATTAAAAACCCTTCTATATTTACAAGGAAAAGAAAAGTTACAAGTATTAAAAGGCCTAATCACTGGTCAGCTGCGCCGGAAGTCCCCTCACCAGAAGCTTTCGCCAGCGCATCAGACGTTTCTATAAAATATCTAAGGGCCGCAGGTGGATCCGCGTTCTTGTTGCAGTCCGCAAGCACTTGGAGGATGGGGAACTCTATCTTCTCGAACTTTTGGAGTTCCGCCTCATACTCATCCTTCGGTGGCTTGCCATAGTGTTCCGCGTCCACGATGCGCCCATTATTTTGCGCATGCAAGAAACCGTCTTCATAGCCCTCGCCATAACCGTAGGCTTGGGCACTGGCAGCAATGGCGGCAACCTGGTCTCCGAGCAGAGGCTCCTGCCAAAATCTCTTGAAAACCTGCGCATAGAAACAAAGTTAGCATATGGAAAAGACAAGTCTCAAAAGCAGAGAAAGCGCGAAGACTTACCCCAGCCATCCCGTCTGACATCAACCATTTGATGGAGTCCTGCATCTGGGACTGGGCGGTGACAGCTTCATCCAGTAGCAACTTGGCCGCCTCACCTTCCTTCACAGCAGCAAGGCGAGCCTGGTCACAAGAATCCAGGTCTCGCTCCAGGTCCTCCTTCGCACTGAGGACCTGGACCCTCTCCCGCTCCAGCGAAGAGACGCGTTCAGTGGCCGCAACAAGGGCTTCGTCCTTAGACTCGAGCTCCTTGCGCATCTCTACATACTTCGTCGTCCTCTCTGTGAGGGCCTTGCTCTTCTCTTCGAGCCTCTTCACCGCCGTCCGCCGCTCCTCACGCGCCTCTGACAGAAGCTCCTTGAGATCAGAGATGTCAGTGTTGGCCTTCTTCCATGATTCTGACCAACGGCGCCTGTCAGCAACCGCGTCTTCTTCAAGTTTGGCAACCTTGGCCTCCGCGTCATGGGCACGACGGCGGTATTTGGCAATCTCGGCTTGGAAGGCAGCCTCTTTTTCAGCAAGGCTGGCCTTCTCCGCCTCCACCCGCTCCATGTCTCGCCACAACGCCGAGTCACGGTGCCGCAGCGAGTCCATCATGGATAGTTGAGTCGCCTGGTTAACGCACAAGGCGGCTATTAGGTCTTCACGACTCAACATATCCTGGTGAGTGCGCTCATAGGGAGGCACCACCTCGCTGACAAACTCCTCGGCAGCCAAGGAGTTGGAAAACAATGTGTTTTCCCTTATTGCCCAGCGAGGGCGCCAGATGGCGTCACCACCAGACCAACAAGAGCCGTCATAGACTCCTGCTGATTCCCCAACCCTGGAAGACTCGCGCCGATCCCGACGCGAGCCGCTCGCACCAGCCCCAGAGGCGCCCTGCTGGAGCAGAGCCCTCTCGAAGGCATCCCCTCCTTCATTGCGAGCCATTTCCCGGCTCTCAGCTTCGGCGCGCTCCCTCGCAGCGCGCTCCTCCGCCAGCTTGGTTTTTCCTCCAAGAACCTTTGCTCTTGGAGGCGAAGGCGGTCCGCCTCAGCCTTCTTGTCTGCCTCAGCCTTTCTTGCGGCTTCATCGGCAGCAGCCTTCTTCTCCGCCTCAGCCCGGCGGTGGGCTTCATTGGCTGCCGCTTGCTTGGCAGCAGCGGCCTTCTCAGCCTCAGCCTTTTGCAAGGCTTCATCGGCCTGCGCCTGCTCCCGCGCAAGCTCCTGCTCCCTCCACAAAGCATCCTCCTCCCTTCCACCCGTTTCGGCGGAAGGAGACAAAGGTGCAGTTGGCACAATCTTTGGCGCCACTGCAAATCAACAATAACTTATTAATAATAATACAACTCATAAAAATAGAAAGGAAGAGAGAGGAGGAAAAAAGAACAACTTACCAGGAGTCTTTCTCCTCAGTAACTTTTGGAAGAGTGGTTGGCGCGCAGGGGCGGCACCAATGCCCATGCTGAAAACGGGCCCGCCATCGCCACCACTCCCAAGAGGACCCTTGGGAACATTAACTGGCTCCGGACCAGGAACCGATCCCTCACCATCCCCAGCGCCAGGCGCGACTGGAGTCTCCTTTACCAGGTCGGCGGTCCGCGGCCTCTTCCTCTTCTCCAGCTGAGAAGATTCCGCCTCCTCGTCATCCTCGGAGGGTGGGCCATCCTTCCTCCGCCGACGCCCTTTCACAGCTTCTCCTGCTGAAACGGAAGAACCCGAGTCAGAAAGGGTAATCATGGCTCGGTACCTGTGCTTCCGCGGCGCGTGCTTCCAACGACCACGCTCCGCGGACGAGCCTACCGGCGGAGTCTTCCCTACGGTATCATCTCCGAAAATACTATCAAATAAAGGGCTGGGAGACTCACCAGTTGTGCAATAAGGTTTGGGCGCAGCAGAAAGGTCAGGATAGTAGAAACGATCCGCCAACGCATCCAAGCACGAGGTCTGGCCCTCCGCCACAGGCCTCCACTTAATGCCCTTCTCCTGGCGGGCAGCGTAGAATTCAAACTTACTTACACCTGCAAATGACACATCATAAGGAAAGGAACGCGGGAGGCAATAATGATAATAACTAATATAAAATACTTACCCTCCTGCACGATGTAAGGCTCTTTACCCGCCCGGATGCCGTTCCGGCTCATCCCCAGGAGGAAAAAGATTCCCTCTGTCAGGTTCTGGAACTCCAGCCTAGTGGCGTTGGCGGTAAGGGCAACGAACCAATCCTGCTTCTTGTAATCTTTAAGCAGAGGCATGTCCGCCACGCGCTGACCATCCCCTATTATCTTCCAAGGGAGGCTAATAGGGATGACCCCCCTCTTCACGAAGAAGAACTTCTCCTTTGCCCAGTGAAGGGACTTTGGGGTATGGGTGGCCATGGGAGGCACCTTGGGGCGTGGCTTAAAAGAAAACCACATTTCATCCCGCGCCATGAAATAAAACACATTGAACCGCTCAACAGTCGGTTCAATGTCTAAGGCGCGGCACGACGCCTCAAAATGAACTAACCTCAGAAGCCCGAAGGCGGTTAGTTGAGTAGGCCCGACGCCATAGGCAACCATGGTATCTATCTGGAAACGGGTGCATGGAAGCCGGAACCCACACTTGGCAAAGTGGGCTTCATAAAGGGCCAGCTGGCCACTACCAGCAGATAAGACGGTGCTGGTCGGAGAAGGAAGCATGGGCTCCCACTCCGGGAGGATCCCATACATAACGCAGAACCGGTTAAAGGCCTCCTGACCCCAAACACAGAAGGTGTTGGTCATGAGTTTCCTCTCCTTCGTTCGGCCATGCTCAACGGTGGTCTCCTGCACCACCTCCTCCGTCTCCTTACCCACAACCTCACCGGAAATGCTGTGACTGTCAGACATTGTGGAAGTTTAAAAAAGAAAAAACCTGGAAATCTCACCGGAAAACTTGAAGATCAACCGGAATCTTCAAACAAAGTGAAAAAGAACGGTTGATGAGATGATTGACAAAGAGGAAACAAGAGCAGAAGACACTCTAGAAAGGAAGAAACTTGAAGTTTCAACAATGAATCTTCAAGATCAGAGAGATCTTTGAAGATTAAACGGAAACTTCAAAGGAAAAGTTGACCGGAAGTTGAGAGGAAATTGAGAGCAAGAAGGAAAGAAATAGGAGAAGTAACCGTTCATAGCAACATTGCTAATCCTTATATACTCATCGCATTAATGACAGAGGGACCCACCTGGGAAGCGTAAACCGTCACAACTTTTCAAATTCTATGCACGAGATGGTGACACGTGTCCGCAACAAAAACGAGCGGCCTGGATGATAGTGTATGACAGTTATACACTACACAGGCGCCGGATGGTCGACACGTGTCGACAGATCTCACAATATCAACCATTCAAGCGCGTGGCAACTCACGCGCCTGACAGACAACACGTGCCCATCGACACGTGGCACAATCTCAACCATAAAGACAAAACGTCAGACGCGTGAAACCCCACGCTCCTGACACAGACGATATATTGATAACTGCAACCACGATGGGACGTGTATCAGTCTGTACAACCAGACAGTCACTGACACGTCAGCAACCACTAAGCTTCCATCAGAAGTAACTGATCATTCGAATTCCAGGCGCATTTATTCCAATTTATGAGAGACAAATTCAATGCTAATGATTTAGGATTTATCACAACTCCAGACCCGCATTAAATTACTCCAGCAGCAGTAAATTTCTCAGCGGAAAGTTGACGTAAACTTTCAAAAGACGTTCCACGCCCAACCACTGCAACGTTGGGGCGGAGAACGTCCTTCCCAGCGGAAAGTTGACGTAAACTTTCAAAAGACGTTCCCCGCCCAACCACTGCAACGTTGGGGCGGAGAACGTCCTTCCCAGCGGAAAATTGAGGAAAACTTTCAAAAGACGTTCCCCGCTCAACCACTGCAACGTTGGGGCGGAGAACGTCCTTCACGGCGCAAATTTGACGAAAAACGGAGAAAGACGTTTCCCGCCTAAATTTTCTCAAATCAGAACAATACCCCCAAAAGCTACAGCACAAGCAGATGAGCTTTCATCCGCGACTTCTATATTTCGAGTCTAGCACTCCACCTCCTCATCAGCGAGCAGGAGAAGCCCTAGACTAGGGGGACTTGAAGGGATAGGGAGCCTAATCTGAAGGGCGTCCCTATCCCCGCAAGGTAACAACCCTGCGCCAGGTCACGGCGCAGGAGCATACTCGCGCGAGGACAGGCAATCAACATCCTCGCGCGCCGGCACAGATGATAAGCAACAACTAATACCTGATACGCGCGTGCCACCACACGCGGAATATTCCCTTGGCACGTCAGAGGAGGTACAAGGGATGACAAAAGGAAGATTCATAAGGATCTGTGTCAGAGCATACACCAACAGAAGAAGGACATGTGGCAGATAGTACAAAAGGGGAACAGCTGCACTGTACACGCTGTCGTGAACAGTGACCAGCAGGCATTACCTCGCCCACTGTCAGACGTCAAATCAGCCAGCAGAGATAGCCTGGACACTGTAGCAAGTACGACATTACTGTGCACCACCAGAAGGCCGCCACGTGTCCAACTACAACAACGACCACACTGTAGCCTGATGTCATCAACAGTGCCTCGTCCTTTCCCGCCATTTCCAGAAGGACCATGGGCTCGGACCCCGGTTGGGCCCAAGCCAATGGTATCACTTGTGGGCCTCTCCATGCAACCCACTACTAAGCCTATAAATAGCGCCAGATACAACTCATGTAGGCATTCACAAATACAACCATCACTACTATACTCTCTACTTGTAACTCTCTCTTGTTAGTAATAATATTCCGGTGTACTTACAGTGGACGTAGGTCATTAACGACCGAACCACTTAAATCTCTTGTTCGTAGCACACACAACACATATCGCACTCACCTTAACAAACTCTCGGGTTACCATAACGGTTTGGGTAAAGGATTAAACCTGTAGTTACATAAGTACTAACACCCCGGAGGTCAGCCTTAATCTCCGGTGTACTTATTGTTTCTTCAGGATTGAATAAAAACGTTTATAAGATTGCATGGATGGAAACCAAACCTTAGATTTGTAAAAGAATGATGGATTAAGCTTGAAACCTTGTGTTTTGATCAAAAATCACGTTCCAGAGGTTGTGTGTGTGTTGGGGCGGTTTATGGGACGACTAGGGTTTGTATAATGAAGTTTAGGAGGTCAAGTATGGTATTTATAGTCGTTTTTAGTCGTCCAGCCCGTAACTAGCGATTGTGCAGCCTTTACACGCGATTAGGAAGCCTAATCGCATGTAAGTTCATGCAATTGGGGCCTAATCGCATGAACAGTCATGCATTTAGGCCCTACTCGCCTGTATGACTGCCCACTCGCCCCTACTATAGGCGATTGGGCTATCCTAATCGCCTATAGGGGCCTGTTCCGTGTGTTTTGCGCGTTAAACCCCGTTTTAACATATGTTAACACATATTCCCATACCGACAAGTCACATAATGATTGTAAACACATAACACTTGTAAATACACATATTCACACTCGTTCACCAATTCCCGGGACTCGAGACTTGTATGTTCCGTATGCCCTGACGATCCTACAAATCGTCACCGTTTGTACACTTGGTTAAGGACTGACATCTAATGAACCTCTAGACTAAACCGATAGTTCCCGAACCATAACCCGACTTAACTAACCCAGTTAAGTACAATATACGCGTGACTCGCTAAGGTAGACTTTCATCTAGACAACGTTGTTAACCAGAATTTGCCGGGTGTCACAATTGAGTTTATTATTATTGTTAAGAAACATATTTATTATTCTTAATGGTAAAATTATTAAACGTACATTTAGCATATTTATTATTCATATACCTATTTATTTTTAAAAATGATTCTTTTTTTTTAATGTTGTTTTTACGTGTCTATGAAACGTTTTTAAGAATAATAATTAGTGCACTTTAATTATTATTGTTAAGAAACATATTTATTATTCTTAATGGTAAAATTATTAAACGTATATTTAACATACGGATTTGAGGATATGATTCCTTCAATCGCGTAATTGACAACTGATTTTAGGAAAGTCGTAATATCAAAATGAAACTCGGTCAACAATATTAAAACGAAATTCGTAATATTAGTATTAGTAATATAAATAATCGATAATTAAGTTTAAAAATATTAATAAATAACTACAAAATCATAATCAATCATTCAAATCAATGACATTAAAATCATCCGCGTTTCAAATTGTCTTACCAATTATCTACAAATTATTATTTACATTTTAAAATTAGCACACCAAAAATTAGCACACTTATTGAAATGATTTTGATGATTATTGTTTAATGAAAATTGATTAAAGAAAAGTCATAATATAAAAATTAAATTCGGTCAACAATATTAAACGGAAATTCTATATTTTGAGAAACATATTTATTAATAATAACAATAATAAACATTAATGGATCCTATGTAAAGTTTATTGTAAAATGGTAACCTACCATTCTTATGTATGAAACGTTTTTAAGAATAATAATTAGTGCACTTTTATTTTAGTAATATTATAATTGAATGATTGATTGAGAAACATATTTATTATTCTTAATGGTAAAATTATTAAACGTATATTTAGCATACAGATTTGAGAATATGATTCTTTTAATCGTGTAATTGACAATTGATTTTAGGAAAGTCGTAATATCAAAATGAAACTCGGTCAACAGCATTAAAACTAAATTCGTAATATTAGTATTATTAAAATAAATAATCAATAATTAAGTTTAAAATATATTAATAAATAACTTAATATAAATAATCAATCAACCATTCAAATCAATGACATTAAAAACATTCGCGTTTCAAATTGTCTTACCAATTATCTACAAATTATTATTTACATATTAAAATTAGCACACTTAAAATTAGCATAGTTATTGAAATGATTTTGATGATTATTGTTTAATGACAATTGATTAAAGGAAAGTCATAATATAAAAATTAAATTCGGTCAACAATATTAAACGGAAATTCTATATTTTGAGAAACATATTTATTAATAATAACAATAATAAACACTAATGGATCCTATGTAAAGTTTATTGTAAAATGGTAACCTACCATTCTTGTGTATGAAACGTTTTTAAGAATAATAATAAGTGCACTTTTATTTTAGTAATATTATAATTGAATGATTGATTGAGTTTATTATTATTGTTAAGAAACATATTTATTATTCTTAATGGTAAAATTATTAAACGTACATTTAGCATATTTATTATTCACATACCTATTTATATTTAAAAATGATTCTTTTTTTAATGTTGTTTTTACGTGTCTTTATATACTGTATGTAAATAATGATTCATTTTTAATGTTTTTTATGTGTGTATATAAAGAATGATTCTTTTTAATGTTTTTTACGTGTCTTTTTTAATGTTGTTTTATAATTTTGTTATTTTTATGTTCATATACCTATTTATTTTTAAAAAATGATTTTTACGTGTTTTTTTAATGTTGTTTTTTACGTGTTTTTACTAAAATATATAGTAATCTCTTTTATGTTTCCTATTTAACGATTAGTCTGTATGTAGATGACGACCATAAATTGAAATATGTCAATTAAAAAATTGGTCCTAACTATTGTTTTTAAATTAAATATAATTTAAATCTATTTAATAGTTTCCAAAAATATATAGTAATCTCTTTTTAATTTTTTGCACGTTTTAAAAACTAAATTCGTAATATTAGTATTAGTAATATAAATAATCAATAATTTAGTTTAAAAAATATTAATAAATAACTTAGTATTAGTAATATAAATTATTATTTAAAAAATATTAATAATCAATAATTAAGTTTAAAAAATATTAATATATAACTTAATATAAATAATCAATCAATCATTCAAATCAATGACATTAAAAACATCCGCATTTTAAATTGTCTTACCAATTATCTACAAATTATTATTTACATCTTAAAATTGGACACTTGAAATTAGCACATTTATTGAAATGACTTTGATTGTTATTGTTTAATGACAATTGATTAAAGGAAAGTCATAATATAAAAATTAAATTCGGTCAACAATATTAAACGGAAATTCTATATTTTGAGAAACATATTTATTAATAATAACAAAAATAAACATTAATGGATCCTATGTAAAGTTTATTGTAAAATGGTAACCTACCATTCTTGTGTATGAAATGTTTTTAAAAATAATAATTAGTGCACTTTTATTTTAGTAATATTATAGTTGAATGATTGATTGAGTTTATTATTATTGTTATGAAACATATTTATTATTCTTAATGGTAAAATTATTAAACGTATATTTAGCATATTTGTTATTCATATACCTGTTTATTTTTAAAAATGATTCTTTTTTTAATGTTGTTTTTACGTGTCTTTACACACTGTATGTAAAGAATGATTCCTTTTTAATGTTTTTTATGTGTGTATGTAAAAAATGATTCTTTTTAATGTTTTTTACGTGTCTTTTTAATGTTTGTTATTTTTATGTTCATATGCCTATTTATTTTAAAAAAAATGATTCTTTTTTACGTGTTTTTTTTAATGTTGTTTTTTACGTGTTTTTACTAAAATATATAGTAATCTCTTTTATGTTTCATATTTGCCGATTAGTTTGTATGTAGATGACGACCATAATTGAAATGTGTCAATTAAAAAGATTGGTCCTAACTATTGTTTTTAAATTAAATATAATTTAAATCTATTTAACAGTTTCCTAAAATATATAGTAATCTCTTTTTAATTTTTTGTACGTCTTTCAAAATAATTCGTAAATGATTTCAATAATATACGTATTTCAATTAAATGTCGTTGAAAAAATTTGCGTTATCTTTTTTAATTTTTTGTAACTTTGATGGAGGTATATTAAAAATATTTGAACATCACGATCTAAATAAATAATTAATATGATTTAAATAATAATAATATTACTATTTTCATTTAAATATATTTAAATAAATTTAAAAATCGTATTTATTTTAGGTAATTGTTAACAAAAGTTAAATTTCATTTATTAATAATTTAAATATTGTGTATATATTAGGAAATTGTTTATCTAATTTCAATCAAATTTAAATTCATATAGTATTTTTAAAAATTGAAATTCGTTAAAATTTTTAAATTTTCGTTTGAAAAATATTTAAGAAAGTTTCGAAAAAATAAAAAACGATTCTAACATGTTTTATCTGTGATATTGTATATTATCTTTAAAAAAATAGTCTGCGTCTACAACATTTTAAAAGAATAGTCTACGTCGTCTACATACAGACTAATTGTCATATTTGTCACATACAAATCATCTACACAATGATTCGGAAATAATTCAGAAATGATAATAATAATTTGTAAATGGTTATCTATCTATATAATTAGGGCTGCAAACGAACCGAACGAACACGAACAAGGCCTTGTTCGTGTTCGTTTGTTAAGGAAATCATGTGTTCACGAACAGTTCATGAACACTTGCCGAACAAGATTTTTTGTTCGTGTTCGTTTGTTAAGAAAACACCTATGTTCGTGTTCGCTTGTGTTCGTTTGCTAATTTTGTTCATGAACACAAACGAACACAAAGAAATGTTCATGAACATAAACAAACACAAACGAACATATATTAACTTTGGAATAAAATATAATTCTTAAGATATCAATTAGATCCACCCAAAATATAACTAAATTATCCAAACATATTTGTCTCACATATATTATTTATTTGGGTAAATAAAAGAAAATAAAAAATTATAAAAATTATAAACCCTATTAAACTATCGAACATAAACGAACACGTTACCGAACTTTCACGAACATAAACGAACGAACGCGGCCTCTGTTCGTGTTTGTTCATTTATTAAACGAACGAACACAAACGAATTTCCCGCCGAACGGTTCATGAACTGTTCGCTGAAAGTTCAGTTCGTTTACAGCCCTATATATAATCGTTCGAAAATAATTATATAATTTAAAGTTATTTAACAGTTTTCAAAAATATATAGTATTATTAAAAATATTTGAACATCACGATTTAAATTAATAATTAGTACTACCATATAAATTTCGATATTTTTGCAATATTTATCTCCGCCAAATCATCTACACAATAATTCGGAAATAATAAGGAAATGATAATAATATGATATTTAATTTAGTAATAAATATAATTTAAAACTATTTAACAGTTTCTAAAATATATAATATATTCAAAATAATTCAAAAATCATTATTTAAAGCAATTTAATACGACCATATAAATTTCGATATTTATATGATTTATTTTTCTCGGAATATATCATCTACACAATAATACGGAAATAATCCGGAAATGATAATAATACGATATTTAATTTAGTGATAAATATAATTTAAATCTAATTAACGGTTTCCTAAAATATATAGTAATCTCTTTTATGTTTCCTATTTGCCAATTAGTCTGTATGTAGATAACGACCATAATTGGAATCTGTCAATTAAAAATATTGGTCCTAACTATTGTTTTTAAATTAAATATAATTTAGATCTATTTAACAGTTTCTCAAAATATATAGTAATCTCTTTTTATTTTTTTGTACGTCTTTCAAAATAATTCGTAAATGATTTCAATAATATACGTCTTTTATTTAAATGTCGTTAAAAAGATTTTCGTTATCTTTTTTTAATTTTTTGTAACTTTGGTGGAGGTATATTAAAAATATTTGAACATCACGATTTAAATGAATAATTAAAATGACCATATAAATTTCGATATTCTTGCCATACTTTGAAAAATAAAAGATAACACAAATGTTACTAAAAAACATTGATCAGAAAACGGTTTGTGTAACAAGACAAGATTACAAGTTGTTAAAAAGGGAAACGTGTAATAAATCCATTAGAATAAATACAATATTGTTCATTTTATTGAATTCTTTGTTTATATTTTTTTGTCAAATTAAACTTTACTTAGTCGATATATCCATCATTTCGTTACATTAAACTGTTAGATGACATTTTGTATTTAATATCAAAATTCATACATATTGCATTATCAAACATATAGTAAACAAAACAACTTGCATAATACAATTCTTATTTTCCTACTTTTTTTCATGTTACTTTCGGATGAACCGTGGGTCTCCACGGGACTCAAACCTAGTAAGTGAATAAGTTGTTTTGAAACTTAATCCCAAACACCCTCTAACTTCCGTCAGCGGAAACACCTTCGCTGAAAATACATAACACCATAACATAATAATAACTTACACACAAAACCCTCTTTCTTTATTTAACCTTATCAATTACTCCGTCTAATCATCATCAACCAATTCCATACCAACACTAATAATCACAACACAAAATTCTCCAAATCAAACACTAGCTGATGTTGTTACGTTAGGGTTTTTTCTGTACTAATTTGCTGGATGAATAGACAATGACTCAGTCTTCGTACAGATCTCGATCGGTTGGGGATTACGTGGTAGGGAGACAGCTCGGGTCGGGTTCGTTTTCTGTGGTGTGGTATGCGAGGCATAAGGTTCATGATACCGAAGTTGCGATTAAGGAGATTGTGACAGGGAAATTGAACAAGAAGTTGGAGGAGAGTCTCATGTCTGAGATTGATATATTGAGGAATATTAATCATCCGAATATTATTCGACTGCATAAGGTCCACTCTACGCTCGGCATATGTCCTCGTGTTTGGTTGGATGGACGGTAAACATGCATGCGTAGACCTCACTGAGGTGTCCCCTCTGGTGGGACTTTCGAATATTGAGTTCATGATAGAGCAAACAATTTCGAAGGCGGAATTTAAAAGGTATCTATCTAAACACAGAACAACATGTTTGGAGAATCAACACATGTTGTGCCTTTGCCTTTGACACATATCAGCATTAACGCTATGTTCCCGAGTTTACTTGAGGATGAAAAAAAAAGGAAAATAATCGAAGGAAAAGAAATGAAAGAAAAGGAAAAGAAATGATACATATCCTTTCCTTTCTTTTCCTTCCAAATCGAAAGGAAAACTAAACTAAATGATTTGGCCTAGTTTTCATTCAATTTCTTTTCTTTTCCTTTCTTAAATGAAACTCGAGAGCATAACATGTTTTGTTTTCCTTTTTTTTTTTCGTTCGTTAAATGAAACTGAGAACACAGTTAACTTTTTTTTTCCTTTCCTTTTCTTTCATTTCCTTTTCTCTCATTAAGCTAACTCGGGATCACAGTGTAAGGGGCTGTTTAGTTGATTAAGTGTTGAATGATTAAGATGGTCTGAATGGTTAAGAGACTCTGAATGGTTAAGAGCTGAATCATTCAGCATCTCTTATTAGCTTAATGGTTCAACACTTAATCATTGATTAAGAGGCTACCAAACAGTCCGTAAGATTGTAAAATCAAGTCAACTGAAGCCGAATTTAATTCCCAATTATGGCCCGAAAAGCAGAGGCAAAGAAGGTAGAAAAACATGCTAAAGCCTGCGAGGAGAACCAACACGTTTTTGTACCTTTGGCTTTTGACACCTTTGGCTCATTGGCACCGGAGGCTACCCGTTTCCTGACCAGGGTCCAGCGGGTTATTCACAGTAGTGTCTCGGCTCCGGGTGGACATGGTTATGTTTTTAGTAGATTAGGATTTGCTATCCAGAAAGGGGTGGCGGCGCAGCTTGTTGCCCGCCTGCCCGCTATCTTAATGTAATTTTCTTTGTCCTGGAATGAAGTTGAGGTATTATTCAAAAAAAAAAATAAATAAATAAAAATTATGGCCCCGCTATTTCGCAACCGTTGCGTCTGTAAATTCGTAATCTGCTGTACATCCAAAGCCTAGTGTGCGCACAACGCACACGGCATACAATAACTTCCGTCAGCGGAAACACCTTCGTTGAAAATACACAACACCATAACATAATAATTAACTTACACACAAAACCCTCTTTCTTTATTTAACCTTATCAATTACTCCGTCTAATCATCATCAACCAATTCCATACCAACACTAATAATCACCACACAATATTCTCCAAATCAAACAGTAGCTGATGTTGTTACGTTAGGGTTTTTTTCTGTACTAATTTGCTGGATGAATAGACAATGACTCAGTCTTCGTACAGAGCTCGATCGGTTGGGGATTACGTGGTAGGGAGACAGCTCGGGTCGGGTTCGTTTTCTGTGGTGTGGCATGCGAGGCATAAGGTTCATGATACGGAAGTTGCGATTAAGGAGATTGTGACAGGGAAATTGAACAAGAAGTTGGAGGAGAGTCTCATGTCTGAGATTGATATATTGAGGAATATTAATCATCCGAATATTATTCGACTGCATGATATGATTAAGGTTGTAGTAGTTCATATGTTATTACTTATTAATTATCCTAATATTGTTTGAAGAATATTTTGATAACAGTTCACATTATATGTTACATGCCTTTAATTAAATTGAATCTAGTAGGGATGAGCATTTGGTGACCGTTATATGCCGATAAAATTTGGTGTTAGGACGCTTTTCCGAAAATTCTGTATTGGTATTTTCGGTATTGGTGCTGGTTCGGTACCAATACTATATAGAGAGAACAATATGTCGAATACTGGTACCATACTGAATGCTACCTACTTTTTTGAAAATTTGGTATAGGTACCGGTACGGTATCGATCTCATCCCTAGAATCTAAATATGATAGAATCTACATATGAGATGAGGTCTGAGGAGGCAAGTTGCTAATATTTAGGAATGCACTGCTAGTATAAGCATATTTTAAGAGTCAAAGATAATAGTTGAACTGTGGAGCACACTAGTTTATTTCATATGTGTGTAGAGTTGTACTTAGGTTATGAATGGTGGAATGAAGCTCTTAGAGTGAGTGCATCAGCATAAGTAAAAAATGAAAGTTTTTCGTAAGGTTCATGCTTGATTACTGATTAGTGAATCTTCTTGAGTTTTTTGTTTTCTGGTTGGTAATAGATGGAGATGCATATAGCAGAGATAATAGACCGATAGACTAGAAATAGAATGAAGGAATATGATACGAGTAATTCCCTTGGAGACAGGAGAGTGATGTAGCTAATTTGACATTGTTGAAAAATTGAAAGTTAGTGAGAGGGGCACGAGTAAATAAATGAAGAAATGTTGTGTGCTCTTAAATAATCATTTTACGGTTTGCAAGATGAGTTATATATCTTCAAGTCATATAGAGTTATCTTGGAAGTTGGAACTTGATGGTTTAAAGATAAGTAGCACCAAAACATAGCTTAACAAATGTTGCTTTAGCAATGTAAGTTGAGAAATGTTGGTGCAACTGTGCGAGTATGTACGGATAATTGTGAGATAACAAAAAAAGGCATTTTGGTTAGTTGGTTTATTAATCGAATTTGTTTAACCCAACATCCTTTTTTTTCCACGCTTCCTTTTGGCTACCTTAATTTCATTTTTCCATCCTTGTCATGAGTTGTGACTTGTGAGCACCATTACTTCTTCCTTTCTATAATCTCTTATTTTACCTCTCATTCTTTCTTCTATTAATTGTTCTTTCTGTTTTCTTCTCTTTTGATATCACTTTTCAGTCCCTTTGTGCCTTTTTTTTTCTTCAACCTTTTAAGTTTGTTCTTTATCTTTTTCCATGGCGATACACTTTTCCTCCATAACATATTCTCTTAAATCAGAGTTTGTAATTTGAATTCAGATAATGATAAGATGCCAAATTGCTTTCAGACCTTACTAGCCACTAAAAATGGAAAACTCTGTGTTTCTAAAGTGGTTTATCTTTCAAAACCAAACTGAAACTAAAATGAAATGTACCAAAAATTGGAACCTATCTGTTTCTTAGTTGTTTTTTGAGATTGTTTTTGAAGTCTCAAGTGTGTGAAATTAGGAGCCTGGCAAGATACATCTTGTGCTGGAATACTGCAAAGGAGGTGATTTATCTATGTTTATTCAAAGACGTCAAGGTAGAATTCCCAAATCAACGTCAGTGCACTTTATGCAGCAGTTAGGTATGTATCAGAATTATTTTTTGTTTCCTTTTCAAAATTACTAGCATCGTTGTGATTGGGTTTCCTTTTTTTTTTTTTTTTTTTTTTTTTTTTGCAGCGGCCGGTTTAAAAGTCCTTCGTGATAATCAAATTATCCATAGAGATCTGAAACCACAGGTTGGTATTAAATTTTTAATTTGCAATAATATTTTTCAAATTATTCTCAAGTCTCAACGCATGATTACAGTGTTTTACTTCTATGTATGAAAACACGATCACTGAAACTCTGAAAGCTAGCTTTAAATAAGCTGTAAAACCTAATTGGATAACCATTGTATTCTTGTATGATTGTAAAGTATGTGTGATATTTCATGTGCATGCATGACAGTATCTGTTCTTTTGCACAAGACATGGTATAATCTAAAATGCCTTATCTCAGCTACAATATATATGTTTATTTCTTGTATGTCTTATCTGTTGAGCAGAATCTTTTACTCTCTACAAACGATGACAATTCAACTTTGAAGATTGCAGATTTTGGTTTTGCAAGGTAAAATTATTGCCACCACTGTATAGTTATGACCACACCCATGTCTTATATATAGCTTAAACATGATAATAATATCTTATTAATTGTATTTGCAGGTCTTTGCAACATAGAAATCTTGCAGAAACCTTATGTGGCTCGCCACTTTACATGGCACCGGAAATCATGCAACTTCATAAGTATGATGCCAAGGTGATATATTGACACAGTACAATGGATATCTTAGTTTAGTTCTGCTTATAATAGTTCTCCAAAGTTAACATATTAATGGAAACACAGGCAGATTTGTGGAGTGTTGGTGCCATTCTATTTCAACTTGTAACTGGAAGAACGCCATTCACGGGAAACAATCAAATTCAGGTTTGTAAACTTTTGTATTACCATCAAATGGTAGGGTTTTAAGGACACTATTTCACATAGTGATTTAAGTTGACATCAATCTGACCTATTATTTATTATGTCTTGTTCTAATTCCACCTTTCATGCAGTTGCATCAAAACATCATGAAATCAACTGAATTGCAATTTCCTCCAGATGTGAAGGACTTGAGTCCGGAGTGCATTGATCTTTGTCGAAAATTATTGCGACAAAATCCAGGTATTTGTGACTTGTACTTTTGACAATAACAGAATTTTTGAAAGCAAGGAACAGCGTTTGTTAGAGCCTTAGAGGTGGCTAGATGGGTGGGCTGGTGGGTGCCTCAAAGAGGTCATTTGTAGGCCAGGGGGCTAAATGGGCCCTGTTAGGTTTAGGTTGAGGCGTTGGGCTAAAAATATTTATTTGTTCATGTTTGATGTTTTAAAGTGAATAATTTGTGTCAACTAAGATTACAAAAAATATTATCACAATAATTGTATAAGTATTTGAATAAAATGAATTAGGAGGTTGTATACAACAGAAATGGACTTGGGGGCAACTTTCAACTCGTTTGACTCATTCAGTCTATTTGACCTGCTTCGCATCTACATCTGGTGTTTATGCTACACATTAGTATATAATGGTTCCCTGTCATCTTTGAGTAAATGGAACTAGCCCCGGAAATTTTTATAGATGAAAATTAGGGATTCCAAGACAGTACCCACTTGATCTTTAAACCAGGAGACAATGCATAACTTGACTTACATGGTTTAAACTAAAAAACATCCCAATACTGGATATAATTTACCTTTCTCCTATCAGTAAGTTAATTTCTAATATACAGAATCTGACAAGTCTACCCTTTGATATAATTCATAAAATAGATTATACGGTGAATAGTGTAAAAGATAATTGCTAGAATACAGGATCAAACAAGTCTACCCCTTCATATAAGATAATTGCTAAAGCCAACATAAAATAGCCATATTACTTATGGTCAATTCATGATGGCTTGAGAACTCTGATCCCTGTTAACTTATTTATGAATTTGATTACTTTGATGCACAGTTGAAAGATTGACTTTTGAGGAGTTTTTTACACACCCATTCATAACCCAAACTAAACCTGATGGATTGTTAAGGTGACTTATAAGCAGAAATGCTTCTTCCATTTATAAATGCATTTTACTGCATGCTAAATAATTAAATAACGTTCTGGTATCTGCAGAGATAGGAGGTCGCGTAGAACAACCGATGGGTTTTCATATCCTACAAGCCCAGCTTTTAAGAAAGAAGAAAATAACCAAGAAGATAATCTACCATTTAGTCTTGATGATGATTTGAATGTTCTTCATGGAAGCCCACCTCTTCCTAAGAGGTCACCTTTAAGGTCTACATATGGGTTTTCCTTGGATACCGAAGTTGTTAAAAGAGATGCATTAAAAGACATGGAAGTTTCTTCTAGATATACCAGTATCAGACCAAAACTAGATAATAATGGTTTTTCATCTGGAAATCGTAGATCTTCAGAAGGAAATCTGAAAGAATCTTTGAGATCAATTGACCACAGACCAGCAAATACGCGTTCCGAAGGTATCTTTTTCATATTTTACAAAATATAAAAATAAAAAATAATCTCTCTCATTGGGCTGTATGCATGATAGAGGTGGCACAATAGGCATGTCGGTTGGGTTGAGTAGCGGGTCAAAACGTGTAATTTTGGTACAGGTGCCGAAAACACTTTGTGTGAAAAGTTTTGCAACCTTTTAATAGATAATCAGTTCAGTGTGTCAAATATGATTCCATATTTAAATAAACAATCTACTTTTTTTTAAATAAAATGATTTTAGAGGTTTTGGGCATTAAAAGTACACATTGGCGACTTTCTACCTCTTTGGCCAGTTTTATTTTCTCTCTATTATCTGTTAGATATTGTAAATGGTCGAATGCCACCTCTATTGGATGTCAAACTACTATATCGATCAATTTGGGTTATGTTTTAACTTCTATTTTTAGTGTATCAAACAAGCAACTTTCTTTAAAAAAGCTTGAAAGGTTACATGCCGAAAGCCACCTAAAGTTTTTTAAATGCATAAATCAGCCTAAATCATTTTATTCAAAATATTAAACTATCAATGAAACATTAAAAATTTTCAATCATATTTGACACAACAATTTCTCAGTGATATAATTTTAGTTTTTTGCCCTCTTTCCGACCCATCCATTTTACCACCTCCATGTTCCATGGATGTTAAACTAGTATAAAGTGAATGCTTCTCCATTGTTAATTTATTACTTTATTTGATCATGTCTGATTCACTGTCTTGCGTTGAACAGTAATGGACTCGTTGGAGTTCATTGATCAAGATTATGTTCTAGTATCTGGTCCCTTGGGTGATGCACCTTCTTTAGCAAGCGTTTCTAAGGTGAGCCAAATAGCAGCATCCAAATCACCTTCTAAAGAGATTCATTCAAGATCTAGCGCACCTCTGCCCATAATTGGTGGTGCTGCCAGTAAAACCCGCTGCACGGGGAGCTTCGAAAGTCAATGCTCCGCACCATCTGGGACGTACCATGGGTCAGCTGATATAATCGATGCTTCTGAACAGCCACCAACTGACAGCATGGCAAGAATCAAATCATTGCATGATTGTGCCTCTGCCATCTCTGAACTGGTCAATGACAAGGCATGTTTCAGTAGTTCTTTCTTCACGTTTCATTCAAGTTAATAATATCTTATATAATTTAGTTAACCACTTTTACTTGAAAAAAAAAAAAGATTGAGGCAGGACACAGACTAGAAGCATTTTCAATTCAACTTGTGATCCTTGCAATATGGAAGCAAGCACTGGATATCTGTCACACACAGGCTGCTTCAGCTTTTAAAGGAAGTCCAATTCTAGAAACTACAACCTTGAACGCAAAAACCAATAGTGTTTGTGATAGTCTTGATATCCAAGAATGTCTAGAAACTGCCAATTCACCGGAGGATGTTTCCTGTCATATTGAAAGAATATTTCTTGGAGAAGTTGAAAATGCTGAACGACTTGCCAAGGTTATCGAGCCTGGTACACCTTCTAACTCAGTCAATTAATATTAATATATTATATCTCCATTGAAAGGTTTAAGTTAATGCTATGTGATATGGCCTATGAATCATGTTAATATTATATCTTCAAGAATGTCTAGAAACACCACTACAACCACCATGACACCGTCGCCTCCACCTGTCCATTTTGGAAAGACCCTGTTTTGACGCAAACCAAAACGATGTTTTTTTCTTTCAAAGCATGGTTTTCAAAACCTGTTTTGCCAGGCTTAGCTATGATAATTTAGTTCCTCTCTTCCCCAGGAAACGTGGGAATGCCAGATGCAATGGAAACAATATTTCAGGCTGCACTTAATTTTGGCCGACACGGGGCTGTAAGTCTTTATCAGTGTATGCCTTATATAACGATTAGTAAATACTATATCATAAAATTTATTGCATTTGGCAGGTGGATGAGTACATGGGTCATACAGAAAATGCAGCAGGGTTTTATTCAAAGGCGGTGCGTTTGTTAAGTTTTGTTCTAGTGGAAGCACCGTCACTGATTCTTAATCCACCATTCTCAATCACAAATTCAGATCGATATAGACTTAGAACATATATAGATGTTCTTAATAACAGACAAAGCCATTCAAGATCTCAAAGGATGACACTCTTGAAGGGTGTTGGTGGTCATGGTCACCATTATCCATCAGCTTGAACTAACCAACTGTTCACATGTTGACACCAATGCTTTGTAAAATTCATTCTTGTACAGCTACTTATTCTTTGTGTGACTTAGATCTGAAAGGTGTTGTTGGCTTGTGTATTGGCTCTGTGGATTTTGTAATATAATACAATGCCCCTACTTTTGTCATCTACAAGACAAATATAAAAATATGTAAATATGTAATAATATAAACTTTTATGACAAGAACAGTAAATGGCTTGTCTTGTTAGGCAACAAGAGAGTCATGTGATATTAATGTGACTATTTATTATGCTATGTCTGATTACTGTTTAGCATCTCTACATGTAAAGAAACTATTGTAGTAACCTATTTGAGGTACTTAAAATTAGGACTGAATTACAAGTTTTGTCCTTTAACTTTATACCAGATTGCAAAGAATGTCCTTTAAGTTTAAAATTGACGAGTTTTGTACTTTACGTTTTAGAATCTTGCACGGTTTGTCCTTTGAGCCTAACCTAGTTAATTTTTATCGTTAAGTGGAGGGTATAATTGTCTTTTTGCCCATTCATTTAGAAAATCAGCACCCTATGTCACCACCACCAACTCTCCTTATCAGCACCACCACACCACCACCCACCTTCATCCACCTCCACCCCCAGACAACCCTTCACCGTCGCCACAACAACATTTCCCCTAAACATTCAACCATTTGGACCACACGTCTCATTGTGTTTCATTATTTTCAAATCAATTTTAAATAAACATCCAGTATGATCATCTTCCCCAAAAGAAGCTCAAGAACCCTAGATTTCTAATCCGCTTAATTACGATTCGAAATGACAAACTGATAAGGGGCTATTACTCAGAACAAAACGAAAAACAAGATTATGGTTTAAAGTGAAACTTACGAATTGATTTGTTTCTGAATTGACGAGTCAACTCACGAAGTCAAAGCGTCGAGATTGAGCATGAACGAGAGAACGATAGTGAAAGGTGAGAGTGGGGTTTTGATTTTCAGTATGTTCAGTTCCTAATGGAGCGTTTAATTTATAGCATGATCATTGAATGGAACGTCGGTGATGGAACGTCGTAGGTGGTGGAGGTCAGAGGTCACAGATTAGCAGGTTGGGGTGGGGTTGGTTGAAGTAGTGGATGGTAGGGGTTTCGGGTTGCTGCAAGGTGATGATATGGTGGTGATGCTGGTGGCAGGAAGTGGTAGTGACAGTGTTGCTGCAAGGTGGTGGTGGTGTTGGTGGAAGGAGGAGGAGGAGGTGGTGGTGACATAGGGTGCTGATTTTCTAAATGAATGGGTAAAAAGACAATTATATCCTCCACTTAACGATAAAAATTAACTAGGTTAGGCTCAAAGGACAAACCGTGCAAGATTCTAAAACGTAAAGTACAAAACTCGTCAATTTTAAACTTAAAGGACATTCTTTGCAATCTGGTATAAAGTTAAAGGACAAAACTTGTAATTCAGTCTAAAATTAGGGTTGTTCAAAAAGATCGTGACTTATGACTTGCTTGAAAAAACTATCAGACATTTGATTTTGATAGTCGTTATTGGAGTCTTAAAAGGCTTGAGCAATTACAAATTGACTAACTTCTGTTTCTAAGACTTGAGCAATCACAAATTGTTTAACTTCGGTTTCTATATATGTAAATAAGTAACCACCCACTTCGGTGGAGTGGTTCACCAACGTACAATTATTTTGAGGGGTAAAACATATAAAAAAATGTAGCAGAAATATTTTATGAAGATTTAAAAGAAACCAATACAAAATGTATTCAAATATCACTAAATATTTCTTTATACACCACATCTTTAGACACATTGAAACGGTGTGAAGATTCAATGGAATCGCAGTTAAATACTCCACTTGGTGGTACATTTTGTATTCCATCATTTGTAGGATTATTGACCTTGCATCTCTTGGCATCTAGTTGTAATTTTCTAAATTTGCAACACTCGACCGCATTCTTAATTTTTTCATCATTCGAGAGAACACTGAAAGAAAAATAAATTACTTGCATAATACCATTAGCATATAAATAAAGATGTAAAATATATGAAATTTGTTTACCGTTAGATATATTAGATAACAGTGTTCCTTTGTCATTACCTTAAAAAAAACCATAAGTTAAATGAAAAAACACAAGTAATATAAAATGGAAATCAAAATTAATTTAGCTTAAAATGTTGCTATAATTAATTTAGATTAAAATGTTGCTATAATTAAAAATTCGAATTTTTTTTATTTAAATTATAGACGATTGTTAAAATGTATAGGTATAAAATGTAAAGATTTCAATATACCTAAAATAAACTTAAAATATATAATCCGTAGATTTTTAGGTTGTATAGGTATATTTTTTAAATATAATTTATTGTTTGTTAGTATCTATTGACTAAAAAAAGTCAAACCGTGTCAAACAATTAAGGTGGTTAAAGAAGTCAAACATTGCTAAAAGTATCAAAAAAATAAAATAAAATAATTAACTAAAATGTTAAATTTATAAACCAAAAAACTACAAATTAATGTTTAAAAAAAATTTATTGAATGGTTAATTTCAATCTTTCAATGTTTTAAATTTACCAAAAAACAGGTTGATTGTTTATTTCTAAAATTTGAATGTTTGTTTCTAAAATTTAAAGATGGCAATCTACCAAATTTATTTTAATTGTTTGTTAAATTTGTTTGATTGGGTTTAGTAATTGTTATTTTTTCTGTTGAACAAAATTTAAAATATTACAGTTAATAAAACTCAGAAATTGTTAGAAGTAAAAAAAAAAACTGAATCTGTTTTGCATTCAAAGATTGTGTTTGAATTTTAAAAAACAAAGTCAAACCTTGATTCTTTATTTGCTAAAATTGCACGATTTCAATTTACCAAAAAATTACTTTTGATTGTTTGTCAAGTATGGTTTGTAAAACATAAAATATTATTCCATAATTAAAAAAAATGGCATTAATAAGAAATTAATATGAATTTTTAAAAAAATTCAAACCATATACTAACCGAAAAAAATAATTATTGTTTTCAAAAGGAAATTTTTTTAAAAAAATCACGTGTACAACATAAATTATTTCCATAATTACAAACATTGACATTAATAAGAAATTAATATGATTTTTAAAAAAGTCAAACCATTTACTAACCGAAAATAAGAATTAATGTTTTATCAATAATATTAAATATCACGGTTGGTTGTTAAAATTTAAATTATTTCCATAATTACAAAAACTGTTATTAATAAGAGATTACAATGAATTTTTAAGAAAGGTCAAACCATTTACTAAAAAAATAACATTATTGTTTTAAAAACAGTTTTTTTTTAAAAAGAAACCCTTATCAACTATGTTTACTATCTTTGTTCCTAAACAACAAAATAACATTAATATATACCACTAATATCCATAACATAATATGCAAAATATAGTGTTTTTAACTAATAAGAATAACCCAAAATATTAGTGATTCTAAACATAAAAAACCCCAAAATTCACGAATTACCACATGAGTAGTAAACGTGCAAAAGTTGGTCAGTACAAACCACAAACCATTTTATACCAACCTTGTAAGTTGTAACTAAGTTTGGAGTTCTAGTTTTTTTTTTTTTTTTTTGAAAGGTAAATTTCATTAAAACAACCGACCCATAAAACGGGGCGGCGAAAAGACAAACATTACATATACACGAATTTACACCAATTAGCCCATGATAAGGTCTTGAGCTTAGACCTATGTTTAGCCCACAAAAACCCCATAGCTTTGACTTCCCCAATAATACTTTCCATTCAGACGGTCTTATTTTCAAACTTCAGTTGATTTCTTGCTCGCCATAAACTCCAGCACCCAATTATGATAATCCCGTGGAGGATTTCCTGTTCGAAATCTTTGAGCCCCGAGTGCTTATGGAATTCTAGCAGATCTTTAATTGTGAAGGCGAAAAATCTTTGCACTTTACACCATCCGCTCACATGCTCCCAAAGGACTGAAGCGCAGATACATGACGTGAAGAGATGTGTAGCCGTTTCATCACTGGAGTCACACAACGGACATTTCGTGTCCTCAATCTGCATATTTCTGTTTCTGAGCGCCATTAAAGTCGGAATCTTCTCCATTTCCGCGCTCCACATGAAGATATTACACTTCAAGTTGATCCATTTGCACCACTTCATAACAAACTGCTGCCCCGTATCCATACCTTCCTGCAGAATCTGCTTTACAGATCCAACCGAGAACCCTTTTACCCCTGCACCTGTCCATTCCCAGCAATCTTTTCTGTTTGTAAGCTGGACGGACGACAACAGCATCAATAATTGGTTCCAATCTGCAGCCTCTTGACCCGCATCCGAATATCTAGACCACTCCCAAACACACTCAGAATTCTGCCCTGTACACAACAGCCGCTAACTGACCCAACACCGCTTTCTTCTTTCCAGCTGGAACAATGAAAAAAAAATGGTGTTAGTATTATTATTTTTGGTAGCCGGAGGATTTAACTATAAAAAAGCGAATAATCATGTCATTCTACATAAAAACTTTGCCCAACATCACTTTACCATTGCTTTCAACTCACTTTACCATAAGTAATGGATAGAAATGTTTCAATAGGCCCGATCATGTGGCAAACGGCCATATAGACAGTTTGTTCCAGCTTTCTTACTCAAATTACACCAGCATGATATGGCTATCATACAAATGTGGCAATCATGTGAAATGATTTCAACTAATAATATACGCCTTGTGTAAGTCCGGGGCACCATTTAAGTTTGTTAGCTTCAATAAAAATGTGAGATAATTGTAAAGAAATATAAATATAGAGAGGATAAGATAACTATAGAGAACTCACAAATTTGTTGTCAAGCAATATTTAAATCTATATACATGATAGTAGAGACATCAATTTTTCCATTGGTAATTAACCTCTTCTTAATTATCTATTATATGCCTTTTGTTTTAGTATGCAAATATTATCTTAAATTTTAGTTAGCAAAATGTTGTTGCTGGTGTGAGTACATACACGTTCAGGAAGTTGCTATTGTTGTTTAGGAGCAGCTTCAAGCAAGCCCATAATGTCGAGTCGTTGTCGTTTTAGAAGTGCTACAATACAAAATAATTATTAAAAATGTGAAATAATCACTAAAAAAATACATATTATAAAAGTGTGGCAAAACTAACCAGACACCTTGCCTCTACTCTCCTCGAATGCCACCACGGGTGTGACCATGAATCAAAATTTTACCGAAAAGATAATATTACGATATTCTCAATCATTCGGGTTATTATAAATTTTGCTCTCTCCTGGGCCCTGGCCTTGTAGACAACCCTGTAAATTAAAATTAAAAAACTACAATAAATGGAAATAAGTAAAATCTTAATAATACCCACAAAAAAAAACATAACTCTTATTACTTTTGTATCTCCATTTCTCGGTAATTAGATCACAGAATTGAAGGTTTGTCAATGGGTGTCGTGAGATTATATGCTCTCAATATAGAGGCTCAAGTGAAGCGTAAGAAAATATGCAGCAATAGTTACTCAGCAGAATGATAACTACTGTATGGCATGAATGGATGCTCCAAATGAATTCCAAATGTTAGATAATGGGCTGGACTACACACAACTATTTTGGGTGATTAAGTAAAAAGGAAAAACCCCTCTAAGATAATATATATGTTTCTTATCATTAAGGATGGGCCGGGTCCTAACATTTATGTTTTCTATCAGACTGTTATGGATGGTGGGTTCTGCAGCATCATAAAAACTATGGCTGATGCGCGTTTGAAATGATGTTCGGGGTAGCACCGTCTTTGATCTATATCAGGATGCTGCATATGTGGGCGAAATGGGGACTTTTTGACCGGTACATGTGGATTTGGTTTTTGTTGGAAACAGACTAAAGAAAAAGGCAATAATTAGCAAGTGAATTACCTAAAATCAATCATCTCCAGCTGGAAACAAAGTCAGAACCTTTCTACCATTAGCAGACTCAACATCATCCACATAAGATGATGGCACAGACCCATGAATCGGTGTCCCGACCCGATAAATCGCTTGCTGGTTCTGCCGGTTCAAAAACGGATGCTCAAACTGCCCATTTCTCGGCGACCCAAAATGCCCAATCTGCCCATACCGCGGCTGCAACTGAGCATGATGCCCGGCCACGGCCGCCATTTGCTGTACAGGTACATACGACAACAAATGATTGAAACATTAATAATTACAGCAGACCCTAATGCATATGTAGAAGCAATCCATACACCTCAATTAAAGATAAAATGATTGAAACATTAATAATAACAGTAGACCCTTACTTAGAATAACTATTAGAAAGGTAACTTATCTGAACTATATATATGTGTGTGTTCATACAAATTTTGTCATAAGCCACCATATCAGCGCAAGAAACATTCATTTCAGTCGAGTTAGCGTAAGATTCATACTGCACATATGGTATATGCATTCAATCATTGATACTTTCATAAACTCAAAACAACATTGTTGTAAACCATTCGGATATAAATCGATAATCATGAAACAAATACTATGACAAATAAAGCAACATTATCGATTAATGTCTCTGTAAGGCGATTTACAAATTTATTATGCAGCATCATAAATCAAAATAAATCAGGAAAAAACACGAATTGTGTTTTTATTGTTGTAAAAATACAACCAAAACGGCTTCCTTAGATGGCTTTTAACGACTATGTTTTATATAGTAAAAAATGGAATTACTATTTTCCAGGTTTCTAACGGTTTAAGCTATGAGAAAACAGGGAATGCTTCCACGTGGAATAAAACTGATTCAAATATTTGCACAGCTAAGAAGAAGTTGCTAATCTTATATGAAAAAGTACATGCATGAATGACATTGGTAGCAATAGCATCTCATACTCTAAACCATTGTTCCATCTTTTTAAATTAAGCTCATTAATACAATGGTAGTACTGAAGATTTTGTGACAATTGGATCAACATTGGACCTTAAACATATCAAAAGCAACATACTTTAAACTTTGAAAAAACCGATCATCTTGACGCCATGATCGTCTTCAAAGCTAATGATTTTGTGACAATTGGATAAACATTGAATCAACAAAGCTATCAATATTGGAAAACTGAATTCTTATGCATGTTTACCTCATATACGCGCCGACCAAGCAATGATCTAAAAGATAACGAACCTCCGGCAACTGGCAATCAAGGAAAATGCAACCACGTGTATGCAATCCATATCAATAGGAACATAAATCACTGCCTTGGATTAACGCATGACACTAACCATTAACAAAAGTAACACATAATCCCACTAATGTAAAACAAATTGGAAGGATGCTAATGAAAAAAAGGCAATTGTAACTTTGTAAGCAATATGACACACCTTTAATCATCATCAATGGTCCGTATAAATCTGACTCATCACAGCCACTGCCACTATCGATACCCATTCCACCACCTGTTATACAATTGAAGAGAACAACGCAGATCGTAAAACATATTCAGAAAACAGATTTGAAAACATATAATCTGTCTTTAAATCTAAACCCTAAAACCGATAACAACACAGATTAGAAATCAAATGTTAAAAATCAAATGTTATGAATGTCAAATCGGAAACTGTAACTTACAATTAAAACAGTTTCTATGATACCTGTTGAAATCAAATCTCACGGTTATTGATTAGGGTTGATGAAGAATGAAGCAGGGATGGAGAGAACGATAATAGTGAGATTAAACACGAAGAAGATGAAGTTATATGATTGTTACCTGATAATCGGCTCTCTGGTATCTCTCTCTCTACAGAAAAAACACACAAAAAAATATAAAAAAACAGACAGATGAAGAAGAACTATTGATTGACATAAGATGGAAGAGAGAAAACCTTGGAGAGGAGATGAAGAAGACGGCAATAGTGCTCTGATTCGAAGGATCGCCTTGATTAGGGTTTTGGCTTGAAGGAGGTTATGAAAGAAATTGGGTGTTAGGTTATGTTCCGTGTTTTTTTTGAGGGCTTATATATTTAATCGATTTTGATTTAAAAAAAAAGAAAATTTTATTAATTCTCACAATGTGCCATGTAGGATCACCAATGGAGGAGAATTAATTGCTAGGGGGGTAAATGATTGCCAAGTGTCCAAAATTGCTCCTAAATATTATATGTATAGATGATATATATCAAGTCAACTATAAAACTAGAGTTAATTGCCAATTTAGTCCCTGAGGTTTGTCACAAATTGCCACTTTCATCCAAATCTTTTTTTTGTTACATCTGTGTCCCTGAGGTTTCATTTCTTTTGCCATTTTCATCCAACCCCCTAACTCCGTTAAAAAAAGTCAGTTAAGTTAGGGGTATTTTGGTCATTATACATATTTATGTCTTTTTTTTGCCATTTTGATCCAAATCCTAATTTAGGTTTATTTTATTTTTTTAGTTATAATATTATATATATATATATATATATATATATATATATATATAAACACACCCTTATACATACACTGATACACACCTTCACATCCCTCTCCAACCACCCCTCTTCCCCACCCTCTCCAACCACCCTCACCTTCCCTCAATCTTCTAACACAACCGCCACCCCGCCACCGTCTAACACAACCACCATTGTTTAACACAGCCACCACAACCATCTAGCACAACCACCACCATCTAACCTCAAATCGGAGCAAACCCTAACCCCCAAATAAGATCTAACTACTCCAGTTTCTTTGAGTTAGAATCGGAATTAATTTCATCAGGTTCGAAAACGGGAGAGGACTAGGAGCAGCATCAGCTACGACGGTATGGATGGGGTTGTGGTCGTTATACTGGACGACAATGGTTATAGAGGTGGGCCTTGGTTGCAGGAAACGATGGTTTGCCGGTGGTTGAGGCGGGGTTTTGGGGCGGCAGTAGGTTTGGATGTAGGGTAGATTTTTTTCTGTCTTTGAAGTTTTTTTATTTTTTTATTATTATTATGATATGCAAGGGAAATGGAAATATGTGTGTATTTAAATTAATATTGTTGCTGTTCCTAGTGTCTCTGTGTGTATTTATATATATATATATATAACTAAAAAAATAAAATAAACTTAAATAGGGTATTGGATCAAAATGGCAAAAAAAGAAATAGATATGTAAAATGACCAAAATACCCCTGGCTTAACTGACTTTTTTTAACAGAGTTAGGGGGTTGGATGAAAATGGCAAAAGAAATGAAACCTCAGGGACACAGATGTAACAAAAAAAAGATTTGGATGAAAGTGACAATTTGTGACAAACCTCAGGAACTAAATTGGCAATTAACTCATAAAACAATTAAGCAATGTTTTAATCATAACTCTATTTAATAGTATCAAAAGTCTTACCTTCATTATCATAAGATAGATTAATATAGTAGTGATCATACGAAGAACCCGTAAGTTTTTTAATTAAGGCAAATTCATATGACCACTCCAACCTTAGAGCACCCACGAAAAAAAATAAAAATAAAAAAGAATATATAAAATTCTTCGTATGGGTAGTAATTAGAAATATGTGTCTCCAATCTCCATTGATATCTTGCAATGAGACGACTATTTTTTTTTTTTTTTTTTTTTTCATTTCATGCACGTCCTTTAAATTATAATTTTTTAATTTAGAAACATCAAAATCGAGATTGTTTCATATTTTTTTTACATAAACATGGAACCGGATATTAATTTATGATAAGTGGCGAAGCTTGACTCGAAGGTTCGGGGGGTCGGAAGTCACTAGTTTCAGGGGGTCGAAACCCTATATTTCCAAAATTTTCTATACGAATACTATATAATCGCCACTTCTACGCGAAAATTCGGGGAGGGGGGGGGGTCGGCCGACCCCGCCGGTCCCTACTAAGCTTCGCCAGTGTTTATGATGCAATATTGCAATGGACAACATGGAAATGTTCAAAGATGTCTCTCAAAAATAGGAAGTGTTCGGAAGGATATGAAAAGAACTTTGATTGGACTCATTCTATTGGCATTTGAACCGTCTTTTCGAACTTTACGATTTTTGATTTTAGGTTTTTGCTTTTAAATTTTCAGCTCATAGTTTTTAAATTTTTTTAAGATCATTATATTATTTTATTTGGCATTGTGTTTTTTTTAATTTTTGTCACTGTATTTTTTTTTATCATTTATTGTGTTTTTTTCATCAGCGTTGTATTATATTTTATGATATATTATTTTGCAATGTTTTGTGATCCATTGTATCTTTTTTATCCTTCTCGTCCTTGGGATTTAATTTACACTTTGTAGGATAAGTTAAATCATCGACAATATTCACCTTTTTAATCATAGGGTTAGAATCAAATACACAGTGAAAGAAAAATAGAAAGTCGTAGGAAAGGTATCAAACGGACTCTAATTGAACTTATTCAAGCGGTATTGGAATTGTCTTATCGAACCCTACGACGTTAGGTTTTAGATCTTCGTTTTTTGAGGTTTTAGCTTGTAGTTCTTAGAATATGCGTTATATCATTGTGTCTTTTTCTTATTTTCATCATTGTGTCTTTTTTCTTCAGCATTGTGTTATATTTTGTTGCTCATTGTGTCATATTTCATGTTTTATTATGTTTTTTGTATCCTTATCACCCTTCTCATTTTTTATAGCTTTTGTAAAATAACTCAAACCCCATTATTAATTAATAAAAACAATTTGCATACTTTACATTCTTTTGTAAAATGTGTATTAGGTGTAAATATACTACTTTTGAACATTAAAGAACCCCAAAACAACAAGAATTTGTTCTCATTAAAATCACTTCATGTTAAAAGAGTCCTTAACAACAAAACCACTCATCTACCCTACTCTACTCCTCTACCATCAAAACACTACACAAGAATCCGCCTAAACAAACAAAAAAAATCAATAATTAATCAAGAAAACTTGTTTGTTTTCCAACTAAAAAAATATCCATCATCATAATCATAACCATAACCATCATCTAGATCTCATCAAGAAGATGCTCAATTCTTGACCCTGACCCGAACACCCATCCGGGTTAATCAAATGAAACGACTCAGAATCCGACCCACCCACCATACACTCATAGTTAGCCCTCATATATATCAACTCACCACCCGAGTCAACCCCTGAGTCAAACCTAAAACCCGGTATAACCCCAGCCCCAACCGTCGTTGACTGAATTGACTTCAACATTAACCGGACCGGTTCACTACTTTTCTTCCGAACCGCAAACCCTACTTTCCTTCCATTACAAAACAAAGTCCAAACAGGCACAGACTTTAACGGGCATGATCCAAGATCCGACCCGGATGACACGTGGCATTCAAGAGCTAAACGGACTAACCCGAACTGCATTTCTTGGACTAGGGTTTGGGTAGGGATGGAGAGTTCGAGGAGGAGAACCGGTCGAGGGTTTAAACGGTCGTGTTGGACGGCGAACCAGACGTGGCCACGGCGGTGGCCGAAGATGGTGCCAATGACCATGGTTTTGGAGAATCTAGGTGGGTTTGGGAGGATTAAGGGAGAGGATGAGGGAGATGAGGAGTCTTGGTCTTGGTCGTTTGAAACGAGGGTTTCTGATAAGGGTGGTGGGGTTAGGTCGTCACGTAGGGAGGTGCTGAGGCGTTTCTTGGTGGTTGGTTGGTGGTGGGAGACGGTGGTGGTGGTGGTTGAGGTGAAGCAAGGGAGGAGGACACGACGGAGAGAGTGGATTTTGGTCATGTTTTAGAGAGAGGATGAATATTATTATGTTGATGTTTAGGGTATGGAATATGGTATGGATATGCCTCTAGATCCAATGGGGTATGTGTGTGTTTGTATATATATTTATAGGCGGGAATAAGGAATCTGTGTAGCCGTTGCATGCAATTTTTATATTATTATTGGTTATTATTATTTATTTATCTATTTATTTATTTTACATATGAACGGTGGGATATAAATCATACAATGCAAAATAGAAATATGAACACTTGAGATATTGGAAGACTTAATTGTGGAATAGTGATATAACTAGCAAGAAGTTGTTAGGAAAAATAGTAGTGAAAATGTTTTTTTTTTACTAATTTTGGACAATAAATAATAATATTTATATATGGGTTATGTAGATAATTATTTATAAGTTTGCGTTCTATGGTTCGAGAGTTTCACAAACGAACCAAACTGTGTCCAAAATCGGAGTTAAGATGAATGAGAGATCGAAGCTCGAATTTGAGTGGTTAAACTGAATATTCTTGAACTTTGGTGACTCTAGTATAAAATTTTTATCTTTGTCATAAAAGAGTTGTTTTGATTCGACTCTTTCAAGAATCAATGGAGCTCTTGATTATGGCTCATAATTTTATTTAATATGACATTAACATGTCATGAATCAAATAAGAGTTTTATTTGACTCATAAAATTGTTTTAATTGTGTATAAATAAAGCAATTAACTATGGAATTTTGAGATGAGTCTAAAAGAGACATCTTAAGATTCATTTTACTTTACTATGGAAAATATAAGAATAAGTAAAGAAAAATAGAGAATACTAGAGGAATTTTTTTGTCAAAAAGTTTATATAATTTTAGAGAGGAGTACTCTATAATTCTTCTACCATCATCAACTTCATATGTTATTTTCCACATAAATCAAAAACACCTAACTCGGTGTAACATTGGGCGTGTGAGCCATCTCCGGCAATACACATACGGTTCTGGTTGTTGTACCCTAGGAAACAGACCGTCTGAGAGGAGGCGCAGAATCTGTTTTAAGAGCCCCGTGTCAAACACGATCCTCAACCAAAACCGTCAACGACTTGTTTGTTTATTCTTGCAGTGGGCTTCGTACAAGATGGTTCGGTTGAAATTCTCCAAAGACGTTAGCTTGAATCACGATTAGATACATTTATTTTTGTATCTTAATTTTATTTATATTGGTTTGTATACGGTATTGTACTTTTATATTTCCTACGAATAACGAGAGTCTCGTAATTATTTTTATTTTTATTATTAATTTAAATAAAAAGTGAACTCATTTCCTACCGAAGTCATAGATAAAACGAAATTAGGTCAAAGTGTATGTTATATCATGATCTTATAACTTCGTTTCAAGTTCAACTATTCTTACTTAATGATTACTATCAACCAAAGATTTACCAATATTTTTTTGTCTTATGGATGATTTAGTGACTTTTATATGTTAATTTAAGAGATTTGTTAATTTGTATTCTAATTAATTTTGTTTTTTTTAATTGGTATAGAGTACTCGTTTGTTTATGTAAATAGTCATATTGTTAAAATGCTTTTTGTAGTGTCAACAAGTTAACAACTGAAATCTCAAATTTTAATTGATAAATGGTAAATCTCAAGTTAGTTATATAAATAGTTATATAATACTTTGGAAAAAAAAATAAAAATTAATTTGATAAAATATAGATAATAAAAGGAGATAATTTGCAGAACACAACATGAATGGGAAGATATACAAAGAATACTCAAATGAGTTTATGCACATTTTGTGATTTTGTATTTTGAGCAATGAACACAAGGTTTATGTCGAACTAACAAGTTCGCGATTAGTTTGTTTGCATGCATGTGTAGCGAAGTGAATTTTCAGTAAATTTGTTCCTTATAACATCATCGCATGTTCACATATACGTGTTAGTGTAGATTTGAGTGTTCGTCTGTGTTCACTTCTTCATGTTTATATGTATTTATTTGTAAATATATGTTTTTTTGACAAGTATACCTACTTTTTTTTTTAAAAGCAAACATTAAGTAAGTTCTATCTTTGAAACCACTTTATTTGTCACACAAAATAGAAAACAGTGAACTCATGATCGTTTTATCACAAGCCTGTTTTAGATATAAAGTTGTAATAATTCAATCTTTTATAACTTTTCCAACATTGCTTCATACATCAAAGTACGTACAATATCAATAACAAATAATGTACATTACAAAATAACTTTTGACTAGAAAAGGATTTAGTAAAATTTTTACAGATAGTTTTTGTCGTATGTGACATTTAATTTGTGCAATCCAACTCCTCCCATAGGAAAGTGTTCAGTGAAATCATGGTGGAAAGGTACTTGATGTCTACTTTGATAAAGAAATAAAAATTTTGGAATGATGTTGGGGATGCTTTTAAAATGACAGGTAAAATATTCTTGAGGTTTGGGAAATATATGTGTGTAGGGGCACATTTGGTCAAAGATTCTAACTCTTCCTCTGCATTGCTTTTTAAGTCAAGCCTATATGTCTTTCCTTTTCAGATTTCTTACCCTCTTTAACACCTACATTGTTTGTCCCTACTCCTATCAGACATGTTTATGAGTTTTTGATAGAAGGACACTTACAAAGGGTTTTTGATAGAAGGACACCTATAGTGCGAATTGTGAAATAAAGCCACTTAAATTAACTAAAGAAACAAGAAAAAGAGGTAAAAAAATATTTGCTTGGTTGTAGCTCATGGGCCTCACCAAATCAAACCTTCAAGCCCTTAACGCCTTTAAGAGGCCATTGATGACGCTCCCTTTTAACAATGGAGGGGGTGGTGTTGGGAGCGCTACACAACTGAGTTGGGTGGAGGGGGCACCAACATGATGGGTGGTGTGATGGCCCCATCAAACGTGAAACACTACCGCAACCAACCATTACGGTGGGTGGTGGAATTTTTCGTGGTAGCCATCACGTTTTTGGTAAGTTTGATGGTGTAAGGGTGAATGAGGTGAAATGTTATGATTGACTGGGTTTTTTTGTCACTGGTTGTGAATGATTTAGTAATGAGTAGTGCAACTAATTTAGTGATTTTGTGATAGAATTTGATGAAATGACGTGTCAGTTTGTATTGGTTGGTTTGCAAGTGATGATTTGATAGTGTGATAGAATTTCATATGTTATACATTTGTATAGATCTTGTATGTGAGCATATAATTCTAGCATTGGAATATGTATTAACGTGTTTTACAGATGTATGATTAAATACTCTCGTATAACCCATGTATATGGATGCATACAATCAAATCACATAGTAGTTGATTAGTAAAGTAGGTGGTGTGCGTATAGTCTGAGTCCGTATTATTTTGATTTATTTAGACCATCCGTAGTGAAGAAATGAAAGGCCGTTAAATGCCCCCATTCGCGCCCCAACACCGCCCCTATGGCCTATGGGCGTTAAACTTCAAATTTGGCTTCTGGTGTGAAAATTTTAACGCTTGATGATGGCTTGAAATTTGCCTTTTTGTGGATCAGCCAATGAGAGGAAAACTGGGTGTTAAATTTAGCGCCCCATTAAGGAGGGCCTTAGAAAAGATAAATAAAATAGGGTGGTGATATTTAAACCCCCCAGCTTCTATTTAAACCCCCTCCAAGCGCCTCGCTTAGGCCTAAGCGAGGCGCTTGGAGGGGGTAATTTATTTTGGTAGTTTTTTGGTGTTTTGAGTTGTTTTTTTTTTAATTTAATAATTATAAAAAGTTAAAAAAAATTAAAAAACAAAGTAATATCCCTCAACATTGTCAATGACTTAAACAAAGTAATAACCCTCAACATTGTCAATGACTTAAACTTGACATCATCAAAGGATATGTGTAAATTAGGTGTATGTCATCTTGATCAAAGTAGTCGTCTGATAACAACTGAAAAGTAGCCGGTGCAAGTTATGTTGTAGCTTCCAAAACACGACGTCATTGTAGCTCATATGTTATTATCTCTTCTCTTATTCTCTGTTTCTCTAGTTCTCGATGGATTATTGCTCTCATATCATGGATCAGAGAGATTTAAGCTAATTAAACTCATATCTCAAGCCGGTGCAAGTTATGTTGTAGCATCCTTGATCATCTTCTTGTAATTACTTTTCAGTTGTTATCCGAGAGATAGCGGTCAACGATGAAGACAACCTGAAAACAACCGGATACCATGGATCAGAGAGATTCAAGCTAATTAAACTCATATCTCAAGCCGGTGCAAGTTATGTTGTAGCGGTCAAGGTAGATCGTGGAAATCAATTACAGTTATTTGGAATGTTTCTGATCATTACAGTAACGAAATCATTCTCACATGAATATCCTTTGAAATCAATGGGAAGATAGATAAACAATCCTCATCCACAATGTTCTTACCTATAGCTACCAACGATGATTGCCAGTGAGATTGATAACTGGACAGGTTAGCCAGGTGTTTGTCAAAAAGGTAGAGCACACCACTAGAGCAAAAAGTTGTGTGTATTAGCAAAAAGTTGTCAAAAAACCTGCGTAAAGGACTAAAGCCACATATCTTGCCATTAATACCAACTGAATTTTACTTGCTTGCATGAAAAGTTCATTGTACGATGTCTTTTTCAGAGGACCTCGACTCTTGAGATGTTGCAGGTGTTTGAAAAGTTTTAACTGAAATTGAACTTTTCATGCAAGCAAGTAAAATTCAGTTGTTTTACTAATTTCATAGTCTTGATACTTTTAACAATCGGATCGGCGCTAAACAATTGAAAGTAATTACAAATATTGCAAGAGGGTCACTATTCATATATAAAGAACATTAATCGGTTTCATCTTTGTTTTCTTGAGTTCAACTTTCCATGATCTACCTTTATCATCTCAGAGAGATATCTGTCAACGATGGAAGGGAACAGTACGGTCAACGATGAAGGTGTGTTGTATGTATAAAATTGTGAATAATTGTAGTGTGTTCGGTGCAGTCGACGAACATCATTCAAAATTTCAACTTCCCGTTCAGGTGCTTAAGTCCACCTTGAAGACTGGATACCATGGATCAAAGAGATTCAAGCTAATCAAACTCATATCTCAAGTTGGTCTAACAACTGAATTTGACTTGCTTGCATAGGAATCTTGTACGAAATTATACAGTTATTTGGAATGTTCCTGATCATTACAGTGAGATTGATAACTTCTCTATGGAATCAACAAATTCAAAACAGAGGTAGGTTTGCCAGAGGGTCACTATTCATACATAAAAAGATCAAGAAGAACAGTACGGTCAACGATGAAGGTGTGTTGTATGTATAAAATTGTGAATAATTGTGAGAGTCAATATGAGAGCAATAATCCATCGAGAACTAGAGAAACAGAGAATAAGAGAAGAGATAATAACATATGAGCTACAACGACGTCGTATTTTGGAAGCTGAAGTTCGGAGAGAACTAAATATTCGGTTGTTGATTTTCTTCTCTATACAGAGTGACGATAGGCGTTTTCGATTTCCAAATGAATCAACGACTTAAACTTGACATCATCAACCACGTATAGTCAAATATTTATTCTCCATATCCATACCTTGTTTCAAGTATCTTGTAAAATTCATTTCGTCTTCAAGACTCCTATGAGTCAACAAAGGTTGAACAGTTAGACGAGGGTGTCAAGTTTAAGGGTGTCACAAGTGGTCGGTCGACATAGGCGATGGAGGGGTTTTTGGTGACGGTACTTGGCGGAAGCTTGTGGTGGAGAATGGAGTGCAAGAGTTTGACATTATTGTGTTCAAACATCAAGGAGACATGGTGTTTGACTTTTTTGTGTTTGACCTATCCGGATGTGAAAGACAATATCCATATTTACCTGATTATAAGAGAGGTCGAAGATATTGCTCAATAAACATTATTATTATTATTTTATTATATTTGTAATTTAGTTCCTTTGTTTTATTATTATAATAATTTATTATTATCAAGAATCGGAAATTAGTAAAACGATTTATGAAAGTATCAAGAATCGGAAATTAGTAAAACGATTTAATAAATCATTGCTCAGACGTTAGGGTTTGATAAACACAAAACTTATTATTTATAAAGCAACAAAAACACAAATCGTACCGTGAAATAAAGAGAGGCCCATTAGGAGTGCCGTGGAGGAAGATCGTCGGTTTGCTGTAGTCGATGATGACACAGAGGTTAGCGGTAACTTTAAATTTTGAATGATCGTCGGTTTGTACAATGATGTGGTGTCTTCAATGATTCTAAAAAACTTGAAAGTAATTACACCGGCTTGAGATATGAGTTTGATTATTATCGTATTTGCAACTTAGTTCCTTTCTCTCGAAAAACAATCCGATTGTTAAAAAGTATCAAGACTATCAAAAAGTAATTATCATTTCTTGACATGCTTGATAACACCTTGATCTGTAATATCTGAAAATTATCATTTCTCAAAAAGTAATAAAAACACTTAAAAATGAATTAAAAACAATTGTTGTGAGTTAGGTTTAGTCGGAGGACCACGTACAATGATTCATCAAAGTTGTACAAAGCTGGATGTTTTTACTAGAAAACCAAAACGAGCAATTAACGAAGCGAAACAGAGAGTTATAATTTTCTTGGCTAGGAAACAACTTAAAAGAACCAAAAATGAATTAAAATTATTTTTTGGTGATTAACAGATAATTTTAAATAATTAAAAGAAAATCAATTTTTTTTAAAAAAAAAGGCCAAAGCACCTCGCTTTGGTCAAAGCGAGGCGCCTGTGGTCTAATCAAACCACTAAAGCACCTTGTTTTGGTCAAAGCGAGGCACTAAAGCACCTCGCTTTGACCAAAGCGAGGCACTAAAGCGCCTCGCTTTGACCAAAGCGAGGTGCTTTGGCCTTTTTTTAAAAAAAAATTGATTTTCTTTTAATTATTTAAAATTATCTGTTAATCACCAAAAAATAATTTTAATTCATTTTTGGTTCTTTCAAGTTGTTTCCTAGCCAAGAAAATTATAACTCTCCGTTTCGCTTCGTTAATTGCTCGTTTTGGTTTTCCAGTAAAAACATCCAGCTTTGTACAACTTTGATGAATCATTGTACGTGGTCCTCCGACTAAACCTAACTCGCAACAATTGTTTTTAATTCATTTTTAAGTGTTTTTAATTACTTTTCGAGAAATTATAATTTTCAGATATTACAGATCAAGGTGTTACCAAGCATGTCAAGAAATGATAATTTTCAAATATTGCAGATCAAGGTGTTACCAAGCATGTCATGAAATGATAATTTTCAAATATTTGCAGATCAAGGAAAGAATGAAAATACGTGATGCACATAACCCTCCATGCAAATCATCCCAATTCTGTCAAAGAAGATGTATTCACCATTTCAAACGATTTGCCTCCTTGAATGTCTATGGAAACAACAATGGATTTGTCAAAAGCAAGTGTGAAGATCAAGATCAAGAAGAACAGTACGGTCAACGATGAAGTTGTGTTGTATGTATAAAATAGTGAATAATTGTAGTGTGTTCGGTGCAGTCAACGAACATCATTCAAAATTTCAACTTCCCGTTCAGGTGCTTAAGTCCACCTTGAGATATGAGTTTAATTAGCTTGAATCTCTCTGATCCATGGTATCCGGTTGTTTTCAGGTTGTCTTCATCGTTGACCGCTATCTCTCGGATAACAACTGAAAAGTTGTCAACGATGATGGCGCAGAGGTTAGCGGTAACTTTAAATTTTGAATGATCGTCGGTTTGCTCTCTATATACCAATTAACAGTAGCGATCATTACAGTTATTTTGGAATGTTTCTGATCATTGTCAGAGGGTCACTATTCATACATAAAGAGATAAAGGGTGTACACGAGTATAATCAAACAAGGGTTGCCCGGAGTTTGATTAGCTTGAATCTCTCTGATCCATGGTATCCACTAACCGTAGCGATCATTACAGTTATTTGGACTGTTGCTAAATTAGTTAAACAAAAGCTTAAATTATACAGTTATTTGGAATATTCTTGATCATTACAGTGAGATATGAGTTTAATTAGCTTAAATCTCTCTGATCCATGATATGAGAGCAATAATCCATCGAGAACTTGAGAAAGAGAGAATAAGAGAAGAGATAATAACATATGAGCTACAACATAACTTGCACCGGCTTGAGATATGAGTTTAATTAGCTTGAATCTCTCTGATCCATGGTATCCGGTTGTTTTCAGGTTGTCTTCATCGTTGACCGCTATCTCTCGGATAACAACTGAAAAGTTGTCTCATTAATTCCAAAACCTAAAGAGAAGATATCATCTCAGTGAGATTGATAACTTCTCTATGGAAGTTGCTACAATAGTTAAACAAAAGCTGAAATTGAACAGTTATTTGGAATGTTTCTGATCATTACAGTTATGCCTTTTTTGGTGAAATGAACTTGAAGAAATGATTTGGTGGATATATCATGAGTTAAACAAAAGTTGAAATTGGACGGTTATTTGGAATGTTCCTGATCATTACTTTTCATGCAAGCAAGTAAAATTCAGATCATTACTTTTCATGCAAGCAAGTAAAATTCAGTTGTTGGACAGTGAGATTGATAACTGGACAGGTTAGCCAGACGTTTGTCAAAAGAACATTTTTTATAATAATTATATTAAAAAAAAACAAAAAACTAACTCAAAAGATCAAAAAAAAAAAAAAAAATTGATCCGAAGAGCCTCGCTTAGGCCTAAGCGAGGCGCTTCGAATTCAAAATCAGCTTTTTCTGCCCCTCGTACTGACCTCCTCTGATTGAATTCAAAGCGTCTCGCTTAGGCCAAAGCGCCTCGCTTAGGCCTAAGCGAGGCGCTTTGAGAGGGGTGGAAATAGAAGGTGGGGGTGGGAATAGACGGAGCCATAAAATATAATTAAAAAAAATACTGTAGAATTGAAAAACATTGTCAACAGTTTGTTAACAAATAAAAAAAAAAAATAAAAAAAAACAAATCTTGAATTGACGAAAATATCTGAAAAGGAGTTTTGTGAGTCAGAATATGTTGGGGGTAAAAAAGCAATGGTGTTACTTTGAACTTTGAAGAAGTATCAACATCATGAAGCTAGGCTTTTGAGATTGATGACTCCTATCCAGTTATCCATGTCATGTCCCTCCCATGTTAGAGTGAAATTTTGATATGAAATAGAGGGGTTTTTTTTTTTTTTTTTTTTTTTTTTTTTTTGGTTTTTGGAATTATCTGACTTTAAGGGATGCAAAACAAAAGTCAATTTTTTTTTTTTTTATAAATATATAATAACTAATATCATAAAAAGTGTGAGTTTATTACTTTTATAAACAAATAAAAACATCTTTAGTTTTAGTTCATGTTGGTAGAAATGTGACCAAAAACTCATATTTAAAATCTTTACCAAAAGTTTATATGAAAGGGTAGAAAAAAGTTTGTGAATTTAGGAGTGTAAACTTATGCACATAAGTGTACTTGAAACTCAAGGAATTAATGAAACTTAATACGTGAATTGTGAAGCTAAAACATTTAAGCTCGATTCAATTTAAGATTTTAGCTAGCGAATTAATTTCGAGTGCCTCATTTGTTGGCTCGACTTCTTTATGACCATACGTATATGTATGCCAAAGTTTAAGTTCTGATAAATATATTAGAAAGTCGGTAACACCCATTACTTTTTCATGTTCTCATCTTTTACATGGTCCATGTTAATACTTGTGGGCTTCAATTATACATTCATACGAACAAAGTGATATGTTAACGTCTGAATGAGGCTTACGTCTGACTCGGTCAGACGAGGCTATTTAGCAGGGGACGTCTGAACGGAAACTAGGGGTGCTTAACGGGTCGGGTTCTTGGGTTGGCGGGTTCAACCCGACCCGAACCCGAAAATTTTACATGAACCCGAACCCGAAAATTGTGAGATACATATGAACCCAAACCCGACCTGAATACTATCGGGTTGACCCGAACCCGACCCGTTCAACCTGAATTTTTTTATTTTTTTTGCAAACTAATGCATTAAGATTAAAATTTTACTACAAAAAACACAAACATATATAAAACATTTTTGTTTTATTTATAAAATCTCATACCAATTTATATTTTAAGTTATAAGTGTAGCATAAAATACCTAACCAATTTAATTTTTAACATAAAACATATTGTAAAAATATATATAGTATAAATAGGTTAAATGGGTCAACACGCCTACCTGACCGGGTTGACCCGAACCCATTTAGACTAAACCCAAACCCGCTAATTTCGTGTTAGGTTCGGGTCGTGTTTCCAGATCGTGTCAGAAATTCACACTCCTAACGGAAACAATGTCTGACCGTGCCTCTTATCTGGTCAGATTTGGGAGCAAGTCTGTCTGAATCAGACGAGGGATGTGCTCGGCTGTTGCTCTGCAAAACGACGAGCTGCTGTTAAATGAAACCCAGTGAACTGTTCGGCTGCAAAACGTAACCCGCCACCGCTCTTCCTCCTCTCGTGTCCTGCTCCGATCACCCCCGCTGCCCCCACCCTTCCTCTTCTCGTCTCTTGCTCTGATCACCCGCCACTCCTATCCCTCGTGCAAGTGTGTGTTTTGTGTCGGTGTGTAGTGTCAAGTGTGTGTGTTTGTGTGTGTTTAAGAAAAAGAAAGAAAAGGAAACAGCGAGAGAGCAGAGGTGGGTGGGTGGGTGTGTGTGTGTGCGTGTGTGTTAAAGAGAAAGGGGTGTGTGTGTAATAAAAAAAAGAGTATGATGCTTGTGTGATGGCGTGTTTGATTTTTTTTGTTGATAAAAAGGATATAAAGATTATACTAGTGGGTTTACCCACGCGTTGCGGCGGGATCCGAAAAAAGCTTACAAAACCAAAGTGATTAATTGAATTAATTATTTATGTATTTATTTATACTTACCAGGCATAACATGGACCGTGTACATTCACAATAAAAGGTTGTATTTGCAATTAAAATATTTGTATTTGGATCCTGATAGCTTTTGTGTGTGCGTAGATGTTTTAACATAGGTAAATTTGCAACATTTACTTTATGTTCTCTAAGAGTGAAGACATAGTGAGGTCAAGAATGCATGCCAAAGACAAAAGACAAAGTTTTATCTTTGACAAATGAAATTTGAAAATTTTAATACAAAGTTGCATATCATTTAAAAATCCAAAGAATTGGTAAACCAGACACGTAAAACACTTAGCAATTTCGGTCATAGTTCCATCAGGAAGCTTTCATTAGCTTAAAAGGAAATCTGATTACATAATATGGCCTTTAACTCGGGTATATATAGGATTAAGAAACTTCAAGCTTAATCACTAACCTACTCTTAACTGTTATCCTATGACTCTTGATTAATAACACAACTTGTAATATGAATAATAAGAGATCCAATATGTCTAACAACGCCGTGTCTTCTTCTACTGCTTTGCCTTTCATTTATGAACAGATTAGCAAACTAATGAATTTAATAAGTGAGAAGTCTAGAAGTGAAAGTCAATGTCAAAACTCCAATGTTGGAGGTGAGAGTTGTATTATAGATGGTTTTTCTAGTATGTTTGTTCTGTCTAAATTGTATAATGTCTTTGGAAGTTTTTCTAGTTGTTCTGAGTTTTTAAAATTTGCCTTAAAATCTGGGTGGATTATGAATTATGGTGCTAACCAACATATGGTTAGTAATGGTGATAAAATGATAAAATGTGTGGATGTGTCTAGCTATAATATACTTGTCAAACATCCTAATGGGACTAGTGCTAGAGTCACTAAGATATGAGACATCAAGTTGGTTACATGATGTGTTCCTTGTTCTTGAGTATTGTGTTAATCTAATATATGTTCTAAAACTGTCTAGAGATAATAAGCTAAGTGTATTGTTTGACGAACATGCTTGTTATGTCTAGGATTCCAAGTCTAAGAGAATCCTGGTGATTGGTAAAGAGTGTGATGGACTATACTTTGTTGGTGCTGATGTGAACGTTAGTAATGTGTGTTTTAATAGTATAAGTGATGGTAGTTTGTGCACTCTAGGTTAGGTCACCCATCTGATCAAGTCTTTGATGTGTTGAAAGATTCTTTAAAAATCAATGTTAATGAGTTTGAACCTTGTGAAGTCTGCCATAAGGCAAAACAATCTAGAATACATTTTCCTTTAAGTGATCATAAGTCTAAAGAACTAGGAGAGTTAGTACATCTTGATGTTTGGGGGCTCATATAGGGTAACAAACAGAAAGGAGTACAAATATTTTTTGACAATAGTTGATGATTTTTCAAGATCTATTTGGATTTACATGCTTAAAGGGAAAAATGAGGTATTTGAAAATATTGAAACCTTTTACGAAATGTTAAAAACTCAATTTAAAAAATATCTTAAAATGTTTAGGAGTAACAATAGAACCGAGTTTATTAATAAACAAATGTCAAACTTTTGCAAAACAAAAGGGATCATTCATCAAACATCATGTGCTTATACTCCTCAATAAAATGGCATTGTTGATAGAAAGCATAGCCATCTTCTCAACATATCTAGGTCTCTTTTGTTTCAGAGTGGTGTGCCACTTAGGTTCTAGTCTGATTGTGTGCTGACTGCTGCTTATCTTATTAACAGGACCCCCTCGTCTGTCTTGTCTGGTAAATGTCCTTATGAGTTGGTATATGGGTTCCTCCCCACTATGTATGACATCCGTCACCTTCACTTTTATTATTTCTACAATTTTAATCCCTCTTGTTCCTACTCCTGGTATTTCGAAACTCCTACCCAATAATAAAGTTCATAAATTTTGTCTAAGAAATTATTATTTTGAAATCAAACGTATTCATTCATGAGAATCAATATTAGAATAAAATGGTCATTAAAATGATTGTTTCTTTCCCATATTAGTCCTTTTGTTAGTTGTTAAATTGATAGGTTGATTTTAATGCATTTATATGAAATTCTAGAAACATGCACTCTTCTATTTTCCTTGTTGTAACTAATCACCATAAATTTAGTATTGACCGAATGACTTTTCTTTGAAACCGCTAAAACCTCATTCTTATAAATCGTCACCGAATAAGCTCCCAACCTAACATCTCTCATAATCTCTATCTCTACGCCATGTTCATCGCCACCATTAACCACCTCCAATCCATCTTGCCATCTTCATGTGCTTGGATACCATGCCGCCTCCTGTAACCACTTCATCACCGCTTGACGTCGCCGCAACTGGAGTCGAAATCACCGCCACCGTCGTTGCTTGCTCGAACCAAGTTCAACGGCCGTCGCCTCTAATTGAATCATTCTTCATTCAAGGTAAAGATCAGAACATTACCTAAATAAAAGCTGTGTAAATATAAAGGACATCCTATAATCATACCTGCTCTAAAGTAAACTAAATGGATTCAAACTTGTTTTTAGCTAAAAAACTTCAAGAACATTGAAAAACCTTTGGAGAACTTCAATTTTTTTTTCTTTTCCAGCAAAATAACCTCAACTTCAACAGAGTTTTTCAGGTTCATAACAGACTCGAATGACCTGTACTTTTTTTTAAAGTATAGTTTGTCGAATTATCTTTCCATACATATAAGGCTCATTTACTAACTCATTCATTTTGATTTTCAAATTGATTTTATGAAAACAGTGTGCAAATCTGTCAAATACGAAAATTTTATATAAAAACTTAAATCTTTTATAAAACACGAATTCCAATTAGTAACATGAGTTTTGTGAATTAAAAGGGCTAATTAGGAGTGTACTGACATGTATAAATTTTGAAAATTTATTAAAATGTTTTGAACACTTGAATGAGCTCTTCACTCTCTGAGATTATTTCCAAACCATATGAAACTCCCATGAATATTAAATATTCAAGATGGAAAATAGTAATACTTGGTGCGTAACTACACTGATAGTATTTCACATACAAGATATTGATACATATACTTCTGTGGGCCTACGCTAGAATAATAATGATCAATCTAATTATAAGCCTTTAGAAGAAATAAATAATACTAGTAATAATAATAAAATAAATAAACAAAGAATGGTATATTTGCATAAACACTATAACTATAAAATAACATTAATAGACGCTAAATGATCTTTCCAAATTATTTAGGTTCAAACATAATTCATTGATATCTTGCAAGTTGATCATCACGATAAAGTGAGTATATCTTTTCCCTTTTTTACCGTTTTATTATTTTGGGGTGACTCATGTACTTATTATCAAGTTTCTATTTCCTTTTACTAAAATAGCAATTCTCATGTGTGTTTGCTTGTGTTAATTTGTGTGTCTATGACTTGTCAAAATCATTAACCTTTGAGGGCCTGACATTTCAATGAATAGTACTATGGTATATACCCTTGTGACTCTGTTGAGAGTCCTCGTCATTGCTATGTATTTCATTACTACTAGCGCATACTATATATATTTCCTTTCATTACATAGGGTTGATTTTGAACGGATATTACTTATTACATAATTGCAAACAGTATACAACACGTGAATTGCGAAACACTTTTCTACTATATATATTCAAACAGGGTATGCTCACTAATACATTTTGTATTGACCAAATTATTTTCGTACATGTTTCAGGTTCTTATGAGATTACTTCCAAGCGTTTGGAACTTAGACTTAGATTGAGATTACTGTATCTTAGTTTAGATTGCTAGTCGTAATTGTTGTATTTCTTTCAATGTAATAAATTATTAAATTCAATGTATCAAAATTTACATTTCTAGTCCATGAGCTATTGAAAAATCGTCACTACGTGACACCTCGATGTTTCCGCCATCGGTTGGGGTGTTACACCATGTCTCACCTGAAAAACTTTGGTTGTCTTTGTTTTAAAACTGTTTTAGAAGATAAGGATAAATTGTGTAGTGGGCCTGAAAAATGCATCTTAATAGGGTACTCTGTTTTTAAAAAGGGTTATAAACTTTGGAATGTTGACAAAAAAACAAGAAGAGTATTCTAGGGATGTAAAGTTTTATGAAAACATTTTTCCTTTTAAAATTAATAAAAATCAAGAGTTTTCTAAAAATAATATAAATCACTTAAACTTTTATTTATTTATATGATCAGTCTTATACTGAAGTTTTAAATGGTGAGTCTGTTAGAAGTCTTCCCAATGATAAAGGGGGAACAAATGTTGCTCATGAATTCTCTCATGGACAGTCATTAGATGACTCTATCACTACTGCCAGGAGGGTAGATCAGAATTCTAATCAGCAACCTAAAAGTAGTACTAGGGGGACTGATGGTCCAGTTGTAGAGAATTCAAATGATGAGGAAAATTCTCCTGAGGGAAACAGGTTTGAAACTACTAGGAAGTCTAGTAGAGAGTTTGTTTTACCTAGAAAATTCACTGATTATGTTGTTGAGAGAGTTGTTAACTACTCTAGTAGAGAGTCTGTTTTACCTAGGCAAGGTCAAGTATGGTATTGAGAGAGTTATTAATTAATCTAGTCTGTCTTATGAAAATAAATCTTTTGTATCCAACCTTAATAAAAATTTTTAACCAACTTCTTATTTTGAAGCTTCAAAAGACCCAAAGTGGGTTGAAGCTATGAACCTTGAAATGGAAGCTCTCCATAGAAATAATACTTAGGGTCCTAACTCAGTTACCTAATGGTAGAAAACCAATAAGTGGTAACTAGGTCTCCAAGGTTAAATACAAGTCTAATGGAGAGGTAGAGAGGTACAAGGTTAGGTTGGTTGCTAAGGAGAATAATCAAATGGAAGGTATTGATTATGGTGAAACATTTTCACCAGTTGTGAAAATGGTCATTATTAGATGTGTCTTAGCATCAGCTTTCTAGAATAACTGGTCATTGTATCATCTGGACAATAATAATGCTTTCTTATATGGTTCTATCTCTGAAGATGTATATATGGTTCCACCAAAAGGTTATTACTTTAGAAGTGATAATCAAGTTTGTAAACAGGTGAAATCATTGTATGGTCTTGAACAAGCACCTAGACAATGGAATGAAAAACTGACTAAAGTGCTTGTTGATCTTGGTTTTGTTCAGAGTCTTTATGACTACTCCATGTTTGTTAAATTTGTTGATGATGTCTCTATTGTTCTGTTTGTTTATGTTGATGACATTGTGGTCACTGGAAATAATGAACATGAAATTAACAAGGTTAAAAAGTTTCTTAGTGAAAAATTCTTAATTTAAGATTTAGGAAAGTTAAAATATTTTCTTAGCATTGAAGTCTTATATGCTGATGATGGTATTTGTTTAAGTCAAAGAAAATATTGTCTTGAAGTCCTAAGTGAATTTGGTTATCTAGAGTGTAAACCTGTTCATACTCATATTGAAGCTAATCATGTATTGTCCTTGAAAAATAACAAGGATGAAAAGTTACTTGAAAATGTTAACGACTTTCAAAAGTTAATTGGCAAGTTAATTTACTTGTCATTAACTAGGCCGGACATTAGTTACAATGTGCAGTACTTGAGTCAGTTCATGCACAAACCATCTTAAAACCATTTGCAAGTAGGTTTGAGATTGTTAAAGTCTTTGAAGTCATCACCTAGTAAAGGTATAATGTTTAAGAAAGGTGATGAATTCAATCTTTGTGGATACTCTGATGCAGAAAATTCTGTTACTGGTTTTTGCCTTTTCTTAGGAATATTACTCATTTCCCAAAAAAGCAAAAAACAAAGTACCATTGCAAGATCAACGGCTAAAGTTGAATACCGTGCAATGTGTTCTACCACTTGTGAAGTTATCCGGGTTACAAACTTAATGAACGAGTTAAATGTTTGTATTAAAATCCCAACGAAACTGCATTCTGATAGTAAGGCAGCAATATCTATTGCTGCAAATCCTATCTTTCATGACAAAACTAAACACTTTGAAATAGATCTTCACTTTATTAGAGAAAATATCTCTTCTGGTGTAATTGAAACTATGATGGTTAGTTCTGATGAGCTGATTGTTGATCTGTTCACTAAAGGTCTTGGTCAGATCAAGTACAATGACTTATGTTTGAAATTATGCATGAAAGATATGTTTAACCATGAGACTAATGGGGGGATGTTAAAAATATGTTGTAGTCTCATTGGTTATGTTTTATGTGTTATATTTCATTTATAATATTTGGGCCAGTGTTATAAGTGTGCAGGTGTGTGCTCTCTTATTTCTAGATGTCTTATTGGGCTTGTGGGAAGCTTTGTGGTCTAGCCCATTGTCTTCCTATATAAAGGGTGGAAGTCTCTGGATTTACGCTATGTTCCCGAGTTAACTTAAAGAGGGAAAAGAAAGGAAAATAATAGAAGGAAAGGAAGGGAAAGGAAAAGAAAGGATAAGTATCATTTCCTTCCGTTTCCTTCCAAATCGGAAGGAAAACTAAACTAAAGGATTTTGCCTAGTTTTCCTTCCATTTCCTTTCTTTTCCTTCCTTTAATGAAACTCGGGAACACACCATATTTTGTTTTCCTTTCTTTTCCTTCCTTTAATGAAACTCGGGAACACAATCAAATTTTTCCTTCCTTTCCTTTCCTTTCTTTTCTCTCGTTTAGTTAACTCGGGAACACAACGTTAGTGTTAACACCCTTCATTCGTACAACTCACTTTCTCTCTCTGGTCTCTTTCAGACGATTTTGTGACACCCGGCAAATTCTGGTTAACAACGTTGTCTAGATGAAAGTTGTAACACCCCAACCGATAGCGGAAACATTGATTAACAACGTAGTGACGATTGTTCAATAGCTCATGGACTAAAGTGCAAATTTGAATACATTGATTAAATAATTTATTACATTGAACTGAAATACAACGATTCTAACTGTCAACTAAATTGAATTACAATGAATCAAAATCTAAATATAAATCCGAAAGCTTAAAGAATGCATCTCAAAATAACCTGAAACATGTACAAAATAATTTGGTCAATACAAAAATTGTATTGGTGATCATACCCTGTTTAAATAAATATAGTAGAAAAGTGTTTAGCAATTCATGTGCGGTACCATTTGCAATTATGTAATAAGTAATATCCGTTCAAAACCAAACCTGAGAAGAATGACTAACACATGACTAACCAACTGAATAATGAATTAACAAGACAATGACCAAGATTCTCAACAGAGTCTCAAGGGGGTATACCATAGTACTATTCATTGAAAAGCTAGGCCGTCCAGCGGTTAATGATTTTGACAAGTCATAGACACACCAATTAACATAAAGCAAACACACATGAGAATTGCATTGAGTATAAGAAATTGAAACTTGATTAATATATATAGGTACATGAGTCACCCCAAAGTAGTAAAACAGTAAAAAAGGGGAAAGATATACTCACAGTTTGCGAAAGCGAGCAAAATCCAACTTAAGCGGTCGTGAGCTAAGTAATGAGAATTCTGAGGAATTCAACCTATAATGTGTAAGCATACTAATAAGGAAATGTCTAAAAAGTCTAAGGTAACTAGGGTCTAAGGCATTAGGGTTTGCTAAGTCAATTTAGGAAATTAGAGTTTTTATGATAAATCGAATTAATATATAAATGTTGTATATCAAAAGTAATACGTCAAAATTTGTAAATATGGTTTAGGTAATATAAATATTACCAATTTAATATTTAGATACAATTTATGTTTGAATAATTAAAACAAAAATAATTTAGTCAATTACTTTAGCTAATTATTGTAAATAAATACAATAATCATAATTATTGAAATAAATAATTATGAGTTACACAAAGATCCAACAATGATAATAAAGTCTTTCAAACATATGAACATTTTCTATTTTATAGAAAAAGTATTTATAAAATAGATGTCTAAATATAATAAATAAATCAATATTTAATTATGTCTATTTAAACGTAAATAAGACTAATATTACCAGACATGATCCAAAATGCTATTTTTATAGAAACTAGATGCTTCCTGATGTAAACAAATAAAAATAATTTTCTCATAATTTTTATAAACTTATTTATATTTAAAACTGATTTAATGAGATTAAATCACGTTTAAATGATTAAAAATAGGAAATTTAATAAAAACAAGTGTTTTCTGATCCAATAATTTTTATTTCAGTTCATAATGAATAGAAATAATTTCACAAAAATTTTGAGATTAAAATCATTAAAAATGAATTTTTAATCAATTAAATACGGTTAAAACAATTTATTTAATTTATTAAAAATATAAAATAAAACATTTTCCAGAAAATAAAAGTGGGATAATGTTCTATGAGGTGTCAAGAAGCTACCCTTAAATTTTTATAATTTTTGGAGCAAAAATGGATTTATTATGAATATTCTAAGTTAATTGTATTATATAAATAAATAATTAATTAAATAAATTGATAAAAAATGCAAAAATAAAAAAAAACTGCTGATTGTGGGGATCGAACCCTGTTCCTTGTGTTTACAAAACAACAACATTCCCATTGCACTATAAGAGTAGTATGTTGAAATATTTAGAAAATTATTGTATTTATATTTTAATCCAACTTCATCTTCTTCCCCAAAATCAAACCCTAACCCTAGAAATATCATATCTTCAATTCATGAAAGATAGGACCCGAAACTATAGGGCTTATGTTTGGAAATGATATACAAACAAAACGGCATGAAAATAATTGACTTACATTCAGGTTTAAGGTCCGAAGAAGAAGCTTTATACTCGACTAAAGAAGACCCGATTACAGAGTTTTAGACGCAGAAAGATTGAGTTTTTTTCGTGGGTTTTGAGCGGTTAGAGTGCAGGAACGAAATGGAAAGGTTAAATTATATAATGGTCAGATGAAACGAGTGTTAGAACTCGTTGTTTAACTTCGGCGGTTACACCTTTAATGGCCGCTTAAAACATGATTTAAACACGTTTAAATGGCTAAATTTCTGTTATAAGCGGCTTGGATTGATGGAGAAAAACGTACTATGCAATAACAACGAATTAACAAGCATTAAATATGGTTTATGATGCTCGCCGGAAAAAAGCTCCGGCCGCCGGAGGCCGCCAGAAAAACGCGACCAGGGAAGAAAGGAGAGGTTTCAGCTTTTCAACTTTCACCTTTTGGCAATATAAGTCCCTTATGTTCTAACTAGGTTAATTATATTATGAGTTAGTTAGTTTCTCCTTTATAAAACTTAACCAAGTTAACTAGATTAACCCAAAATGTTTTTAAGACTTTATAAAACTAATTTTTTTTTTAAAAAATCTTTTATGAATACGTTTCAACATACGCATTTGATTAAAACTTATACCCGATACATAAGAAATATATAAATGATAAGTTTTGAATTCGTTTTAAAATTAAATTGAAAACGACGAAACTTTCAGGGACTATAATGGAAATATTTAAAGGGCTATTATTGTCAATTTGACGAAAGACGAGGGTGACGGATGTCACAGTCTCCCCTACTTTAGAAAATTTCGTCTCGAAATTTGTTTCAAGTGGAGTCTATTATGAAACTAAAAGGCGTTGTAAAAGTTAGCTAGGTTTTTAAAAGAAAATTTCGTCATTTATGATTCGATAAAATTTAAAATAGTGTTTAATACCTAAAGTAAAATTTCAAAATCACTGACAGTTACCCAAAATTAGGAAGATGAAAGTTTATTTGAGAAAGGTTTTGGGAATGTGTAACTGGTGAGGGTAGGGGTACTAATGAAGCAGTCTCCCCTAGTTTAGAAAGGTTTCTAACCGAACTTTATTAAGGTACGTAACAAGATTTCAGATAACAAAGCGTGTAAAGGTATACAAGATTTGTGTTTCCTGTGTGGGTGGTCAAGAGAAAGACTCTAGGAAGACGAATGAAGCTCACGTAAGAACGTTCCTATCGAAAATGCTAGCTGTTAGCCCACTGTTCTAATGAAGAGATAAGTGTAAAGTAATGGATAGGTTCTTGGTCAGACTCATAGTCCGCTCCCGCAGTATCGTTTGTGCTTATATATAGGGTGTACCGCAGCTGACCCACCACACTCCCGATACTTTGGATTCGTACTAATTGTCTACCAATAGCCTAAGTAGAATCACACACCACCCTCATGTACCTGTAAGCCCATGATTGCGTTCCGGACCGTAATCATCGATTTACCTTACACTAGGGTGTTATGCTTTTCCATAACCCTATCATGAAATAAATGTGTGCAACCAATATGTAATAGCCACTGTAATGAAATAATGTTCAATCAAGACATGGTTAGAGGTCCTTCCCTTTCGGGTTTACCCTTTAACCGTAATAAGAATAACATGTAAGTAGTATAAGACATGGTTAGAGGTTCTTCCCTCTCGGGTTCACCCTTAACCGGTAACTTCTGTTCACATCGTTGGCTTTAAACACTCATATTGATAGACTCTGAGATTTACACTGTTCCCCTCGGATTAAAGAAATACTCTAATCCGAGTCGTACGTGGGCACTGGCTTAGATCTCATACGAGTTATCAACTAGTATGTTTATTGGCCACGATGAAAAACAAAATAATGCATAGTATAACAGGGTTTTGCTCAAAACAGGAAAGAAAAATATGCATACCAAATATGCGTCAAAGAACATAAGTATAGCATAAAACTTCGATTGAAAGAATGGTATAACATAAATCGAGTGAATCGCACAATTGCACAAAATGAAAGTAAATGAGTTGAATTAATGCAAATAGGCAATGTGAAAATAATCACAAATAACGTTTTAGAAATAACTAGAAATAAAAAAATGGTGCAAAAATAATGAAATTTACGGCAAATGAATGTGCACGGAACGGATGTATAGCCTACTGGCATGTGAGTTAAAATCTAGTAATTTTACATATATACGTTATACTATAAAAGACATTTAGCAACATTTTGATAAAAAGATATGTCCATTGTTTTGTTAAACCAAAAGTATTGCAACCGAAAGAATATAAGTGTAAAAGGTAAATTTTCGCAGTTTACTCGACTTTGTGATATTGTTGAAAGAATAGTAGTGATGCATGGGAAATTTTTTATTTTTTTATTTTTTTATTTTTTTTAGAAATCGAAGTGTGCTTTAGATTCAAAGCAGGTTTATTTGCAAAATCTTCGTAAATACACATTTTCATGTGTCTACGAGAAGTCGAGTTTGAAAAATGTTATAAGGCTTATTATTAGTTGCAAATTTCTCCCGAAAATATATATTGAATACGTCATATGAAAACAAAAGGTTGACATTTGACCTTTAAAATATGCAATACAAGTTTGTAAAATGCAAAATGAAACCATTTCATGAAGTATGTGTAAATCTAATGTGTTTTAAGATTTAAAATGACGTGAATGATAAGATTAAAGTATGTAATAGATTATCAACATTTAAGAAAATTTATAATCAACGAGATGTAGAAATAGATCCTTGAGATGTGGATTTCACTCCTAACTCAAAGATGTATTTCAAAATTGAAAACGATTGTGGAATGAAACCAATCACTAAGTTAAGGATATCACTCCCAGCTTAGTGGTTAAGTTTCTTTTGAAGGAATAATCATTTGAGGTGTGGGTATCACTCCTATCCCAAAGATTTATTCCTAAGATATATAACATATTGAGGAGTGAAACTAATCACCAAGGTATGGATACCACTCCTAACTTGATGATATCGTTTCGTTTGTGGAATACGAGTGTCTCCTTCGCCAAGAAAAATATCGAAGAAATAACGAGAAATAATCATAACGAAAATATCTTGAAAGAAAATATAAGAAACGAGAGAAGTATACACGAGAGGACTCGTGAAAGTAAACTTAGTTATAGTCTAGGCTAAAAGGCATTCTAATAACCTAATTCCCTATAACCATGGCTCTGATACCAATCTGTAACACCCCAACCGATGGCGGAAACATCGAGGTGTCACGTAGTGACGATTGTTCAATAGCTCATGGACTAAAGTGCAAATTTGAATACATTGATTAAATAATTTATTACATTGAACTGAAATACAACGATTCTAACTGTCAACTAAATTGAATTACAATGAATCAAAATCTAAATATAAATCCGAAAGCTTAAAGAATGCATCTCAAAATAACCTGAAACATGTACAAAATAATTTGGTCAATACAAAAATTGTATTGGTGATCATACCCTGTTTAAATAAATATAGTAGAAAAGTGTTTAGCAATTCATGTGCGGTACCATTTGCAATTATGTAATAAGTAATATCCGTTCAAAACCAAACCTGAGAAGAATGACTAACACATGACTAACCAACTGAATAATGAATTAACAAGACAATGACCAAGATTCTCAACAGAGTCTCAAGGGGGTATACCATAGTACTATTCATTGAAAAGCTAGGCCGCCCAGCGGTTAATGATTTTGACAAGTCATAGACACACCAATTAACATAAAGCAAACACACATGAGAATTGCATTGAGTATAAGAAATTGAAACTTGATTAATATATATAGGTACATGAGTCACCCCAAAGTAGTAAAACAGTAAAAAAAGGGAAAGATATACTCACAGTTTGCGAAAGCGAGCAAAATCCAACTTAAGCGGTCGTGAGCTAAGTAATGAGAATTCTGAGGAATTCAACCTATAATGTGTAAGCATACTAATAAGGAAATGTCTAAAAAGTCTAAGGTAACTAGGGTCTAAGGCATTAGGGTTTGCTAAGTCAATTTGGGAAATTAGAGTTTTTATGATAAATCGAATTAATATATAAATGTTGTATATCAAAAGTAATACGTCAAAATTTGTAAATATGATTTAGGTAATATAAATATTACCAATTTAATATTTAGATACAATTTATGTTTGAATAATTAAAACAAAAATAATTTAGTCAATTACTTTAGCTAATTATTGTAAATAAATACAATAATCATAATTATTGAAATAAATAATTATGAGTTACACAAAGATCCAACAATGATAATAAAGTCTTTCAAACATATGAACATTTTCTATTTTATAGAAAAAGTATTTATAAAATAGATGTCTAAATATAATAAATAAATCAATATTTAATTATGTCTATTTAAACGTAAATAAGACTAATATTACCAGACATGATCCAAAATGCTATTTTTATAGAAACTAGATGCTTCCTGATGTAAACAAATAAAAATAATTTTCTCATAATTTTTATAAACTTATTTATATTTAAATCTGATTTAATGAGATTAAATCACGTTTAAATGATTAAAAATAGGAAATTTAATAAAAACAAGTGTTTTCTGATCCAATAATTTTTATTTCAGTTCATAATGAATAGAAATAATTTCACAAAAATTTTGAGATTAAAATCATTAAAAATGAATTTTTAATCAATTAAATACGGTTAAAACAATTTATTTAATTTATTAAAAATATAAAAATAAAACATTTTCCAGAAAATAAAAGTGGGATAATGTTCTATGAGGTGTCAAGAAGCTACCCTTAAATTTTTATAATTTTTGGAGCAAAAATGGATTTATTATGAATATTCTAAGTTAATTGTATTATATAAATAAATAAATAATTAAATAAATTGATAAAAAATGCAAAAATAAAAAAAACTGCTGATTGTGGGGATCGAACCCTATTCCTTGTGTTTACAAAACAACAACATTCCCATTGCACTATAAGAGTAGTATGTTGAAATATTTAGAAAATTATTGTATTTATATTTTAATCCAACTTCATCTTCTTCTCCAAAATCAAACCCTAACCCTAGAAATATCATATCTTCAATTCATGAAAGATAGGACCCGAAACTATAGGGCTTATGTTCGGAAATGATATACAAACAAAACGGCATGAAAATAATTGACTTACATTCAGGTTTAAGGTCCGAAGAAGAAGCTTTATACTCGACTAAAGAAGACCCGATTACAGAGTTTTAGACGCAGAAAGATTGAGTTTTTTTCGTGGGTTTTGAGCGGTTAGAGTGCAGGAACGAAATGGAAAGGTTAAATTATATAATGGTCAGATGAAACGAGTGTTAGAACTCGTTGTTTAACTTCGGCGGTTACACCTTTAATGGCCGCTTAAAACATTATTTAAACACGTTTAAATGGCTAAATTTCTGTTATAAGCGGCTTGGATTGATGGAGAAAAACGTACTACGCAATAACAACGAATTAACAAGCATTAAATATGGTTTATGATGCTCGCCGGAAAAAAGCTCCGGCCGCCGGAGGCCGCCGGAAAAACGCGACCAGGGAAGAAAGGAGAGGTTTCAGCTTTTCAACTTTCACCTTTTGGCAATATAAGTCCCTTATGTTCTAACTAGGTTAATTATATTATGAGTTAGTTAGTTTCTCCTTTATAAAACTTAACCAAGTTAACTAGATTAACCCAAAATGTTTTTAAGACTTTATAAAACTAATTTTTTTTTTAAAAAATCTTTTATGAATACGTTTCAACATACGCATTTGATTAAAACTTATACCCGATACATAAGAAATATATAAATGATAAGTTTTAAATTCGTTTTAAAATTAAATTGAAAACGACGAAACTTTCAGGGACTATAATGGAAATATTTAAAGGGCTATTATTGTCAATTTGACGAAAGACGAGGGTGACGGATGTCACAGTCTCCCCTACTTTAGAAAATTTCGTCTCGAAATTTGTTTCAAGTGGAGTCTATTATGAAACTAAAAGGCGTTGTAAAAGTTAGCTAGGTTTTTAAAAGAAAATTTCGTCATTTATGATTCGATAAAATTTAAAATAGTGTTTAATACCTAAAGTAAAATTTCAAAATCCCTGACAGTTACCCAAAATTAGAAAGATGAAAGTTTATTTGAGAAAGGTTTTGGGAATGTGTAACTGGTGAGGGTAGGGGTACTAATGAAGCAGTCTCCCATACTTTAGAAAGGTTTCTAACCGAACTTTATTAAGGTACGTAACAAGATTTCAGATAACAAAGCGTGTAAAGGTATACAAGATTTGTGTTTCCTGTGTGGGTGGTCAAGAGAAAGACTCTAGGAAGACGAATGAAGCTCACGTAAGAACGTTCCTATCGAAAATGCTAGCTGTTAGCCCACTGTTCTAATGAAGAGATAAGTGTAAAGTAATGGATAGGTTCTTGGTCAGACTCATAGTCCGCTCCCGCAGTATCGTTTGTGCTTATATATAGGGTGTACCGCAGCTGACCCACTACACTCCCGATACTTTGGATTCGTACTAATTGTCTACCAATAGCCTAAGTAGAATCACACACCACCCTCATGTACCTGTAAGCCCATGATTGCGTTCCGGACCGTAATCATCGATTTACCTTACACTAGGGTGTTATGCTTTTCCATAACCCTATCATGAAATAAATGTGTGCAACCAATATGTAATAGCCACTGTAATGAAATAATGTTCAATCAAGACATGGTTAGAGGTCCTTCCCTTTCGGGTTTACCCTTTAACCGTAATAAGAATAACATGTAAGTATAAGACATGGTTAGAGGTTCTTCCCTCTCGGGTTCACCCTTAACCGGTAACTTCTGTTCACATCGTTGGCTTTAAACACTCATATTGATAGACTCTGAGATTTACACAGTTCCCCTCGGATTAAAGAAATACTCTAATCCGAGTCGTACGTGGGCACTGGCTTAGATCTCATACGAGTTATCAACTAGTATGTTTATTGGCCACGATGAAAAACAAAATAATGCATAGTATAACAGGGTTTTGCTCAAAACAGGAAAGAAAAATATGCATACCAAATATGCGTCAAAGAACATAAGTATAGCATAAAACTTCGATTGAAAGAATGGTATAACATAAATCGAGTGAATCGCACAATTGCACAAAATGAAAGTAAATGAGTTGAATTAATGCAAATAGGCAATGTGAAAATAATCACAAATAACGTTTTAGAAATAACTAGAAATAAAAAAATGGTGCAAAAATAATGAAATTTACGGCAAATGAATGTGCACGGAACGGATGTATAGCCTACTGGCATGTGAGTTAAAATCTAGTAATTTTACATATATACGTTATACTATAAAAGACATTTAGCAACATTTTGATAAAAAGATATGTCCATTGTTTTGTTAAACCAAAAGTATTGCAACCGAAAGAATATAAGTGTAAAAGGTAAATTTTCGCAGTTTACTCGACTTTGTGATATTGTTGAAAGAATAGTAGTGATGCATGGGAAATTTTTTATTTTTTTATTTTTTTATTTTTTTTTAGAAATCGAAGTGTGCTTTAGATTCAAAGCAGGTTTATTTGCAAAATCTTCGTAAATACACATTTTCATGTGTCTACGAGAAGTCGAGTTTGAAAAATGTTATAAGGCTTATTATTAGTTGCAAATTTCTCCCGAAAATATATATTGAATACGTCATATGAAAACAAAAGGTTGACATTTGACCTTTAAAATATGCAATCCAAGTTTGTAAAATGCAAAATGAAACCATTTCATGAAGTATGTGTAAATCTAATGTGTTTTAAGATTTAAAATGACGTGAATGATAAGATTAAAGTATGTAATAGATTATCAACATTTAAGAAAATTTATAATCAACGAGATGTAGAAATAGATCCTTGAGATGTGGATTTCACTCCTAACTCAAAGATGTATTTCAAAATTGAAAACGATTGTGGAATGAAACCAATCACTAAGTTAAGGATATCACTCCCAGCTTAGTGGTTAAGTTTCTTTTGAAGGAATAATCATTTGAGGTGTGGGTATCACTCCTATCCCAAAGATTTATTCCTAAGATATATAACATATTGAGGAGTGAAACTAATCACCAAGGTATGGATACCACTCCTAACTTGATGATATCGTTTCGTTTGTGGAATACGAGTGTCTCCTTCGCCAAGAAAAATATCGAAGAAATAACGAGAAATAATCATAACGAAAATATCTTGAAAGAAAATATAAGAAACGAGAGAAGTATACACGAGAGGACTCGTGAAAGTAAACTTAGTTATAGTCTAGGCTAAAAGGCATTCTAATAACCTAATTCCCTATAACCATGGCTCTGATACCAATCTGTAACACCCCAACCGATGGCGGAAACATCGAGGTGTCACGTAGTGACGATTGTTCAATAGCTCATGGACTAAAGTGCAAATTTGAATACATTGATTAAATAATTTATTACATTGAACTGAAATACAACGATTCTAACTGTCAACTAAATTGAATTACAATGAATCAAAATCTAAATATAAATCCGAAAGCTTAAAGAATGCATCTCAAAATAACCTGAAACATGTACAAAATAATTTGGTCAATACAAAAATTGTTTTGGTGATCATACCCTGTTTAAATAAATATAGTAGAAAAGTGTTTAGCAATTCATGTGCGGTACCATTTGCAATTATGTAATAAGTAATATCCGTTCAAAACCAAACCTGAGAAGAATGACTAACACATGACTAACCAACTGAATAATGAATTAACAAGACAATGACCAAGATTCTCAACAGAGTCTCAAGGGGGTATACCATAGTACTTGTGACAACCGGCAATTTCCGATCTATACCGATGTGATTTTTATTATTAAAAATTAAATATTTATTTTAAATATTTCTAATTATTAAGTTTCGGAAGTTTACTGACTGTTTTTACGATCGAAACTGCGACCGATTTAATTAACGCGATTTAAACGCGTGTTCTGAAAACACGCGTCGGGCATCAAAAATATTTATATCTATGCTCGGTTTTGTATTTCGAACAAAACCGACTACTTTTTATAATTTATTAGCGGGCCTAAGATAAAACCGAGACGTTTCGCGAGATAACGGGTTCGATACGCGGTACAAAACCCACCTACCCTAACCCTAGCTATAAATACTCTCTTTCTTCCCTCTCTTCTTCATTCACCAGCCGCTCATCTCTCTCTCTCTCTACTCTCTCTCTAAAACACTCTCTCCCTCTCTCTCACGAGCTCTCTCTCTCTTCTCTCTCTTCATCTCCCTTGTCCCTCTCCTCCTCCTCTCTGTTACAGAAGCCGGCCGGCCACCATGGGGGTGGCGGCGGCGGCGTGGTGGCTCGGAAAGCCCACAGGGGCCGGGTTTGGCTCGGTTAAGTTAAGAGGGGGGTTGGTGGTTGTTGAAGGGGCCGGCGGTGGTGGTGAAGTGGTCCGACAGGGAGGTTTGGTGGTGGTGACGGGTTAGGTGCTGGAGATGGTGGTGGTTGTAGTCCGGTTCATGGGAGGTCGGGTTCAAGCCGGGTCGTGCAGGTCTGGATTGGCTCGGGTTCGTGGTCGGGTTATGGTTGTGTGTTGAAGGCGGCAGCGGGACAGGGGGTGGTTGTTGCAGTTTAAGGGGTGACGGGTTGGTGGTGTATGGTGGTGTTCGGTTGGTTCAGCTGGTGGTGGTTCGTGGTTCAAAGGTGGGGCGGCGTGGTGTTTTTGCGAAGGACAGGTTCAGATCCGGCGGGTTCAGGTTGTTCAGGGTGGTCTCGGGTCAGACCTTGGTGGTGGTTGGCCGGAGATGGCGGGGGTCCGATGGGTTCGGGTATGTTTTGGAATCGGGTTTGGGTTAAGGTTGTGGTTCGGATCAAGGTTTGGTGGTTTTGGTGTTCGGGTCAGATTCGGTGCGAGATCGGGTTCGGTACGGGTCTTGTTCGGGTCAGATCTGGATGGTCAAGCCTCGGTCAACGCGCGGTCAAAGCTGGTCAAACTTTGGCTCCGGTCTACACGCAGTTCGAGGCGGCTTCGGGTTACTCGCGTGTGATTCGGTATACTTGAATTCGTACATATTTCATTATTTCATTTTTATAAACATTGTATTTTTATAAAGATATAAATATATATAAATAGTGTCTCGCGAACGAACCGACAATATTATTATTGATAAGTATATAAAGTGTGACTTGGTATTATTGGACCCCGGACTAAATTGGTTGGACTATAATATACATATACATTGTCGTGTCTTTATTCAAATAAGTGTAGTTTATGTAAAAGCGTCGAAACGTATAAGTCTCGTCTGATTTGGAATTGCGGATAAACAAAATGTGGATTTGTGTTTGATATTGATTTTTGGGAAAATTGTAGGCGACTTGTGTTGCCTGGTTTGTACAAAAACAGAGGAAACTCTGCCGAAATTTTATAAAATTTATAAGCGTAAACGAAGGCGATATTTGTTGTATAATTCATTATCAACAATCTTCAAGTATTTTTGACAAACGATTTCTTGCAACATTTAAAGAAAAACGTCGAACGCTATTTCCAAACAAATGCATATTATTTACTGAGCGTCAATTGCGTCAACCTTTAAAGATTTTAGTAACTAAAACATTTCTATTTTAACGATTTTGAATTACAAAACGCTCAGCGTATTGGAGAAAAGAATTATACAAAAAGTTAATATTTTGAAACCTTTAAAGATTGGAAAAGAAGCGATATTGTTATTAATCGATTTTAAATAACTATACTTATATTTTCATCAAAGAATATTTTCCTAAATATAATTATAAGACGAGCTACGGCTCGGGATAAGTTATACGTTTCGTAATATTAGTCCAACGTGGTGTACACACGAATGGTGACAAGTGCGCAACTTGGGTACTATGTCGTGTGTTAACGCATAAGTAAGATAAGTCATGATCGGTTCGTCGAGTTAAAGCATATTAGTACTCGAGTTATACACACGAGTTAGATAGTTGGATAAACTACCTTTTAGCCGGATTATAGGCTAGGTTTATATGTGTTAGACTTTAAGGTGTCCTTTGTTGTAATAGGGCACGAGGAAGCCGGTCGAGGCTTGGACTTTATTTGCTAGCTTAGCATGGAAATTGAGGTGAGTTCATAACCCCACTTTTTACTGTTTTATAAATGTTTCCGGGGTGGAAGACATGCTTCTTTTATGAAAAACTGAGGAACTTAAAACGAAACAAAGTTTTGGAAAAATGAAATGGGCGCGTGAGTGTCACGGCCCTGTTGTTACTGGTTTTACATTCGGGAAAGAAACATGAGTACTATTTACATCGTTTTAAAGATCATGTTATACTATGGGCACTTTATATTACTATACGGCTTTTATGGAAAGTCCCAGGGGGAAACCATGAATGTGCTGGCATGCACAACGAGGGAAATGTGGATAGATCTATTGGGCCTCACAAACCCCACTCGACGGCGGGGCCGGGCGGGTGCATATTGTCTCTACCTATCGGGTTACCGAGGCATCGGTAGCCCAGTCAATCTGGGCTGGTATCAACTTTTGGACACGTTTAGTAATGGGTTCCCAACCGTAGTAGTAAAAACACTTAACGTCTAGCTAACGTTCTTATGACATAGTATTAACGGGAATGATCTTTTCAGACTTATGGAAACTCTTTTATAAAAACTTGTGGACTTATTTATGCAAAACTTATGAACTCACCAGCTTTATGTTGACTTTTTAAGTATGTCTTTCAGGTTTAAACTTTGGTAACGGCACGGTTGGAGTAGTCGGCATATTGGGATCGGGGATCCTAGAGGGTTAGCAATGGCGTTCAGGATATAAGAGTCTTAGATGCATCTTTCCGCTGCGCTGGCAAAGGCACCAAACGTCGCATCCGACAAGGGAAAAGTCGGGGTGTGACAGTTTGGTATCAGAGCCATAGGTTTTAGCGAATTAGGTGTCTGGGTAGATATCTAAGCTTTAACCTGAGTTTGTTTCGAGATAGGGACCAAAAATTTCTAAGACACAATATTTAGTATGAACGCCTAGGAACTGGAATTCCAACCGTTGCCAAATCAGTTGCGTGACTATTAGTGTATCACACTAGCTCAGCGTACATTCCTTCGGCGCAAGGAACATTTATTTTTCTTATGTGAATAGGAAGTCGGTATTTTCTATAGTGGTATATAGAAAGGACATTGGCATGCAGTGGTTAGGCATACCTCACTGGTGACTGGCGAGTCATCGTTTTAGACTTCAGAGCGGTTATTCACATAGAGTTAGCTGAGTCATTGTTTCTTGGTATGAGGAACAATCTACTTGTTTGTATACAACGTGTATTTATGTAAAGTATATATAGTACGTATCGCCAATGGTTGTCGACTCAAGCTTGGACGTATTGGGAACGCACACACGTATCACGTTTGTTGGACGAATCGGCAAAGGGATTGTTGCAGCATTTGCGGTCTCGCATCCCTGGTTCGGAGCATGCTATGTCGTCAAGGTCGACTTGGGTCAGAAACGTCTTGACGAGGCACCTTGTTTTGCCGATGATGCTGAAAAGCTGGAATACGGACGGGAAGAGCACCGGGAAAGGTGGCGCACACGACGAACATTATATTATGTTGTATATATATACGTGTTATTATATGAATGTGACGAGTGCTCGTGATACAACTTATGATGGAGGTTAATAGGATGATCTGGTGAGGTAAAATTTTTGATAACGTAGACGTCACGTTATTGCAAATTTACAGGCACCTGGTAGTTCTAAGAAATTCTATCATGAGGGTATCCTATGTGTTGTTGTATATATATTTATATATATAAATAATGGATAAGGGTTTTTCATTATTTTGTTATACGGACGTGATTGCCAATTCTCCCCTGTTCGTGTCATTTGTGACCTTGCTTTTCTAAAACCAGTTTAAGATCTTGATGATCTTGTTTCTTGAGCTTCTAAGGTTCCTGTTTTAGAACCTAGTTATATCTTTGGACACGATTTACATCTCTCTTCTTTTGTGTTTGTGGTCTTCAACATTTTATCGTAAAGGAATCTAATTTTTGTTGATTCCTTATTTCTCCACAGAGTTAGACACGTATTTTTGTACACGTGTCAACTATTGCATGTTTGAATTCTCTAAACCTGTGAAGGTCCATTGTAGGACTTCGCATCGAACAATTGTTTCATTAATGATTTGTTCTCTCATTACGTTGCTCGTAATGTTTGTCTTATAGTCTTGCTATGTTAGGCCATTGTGGGCAATGAATCCTTTGATACTTCGTCGATGAGTTTCTTTAAAGTCAACATTTCAGTTGAATCGAATTGTTGGAATTTAATACAGCACCTTGCGGTGAATATTCAATCGACTTGGAATAACGAATGATTTTATTGACATGTCTCACTTTCATCAACTTGTTTGTCATTGCCTTAGATGCAGACACACCTTGTGGTGTGTAATGAAAAAGTTGGTGCACTAGTTGTTTCGTTTGAGGTGCGCCAATAGTGTTTGTTGACAAAGTTATTGTTTACACTTTGCATCCAGTTGGTTCTGAAACTTTATTTCGTGCCATTTGTACCGGCAAGTCCGTTGACTATTTTTGTTGTACTACCATTGGTTCTTGGATGATATCCTACCTCAAATTTTGAGGACAAAATTTCTGTAACATGGGGAGGATGTGACAACCGGCAATTTCCGATCTATACCGATGTGATTTTTATTATTAAAAATTAAATATTTATTTTAAATATTTCTAATTATTAAGTTTCGGAAGTTTACTGACTGTTTTTACGATCGAAACTGCGACCGATTTAATTAACGCGATTTAAACGCGTGTTCTGAAAACACGCGTCGGGCATCAAAAATATTTATATCTATGCTCGGTTTTGTATTTCGAACAAAACCGACTACTTTTTATAATTTATTAGCGGGCCTAAGATAAAACCGAGACGTTTCGCGAGATAACGGGTTCGATACGCGGTACAAAACCCACCTACCCTAACCCTAGCTATAAATACTCTCTTTCTTCCCTCTCTTCTTCATTCACCAGCCGCTCATCTCTCTCTCTCTCTCTACTCTCTCTCTAAAACACTCTCTCCCTCTCTCTCACGAGCTCTCTCTCTCTTCTCTCTCTTCATCTCCCTTGTCCCTCTCCTCCTCCTCTCTGTTACAGAAGCCGGCCGGCCACCATGGGGGTGGCGGCGGCGGCGTGGTGGCTCGGAAAGCCCACAGGGGCCGGGTTTGGCTCGGTTAAGTTAAGAGGGGGGTTGGTGGTTGTTGAAGGGGCCGGCGGTGGTGGTGAAGTGGTCCGACAGGGAGGTTTGGTGGTGGTGACGGGTTAGGTGCTGGAGATGGTGGTGGTTGTAGTCCGGTTCATGGGAGGTCGGGTTCAAGCCGGGTCGTGCAGGTCTGGATTGGCTCGGGTTCGTGGTCGGGTTATGGTTGTGTGTTGAAGGCGGCAGCGGGACAGGGGGTGGTTGTTGCAGTTTAAGGGGTGACGGGTTGGTGGTGTATGGTGGTGTTCGGTTGGTTCAGCTGGTGGTGGTTCGTGGTTCAAAGGTGGGGCGGCGTGGTGTTTTTGCGAAGGACAGGTTCAGATCCGGCGGGTTCAGGTTGTTCAGGGTGGTCTCGGGTCAGACCTTGGTGGTGGTTGGCCGGAGATGGCGGGGGTCCGATGGGTTCGGGTCTGTTTTGGAATCGGGTTTGGGTTAAGGTTGTGGTTCGGATCAAGGTTTGGTGGTTTTGGTGTTCGGGTCAGATTCGGTGCGAGATCGGGTTCGGTACGGGTCTTGTTCGGGTCAGATCTGGATGGTCAAGCCTCGGTCAACGCGCGGTCAAAGCTGGTCAAACTTTGGTTCCGGTCTACACGCAGTTCGAGGCGGCTTCGGGTTACTCGCGTGTGATTCGGTATACTTGAATTCGTACATATTTCATTATTTCATTTTTATAAACATTGTATTTTTATAAAGATATAAATATATATAAATAGTGTCTCGCGAACGAACCGACAATATTATTATTGATAAGTATATAAAGTGTGACTTGGTATTATTGGACCCCGGACTAAATTGGTTGGACTATAATATACATATACATTGTCGTGTCTTTATTCAAATAAGTGTAGTTTATGTAAAAGCGTCGAAACGTATAAGTCTCGTCTGATTTGGAATTGCGGATAAACAAAATGTGGATTTGTGTTTGATATTGATTTTTGGGAAAATTGTAGGCGACTTGTGTTGCCTGGTTTGTACAAAAACAGAGGAAACTCTGCCGAAATTTTATAAAATTTATAAGCGTAAACGAAGGCGATATTTGTTGTATAATTCATTATCAACAATCTTCAAGTATTTTTGACAAACGATTTCTTGCAACATTTAAAGAAAAACGTCGAACGCTATTTCCAAACAAATGCATATTATTTACTGAGCGTCAATTGCGTCAACCTTTAAAGATTTTAGTAACTAAAACATTTCTATTTTAACGATTTTGAATTACAAAACGCTCAGCGTATTGGAGAAAAGAATTATACAAAAAGTTAATATTTTGAAACCTTTAAAGATTGGAAAAGAAGCGATATTGTTATTAATCGATTTTAAATAACTATACTTATATTTTCATCAAAGAATATTTTCCTAAATATAATTATAAGACGAGCTACGGCTCGGGATAAGTTATACGTTTCGTAATATTAGTCCAACGTAGTCAATTACTTTAGCTAATTATTGTAAATAAATACAATAATCATAATTATTGAAATAAATAATTATGAGTTACACAAAGATCCAACAATGATAATAAAGTCTTTCAAACATATGAACATTTTCTATTTTATAGAAAAAGTATTTATAAAATAGATGTCTAAATATAATAAATAAATCAATATTTAATTATGTCTATTTAAACGTAAATAAGACTAATATTACCAGACATGATCCAAAATGCTATTTTTATAGAAACTAGATGCTTCCTGATGTAAACAAATAAAAATAATTTTCTCATAATTTTTATAAACTTATTTATATTTAAAACTGATTTAATGAGATTAAATCACGTTTAAATGATTAAAAATAGGAAATTTAATAAAAACAAGTGTTTTCTGATCCAATAATTTTTATTTCAGTTCATAATGAATAGAAATAATTTCACAAAAATTTTGAGATTAAAATCATTAAAAATGAATTTTTAATCAATTAAATACGGTTAAAACAATTTATTTAATTTATTAAAAATATAAAAATAAAACATTTTCCAGATAATAAAAGTGGGATAATGTTCTATGAGGTGTCAAGAAGCTACCCTTAAATTTTTATAATTTTTGGAGCAAAAATGGATTTATTATGAATATTCTAAGTTAATTGTATTATATAAATAAATAAATAATTAAATAAATTGATAAAAAATGCAAAAATAAAAAAAAACTGCTGATTGTGGGGATCGAACCCTGTTCCTTGTGTTTACAAAACAACAACATTCCCATTGCACTATAAGAGTAGTATGTTGAAATATTTAGAAAATTATTGTATTTATATTTTAATCCAACTTCATCTTCTTCCCCAAAATCAAACCCTAACCCTAGAAATATCATATCTTCAATTCATGAAAGATAGGACCGAAACTATAGGGCTTATGTTCGGAAATGATATACAAACAAAACGGCATGAAAATAATTGACTTACATTCAGGTTTAAGGTCCGAAGAAGAAGCTTTATACTTGACTAAAGAAGACCCGATTACAGAGTTTTAGACGTAGAAAGATTGAGTTTTTTTCGTGGGTTTTGAGCGGTTAGAGTGCATGAACGAAATGGAAAGGTTAAATTATATAATGGTCAGATGAAACGAGTGTTAGAACTCGTTGTTTAACTTCGGCGGTTACACCTTTAATGGCCGCTTAAAACATTATATAAACACGTTTAAATGGCTAAATTTCTGTTATAAGCGGCTTGGATTGATGGAGAAAAACGTACTACGCAATAACAACGAATTAACAAGCATTAAATATGGTTTATGATGCTCGCCGGAAAAAAGCTCCGGCCGCCGGAGGCCGCCGGAAAAACGCGACCAGGGAAGAAAGGAGAGGTTTCAGCTTTTCAACTTTCACCTTTTGGCAATATAAGTCCCTTATGTTCTAACTAGGTTAATTATATTATGAGTTAGTTAGTTTCTCCTTTATAAAACTTAACCAAGTTAACTAGATTAACCCAAAATGTTTTTAAGACTTTATAAAACTAATTTTTTTAAAAAAAAATCTTTTATGAATACGTTTCAACATACGCATTTGATTAAAACTTATACCCGATACATAAGAAATATATAAATGATAAGTTTTAAATTCGTTTTAAAATTAAATTGAAAACGACGAAACTTTCAGGGACTATAATGGAAATATTTAAAGGGCTATTATTGTCAATTTGACGAAAGACGAGGGTGACGGATGTCACAAAAGTCTACCTTAGCGAGTCACGCGTATATTGCACTTAACTGGGTTAGTTAAGTCGGGTTATGGTTCGGGAACTATCGGTTTAGTCTAGAATATCATTGGATGTTGGTCTAGAGGTTCGTTAGATGTCAGTCCTTAACCAAGTGTACAAATGGTGACGATTTGTAGGATCGTCAGGTCATACGGAACATACAAGTCTCGAGTCCCGGGAATTGGTGAACGAGTGTGAATATGTGTATTTGCAAGTGTTATGTGTTTACAATCATTATGTGACTTGTCGGTATGTGAATATGTGTTAACATATGTTAAAACGGGGTTTAACGCGCAAAATACATCGAACCAACCCCTATAGGCGATTAGGGAGGCTAATCGCCTATAGGGCATGCATTTAGGGGAACATTACATGCGATTGGGGGGCTAATCGCATGTAATGTCATGCGATTAGGCCCAATTGCGTGTAATGTCATGCGATTAGCATTCCTAATCGCATGTAACTGCTGCACAATCGCGTGTTACGTGCTGGACGACTAAAAACGACTATAAATACAATGTTTAACCTCCTAAACTTCATAATACAAACCCTAGTCGTCCCATAACCCGCCCCAACACACACACAACCTCTGGAACGCGATTTTTGATCAAAACACAAGGTTTCAAGCTTAATTCATCATTCTTTCACAAATCTAAGGTTTGGTTTCCATCCATGCAATCTTTATAAACGTTTTTATTCAATCCCTAATGGTCCAGACCTGTTCTAAAACGAAAAAGCTTTCTGAAAATCGTTAATAAGTATTGTTAATCAGATTCTAACAATCATACATGTGTTATGTGTGTTTATGATTAATATCTAGGGTTTTTATGATTCAGGATGAGTGATTAGCATGTTATTAAGTTAGTTTCAGAATAATATTGATGTCATGATAATAAAATCTGAGTAATTGTTCATTAGGGTTATAGTTGTGTATGTTAAGGTGATGATTCGTGCTATGTGTATGGTGTTTGGACTACATGGGTGCATGCAGGGCTGATAATACGAGGCAAAACGAAGGATTTTAGTTTAAACATGTTTAGAATAGTTGTTGGGATGATATTGGATGGTTACACACGTTCTGGATCTGATTTGGAGCGTTAAACGCGCGAAAAAACCGGAACAGCTGGGTTACTGGCGATTAGCAACCCTAATCGCCTATGTTAGGGGCGATTAGGAGGCTAATCGCCTATGTTTCATGTGACATTTGACCCTTTTATTTTGATCATAGTATAACTTTAGTCCTTCATGTGTTTACATATTCACAAATCTAGCCGGTATGCTTTTCTTATATCTCAAATTAATAATGTATTCTTTAATATATACATATATATATATAACCACGCTTCATTTTAATACATATATATGAAATTATATAAACTAGTTTGAAAGAATAAATTTGATGTTATTTATTTTAACCTTCCAAAGTCTAACTTATGGTTAGAAAGTCTATAAAGTTTGGTTAAGTTTTAAATGGAAATTATTAAGTTTTTACATAAGGTATCAAGTTCAAAACTCGAGGGGTATTTTCTGCCAAAACACAAACTTTCAAAAGGAGCTTCTCCCTCTTTTTGTCCCTGCACGTTTTTCCGGTACTACTCCGGCCAAAGTCCGGCCAAGGTCCGGCGATGTCTCATTATAACTTTTAATAATTTCAATCGTCCGTTTTCGAAATCAATACGTTTCTCCATCATTTTAAAATGAAATTCGATCATTAAAACGAGATTTTAATGTGTTTTAATCGACTTTAGAACATGGTTTTAATGGGTAACGGCCGGAAGCCTTTAAGCCAATTAATTACCTTTTTCGCTTGAAACCCTACATAAACGAATGAACCTTATGTTTCTGCACCCACACTCGTTCGAAACCCACTAAAAACCACGGCAAAATCAGTTCAGAAAACTCCCAGTCGTCAATATTGTGTTCGAGTCTTGTAGCTTGATGCGCGAGTTCTTTAACCATTGTAAGCCCGATTTCTCTTTGCCATATCGTTTCTTATATATTTCCAATTAAAAGCCCTCTAATTCAGATCGTTTATCTTGTGTAAATCGGTCAATTGATTTTGGGTTAGGGTTAGGGTTCTTGGTTAGATGATTTGGGGAAGAAGATGAGTTGAAAACTAATATATTTATGTTTATCTTTCTGATTAAACTCACTAATATGGTTAGTGGTGTAGTGGTTAAGGATAAGGTGTTGGTGTGGGCAGACCCGGGTTCGAACCCAGGCGTCCCCCACCTTTTCTCAGTTTTATTTTTGTTTTTATTTTAAGCATATAATAATCATTTTTAATACATATAAATTTATAATATTCATAATAAATCCATTTTTGCTCCAAAAATTATGAAAATTTAGGTGTAGTTTCTTGATACCTCATAGAAAATTGTCATATTTTTAGTTTTCTGAAAAATATCTATTTTCATGATTTTATTAATTTAAATTGTTTTAATCATAATTAATTGATTAAAAATTCATTTTTAATGATTTTTATCTCAAAATTTTTGATAAATTATTTCTCATCATCATGAACTTAAATAAAAATTATTGTTTGGGAAAACACTTATTTGTATTAATTTTCCTATTTTTAATCATTTAAACATGATTTAAGCTCGTTAAACCAGTTTTAAATATAAATAAGTTTATATAAATTATGAGAAAATTATTTTAATTTGTTTACATCAGAAATCATCCATTTCCAATAAAAAAATAGCATTTTTGGATCATGTCTTGTATTATTAATATTATTTATCAATTACGACATAATTAAACGTTTATTTATTTATACTACTACAAAATCTATTTTATAAATAGTTTTCTTATAAAATAGAAATATTTCTTATGTTGGAAAGTCTTAATTAATATTTGTCGGATCATTGTATAAATTCGTCATTATTTATTTCAATATTTATGATTATCGTATTTAATTACAATAATTAGCTAAAGTAATTAACTAAATGATTTTTTGCCTTAATTATTCAAATATAGTTACATCTAAATATTCAAATGGTAATATATATATTACCTAAACCTCATTTACAAACTTTGATATATATTATTTTTATACAACTTTTACATTAACGCGGTTTATCATAAAAACTCTAATTCCCAAAATTGACTTAGCAACCCTAATGCCTTAGACTCTAGATACCTTAGACTTTTTAGACACTTCCTTATTAGTATTATAACACATTGTAGGTTGAATTCCTCGGAATTCTCACTACTTAGCTCACGACCGCTTAAGTGGATTTTGATCGCTTTCGCAAACTGTGAGTATATCTTTAACCTTTTTACTGTCTTACTATTTTGGGGTGACTCATGTACTTACTATCAAGTTTCTATTTCTTTTACTAAATGCAATTCTCATGTGTGTTTGCTTTATGTTAATTGGTGTGTCTATGACTTGTCAAAATCATTAACCGCTGGGCGGCCTAGCTTTTCAATGAATAGTACTATGGTATACCCCCTTGAGACTCTGTTGAGAGAATCTTGGTCATTGTCTTGTTAATTCATTATTCAGTTGGTTAGTCATGTGTTAGTCATTATTCTCAGGTTTGGTTTTGAATGGATATTACTTATTACATAATTGCAAATGGTACCGCACATGAATTGCTAAACACTTTTCTACTATCTTTATTTAAACAGGGTATGCTCATCAATACAATTTTTGTATTGACCAAAATATTTTGTACATGTTTCAGGTTGTTTTGAGACGCTTCTTTTAGGCTTTTGGATTTTACATTTCAGTCTTGTCTACATTGTATCTTAGCTAGACTTGTCACTTTAGAATTATTGTATCCTGTAATCTCATTTCAATGAAATAAATTATTTAATCAATGTATTCAAATTTACACTTTTAGTCCATGAGCTATTGAACAATCATCACTACGTGACACCTCGATGTTTCCGCCATCGGTTGGGGTGTTACATTTCATGCGAGTAGGGGCTAATTGCTAGTAGATACATGTCTTATGAGCTAATTGCTAGTAGATACATGTCTTATGACCTAATTGCTAGTAATTACATGTGGTATAGCCCTAATTGCTAGTGATTACATGTGGTATAGCCCTAATCGCCTATAATAGAGGCGATTAGCCTTCCTAAATGCCAGTTGACCAACCTAAATGCTAGTTGACTTTTCCTAATCGCGTGTACTGCTGCTGTAAGTGTAAATTAGCATTCCGAGACCCGATTTGACCTTTAGGAACATGCTAGGAACCCCGTAACATATCTAATAACTTGGTAACATATGTTTGGACGTAATTATGTGATACGTGAGCTATGTGCTATAACTTGTTGTGCGTTAACGTATGTTAAGTGTGATTGCATGATTGTATGTTTGAGAGCGTAAACATAACACGGGGAGTCTCGGGTCACCAATGGGATGTCGAGTCTTGTACTTTGGGTCAGTTAAACAGTCACGGTGTTTTCAAACGAACTTGGTTATGGTCTGGACATCTAGGGACTAACTAACCTGCGGGTTATTAGTCTAAGTGCTTGTAACTGTCATATGTTAGGTCGCCGCTTTACGGGACTAGCATAGCTGCTGAGTTATTCGTATTACGAAGTAACGCAACTTAAGGTGAGTTTACGGCCCCTCTTTTAAACTGGTTTCACATTTTCGGGGGAGAAAACATGTGTTAAAACGATTATTTGGTAACTACTGTCATACTATGGGTTTCTATTGTGTACTACACGATCTTTGGAAGTCCGGGGGGAACCATGAATGTGCGGGTTTGCACAACGGGGAAATGTGAATAGCGCTATTGGGAGTGACCAACCCCGCTCGTCGACTTGGAGGGTCGGCGGGTGCATATTGTCTCATACAGGAACAACAGGTTTACTACATCGGGCACACATTTGGTTTACGAGTTAGTAATGGTTTTCCAATCGTGGTAGTAACAAAACATACGCCTAGCTAGGGTACACTGGTTTTCGATTTGTTATAGTATGGACAGGTTGACTTGGTACTTGGATTACAAAACCTGTAAACTCACCAGCATTTTTGTGCTGACGTAAACTTTTACATGTTTTCTCAGGTCGCTAAGGTAGCACGACTGGACTAGGGCGCACGCGTCTGCACGGCGTCTAGTTAGGGTTGCATGGCTTTACAAACGTTGAACATTGGTTTACTATTGAATATTGTTTTGAATAAGCTTCCGCTGTAAACGGGAATTTTAAACATTATTTTGAAATTGCATTATGTTCATTTTAGACTTGTTTATTGTGATCGTTGGTTTGGATCCTGGTTTGTCATGCGCCTCGCGGTAAAACTCCGCAAGTGGATTTTGAGGGTGTGACAGATTTGTTCATCTTCTTCAACAAGTATTGAAGAATCTGTAATCTGCTACTGTTGTCTTGTATTTGTGGTTCATCTATCTTATTTTGTAAGATCATTCCATATTTGTCTTGTATTTCTATTATTTCATCAACTGATTATTGAATTAGTTGATAGACTTTGTATTTGTTTAAGATCTCTTTGATTTAAGAGATCTAAAGGTTGGTTGGATGTTTTTTTGTTTGGGTTGGTTAAATAATAAAAGTTTTGGTCGCCTGTTTTGTCACTATATCTTATGTTCTTGTGTTTGTTGTGGTTGATCTTGGTTTGCATTGTCTATTTGTGATTTGTATTAAGAATTTTTACAATTATATAGAGTGGGGTTAAATTTAACGTGTTTGAATTTAAAACCGTGTTTGACATGCAATCAAGCAAACATCTTTATTTTGATAAATTTCATTTTACCAATGAAGGTTAGACGATGGTTTCTATTTATACTTTAAACATTTTACGAAAGAGGCGGCTTGACTTGGTAAACAAAGCCCAAAAGGCTAAAGAGGACCTGAAGACTATCTCAGCGACACTCAGAGTATCGCCTATGATAACTAGAAGGCACTCTATGAGTGTCGCCAGGCCCAAGCCCATTCCCATTCTAATGTCTATAAATATGGTATTAGTTTTCATTTGTAAGGGTTGGTCATTTGTGTGAGCCATCATCCCGAGGAAGTTCACCGAGGTGGGTGAAAATTATGTAATTTCTTGTTTGGTATCATTGAAGTTACTAGATTTCAATCTACTACTTGCATATCTTTATGTTTGTGATTGTTTGTTTCGCTCACAACCACCCATTTCTACATTATCTATCAAAATCCAAGCTGAAACCAAATCATTGAGATTAAACATTTGGTAACAGAGCAATGGTTGGCTCATTTCAGTGTTTTTAATCGGATTTACATCAGAAACATGCAAGGGACGTTAAACAAGCCAAATTCTAAAGATTTTTTTTTGGTCTTTTTGGGCTTCTTTTAGGCTTTTCATTTTGAAGTTTGTCGGACAACACTCATCATATGAAGAGCTGACGACACCCTTTAAAGGTTTGACGATCCTCTTTGAAGTTTTTACGATAGTCAATATGACAATACTCACCTTAATGACGCTAGCTACAAATCTTGAACTCCTTTTCAAGCATTGGCTAAGGACATTCCCGGCAACAGAGTCGAGTGTTGCCGACAACTTTAAGTCTTAGTTTACCAGCGGCACTCATGTAGTGTCGCCGATGACTTTTGCCAACGCAAACTTATCATAGCGTTTGGCAATACACTCTGTGTAGCCAAAGAGGAGTGTACTAGAGACAGTCATCCAACCCAAAATATCAGATCTTTAAAAAATACAAGTATTTTGAGATAAATTTATTGCATGAAATTTTTTGAGGATAATTCAAAGAACATGATGTTTAAAATCCAAAATTTGGAAGCAACATTTTTGGTTCTTTGGTAATGATGCAGCGGGTGCCGATTAATGTATTCAAACAATTTGTTTTTTGGACGTCTTCTAGAGAGCTATAGATCAGGTTACACTATTAAGGAGCTCATCCAGATACAAAATAATTGATATCATGTGATTTGACTTTAGTTGACTAGGTTTGAATTCTCATCTCATGTTGTAAAGGTGGAATTCACAATGAAGGATAACCAAATCAAAGATTGTTACACTATGTGATGGTCAGATTGAGTGTGTTCTGATAGGGTAGGTGTCTTTGTAATGAAGCCAGTTATTTGATGTTGATCATTGGAAGTTCGAACCTTAATCAGATGCCAGTTATATTAGAGATGATTAATCAAGCGTAAAGCTTATCAATTATGCGATTCAAAATGATGGTTTTGCAACAAGAGCCGACTTAGCTTGGAGAATAAGGCTCGGGAGGCTAAAGAGTACCTAAAGACTATCTCAGTGACACTCAGAGTGTCGCCATGGGCATTAACGACACTCTTCGAGTGTTTCCAGGAAACCTAGATGACACTCTCTGTGTGTACCATGTTATCAATGAAGTTACTAGCTTTCGATCGACTATGTGTCTATCTTTGTATCTACGATTGTTTGTTTGGCTCACAACCATAGTCACATGAATTGCAATACGCTCCGGTTCGTGTATTTCTAAAATTCGGTACGAGGGGGTAGATTCATTCGGTTATTAATTTGTTGTGTTTGATGTTTTTCTAAGCAAAACAATCCAAAACATCATGAATACATCAAAAAAATATGCATACATATCAATTTTTAATCCTTCCTACACTTCTCACATAAACCAATATTCCTACAGGATCCTCTACATATATATATATATATATATATATATATATATATATGTAGAGGATCCGGTAGGAAAATTGTTTTGTGTAGGAAGTGTAGGAATTATTTTTAACCATTAGATCAAATCTGATTAAATCTTTAGATGAAGGGCATTATAGACTTTTTATCCATCTTTTATTTATTACAAACCCACTAAATTAGCAACTAACATCTGGATATTTATGAAGATTAATCATCCTAAATTAACTAATTATTCATTATTTTTCATAAGAATCATAAGATATTCATATCAAATAAGTTGATCAATACCCAAAAACTTGTTCGATTCTTCAAACATATAACCAATCTCTATCACTTGTTCGTTTAATCTAGTCATGCCAGAAGGTTAACATCAGGAGTGTTTTATAACAACGTCATGAGTGTTTTATAATGAAAGAGAAACTAGTATGCATTAATAAGGAGTGTTTTATAATATCATCGGAAGTGTTTTATAACAGTATAATATCAAGAGTGTTTTATAACTGGAGGTGTTTTATAACAAACAAAACACCGTTGAAATGTTTTAATCCACAACAACTACACCTAATATACATAAACATTTTATAAAACACTTCTTATGTTTATCCATATAGAACAATCAACTAACAAAAGCCTTATATAAAACACTTCTGATGTTACGATTTTATAACAAATAAAAACACTGTTATGTGTTTCTTACACATAAGATGAAGATGAATGTTGAAGATGGGTGCACAATTGATTTTGTTTTATGAAAATAAATGTTTGACTCTTGAATGATATTAATGAAAATAATAATTAGGAGAGAGAGGAGGGGAGGGTGGGGGGGAGATACCATAAATGTAGAAAACATTCAAACAATTTCTAAAAATATTGATATAAAATGACCTTGACACCCTAATTTAAAACACATATTGACGATCATACCCTTATTTTCTTTAATATATTGATTAGATTTTAAACACCATCCCATCTTTTAATCTCAACCATCCATCTTTAAATCTAATGGTTGAAAACACTTACTACACAAAACCATTTTCTTACAGGAACCCCACCCCATATATATATATATATATATATATATATATTTCAAATAAGTCCAATAAACATTTCATAATCATATTCCAAAACAATGCAGCCTTCAAGGCAAGGAAGCAAAAGTGCAAAACATAAAACAAACTAAGGGTGGAGGGCCGCTTACCGTGTAGTTTTTCAACTTCACTAATTTCTACCAATCTTGCACTGCCACATCACTTCACTAATTCACTTCACTTAAACATTTTTTAGAGGCAACACTTCATTGATTTTTTACTCAACAATTAATTATTTTCACACATAATATATTATCCTTTCACACCTTCTCTCCCCTCTCTCGCTCTCAATAATAAATGCACTGATACTCTCTATCCTTTCTCTCCCTTGAAGGATCCCGTTAGATAGAACCAGCAAAAGGTCCACGGGACCCCTTCCAGCACTACCGGCGGTGGTGTTACCATGCTGGTAGTGGGGTACCCGTGACCAAATCTGGTGGTGCCCCGTCCCCTTTAACAAAGTTCATAATTATAAGTTCAAAAAACAACCATCCTTCAAAACTAATCGATCCTTTGTCTTTTTCCATTTGAATCTTCATTCTCGCCTCCATCTAGGTAGTCATATTGCATGGTAGAAGACTCTTCATATGCTATGGTAAGCGAATAGTCACCATAATTGCAACAGAAATAGCTTTTTAATTCTGATTCGCGAATCGCAGTGAATCTAGATAGCGAATTCGACAATTTGTTACGCGAATATGTGATATTTGGTTCGAATCTTGTGATATTTGGTTCAATGAGTTCATCCTCGCCCTTATGTGTGCCACGTTGCATCCCCTTTATTTCTCCCCAAAAGTTTTTTTTTCTTTCATGTTTCCTCCCACAATTTTTAAATGTTAATAACTTTTATATACGAGATTTTTTAAAGAAAAATATACACCAAATTAACGAGCGTTTTAGTATCTTTACAACGAGTACCGTAATGCTATACAAAAAATGAAAAAAAAAACGACTTTTTTTTGTAGGTTTTTGTTCATACAGGGGAAAAAACAATATGTTCAGGTAATTCATTAATCATGTCTAGGCAAGTCACTAAACATGTTCAAACCAGTAAATAGGAATTTTATTTTTATCCATAGGAGAATAGGTTAAAAACCACTCATTTCCAATAAAAAAACCACACCTTCAAAATCACCGCCTCAATCACGCATTGCAATGGTTGCTTCAAGCTATGCTTCATATCTATATGTACATCATCTTTTTAATATACATTTTTATTCTTATTCACATGATTAAAATTGTCGTTTTCTTATATTGTAGTACATTAATTTCAATGTTACATCATAACACATATTTTAACACTTCATATTAGATTTGTCTATCCCAAAAAACTTCCGAGATATAATCTAGTACCCGTATAAAGAATAATGCTTCATTTGTCATTACGTGTCAAAAATCATGAACTATCAAGAGATATTTATATATAAACTAGAAGGGTTCTCGCGCGTTCGCTGTCATTATCGTTTTGGTTTATTATGGTATCAATGCGACAATGTTACCCTAAGCGACTATAAAAAGTTATGGAGAAAATAGTTGCCTCAAACCAAGTCTCGAACCTTTGAACCCCCCCCCCCTTATGGAAATGCACCTCGAACGACAACACCAACCCAATTTGTGTTTTATTCCCAACCCAATTATGATGAAATATGTGGGAAAAAAAAATATAAAATGCCTACACCCAGTCTTGAACCTACCTCTCATTAGGTAAGTGCACTCCAAACCACTACACCACCAACCCAACATTAAATAATGTTGTGGAAATGAAAAAAATTTAAAATGGCACTGCCTAGTATTGAACCTTTAACCTCTCATTAAAATGGCACTGCCTAAATTTTATTTCACATTCAATAATGCTGTGGAAACGAAAAATAAAAAAAATGCCCCAACCCAGATTTGAACCTCTGACCAAAGGTTAGAGAAATGTATCTGAAACCACTATACCACCAACCTGGTTTGTATTTTAATATGAAATCAATTATATTTAACATGAAATAATGTTGTGGAAATTACCATTTACCTCATTCTAAATTAATACATATTATAATGACATTTAACCCATTTGATTTGATTTTTCTCTACTCACTTGTGCCCATTAACCTTTTACTCCTATATAAATTTTATTGAAACAAAGTTGTATCATGTATGCTATAGCAAGTGCCGTTACCATACTGGTGCTGTGATAAAACAAACCAAAACCATCCGAACAAGGTCGGTGCCGGTGTTATCAAAAGCTATACTCATAGCCGATTTTGATTTTTGATCGATATAACGTACGTGTCAATAATATGTTGGGCATATCACAAGTTTATTTTTTGCATTCTCTCTTTCAGTTGCTATACCAAATGCCGCTATCGTACCAATACCGTAACAAACCCAACTACGAATTCCACTAGTTTGATTTTAAAACAACATTGACTTGAATTTGATAAATGAGTAAAAAGAAATAATATTTTAGGAAGAAAGACATACCCATAATGGGCTTTGGTTGGGTTAGGTTTTAGGGCCTGCCTTATAAGTAACTGTGGACTGTTTCAGTTTAACAGCAACTACCACACCACATAACCTTATGTAGGCAACAAGTTAGGGTTTTTCAGGGGTTTCTGTTCCTTCACACACCAAATTAAATTATTATTATTAATCTCTAAATTAATTAGTTTGTTCAATTCAATTCACAGTGTAGTGTAGTTTGTTACTGTGAATGGAAGCTCAAGTCGGGATGTCTAGTCACGGCGGAGTCGTTGACGGCGGTACCGCCGTTAAGTTTTTAAAAACGCAACCGTCGCCACGTCATCACCGTCACCAACAGTCGGCGGAGATAGGCACGGTGCAGCAGCTTCTAGCCGGAGGTATTGCTGGAGCTTTTAGTAAAACGTGTACGGCTCCACTTGCTCGCCTTACTATTCTGTTTCAGGTAATTATTATTATTATTATTATTATTATTATTATTATTATTATTATTATTATTATTTGTTAATGGATCAGGAGTTTTTAGTTTTAGGTTCTGTCTTATAGGTCTATGATTAGGAGTAGTAAAGATGTTTGAATTTCTAATTAGGTTCTAGAAATTTGAATTATATGTTCATCCTATTGCATATAGACCTATTGTCTTCCCAAGTTTTGGATTCATTTACATATATAAAAAAAATAACATTTTAATAATTAAGGTTGCATATATACTAAGTTTGTTCTAAGATGTGATGAAACTCGATTAAATTGATATAGGAACGGTCAGGTCCGTCCCTGAGATTACTTGAAAATTTTTGGGCCCGGGGCGGGGGCGAGTAGAAAAAGGGGCCCGTTGGGCCATGTATAAATGGGTTTAAAGTCTAGTAATGGGTGTTGATGAGTAGAAGGGTAATGGGCTTAATATAAAATAGGTTAAATGTTAATGGGTTGAAATGTTTAACAAAGTATATAGATTTTCTTTTTATTTTTTTTAATACACAAAAATATATCATATCCGAGGGCCCTGGGCCGCGCCAACCCTGCCCCCTCCCAGCCAGCTCCTGCTTAGGTGAAAAGAAATGTCATTTAGCTCCCTTAGTTTTCATTTGGACTTTGGAATTTGGACTTTGGAATTTGGACTTTGGAGAGAGTTTGTTGACTCTAGTGATAAGCTATAATGCACGGGGACACCCAAATGGGTGGAGTACCCGATTCTGAAGCTTGATGGGGACAGAAATGCCCCTGAAACGGCTGGGAAACCTTTCCGGGAAGCTTCCGGTGACGGGGGACTTTTCCGACAAGTTTCCGCAACGTTTCCTAATTTATCAATGGGGATTTGAAATGCTTTGAAGAAAAGGTGCAGGTTATTTATCAATGGGGATTTGAATAAGATGGGGAAGATGAGATGAATAGGGTCCCATGGTGGGATCGCGTTTCCGACCACCATAAGGACGTTCCAAAAAAGCTATTCAATCGTACCTGTGATGTGGACCGAATCAAGAGGCAAAGTAGGATGCTTTTCAGTTTTTGTTATGTGGATTGTGTTTTGATCATGTACTGGAGTGATCCAAACCTTTTAGTTTTGGGTTTAGAACTTTAGATGGAGCCACCATGGAAGAGACAAGGACGGCTGAATTGCTGATGTAGTTTAGGGTTATAAAAAAATAAGTTTGGTTGAACCTGATTGTTAGGTTCATAAAAAAAATCTAGTTTTTCCTTTTCTTATTTACACCTTTTCTTTTAACTAAATTACAATTTCATCCTTCACTTTTAGTTTTTGTCAATTTCATACTTTGTCCATACTACAAATATAATCATTAAACTTTGTTAATTTTTTTAATATAAAATATAAAATAAAGGCTCATTCTAACACAAAAAATAAACTAATGTCCATAACATATAATTAATTACTTAAGAGATGTATTTTTGGAGTTTACACTTTACATAATGGTACTTTGGAATTTGTTTAATATATTTTTATATTTTTTTATTGCCGTACCCGTATCTAGGATTTTTTTATAAGGCTCCATAGTTTCTAATTTATACTTCTATACAAAATCAAAGTTTGACCTTAATGGTAGTGCTATATGGCTTAGGTCGATACGTTTTGATTCATATTTCATACTATTGCTTTTTTAAATTGATGGATGGTTTTGTAATGTATTATGCAGGTGCAAGGTATGCATGCTGAGGGGGCGTTGTTGAGCAGGCCATGTATATGGAAGGAGGCATTACGTGTTGTTAATGAAGAGGGTGTTAGAGCCTTTTGGAAAGGAAATATGGTTACTATTGCTCATCGTCTTCCTTATACTGCTGTTAACTTCTACGCGTATGAGCAGTACAAAAAAGTGGGTCATTTGTTATCACTTATTAGTTTTTGGTCTGATATTGGTTTCTGCTCTTTATGATGAAGTTATTAAGTTAATCTATCATCATTAACTTTTTTCTCTTATGATATTCAGTTGCTAAAGTCAATCCCAAGTATAGGAAACAACAGTGGAACTGCAGCTGCAGATGCGTGTTTGCACTTTGTAGGCGGTGGAATGTCAGGAATAACAGCTGCTACGGCAACATATCCTTTAGATCTCATCAGGACACGTCTTGCAGCACAGGTGTGGAACGAATACTTCAAAAATTGTCAATTACTTTTTTTTTTTTGCATAACTGTTGTCCAGATAAAATTATTATTTTTTCCTTTTTATTGAAATATGCATATAGTTTGTAAAATCTGTTTTCACTGTTAATTGATTTTTTTAATCAGTGTTCTAGAAAACATTAGGCGGATCTAGGTGGTCAGTCAAGTGCCTAGGTGCGTAAATTGTTAAGTGGAGGTCATAATTGTTAGGACAATAAGCAGTGTATAAAATACCCTTCATTGCTCCATGTTATAATTGCCTATTTCATTTATCTGGATCATTATAAATGTATGAACTATGAAGTAAATGCAGAAATCAGTTTCATTTCTCAACAAACAAATGATTTAACAAGTATTGTAGCATGATATTGGTTTTCTACTTTAGAAACTCTTGACAAAATACAGATGGCCTTTATAATTTGTCTCTTCTCTCTATCACATATGATTAATTGCACAATACCCACTTGCTTCTCCAACTTCCACTTGAAATCAGAATTTGCAAGACAAACTTGAAGCGTAGAAGATGAGAATGGAACTCAGAACTTGAAATCACCACTTGACATTTGGAAGATGGAATCAATTGTAAATTAAGAAACTAATTGGGGACATGGGGTTATTAACAAACACATGGTATAACAAGTTTTCATATACTCACATGATATGCTAGCATGATGTTGGGTTTCTTCATTGAAACCCTTGACAAAATACAGCTGGTCTTTATACTTTGTCTCCTCTCTCTATCACATATAACTGAATTGCACAATAGCCACTTGGTTCTCCAACTTCTGCTTGAAATCGGAATTTTCAAGACAAAATCGAAACCCAGAAGATGAGCTTGAAACTCAGAACATGAAATCATCACATGGAAGTTGCAAGATGGAATTGGTTGTAGCAGGTAAGTTCATCCTGCCTATGCTAAACTGTTCAATATTTTTAATTTGATCATAATTGGAGCGCTTTGCTCCACCCTATGTCTAGGTGACCACTTGATCCGATTTTTAGAACACTTTTTTTTTGTTTTTTTTCCTTCTGTTTTGTTAGTATTTTTTATCTTACATCTCTTGTTCTTGAGTAGACTATATTTTTTAGTTGGAATTAGGTTATACCAATGGTTGCCAACTCCCTTGTGTATTTCTGTGCAAACTACAATCTTACAGGTGTTTATTGTATTTGTATTGCAGAGAAGTACAATATACTATAATGGAATCTGGCATGCCTTCCGTACAATTTGTAGAGATGAGGGCGCTCTTGGCTTGTACAAAGGGCTTGGACCAACTTTATTGGTAATAGTAGTGTACCTCTTTAAGGAGTCAATTTTGACTAATTTACTTAGAACTTGGTTAATTCGGGTTATGTTTTTATCTCTAAAAAGTCACAGGTAAACTTAAAAAAACAACTATAAATGAAACGGGTGGAACATGTCTAAAGTTAGATTGTTATTCAAGTATATCATGCCTGTAAATCTGTAATTATGTTTGAAACCTTTATTATTTATTAAAATTTAAGATTTTCGGAGAAAATGTGTTTTTGGTCAACTCAACTTGACTTGACCACGTGTGACTATTTGTGGCGGGTTCATAATACCCAATGAGAACACAACCTGATTACTTTTACCTGCTGAAAAGTCGAGTCCCTTACACATGTAACTTGATTATCTAAAAATGTCAAATGGGTTTTCTATAACATGTTATTTGAGTCGTAAATGGGTTGGTGGAAGTTTGTAATTTACAATATATATTATTTATACTTCTGATGTTAAATGTATTGGCTTGTTTGAAACAGGTTGATCAGGTACTAAGGTCAACCTAAACCTAACCTGTTCATTAAATGTGTTATAATAAATATCAATCTGTCTGTTTAGTCCCAATCTAGCCTGTTTATTTTGATTTTTTTGGGGGACTAACCCCATTTTGTCTTCTGTTCACGTGCACTTAATTCCATCCTGTGTTTCATGTAGGGCGTTGGACCAAGTATTGCTCTTAGCTTTTCTGTTTATGAAACCTTGCGTACATATTGGAAATCTCAAAGGTACACACTCCATGTTCTTGTCAGCCAATAATTTAAATCGGCAACTTTCTGGTACTCGGTGTTGATACCCTTTATGTTCTTTGATAGGCCAAATGATTCTACTGTCATGGTCAGTCTTGCATGTGGCAGTCTCTCCGGCATTGCTTCTTCAACAGGTGAGCTTCTACAGTAGTAATGCAACTGAGATATCCGCTCCGTTGGGCATTTTGTTAAATTTTAACAAACCCACTTTTTCCACAGCGACGTTTCCTTTGGATCTTGTGAGAAGGAGAAAACAGTTAGAAGGAGTGGGTGGACGGCCCCGTGTTTACAACAGTGGCTTACTTGGGACACTTAGGCAAATCGTTCGAACCGAGGGGTTACGTGGTCTTTATAGAGGAATTCTTCCGGAGTATTACAAAGTTGTCCCAGGTGTAGGAATCGTTTTCATGACATACGAGACACTCAAGAAGCTTCTATCTGAACCACCTTTCTAAGTGAGAGAGCAATAGCCAATAGGTCATTTCTAATTATATCTCTACCTGTGAGTCTTCATTTCTTTTTGATCATGACATGTAGATGAAGAACTCGTTTCCATAGTGACATGTGATCTAGGAATATTATGGTTTTGTAGGTTACTTATGACACAGGTCGGCGATGTCGTCATTGTTGGCCAGAGTTGAGTTTTTCTGTGTATAGATCGTAAATTTGGAAAGGCTCGAGTCCCATAGCTGAAGCATTGTTGTGTTTCGGTTTGGTTGTCGAGTTGAAACCTGAAAATTTTGTTAGTATATTGCGTTTGTTTTATTTTTTATTTTTATTTTTTGTATTCCTTTAATAGGGGCATATAGCCTCTATGAAAATCTGTCCTCTTTTAACACTTTTAAACATTGGTTATAATTTATAAAACAAATTTGGCCTTTTGTTCTGCCATGAAAAACCTTTAAATAAGGTGCAGAATGGCGAACGCATGACCTATCAAGATGTATTTCTATTAGGACTTAGGATTGATAAGCTAAGTTAAAGCGGACGTGTAACTATGATGTCGTGTAATTTTTGGCTGTAGGCGTAAATAGTTACCAACATAGTAATATGGCTATAGGTATAGGGCATATTGCATCTTAAAAATGACTAGTTTCGTGTAGGAGTGTAAACTAGAGGAGCTTGAGCTTGCCTAAGTTTGAGCGCAACTTGTTTAGAGCTCTATTTTTAAATCTTGAGCTTGGCCTTTGAGTACTGGTTCAAGCTTGGGTTGATTATTAATTATCAACTGTTTAAGCTTTATACTATATAATTTGGTTATTAATTCTTTAATATTATATATATATATATATATATATATATATATTATTTAATCATAATCATATTTACATGCATTTTCAAAACAATAAATAAAAATAGTATAAATAAATAATAGGCTTTGGCAGCTCAATGCCTCAAATGTGTAAAGCTGAAACTTGTCTATTAAATGAGGTCCGAACAATACACCATACAAATATACAATCCCTTAAATACTGACGTAATAAAATCTTTCCAATAAAGTGGAACAAATAAAACATACCTATATATAAAATAATAATACTGCATACAAATCCCTATATATAACTACTGGACTGTAAAATTATTCAGGTATATATGAATCAAGCTCTTGTCCCATGGCCCTCACCGTGGTAGCAATCGGCCACGGCCACCTCAGGCTTCTTCTGCACATTCTTGTATGAATACCGACTCGCTACATACACGTACACACATAGATTGGCTGCAGTGATTGTAGCCAGGAACAGATAAAAATGGTCAACACGGCTGCTGTTCAAATCTTTTCCAAACCAACTCTTCCCTGACACTTTTGTAGTTGCATGATCAACGATTGTGATCAAGAAACTACTCAAGAAATTTCCAGCCCCGATCACACTTAGGTACAACGCGATTCCTAAGCTTCTCATCGAATCAGGAACTTGATCGTAGAAGTATTCTTGAAGTCCAACCAAAGTGAACCCATCTGCAACTCCTAATAATATGAACTGTGGAGCCAACCAGAACACACTCATGGTGGCTGAGCCATGTAGCGGATCGTTTTGCACAACGGTTAGTCGTTTCTTTTCAACTAAGGCGGAGACGATCATTGTAATGACAGAAAACACCATCCCGATTCCTATTCGTTGGAGGATATTGATTCCTCTTTCGGTTCTGGTTATCCTTCTTAGTGAAGGGACAAGTATCCTGTCATAAACTGTTACCAAAAAGATCATTCCAAACGCGGCTAGACCGTATATTGAGGCTGATGGGAGGACGAACTTGTTGGTGATCCTTCGGTCCATCAGCGCACCTTGTTTGATGAAAAACGTGGTGGATTGTGCGACACAAATACCAAACGCTAGTGAAGCTAGCCAAATCGGAATCATGTTCAAAAGTAGCTTCAATTCCTCAATCTTTGTTACGGTTGATAGTCTCCACGGATCACGTTGATTAGTTTTTGAGTAAGATTGTTCCTCAATTATCGCGGCTTTATCAAGAAACCTGCGAGGGAGACATTACTTGGTTATACAAGTATCAGGTATCAGGGGTGTTCATCATTAAAGGAATATATATGACTTTGCTTAATTCGACACGAATTCGAACCGGTTATTTGGTTTCGAGTGTGACTTTGCTTCGACTTAATATTCAATTTCAAAAACCCGAATAACTCGAAAACCGATCAAATAAATAACACTAAAAAGAGCTTACTTGAAGGTTTCCGTGTGGCAAAGTTGCCTTTGTTGGGCCTTTTCAGGTTTGGGCTCTTCATGCAACTCATTCAGGTTAGCCGGGTAAGGTAGATTCCTCTTTCTAAATGCTGCAGCACATACTTGTATCAATGGCTTTATCGGGCTTCCAGGCTTGTGATATCGGTAAAAGGGTCTACCGATGACGTAGATCACTATCGAACAAGCCATTGTCATAGTGAGAATGATATCCGCTTGACCCCAGCCGACGTGATCTTGCACGTAAACAATAACCGTTACACCAAGCAGTAATCCAGCACAAAGGGCTGCATTCCACCAGTTGAAGAATGACATCTTCTTTTTGCGTTCTTCTGGATGGTCATCATCGAATTGATCGGCTCCAAAACTTTCTAAAGATGGTTTATGGCCACCCGTGCCCACGGATATCAAGTATATCGCGATGAAGAACACAATTTCGTGGATCTTCCTTGGTTTTAGACAAAGCTCTTCACTTGCACAAGGTTTTAAGCTCGGGATCATACTAGACATCGTTAGGAGGATCAAACCCTGTAATCGATAATTGTATATAATAAGTCAGATGTATTTAGCAGATTAGGATTTGCTATCCAGAAAGGGGTGGCGGCACAACTTGTTGCCCGTTTGCGTGGTATTATGATGTAATTCTCGCAGTTGTACAATTTTTTTTAAATATTGTACTATTAATTGAATTTAAAAGAAGAAAAATTATTAATACTAATGTCTAGTGTTGTTGCTTTTTATGTTAATTTAGTTGAAAACCGAGTTATATCTAGGGGTGTTCATGGTCCGGTTTCAAACCGTGAAACCGCCCAAACCGCTCATCGGTTCGGTTTCACGGTTGGTTTGTTTATTGATCTTTCGGTCGGTCGGTTTCATAATATTGAAACCGTAGCCAACGGTTTGGTTTACGGTTTATAGCAAAAACCAAACGTAAAAAACCGGACCGGACCGTATGATTTTATTTATTTATTTTTAAATATTTAATAGTATACATAATTATATATATACGTAGTTAAAATCAAATATGTTGTTTTAATCTGTATAATTTAATGTAAAACGTAATTAGGCTCACCCCATTTTGCATATTCAAGACACAACCTCAACGAAAATGAGTAAATGACCAACAGCATGTGTCTATGTGAAATTTAAAAAGCTTAATTTAAGCTTTAGGCTAATTATTATGATATCCTAGAATTAGACAACTTTTTTTTGTTCTGTTTTATACATTTTGGCAAATAAGGCTTAAAAAGCCTAAACCGCGAAACCAAACCGGAACCAAACCGTCACTAACGGTTTGGTTTGATTCGGTTTAAGAACTCTATGGTTTGGTTTTGGTTTACAAACATAAAAAACCGTTACTAATGGTTTGGTTGACGGTTTAACCTAAAAACCGCGAAAACCGGACCGTGAACACCCCTAGTTATATCCAATATAAATCTTTTATTGGATATTATTAACCCAAAGAGGGTCCACAACTATTTTAGAAATGCGCAACTAACTTATTATATATTAATTCAAAGAAAGATGTACCATTAGATAAATGACTGATGATAAAAGAACAGTGGGGAAACGTCCCAAGTAAGCATCAGCTAGATAGCCTCCAACAAGCGGCATTAGAGTTGTCACACCGATCCATTGATTAGCACTCTTGGCCGATGTCTTCACATCTTGATGGATGACTTTGGTAAGATATATAATCAAACTTGTTGCAATTCCGAAGTAACTTAACCTCTCCGCAAACTCAATTGCTGCAAGCACGACATTAAATATGATATCATAAGTCATAACTTATTATTATATTTTGAGAACCAAAACTCCTAAACCCTATAACATGTCAACAGGAACCGTTGTTTTCTAATCGAACCATAACTCGCGGTTTGACATTATCTTTTCTTTAATTAAATTCGAACACAAATTTAATAGGGGAATTGAAATTAAGTAATCCAAATTTTGTCGGGTTGAAAGACAATAATCCCAATTTGAAAATTGAAATCCAACAGACCTAACTTGTCTTGGTTTTTATTTTACTGGACCAAAACTAACTGGGATTAACCCAATTATTTTTCTGCCTACATGGCATGCCATGTTGGCAGATGACGTGTAAAAAATGCCCTGGTTGGCAAAAAAATCAGGTAATTAACCCAGTTAGTTTTGGTCCAGTGAAATAAAAACCAAGACAAGTTAGACATGTTATATTCCAAATTTCAAGTTAAGATTATTGTCTTCCAATCTGACAAAGTTTGGATTATTTAATTCCAATTCCCCAATTTAATAAGACCATCCTAAATTTTTTAATCTAAATTTTTTAAATTTAGTTTGCCTTAAAAATCTATACTATCTTATAATACATTTCACAAGGACCTCTAAAAATTTAAGTTTTGCAAGCATGATTCCTTAGAGTACAACACACAATGCATATGTTAATTACTTTTTGAGGGCAAATATGTCTTTTATACAATACTTACACATTTTTCCTCTTAACTTTACTCAACTTTTTTTTATTTAAATAACAATTACACTTTTCACCCTTATTTTAACCAACCACCCCCACGATTTTTAAACGTCTATAATTTTTGTATACGTTAATATTTTCCTAATATTATTAAACTGTATAAACAAGCATTTTTTCTCTTTAATTTGAGTATAGTATTGCTATAGTTTTTTTAATTTAAAAATGATATGTTATGGTTAAGTAATAACCGAAACGAAAACAAACAAAAAATGAACCGAAATCATCTATACTATATTATAATACATCTCTTATTGACCTCATAAATTTAAGTTTTATATTATAATTGCTTAAAGTACAACACACAATGCACATATTAACTAAATGTTGTTTCCTGCCGAACGCACGGGCACCCGACTAGTAATTTAATAAGACCTTCCTAAATTTTTAAATCTCTACTAAAATTCTACTTTTTAACGAATAAAGACTTAAGGATATAATATGAAATGACAGGCTAGAATCAACATATTTGGTTTTTGGCGGACAATCAATCCTATGGCCAATAAAAAAACCAACCTATACATTGCTTTACCCTTTTGACTTTGCTTTTGGGATGCAATTATAGCCTTCCTTTTGATGTATTACACTGTTTGTAGTGAAATATGACCCGAGATATTCAAATTTATTTTTTTAATATATAATTTAAGAAAAATATTGACCGTACATAATTAACTTATTTTACGAATAATAAACTTATTTTAAAAGCTGCAGTACTGAAATTAAAAGTAGTTAGTGTATTTCCATAATAAAACATTTAATCTTTTCATTTTCATTGTCATGTGTATCATGGTGCTTAGAGCATTTATGTGTTTTTGCCCATTTTTAGTGTCACATAGGAAAAATAGATGGTAGGTTTGTTTTCCAAAAGAGCTAACAAAAATGATGGTGTGAGGAGAGAAGGAACACAAAGAAAATAAAAAGAAAAATAAAAATTGTTTTGAAACATGAAAGAGAAACTCTCTCATTGATTAGGCAAGGGTCATAAGACAACGTAACACGTTTTTGGTGGAGTGGTATGTGAAATGATGGGTAGAGCATAACCTTTTTGAGGTGTCAGATTCGATCCTTGATCCTATCGGGATTTACTGATTCTCCACTGTCGTGCCTTCGGACGGGTGAGGGGTCAAGTTTTCCCGAAATTGGTGGCTTGGTGGGTTCTGGCTACCCAACACTACTTGTGGGCGGGCACCTAAGACGTATATTCACCCAGAGGTGTATGGGTGCTTTTGTAAACAATTGGTGGGTACCACGGATAGTCGGGACATCTGTTTATCGGTCGTTAAAAAAAGGGTCAAACGACACCCAAAAAACATAGGCAAACATACACCTTTTTTTACGAGTCATATACCTTCATTTTACGTGATTTAAACTGTTAACCTCTTGAATAAAGGGAAGGGGTGGGCTAAATCCACCCCTTATTTTACTTTTCACTCTTTCTAAAAAAAATATTTTTGAAGTTGTCAAATTTCACCATTATAAAAATCCTTATTTTTAGTTCAAATAATGTTACACCTTTTCCTTTGTTATATATCATCGTTTAAAACTTTATCAACAAAAAGTTTAAGCTCTTTAGGTTATTCGTATATGTTAAGTAAATAATACGTGTAGTAACGAATTTCCTAAAACTTATTTACATTACTTAAAAAAAACAGAAAACCAAACTCATTCATCTGATATTATATTTTAACAAACATTCTAACTCTATCTAAGGTTTGAGTTCTTTTTCTTATTATCGATTAATTCAAAATAGTTCTATACATACATGCTTAATGCACATCGGATCTATATAAAACCTTAGATAACTTTTGGTTATGTAATTTAATTATCTTTTTTGCATTGTTTACAAACTTAAAATAGATACAATTTAAAACGAAATATTAAATAAAATGTTTGATTGTAATTATTTGAAACTTTCAAAAGAGAGTGTAACCAGTAAAAGTTAAAGAAAAAGGAGTGCATTTAGCAACATTCAAAACCATCTTAAAACACAAACAAACACACCATTTATGGTGCTCTTATATCCTTGAGCATTAAATTATGTATTTAGTTATGACTTCACTTTCACCACTAAAAGAAAGTGAGAAGTCAATTTTCAATATCTTTCCAAATAAAAAAAAATGTATGATCTAATAAATGCTCTATGATTATCTTTCAAACGATTTAAAAAAAAAGAGAGTCACTTTTATAGACCAAGTCTATACTGAGTTTGAGTACCATCTTATCAACAAAAATGGTAAGTAAAAATGTTCAAGTACAACTGCATGCTAAAAAAAGAGACAAGTCTCATGTATTGAGGTACATGTAACGATACACACATTTGACCATTTAATTCTTTAAAAGTCATGAAGTCACACAATAACAACTTTTATTCAGCAATTACTGATTAGAGAGAAAGAAGAACAAAATCAAGATCATTACCGATAATGAACAAGGACGCTTTCCAAGCACCAGTAGAAGCGCGAAGAGGTGTTTGACCTCTATGATCAAAGGAAGAATCATAAACCCATTTTTGTTCATCAACTACTATTTCTTGACCTTTTTCAAGATGCTCCATTTGTATCACTTGCAAAGGATGATCTGAGTTTAGAATATTAGGGGAGAAGTTGTGATTTATAAGGGGAAGCTTTTGGCTTGTTTATATAGTGATATATATTCTGCCTTATCCCCCCTTCTAGTGGGATGGTAATATATAGTCTTCACTTGTGGTGAACCATTACTTGATTTATTTATTTATTTATTTTATGTGACTTAAATTATAGTTTTAATTAGGTAAATAATTTTTTTTTAAAAGTTATCAAACAGTAACAAATTAACAATGGTCAAGCAAATATAATATTGTAATACTAATTATATGTTTCTCGTCACATATAAATTGTACTTTTAAATTTATATAAAAAGGAATAAAATTTCTAAGAATGAAGTTTTATTGATTAAACGTTTATTTTATATTCACATAAATAACATCTTGTTCGTCCCACCACGCACCCACACGGCCACACTCATCCAAAATAGAGAAAAATAGATATAAGTACATCTTTTCCAATATAGAAGGGAAAAGTCGACCTTAGTTTTTTGGTGTTGTAATTTATGAGGTCTAAAATAAACTAAGATACTATACTTTAATCACGCGCATGCATACATATATATACACAAACACGCAACACACAATTTTATGAGGTCTAAATTGAACGAAGGTACCAAATATGGTATACTTTAAGGTGCACACGCATACACTTTACATACATACATACATACATACATACATACAAACCCATGACTTGACGTGCATTTTAGGGGGATATTAAACATCTATTAAATTAAAATGGGTTTTAGACGTGCCTTTATGATGGTTTAAAAGTCCCTTTATAATCCCACGACTCATTCATGTGTTATCCCTAGCTTAGGTAACAATAGAGATGCACAACCATGCAACATGAAGTTCACGGTAGTGTAAAAGTGCGTAAGAGGTGCATGACCATGCAACATGGGTGCACAACCGTGCCGGGTGCCAAAGACAAAATTACGCGTTTAAACCAGTAAATTAATTTTGTAATCATTATAGAATATGGAATATGATGGTTATAGACATCAAAGGAACCAAAAGTTTAAATTGGATAACAAGTGTTAGCGTTAATGGAAATGTTAAGGCGAGTTTCTAAGAGTCTTGCTCATGTTAAATATATTGAGCTTCAATGCATTCATTTGAAATGTTTATTCGTTTATGCTTACCATAAAATGTTATTGCTATACTAATAAAATGTTTCCGTGCAAATATTTTATATGATTGATAAGTGAAAAGATGTTGGCATAGCAATGGCGGGGGAATGGGCTAGCGCCCCAGCCACATAAGCTGGGTGGCGCCCCCAACATCGTCCCCCCTTTAGGGGGCACCATCATCATCTTCATCATCACCGTCATCCACCATCAACTTTCATCACCACTGTCGTCCACCATCAACCACCGTCAATCACTGTCTCACCACCCACCCTGCTTGTTTTCCATCTCTCTCTCTCTCTCTCTCTCTCTATATATATATATATATATATATATATATATATATATATATATATCACACACAACATGTGGGTTTTTTTTGTTTATGTTTGGGTAGTTTAAGAAACAATAAAATTAAACTGAAATTAAATAATAAACAATATTAATCGGGAAATGACTTGAGGGGCTTAAAACCACAATCCCTTAGTTTGTTAATATGAAAAAATAACTCATTAGTTTTGGAATATTAAAAAATAAGTCCTCTAGTACTTGAACGCTACGTTGAATTCAAATATAATTAGTTAACCTGTATTCATGTAATATACGACTAAGTTTTTTTTTTCTTTTTTAAATTGAGTAAACAGAAGAGATGTAACTAATGAAGGATGTGAATATAATAAAAAAATAATAAGAAGAACAAAGGAGGAAACTCGAAACATAGTGATGCCCGTCGTGTAGTCCCTATTGGTCCTCTTAACGAATACTTTAAATACCACAAGACCATGTTACAACAATTAAGGGGTGTAGTACCATATTCACAAGGCAACTACTATAATGTCATAATATTCCTAGAATAAAATTTAGTTGTGTGCGCTCATGTTTGAAATGTTTGTCCCTTTCTTGATGGTACAACAATTCATGTGCATGTGAAATGAATATAAATATAAACTAGGTTTTATCCCGGGAGTGTCCCGGGGTTAAAAAATATAACAATTCTAATAATACTAATACTAATAGTAATAATTATTACTTTTGTAATTAAATAAATAAAAAAATAACTTTGCTATAAGGTGACACCATGTGTTGCAGTGTTGCGCGATTCTTTCTCCTAGCTTCTCTTGATGAAGTATACCTATACATCTTTAGAAGAGTAAAATTCCAATGAAAGCATGGCGATTGGGCCGAGTTTCAACATCGTAGATAAGAACCCGGTTTAAAAGAAAAAACATGATTAATGAATAACCTGAACACTTTGTGTTTTTTTCCTGTATGAACAAAGCCCCACAAAAAATAGTCGTTTTTTTTCTCCGTTTTTTATATAGCAATATGGTATTCGTTAGAAAGATAATAAAATGCTCGTTAATTTGGTGTAATTTTTATATTTAAAAAATCTCGAATATAAAAAATATTAACGTTTAAAAATTATGGGAGGAAACATAAGAGAGAAAAATTTAAATTTGTTTTAAAATTCTTTTTTCCTAAAATAATTCAATTTAATTTTAGTAATTGAGAATTGAGAGATAAAGAGATAAATTTAGGGTTTTATGTTTATCTTTTTTTAATTAAAAAAAGAAATAATTCAAAAACATTAAAATCTTTCAATTATGATGTCACGTGGCAGTTTCATGGAGAGGTTGAAGGCACTATTGCACGCCACGTCAGCAATGTTCAATTCTTTTATATATATAGATAGATATGACGAAATACCAAAAACAAATAATGTCTTTGTAGTTTTGTCCTTTACATACATTGATAGAATCAAAATAAACACTTTATCTCTTAAACTGATGGTTAAAATAGTCATATTCGATAAAGTTGATTCGTCTACCTAAGTTTATCCAAATGACCGTTAACAATTTTCAGAATAACTATTGAGTATTGAGACATTAACCAGGATCAAAATATTGTTTTCTTAAGACCATGTGTAGTGGGGCTTTATATTTATAAAGCCCCCGAATGTGATTGGTCCACGTGGCTGCTGAGTCAGCGTGGAGAGAGAAACTGAAAAAGGGGTGTAGTGGTGGGGCTTTATTTATAAAGCCCCTATTAATATTTTATTATATCTTTTTAATTAAAAAAATAATAAAATAATTAAAGAAAGAGAGAGAGTGCTGATGTGGCTGCATTTGATTGGAGGGGCAATTTTTGATCCGGCGTTATATTAATAAAGCCCCAACACATTTTTGAAAAATGGAGCCCCCCCGTAGCGGTGTGGGGGGCGCTATTTTTGAAAATAAAGCCCCAATGGAGCCCCACTACGGGTGGTCTAATCTAGATCAATCAATTACATTTTTTTCAGAATGATTGTAACACAACAAAAATGATAAAGTTGATACGTTTATAGTTATACCCATGGCCGTCTCCGAAAACACTAAAAAAATTTAGGTCTTGGTGAAAAAATTGTGGCCCCAAAATTTTGTAAAGAGAATGAATTAAAAAAAAATAAAAATTGAATATGGTGCTAGAGCTAAGGATTGAACTTAAGACCTCTATATTAAATTAACATGGTTTTTCTAACTTCACTAACAAGACTTTAATGTTTAAATAACAAATATATATCCTAAATATAGAATTTAATATATATATATATATATGTGTATATTTTTAAAAAAAGTTCGGACTCTGAGCCGGTGACCATCCAGCCCATACTTAAAGCCGGGCCTTGCTATACCTTAATCTATCTATCTATTTAGAAAACCTTAAAAAAAAAGGAAAACATCATAATACAACCTTTTCAATCTTCACCTCATTCCGTTCACCTCATTCCGTTTTTTTAAAAAGTGCAATATTTTAACTTTATGTTTTCCATATTTTCCTTGTTTTAATTTAGGGTTGATATTTTTTAGAGTCAAATTATCCTACACAATTTAATAAAAATGAGAAGGGTGAGAAAGATACAAAAAAATACAATGGATCACAAATATAACACAACGAGTCACAAAAATAACACAATGCTATTAAATATAACACACTGTCGAAGAAAAAAGACACAATGAATCACAAAAATAATATAATGACAAAAAATAAGAAAAGACACCATACAATATAAAAGACACAATAATATAACACAAATTTTAAAAACTACAAGCTAAAAATCTAAAAAATCGAAAACCTAAAAACTAAGATCATAGGGTTCGATAATGCTGCCTGAATAAGTTCAATCGGGTTCCATTTAATACCATTCCTACGACTTCTTATTTTATTTTATTTTTCAGTATGCATTTGATCATAACCCTTAGTTTAAGAATAATTTTTTGTTTTAACTCTTTAGTTTTTATTTAATATTTTCATCAAACTGTGGTTTTCTAATTATTTTAACCCCTAATTCTATTCATAATAATTTTAGTTGACTGTTTAAATTTTAAATGACATGACATACTTATTTCTTACTTTCTATAATTACTTATTAGTTTTAGGGAGAATTACACGCTTTGTCTTTTATGTTTACCTCAAATTGCATAGTGTGTCCTTTATGTTCTGTGTGTTCTTTATTTGGAACTTTTGCACCCCACAAGTCTTTTACACTAACCCTATCAATATCTTGTTTATCTTCTCTAACCCAATCCAATATTTTGGTTATCTTTAATTATATATTATTCAGTTAATGGTTCTAATAATCATTTAAAATACATTTACAATTCCAAAAATTCTATAAAGTTTTCCCAAATTTCATTATTTGTATTTTTACTTTTGTAAAATATGTTTTTAAATATACTTAATATATTTTCTTTTTTAAGTCATTATAAATCCAAATTTAGTGATTCAAAAACCCAAAATTTTTATAAAAAATTTTCTGTCATATTTAGCCCCTGTAAAAATTATTATTTTAGAAAATACTATATTTTAATATTTTTAAGCATTTTAAATCAAGTTATTCATTTTTAAGAAAAATAAATCTGTTTTATATTAAATGAAAACAGAAAATATTTTACAAAATTATTTTTCAAAGCATATGGGTAAACGGTAATAATTTTGATTTAATTAGTATAAAAATTATAGAAATGACATATTTAACCTTAATTGATCAAACAATATAACGTGACCCCTAAGTGTTAGCAGACAGTCCCAAAAAACCGAATTCTGATTCGGTCGTATAGAAGTCATCGCTTACCCAAACATGCAAATTGCAAAAGTTAGCCAACTACGATTGTTCTAAACCATAACATTGTAAGCAAATTTAACGCAACATACATAACTACAAGATACAGAAAAGCAGTGCAAGCCTAAAGAGCATTTATCAATGTCAAAACTCATCATTAATTCCAAATAAAAATTTGTTTATGGGTAAACGACTAAACGGTAATAATTATGATTTAATTAGTATAAAAATTATAAAATATATTATTATAATTTATAAAAATTTACCCATACTAATGTATAAAGTTAGAAAATAATTTCGTAAAGTATTTTTTGTTTTCATTTAATATAAAACATATTTATTTTCCTTAATAATGAATAACTTGATTTAAAATGCTTAAAAATATTAAAATGTAGTATTTTCTGAAATAATATATATACATGGGCTAAATATGATTAAAAAAAATTATAAAAATTTTGGTCTTTTGAATCACTCAAATCGGATTTTAATGAATTAATTATGAATCAAAAAAGAAAATATATTAAATATATTTAAAAACATATTTTCCGAAAGTAAAAATACAGATTATGAAATTTGGGATGCACCTCTAAAATTTATAGAATTTTTGGAGTTGTAAATGTATTTTAAATTATTATTAGAACCATAATATGAATAATACATAATTAAAGATAACCAAAATATTGGATGGAGTTAGTAAAGATAACCAAGATATTGGATGAGGTTAGTGTAAAGAATTTAAGGTAACATAAAGGACAAAACGTGTAATTCTCCCTTAGTTTTATTATTCTTGTTATTGTACAATTTAATGTAATTCTTTCTTAGTTTTTTTATTCTTGTTATTGTATTATATCTCTAACATCCTACTCCACAGTTAAAAAAAAAAAAATACACCACCATCACCTACCTCACCTCCACCACTAGTTAGGGGTGTTCATCGGTTTGGTTTACGGTTTATTTGGTTTATTCAATTTGGTTTATTCGGTTTTCAAAATTTTGTACCTCAAACCAAACCAAACCAAATTAGGAATATGAAAACCAAACCAAATTCAACCAAATTGAATTCGGTTTGGTTTTAGTTTAAAACCAAACAAACCAATTTCAACCAAATTGAAACGAAGTTTTTTTTTTCTCTAACTTATCTACCTATGTGTTCCGAAATCCGAATAGAAAGATAGAAATTAATATAAATCAAACCACGCAAGCATAAACATCATAGAAATTAGAAATAGTAAATAAGTCTTTGCAAATTCCACAAATTATAAATAAACTTCAAACTTAAATCTTTCTCCAACTCTAATGAACCTAAATACGAAAATAAAGAAATATTAATACTAAACATATACTTGGGCTTATATATTATATATGGGTTATTAAATATTATTATTTTTATTTAATAATTAATTATTTTACCGGTTTATTTGGTTATCCAAATAAACCAAATAAACCAAATAAAAAAAAATGTAGAACCAAAAACCAAACCAAACACCAAATTCGTTGTTCGGATTGATTTTTTGGGTTACGGTTACGATTCGGTTTTCAGTTTTTATTTGATTTGCGGTTTTTCTGAACACCCTACCACTAGTGTCACAATCTTACACCACCCTCACTTCCTACCATCGTCTCCACCAACTCCACATAACCATTTTATGAAATGCCTTAAGACTATTGGGTGTAGAGGGGGTGACATCTTCATGATGGGCCTCCACGCAGGCGCCACGTAGGAGTGGGGGAGAGGCATCTTCATGATGGGCCTCCAAGGGGGTGGTGTGCACTATGATGACGAGCCTTCTCATTGGCCCGAATTATTAAAAATAATAAAAATCTATTAAAAATAATAACAAATAGCCCCGGCGTAGAAGTCTTGGGCATGTCGGTTATGCCGTTGCCGGCCCTGGGGGCGGTGTTGCCCGGGGCGACATTGGCTTGACTTGCCTTGCCGGCCACCACACCGAGTGGTCTAACAGATCGAATTGAACCCTTACTATCACACAAGTTCTATAGATCCTTAAAGTATCTGTAAAGAAAATAATCAAGACCCTAACAGCCTCTATGATCCTTTACTAAAGAAAGCGGAACCTTTTCCAAACAAATTATTTCAACAATGAGACGTTCATTGCTAAATGTCATGTAAAGCCGTGGAGGGAGAGGAGTGCTAAGTAAAATCAGTTAAGTTTTTTGTTCACGTTTAGCGTTTATGTGCATGTTATAAGGTCGAAACCTAAATCTCAAAATAAAAATGCTTGAAAAGTTTTTAAGGCTTAACGCTGCGTTCCTGAGTTTCATTTAACGAAAGAAAAGAAAGGATTTGAAAGGATGTTAAGAAATAATCTTGTTCCAGAGATTTTTTAGGGAGAGAAATGGAAGGAATGGGAAGGAAAATTTTGCTTTATTTCCTTCATTTCTCATCCTTCCAAATTGGAGAGATTTGAAAGGAAATGATTTTTTAAACATAAAACATCTACTTTTCTTTTCAATTCTTTCCAACTCGGGAACACACTAATTAATTAAATCTTTCATTTCCACTCCCTCTCTTTTCTCTTCTAAATTCCCTTTCTCTCCTTTTCCTTCGTTTATTAAACTCGGGAACAGAGTGTAAATGGAAAATGACATAATTATATGGATGTTTTTTCATGACAATAAAAATCATAATGTAATATTTTTCATGTAATTGTGTGTGAGAAACGATCAATTTAACAAAACTTGTTATTCGTCGTGCGAAGAAAGCAATAACTACAAAGAGAGAAGTGCGAATATAATTCTAGCATGAAAGTAACAAAAAATGAAGTCCAGGACCACTTTGGTGATCCTCCCACCGTTAACATGCTTTTTAGACTACATAATTCTGAGCACGTTTTAAAATGTGAAAGGATACCTGTTGATATTCACTTAATCATTTACTTTTAAAAAAAGTTTTTACATGTAAATAACAATTAATAGTCTACTTGTAAGATTTGAACTCATGTTAATTTTGTAAGACCATGCCCAATGCATCTTTTGGAAGGATGCTCTTGAGAGTCTTTGCATGCCCTTACTATTGTGAAATTTTATCCTTAATGTCCATTAGCAACTAAGCGCTTGTGAAGGAGCTTTGTTTTTATTGGTTTTTATAAATAAGAGGGTCCAAAGTAAAAGAAGAAAACGTTTTATTTAAATACTGTGTGTGGTGGGTAGTGATAAGCAGGGGCGGACTTAGGTACTTGGTTACGGGTTCACGCGAACCCAATGCGTTTCAAAATTTTATTAGAAATATGTATAATAAAACTGGTGTGAACCCATAAGTATAATGCAAGTGAACCCATTGACTACAACTGAAAGTGGTTCTGTGGAAAAGGCATTTGTTTACAACTATAAAAGGTCTTTGGATCAATTCTTGTAACCTGCAAAGTTTTATACTGTTTTTTAGTTTTTACTTTTTAATTTAGATACGTGTTAAACCCAGTTTTGATCTTAGATCCTCCCCTGACCCTTCATTCTGTTTATTAATTCTCTTTGGGATTCAAAACAAATCACAACAAAAATTGTCAATCCCAATTCCCCATTTTGAAGGTATTTAATTCTATTAACCATCTAAATGTTTCTTTTGTTTTTTGGTTTTTATTCAAATATGTGCCGTTCGTAAGAAGTTTAGAGTTTTGGTTTGTATATATTTGGGCAGGGCCGTCTCCGAAAACGTTAAAAAAAATTTGGGTCTTGGGCGAAAAAGAATTTGGGCCCAAAATTTTGTAAAGATGAATGAATTATAAAAAAAAAATTGAGTATAGTGCTAAAGCCAAGGATTGAACTTGAGACCTTTACATTAAATTAACATGGTTTTTCCAACTCCACTAACAAGACTTTAATGTATAAAACACAAATATATATCCTAAATATAGAATTTAATATATATATATATATACGCATATTTTAAAAAATGTTCGGGCCCATTTAAGGGTCGGGCCCGGAGCCGGTGACCACCCGGCTCACCCTCATAGCCGGCTCTGTATTTGGGTTTTGGGGTTATGGTATTTGCTAGGGGTGCAAACGAGTCGAGCAGAGTCTGAGCTCGACCAGGCTCGAACTCGAGCTCTATTAACTTATAATAGTTCGAGCTCGAGCTCGGCTTGTTTGTAATTTCTCAAGCTCGAGCTTGGCTCACACTCGACTCATTTATTATTTATTAGTTAATATGTTAAATAAAAATAATATACATAATTTTTTGTTTAGGCTCGTGTGCTTAATAATTGAAGCTCGAGCATGGGGCTCGTTTACTGAACAAATTTAATTGAGTGTTAAATATTATTAAATATTAAAAAAAATTAATACTACCCTAAGCTCGATAAGGCTTGACGAGCCTAACGAGCTTCACATGCATGGCTCGAGCTCGATAAATAAACGAGCTTTGTTTTAGGCTCAAGCTCGGCTCGTTTCAAGCTTTTTACCGAGCCGAGCTCGAGTAGCTCGCGAGCTGCTCGGCTCGTTTGCACCCCTAGTATTTGCTGTGATATTTGAAACTGGATAGTTGAAGTGCACATCAAGTGCTCCATGTAGTGAGTCAACCAAATCTATAAATATATTTTGTGCATTGATTAAAGGTAATCGTTGTTTATGTGTAGAACCGGCCCCAAAAGTTTTATGTCCGGTTCAATAGAATTGAAGAATCTAAAAATAGTGAACCCACCAGAAAAAATTCCTGGATTCGCCACTAGTGATAAGGTTATGACAACCTGCACCCTTCACTTTTCTTAAATGTGCATAATTGGTTCCTCAACTATTTCAAAATTTTCATTTTTAACCCTCGTATTTTAATAGGACCAAAATTCACAATTTAATAAAACTTATAATTTTTATAAGTAAAAGTATGCACGTTTTATACTTACATCTACACCCGAGCACGTATGTTTCAGACCTTGATACTCAAAGCCCTTAATTTTCAGTCCTAAAACAACTTAGAAAGAGAAAGAAACAAGTCTATAACTTAAAATTGATTAAATTCGAAAAATTATTTTTTTTAGCCCTTGCGGTCCGCTAAGACAGTCTCAGTCAAAGTCCCAGTCAATGTCCTAGTCAAAGTCTTAGTCAAACAGTCAAAGTCCTAGTCAAATATTCAATTCATCATAAAACCTTACTTTATGGTGTTGACCAATTTTTAATGGCTAATTGAATCCAAAACTAGTATAAAAACCCACCTATGACCCATTACACTTTGCACCTCTAAATCAATTGTTTCAATTCGATTAAACTCTCCCTCGTACCTTTCTTCTAGAGTATATTACTTCTACATTTGAAGCTTTGATTATAAGCTCTTGTAATTGGCGAATTGGAAGCTTGATATTTTACCTATTCGGTTTCTTTTCTTCTAAATTGGACTAGTTTCGTTGTTGAGTCTTTGGATTGCTCGCATTTTCACGCTCGCTTAGTCATCTAGTTATTTGGCGAAAGTGAGTATTTCCTATCCCCTTTTTGCTTTTACTCATTTTTGGGGTGTTACATGTACACTTATACAAATTACAAATACAAGTTCACATTTTTACAATACAATTCTAGTACTATGTGCATTTGCTTACAAACGTGCTTTATGCTGAGACATTTTATGTAGAATACATTTGTACTTAGTGAAATCATTAACATTGTACAAGCCGACCTTAACATTGGATAGCGCTATTGGATTGACAACCCGCCTAGGTTGATTCTCCCCCTTTTTCATCGGAGAATCCGTGATCATTGTTAAGTTATTATCCATTTATTGGATAAGTACACCGCCGTTCATTTAGTACATTATACAGTCACAGGATTGATTTCGCTCATTTGTATGTTACATAGTTTACATAATTGCACTGTAGCTTTGCACTTGAATTGTATAACATTTTTCCAACTTACTATATGTATTAAATCTAGGAATGCTCACCAACATTTCTTATGTTGACAAAACCTATTTTGTACATGTTTCAGGTGCAGTTTGATCTTAGTTCCATAGCATTGGATTTTAGTGCTTGCTTTTAATAATTTATTTCAAATTTCTTGTTTTGTTCAGACTTTTGTATTTTTCCCATTTCATCCATGTAAGACAATTTAAATTATACAATAATATTTACATTTTAGTACCATGTGCTTTTGAACAATCGTCACTACGTGACACCTCGATGATTCCGCCATCGGTTGGGGTGTTACAAAGGTGGAAATTAAGAAGAAAAATGATATGTGTAGGGTTGGAGATGGAATAAGAGTTTTTAAATATTTATAAGGATATTATGTGGCAAATGACGTGGAAGCTAAAGACTCACGTAGTATTGGACATGGTTTAAGAGACAAACACTAGAACACTAGAACACTATAACACTTTGTTAGTGGCAACACTACCATAAATGATGGGATAGGCTCTTTTACTCTACCGTCTACTCTCTATGTTTCTTTCTTTTTCTTTAAAACTACCCTAATCAGTAGCTACTATCCAAATTCACTACCCGATTTAGTACACCCGAGTAGGTGGTGGCGGTATACCCAATTTGGCCACCCTACCCAAAACCCCTGCTAAACGTGCGTTTTAAATTATTGTGTTTTAGCAGTTTTTATATTTCATGGATATAATATATTGCATTGTGTTTTAATTATTTTGGTGTTTTTCTAGCAAAAACAATCCAAAAACATCATGCCTTAATTCAAAACATGATGTCTATATTTCAATTCTTAATCCTTCTCACACTACTCACGAAATATGACATTTGTACGTGAAGTGTGTGTATATAAAACTGTTGTAAGAGAATCTAGAAATTTGTTAATTTAAATACATTGTAATGATTAATTTGGTAAAAAGGGTTTATAATTAATAGAAAAAATTGCTTGAATAGTCCCTGTGGTTTGCTTAGATTTCACCTTTAGTCTCCAACTTTAAAAATTACAAGTATAGTCCCTAACTTTAAAAATTACAGGTATAGTCCCCAACTTTTGACATTTTTTAACTCGGACAGTCCCTGGAGTGGATGGAGGTTAAATAATCCAATTAAATGGGTGTGAAATTACTAAAATACCCTTATGATTAAAAAATCATAAAAAGAATTAATGTGGGACCCACCCACTTCATCTTCCCCAACCTTTCATCTGTAACACCCCAACCGATGGCGGAAACATCGGGATGTCACGTATTGATGATTGTTCAGTAGCTCATGGTAAATAATAAATTTCAATAATTGATTTAAATACATTACATACAATTGTTCTACAAGAATTTGTACACCAAAATGCAAAATACTAGATACACATCTTCAAGCATTAACTCTAATCTTCAAGCAAGCTATAACCTGAAACATGTTAAGTTTGAAAATATTTTGGGTCAACAAAAGTTGGTGAGAATTACATAGGTTTTGATAATTGAATAAAACTTGTACAATCCAAGTGTCATGGCAAGTCTAGTCCATATCGGGTAAATCGAGTGCATAATCAAACCTTGTGACTAGAATATTGTGGTCCATCCCATACGCTCATGGTTCACTCGATTATGTTATAAATTCGATAACAATCACCACGCTACCTATGTAGGAGGTACACGTATCCGGGTGGGATTGTCAGTCCAATAGATCTATCATTGTATACCGTCGGCTGATCAATGTTAATGATTATGCTAGAATATTGTGCTTACCCTAGTCATGTTTAAGACATAATGCAACATATAATAACACATAGACACTTTATGATTGAATTGTAGATAGAATGTTGTAACATGTTTCACCCCAAAAATAGTGAAATAGAAAAGGGGCTATGTAAAACTCACCTGAAATTCACTGCGTAAGTACTAGCAAGTAGCAACAAGTCTGAACTTGGATTAATTGAACTCTTGTATCCTATTACAAATAACGATACCTTAAATTCTAATGCAAATAAGCTTGTTTCGTTTATTGGTTGTAAAGATAGCTTATCCAACTACCTAGACTCATATTGTAACCAATACGTGTCTTAATGTGTATAACTTAACGAACCGATAGCACTTAGTTTAGTTGCTCGAACGTATGCGCGTGTACATAGTTATTTTAAATAAATACTTAAATATGGTATTCGAAGTCACATCTTGAAATTATTGCTAAAACAACATTTTGGTTAATGAAAATAATATTTGCGTGGATTGACTCAAAAGTTAACTCATTTCGCATATTGAATCATATTATGTACTTATTAATAAGTATTTCTATTTTTGACGACGTAAGACTTGAAAGTTAGAATTTATTTGTAAAAACCTAATTTCGTTCAGACGTAAATACAAACATGAAAGGCCAATCCGTTTCTTACATTTTTCTAAAAATTTTGGCAGAGTTTCCCCTGTTTTTGCAAGAAACCAGACAACTCAAGTTGTCAATATTTTCACAAAAATCAATCGCCCACATTCTCAAACGCTATCCAATTTAACTAAATCTTTTTACGCGATAAATGGTTCATGTTATTAAACAATAACAAGGTTAAACTAAAAATTTCAATGAGCCGTACTCATACATATATAGTTTGGTGTTTGATTATTTTTGCAGCAATAAATATACCAATGAGTTAGTCATTTTCTATTGTTCGAATCAGTAATGAGGTAAGTTTTAGTCATACGTCGATTCGGTTCGTTTTACACAAAAAAAATATATCTTTAACCATATAATTATAACCAAAATAAATAAAACGACACGGCGCGTTATACCTTCCTGTTCCATGCTTGCGAATCAACACGCTCGTGCCTTGAAAACTGAAAGTCGACAGATCTGACCTGTTGACCGACTCTTGACCAAAACCGAACTTTGACTGAAGTTGACTTGCGTTGACCAGTAGTTTGACATGGTCAAATATTGTTGATCGAGACCCAAAACCCGTCCCAAGCACCACAGCCGGCCCCCTGTCGTCGTGACCATCACCAGCCGCCGTACCGGGCCTGAACCAAACCAAACCATCATCGTCACCGTAACAAATCTGAACCAAAGCTGCACGGTCTCTCCGAAGATAAACTGACCGGAACCAAGGGTTGGACCAAGAACTCAGCACCGCCTCCTGTACTTGTCCCTGCAGCAGATCTGGAACCAAGAATCTCGAGTTAAATCTTCACATACCTTGACCCGGCTATATGCAGACCCGACTGAATCCAAGCAACCTTGGTCACTGGTTATCGGAGTGGAGTGTTTGGTGGCTCGAGTGGTGGTTGCGATGGTTTCTAGAGTGGTGGTGGTCTTCGGCGGCGGCTGCAGAGTTAGGGAGGGAGGAGATGAAGTGATTAGGGGTTGGAGGGTGGTGTGTTGTGGTGGCTGCTCGGAAGGTGGTGGTGGTTGTAGGCTGCCGCTGCTCTTAGAGGGAGAAAGGAGAGGTAGGAGTTGAGGTTTATAGGTGATGGTGGTTAGGGTTATGTTGAGGAAGAAGATGGAAAGAGTAGGGGTGAGTTTAAGGTGTTTATATAAGCTAGGGTTTTGTGGGTAGATTAAGTGGTTGAGCTTCGCGTATACGAACACGTTAAGTCGCGTCTCTCGCTACAACTCCACTCGTTTAGTCACTCAAATATTTGTATCACGTAATTTATTTATATGAACCTACTAAAATCGAGTATTTGGACTACATATTTGTTATATATATATTAATAATAAGCATATATATAGGCGTGTGAACATTTATAAGTATTAATAATAGTAATCATCATCATCCTCATCATCATTATTATTATTGAAATAGCAAAATCATTGTTTTATTTTATTTAGCGAATACGAATGCATTTCAAGTTAATGATATATCGTTGTCAATGAATATATATAAAAAATATATATAGTTTTATGAATATATTATTTTAAATAAACTTTGTAGAAAATAGCTGGGCGTTACAGTCTCCCCTACTTTTGGGAACTTCGTCCCGAAGTTATTAAAAACACAGTGTTGAGTGATTGGGTAGAATTTAAGACAACTGTGGTTTGGAAAAATTTGGGTAAAAGCACAACATGAATTTGTAAGTAATAGAATTATATGTTTCGAATAATTTGGGTAAGAGTTTTGATATGTGTGAGTTTTAAGGGTTGGATTAGGTTCGTCTGAAATAGCAAGGAGAATAAGAATCTAACAAAACACTAAACTTAAGTTTTAGGAATTCTAAAAGAAATGTGTGAGTTGATTGACTATGGAAAGACTAAATGAATTACTAGGTAACTAGCGTTTATAATTGATTAGCTACCGAAAAACATTGATAGAATTTCACACCACCTTAACGTACCTGTAAATTCATGATTACGTTCCGGACCGCAATCACCAATTTACCTTACATTAGGATTTTGTGTCCTTCTATGACTCTAACACACATGTAAGTAATGTAAAAGTAATCCCGTGGTTGAACCTTTGTATTAATGAGTCCAACTGTTGAGTAGGAAAGACTCCTACCAGTTAGTGAGTAGGAACCTCCACCGATTGTTGAGCAGGTTCGATAGCCTCCACCAGTCGTTGAGCAGGTTGTAGGGCCTCTCCCGACTGTTGAAAAGGCATGATGACCTCTACCAATCGTTGAGTAGGTTATTTGATACTCAACTAACTGTTGAGCAAGTACTTCATCCTTTAACAGTTGTTTGATTAAGTGTACCAATTATTACACATGAGTTGCAAATTGGTAATATGTACATGTAAGCAATCAAGTATCAAGTATAGCATGCGAGTTGTAATAGAGTTGCTCTAGACAATTTAATGACTCTAGGTGTGTCTGTAGCAAATAGTTCTAGTATCAAATGTTCAAATATGGTAGATAATCGAATCCTCTTGTATAATTAAGAATCAAGTTTCATGTAACAAGCAATCATGATTTTTTTTTTAAAAAAAATAATAATCAGTACCAAACTTTCAATGGTTTGTTTATCATGGAAATCAAGTTCATGTTCGAAAAGGCGAAGATTATACATTTAATCATTGAGAATGATTGAAGTCCATAGTAATCAAGTTGCATGGAATAGTGGATGTAAAAATAGTTAATAAAAGTTAGTTTATAGATCAAGAAAAGGAAGAAGGTAGTCAGACATGTTCGTGATAAATTAAAAATGTGGATAGTCAACCTGGATTGAGGCAAATGAGGTTGCGGGCTGTGATCAGAAGAGGATTTCATTCTTTATTTAAAGACGATTTTTTAGATAACTCCAACGTGATTGATTTATTGAGGTGCAACCAATCGAGCAGAGTTGTATGTTTCAAGAAGTCAAGAGATTTTCGAAATTTAATTGAGCAACGGGTACAAAAACCCTCATCGTTTGTTTGAAAAAAAAAATTATTTGAGTAAGTATGCAGGTCAAAATGCAATTAAAAATAAAAATGGGGGGGGGGGGTAGGTTTGTATAATTAGATGATATTTCATAAAATAAAAAAAATAAAAAATAATAATAATAATAGTGGTGGTTTGTAGAGTAGGTGGAAATTTCGATGAAAACAGTAGTTGGTGGTTTTTTGAATAAGGGTCATCCTTGTACAAAAATTTGGGTATGGACATTTTGGACTAAATCAATAGTTTTTCAATTCAATAAGGTTCAAGTATTTGAAGTTTAATCAATAGGTTTTCAAATAAAAGGAACATAAAAACTAAGGAGATCATGAAGCATAGGTAATTAGATAGCGCGTTGTAACAAATATGGAGTGAACCATGAGGTTCGAATCAATGTTTATAATCAAACGTATGAGAACACATGGAATCCTTACAAAGTAAAGCATGATTGTGATAAACGCAAAGTCGTAAAAGTTCAAACCGGTTTAAAACAAATATGAATCAATGAAGAATTCGAAGGGTTAAATTTTCACATGGTTGGAAATATTTTACTTTCAAAATTGGTTTTCGGCGAAAGCAAGGATGGCTAATTTTTTTTTTTTGTAGATAGTACAAACTAATTGGATTTAGAATAGGATATTTCAGTGAGTCAAAAGATTTCAAACACGATGACGGGTTTCAAAAATCAAGATTTTGTTCAGACGTTTTGTATAATAGGCTTCGAGTAATCCATAAAAGAAGTGATTCTTAATAGATTAAAACATTTTTATCGAAAATCATTTGTTGCGCCAATAAATTGTTCAATAAAAATTTGAAATTTAGCAAATAAGTTTTTGGAAATAAAAGACTCTTTAAAAAAAATATATATTTATTTGTTATAGTTTGTGAAATTCCCAAGTGATGAAAGGTTGACAAAATTCAGTACTCTTTAGCTTTGGTGCTACAGTATCTCCTATACACAGATTATAAGGTTACAGTTTAAACAAGGATTTTAAAATCTCGAATTTGATGAAATTTTATGGTTGATGGTATCTTCAAAATATACATATATATATATACACATAAATAAAAATGTAGGGGGAGTTTAAAATAAAATTGGCCAGAAACATCAAAGATAATAGATTTATGTATGATGTAAAGGGAAACATATGATTTGGATTAGATGTTAAAAATAATTAGACTTATGGGTAATATTATAAGTTTGTAAAATGAATTAGGATTGTGAATCCCAGAAATGATTCATGAAGTTTAAGCTAATGAGGGAATTATATAAGAAAATATATTTGAATTGTAAAAATTTTGAGATTCAAAACTTAGATTTAACGGGAGTGAGGGGGTATAAATGAAAATGAAACACAAAAATTGTAAATATCTAACCCCGAATAAACGAAAATGTTGGCTTATCAAAACAGATCAGGTCTAAGCCCAACGAAATTGCCCTAATAATCTAGAAGTACGTTAGGATTGTAGCAAGTAAGTGAAAGAGAGTAGGCAAGACCAAGTTAGGCTACGAATAAGGATGAGAATAGGGATAGAGATAAGGATAAGGAAGAGCTACAAGTAATTGAAGCAAGTACTGGTTAAAGTCCTAAGGTTATAGACTAGATTATTTTTCTAATAACCTAATTCCCTATAACCATGGCTCTGATACCAATCTGTAACACCCCAACCGATGGCGGAAACATCGGGATGTCACGTATTGATGATTGTTCAGTAGCTCATGGTAAATAATAAATTTCAATAATTGATTTAAATACATTACATACAATTGTTCTACAAGAATTTGTACACCAAAATGCAAAATACTAGATACACATCTTCAAGCATTAACTCTAATCTTCAAGCAAGCTATAACCTGAAACATGTTAAGTTTGAAAATATTTTGGGTCAACAAAAGTTGGTGAGAATTACATAGGTTTTGATAATTGAATAAAACTTGTACAATCCAAGTGTCATGGCAAGTCTAGTCCATATGTGAAAACATACTATCGGGTAAATCGAGTGCATAATCAAACCTTGTGACTAGAATATTGTGGTCCATCCCATACGCTCATGGTTCACTCAATTATGTTATAAATTCGATAACAATCACCACGCTACCTATGTAGGAGGTACACGTATCCGGGTGGGATTGTCAGTCCAATAGATCTATCATTGTATACCGTCGGCTGATCAATGTTAATGATTATGCTAGAATATTGTGCTTACCCTAGTCATGTTTAAGACATAATGCAACATAGAATAACACATAAACACTTTATGGTGGTGGTTTGTGGAGGTGAAGGGTTGGGGAAAATGAAGTGGATGGGTCCTACATTAATTCTTTTTATATTTTTTTAATCCCAAGGGTATTTTAGTAATTTCACACCCAATTAACTGGATTATTTAACCTCCATCCACTCTATGGACTATCTGAGTTAAAAAATGTCAAAAGTTAGCGACTATACTTGTATTTTTTAAAAGTTGAAAACTAAAAGGTGAAATCTAAGCAAATCACATGGATTATTCGAGCAATTTTCTCTTATTAATATATATTCAAATATTTATAGACCTGAAAAAGGGAAATTGCGACGATTACCATTGGTTTTTTGATTTAATTTTATATATTTAAGATTGCTTGTGCCTTATGTTGTATTTAAACATGTGATAAAAGTCATAAAACTCCCATTTAAATCCGCACATGTTAGTCACACTACAATGCCATAATATAGTGATCAACAAATTATTAGCTTGAATGTACTTGAGTCTTAGTCTTCTTCCTTTTATTATTTCAACTCAGCTCTCAATGTACTTTTTCATTTCAAGACTAGCACTAATACTCAATCAATCAATATTAACTTTAAATAATGATGTTGCCTCTAAATTCTTCATACCACCCTATTATAAATATATTAAAAGCAAATCTATTTGAACAGTGTCGCATTAAATGTTTTTTGTCTGCTACTACGTATCTGTATTTATATTTATAATAATGTTTCCATATGAAATAAAGTTTCCGTCTTTGATCTGGTGGTTGTGTTGTAAGTAGGCTATGCTGTTGGCGCGGGTTCGAGTCTCTGGGTGTCTTGGTTTTTGGTTGAATTTTTTTAATTTTTAAATGGCCTAACCTGATGACACGTGTCCTGCTGGATTAGCTGTTGGGACAGGTGTTGTTTTGAGAATGCATGTTCATCAGCTATATAAGAGCTCATAATTTAATTATTCGAAGTTTTCTACTTCTTTCTAAATTCGTGCATTTTCTTTCTAATCCAAAGTTAACAGATAATCGAATAAGCTGAATCTAGCATGCTTTATCACGTTTATACATTTTTGTGTGTATGTTCTTAAGATTATCATGTGAATAATTGAATTATTCTGCGTTTTCATATGCAGATTATGTTTTTGTTGTTACGTAGCTAACATGCAGATGTTAATGTAGGTGCAAACAAGGAATCCTGGTTTGTTGGTCTTTGTTTTCCTTCTGGTTCATAGGTAAAGGTTGTTTGTTATGCTTTATGTTTTGTGTTGTTATGCTAGTTATAGTTTTGGATAATTTTGGTGTTTTGATGTGGTTGGTTTGTGTAGATGGCAGGCATCATTTATGATTTTTACTGCTATTTTATTATTTCGGTTGTATAGGTTTTTTTATGTCGTGTGACAACCGAGAGGGGAGTCATCATGGTGATGATGTGATGTTACCTATGGCGGTTAGTAGGCGTCGGCCAAGCGCGCCAGCCGGACCATCTTCGTCGCGTCTGAAGCAGAAACGTCGAATTGGTGTTGCTGATGTTGGCTCATCAGCATCGCAGTCTTCGTCGCAAGCTACGTTTCCATCTATGTCATCATCGAGTTGTGATGTTGGTGGTGCGCAACAAACTACGCCTACCCGTCGTCAGGCGGCTTACAGGGCTTCAATGCTACGATCTAGATCAAGGCATGTGCCGGGTGCAGTTGAGTTCTTACAATCACCAAACTATAATGATATGAGAATGTGCGAGCAGGCATGTGAGTTTTGCGGTGCACTGTTTTGGTTAGAGGAAAGGATCACATCGGTTCCAAAAAGTTGTCGCCCAAGGTATAACAGATGTTGTAGGGCGGGAAAGGTGCAGATTGAGTATCCATCTGATCCGCCAGCTTTGATGAAAGATCTTTTTACAGATCACAATTTCCTAACAAATATCAGGGCTTATAATTCAATGTTCTCAATGACTTCCTTTGGTGCCACAGTAGACGAGTATGTTAACCAAGGTGTTGGACCTTATGTCTTTAAGGTTGCTGGTCAGGTATCTCATTGGTTAGGTTCTTTGTGCCCTGCTCCTGGTGACAGGCCTAGGTTCTTGCAGATGTATATATTTGATCCGTTAAATGAGGTTGAAAACAGACTTCGTTTTTTCACCGGTGGTGATAAGAATACTTTGTCCCCTGATATAGTGGCAGCAATTGCGGGTATGCTACACCAAGAAAATCAATATGTCAGGCTGTTTAGGTCAGCTAGCGAGCTTTGTGCGCAGGCGGAAATCCCTTAATTTGCCGTTAAACTTTATAGTCGTGCTGTGGATCGGCGTTATGATGCGCCTTCTTTGAGTACTATTGGTGCAATCATATGTGATGGAAATCCAACTGCGGAGTCTTTTGATATTATCATTAGAAGCAGGGATAACACGCCGCATCGAGTTAGTAATTTGCATGCTGCCTATATGCCTCTTCAATATCCGTTATTATTTCCACGAGGGGAGCAAGGATGGTCACCAGAGCTTTTGATGGTTGATGCTGCCGCAACAGCAGTTGATGATCCACCAGTTGAAGATGCTAGCCTAACACCTACAGATGATAATAGTCTTAGCCTTTTAGCATATTACAGCTATCAGTTCCATGATCGTCATAATGTTTACACTCATTTGTTAAGAGGCGCAAAGTTATTCCAGCAATACATGGTCGACGCTTACATATGTGTTGAGCAATGCGGTTTGCAATACATTCGTGCTAACCAGAATGAGTTCTGTTGTGAATTGTTGGATGGCGTTCATGATGCAATCTCTAAATGCGATGTAAATGGTGCTGATGTTGGCAAACGAGTGTTCTTGCCTTCTTCGTTTACAGATGGTCCTAGGTATATGTATAAGCATTACCAGGATGCTCTTGAATTATGTCGTGTGTATGGAAATCCGCAATATTTTATAACTTTCACATGTAATGTTCGCTGGCCTGAGATTGCAAGAGAGATTGTACGAGCTGGTGTTACAGGCGCGCAAGACAGGCCAGACATTATTGCACGGGTTTTCCAGCTAAAGGTTAGATCATTTATAAAGTACTTAAGGGATGCAAAGCCTTTTGGAGATGTCACAGCAGGTTTTATTCTTTTCTATTTGTTGTTCACAATTAGTAATGTGTTTGGCTTATGTCTTATTTTTAAGTTTAATGTATCATTACAGATCTTTACACCATTGAGTTTCAAAAGAGAGGTTTACCACATTGTCATACTTTGCTGTGGGTTTCAAGTGCACATTGCATTCGAACTCCTGAACAAGTTGATCAATATATATCTGCTGAGCTTCCAAACCCAATTGCAGAGCCAGTTCTACACCGAATTGTTACTGATTTCATGCTTCATGGGCCCTGCGGTCTTGCTAGGTTGTATTCGCCTTGCATGAAAGATGGTGCTTGCTCTAAAAAAATTCCATAGCCATATGAGTCAGCAACGCGCTTTGATAGTGCTGGCTATGTGCATTATAAAAGAAGCTCAGTTGCGGATGCATACATAAAAAATGGTGTCCCTCTGGATAATGGATATGTAGTCCCGTATAATGCAGCATTGCTACGGCGTTATGATGCTCATATTAATGTTGAGTATTGCGGTTGGTCTATGATGATTAAGTATCTGTTCAAGTATATATCAAAAGGTGCTGACATAATACGTTTTTCGCTAGCGCGAGCTGATAATGTAGCAGAGAGTTCAGGCGATGTAAACGCTGTCGTAGTTGATGAGATCAGCAACTTTGTTGACGCGCGCTTCATATGTCCTCAAGAGGCTGCATGGCGGATGTTCACTTTTCCAATACATCGTAGGCGGCCATCAGTTCAGATATTAGCAGTTCACCTAGAAGGAAAACAAAATCTTACTTTTAGGCAATCTGCCCGGCTAGCTGACGTCAGTAATTGTCCAAATGTGGGTAAAACGACACTGACCGAGTGGTTTTCAAACAATCAGAAAGAGGCATCAAAAGAAGGTACAGCTGATGTTGTTGGCCTAGATCTGCGGTATATTGATTATCTCCAAAAGTTTAGGTGGGATTCTGGCGCAAAAAAATGGATGCACAGGGTTGCCAAAAGAACGCCGCCAGTAGGCAGATTGTCATATGTGCACCCAACCTCTGGCGAGCTATTTTATTTACGTCTTTTGCTAACCTACCAAAGAGGATGCCCGTGTTATGCGGATGTAAGAACAGTAGATGGCGTTGTTATGCCAACGTTCAGAGAGGCGTGTGAAAAGCTGGGCTTAACAGGGAATGACAAGGAATGGACTACTGCTATCAATGAGGCAGCGCAATGGGGAACTGCTAAAGAGCTTAGAGCTTTACTTGTCTACTTACTTTTGTATTGTGACATTTCAAATCCACTCAGTTTATGGAAGCAGAACTGGAGGTGTATGGCAGATGATATTAACTACAATATTTGCAAGACGTCTGCTGACAACTCAGGAGTGCAGAATGATAGTGACCTGCAACAATTTGTGCTACATGAACTTGAAACCATACTAACCTCAAACCCAAACCCATTATCTTTGGCTGATTTTGTCCTGCCGCTTCCCGACACCTCTGCTGTTTCTGTTTTGTTTAATAGTTTATTGTTGGAAGAAAAAAATTACGATAGGGAGGCATTAACAAATGAACATGTTTTGCTTCATTCCAAATTGTATCCAGAACAACTTGCAATATATGATGTTGTCATGAATTCTCTTGCTACATCTACACAGGTCTTGTTTTTTGTTTATGGTCATGGGGGTACCGGTAAAACTTATTTGTGGAACACTTTGATTGTTGCATTACGTTCTACTGGTAAAATTGTTCTTGCAGTTGCAGCCTCAGGAATTGCATCTTTGTTACTTCCTGCAGGCCGAACTGCACACTCACGTTTTAAGATACCAATAGAACTAACAGAAGAGTCAGTTTGCAATATCAAGAAAAAAACCAACCTATGCCAACTGTTATTAGAAACAGATCTTATAATATGGGATGAGGCACCAATGAATGATAGACGGTGTTTCGAGTCTCTTGACAAAACACTACAAGACCTCACAAATAATATTTCACAACCATTTGGTGGAAAATCTATTTTGTTAGGAGGTGATTTTAGACAAACATTGCCAGTCAAACCAAGGTGTTCAAAGGCGCAGATACTAGAGTCGTGTCTGACGAAATCATACCTTTGGAAATACCTAACTATTTTTAAACTTACTCAGAATTTACGCCTGGCTACTACCATCACGACGTCTGCTGATGGCCAACGATTACAGGACTTTGCCTCATGGCTTTTAAGAATTGGAGATGGTAATGAAGGCTTGCTAATTGACCCGTTACAGAAAGATGTCAAGCAAATTGAAATCCCATCTCACTTTTTACTGAAAGGAAATGGAAATAAGGTTGAGCAGTTAGTTAATTTCATATATGGTGGTAACATTTTGGAAAATCCAACTTCATCATCAATTGCAGAACGAGCAATAATTTGTCCTAAAAATGAGACAGCTGATGAGATCAACTGCTTTGTTCAATCTGTAACTCCGGGCATTTGTGTTTCATATTTTAGCAGTGATACTATGGTGCCGCACTCTAAGAATGCTGAAGAAGTTGAAGCGATGTACCCTGTTGAGTACTTAAATGTACTTAATTTCAGTGGCATTCCACCTCATTGCTTACAGCTAAAGAAAAACTGCCCAATTATTTTGATGCGGAATCTTGATCCTAAAAATGGTTTGTGTAATGGGACAAGGTTGTTAGTATCACAGTTAATGCCACGTGTGATATAAGCCAGAATAATCACAGGAACTTGTATTGGTGATAGAGTATACATTCCACGAATTAATTTCGTACATAATTCAAAGGATCTTCCATTTGTTTTTACTCGGCGTCAATTTCCAGTTAAAATCTGCTATGCAATGACCATTAATAAAAATCAAGGGCAATCATTAAAAAAAGTTGGCGTTTATTTACCCGAGCCTATTTTTAGCCACGGTCAACTCTATGTCGCTTTATCAAGAGCAACCTCACCAGATTCTCTTCGAATCTTGATTAAAGTTGATAATGAAGGCTTCAAAAACACAACATTAAACATTGTCTACAAAGATATGTTAGCTCAACTTGATGTGGCTCAGACTTAAACTATATTGTAAAAAAGTTTAGAATATTATGCTGATAATTATATATGTTTTTGGTTTATACTATTGCTCATGTATACTTCATATATATAAATTGTGCACTTGAACTACTAACCTGTTTTTTTTGTACAAACCTAACAAATAAGATTGCCTTCTCTTATTCAGGAAAGAACTTATGGACAAGATAGGTGTATTCTCACTTCGAGCAAAAGGCGAAATGCCTGCTCTTGATGTTCGTGTGATTAGGGAATGGATGCCAGAGAATAGAGAGAATGAATATCATTACCTGCTGGTAGATAGTGAGGTAATAAAAATTAATCTGTCAAGCTAACTTTATATATATATATATATATATATATTGTCAGTTCTTTTTATGTTGTTGTTTACTACAAATAATCCTTTGCAGGGAGGCGCAATACAGGCAATGGTTAAAGGCGACGAAAGAGATGCTGTCAAATCAAAATTAAAGCTAGGCTGTTGCTACAATTTGGATGGATATGTATTGGTTGAGGCTGATGAATACACAAATGATATATCACATTTGGCAATTATGCGTATTGGAAAGGCCTCTGTCTTCACCCCTATTGCAGATGCAGCTAACATTCAAAATGAATACTACGAATTCGCCACAAGAAGAGGCCTGGATATACAGCTGAAAAAAAGAGGGGAATAGTGGGTATGTTTCTGTTATCTTTTTTTTGTTAATGTTTACTTCCAAATTTGATTCAACATTGTATTTGCTTCCAGATTATATAGGAATTCTAAGAAGTATGCGAGGTGGAAGTACTAAAGATAACAAACCATATCTCATACTCACTTTAACTGATTGTAGGTATGTGTTGGGTCCAATATTGTTAGCTTTACCTTTAGCTTTTTATTCTGTATATTCGTCTTCAATAGGCTGCTACCTTTATACTCATAACTTTTCGTACGTCTTGATCAATGTTTCAGTAACAAAGAAATTACAGTCGCTCTATGGAGCAACATAATTACCTCGCCAGTCCGTTTCAATAAAAAACAAATTGAAACAGCCAAAGATCCAGTTATAGTTGGCGTGACATCTATCAAAGTTCATGATTATATAGGTACATTTCTAATCTTAACAACGCATAATCAATTCTAAAATAAAACAGATTTAAAGACACAAGCCAAACTTTTTGTTAGGATAATGCGGGTCAAACTTAATCAAAGAAGTTTGAGGGGCCATTGTCATTTTCTTTGTAATTTCTTTTCAGTTTTCATTAATAATAAGCATTTGTATCTTTATTTTGATATTCTTGATACAGTTTCATAGCCTGTTTTACAACACTTTTCAACACAGGTACATTGCAGTTGAAGTCTACAACTGCGACATATGTGTACCTTAATCCAACAGCTGTTGAGACAGGGCAGTTACAAGATTTGTAAGTCAGCCTTTGTCAACATCCTACTTAAAAAAACACGCACAACTACATTTAGACAGTACTTTTTCCCTGCAGATTTCAAACTGGAATTCCACCAGATATTGCAGCAGCAGCAATTGCTACACAAACAACTAATCTTTCAGACATTCTACAGTTGGAGCACAAGGACATACATGTAAATATTTGCATGGTTGTATTGTTAGTTATTAAAACATAATTGCTTTAACACTTTTTAAACAACAGGGCAAAACATTTGTTGTCAATGGTCATATTAGTGAGGTGCATACCTACAAGGAATGGTTCTACAAAGCTTGTCCAACCTGCCATCAATCAGTATATGAAAAGACAGATCATTGGTACTGCACACGTGATGGGAATCTAAAATAACCTGCGAACATGTAAGTCAAAGACCATTTTGCTCACATATTCATGACTCTGCCTGAACAATTTGTTAGCAGGTTTCATTTGTCAGCAACTATAACAGACGGTACAGCAAGCATTGATGCACACTTTTCGACAAGATAACAAATCAGTTGTTGAACAAAACATGCGATCAAGTGTTAGCATTCAACGACCCATATGATGCATTCCAAGACATTGAAAACCAAGAAATGCAGTTTCATATCCAGATTAAGAAAGATAAGGAAATGCGCTGCAATGTAAACAAAGCATACAAAATTACGTTTGGAAGGCAAGATGATGAAGGAGCTTCTTCCACACCGTTGTCATCAACAACAGCACCTGCTGCCACTCCAGAGCCTGTAACTCCTGCGCCTAAATCCCGCACCAGACAACTGTCCATCTCACCAGGTATGTTACCAAAAATAAAAAAATTGTTAGCAACTAATCTGTAATACTCACTAATATCTAATACGTTGTTGCAGATCATAGCACTGGTCCTGAGAAGGCAAAGAAGCATAAAACTCGCTGAAAAGTAGCTTGGCGCTGCATTATCTTTTGCTAGGAACTTAAACAATATGTTTTCTGTTTATGTACCTTAATATGTGCAAACAATATTATGTGGCTAGATAACTTAATTGTCATGTTTCTAAAAAAATGGATAGTTGTGTATGCTATTTTGGGTTGTTTATCTGCTTTTAGTATTTATTATTACCATATATTTATAATTAAGATCACCTTTAATGACATATAATATTTATCTCTTTTATTAACATAGGTGGGGCCATTATTAATAAAATTGTGGTATATAACCCCTGACAAACCCATTTCCCTTTACCCACAATCTTCTAAACCTTTGTAAACCCTAAGCTAGAAAACAATGAACTCTTTATCTTCTGCAACAGTTCGCTCACACCCCTCACTCAACATCTTTAAACTAGGAACATATGGAAATGTTTATTGCCATCATAATCTGATCGCCACTGTATGCAAATCCGGAAGACATACTTCAAGACCAGGCAAAGAATTTTATGGATGCTCATTATCACCCGTAAGCAAATGTTATTTTGTTTTTTTTTCTTCAATAAACTTGAAATCCTTGACATGCAGTTACTTTTTAACACAAAAGCAAGTTTTTTAAAATGTATTAGAGAAGAGCATATTGCAACTTCTTTATATGGAAGGATCAAGCCGATGCACTGATTGCAGATGAACAACAAATAACATCTCTTGAGATCGAAAGGAAAACATTGCAGGCAAAGATTGATGGACTGGAAGTTGAAAAGATCAGGCTGCAAGACGAGAACACAAAGCTTAAAACCAAGGTTCAACTTTATGAGTCCGTATCAATGAATGTGTTTGTAGCCGTTGTAACTGTGCTGGTGCTGCTATGTCTGTTTCTTAAGACGTAAAAACAATCGCAATGCATGGTTTATTAACATCTTTTTGGTATCAAAAGTAGTATAGTATGTAAATGAACCTGTGTAGGATCAACGATCATGGAACCATTTTTTGGGTATCACAATCTTTGTATTAGACCTTTTAAGATGCATCAAATATATCTATCTGTTTCTTTATAAATATTAGTTTGTAGGATGATGTTAATTTGCAATAACTTAAAAACAAACCAATACATGTAACATCACAAAGTCATTATCCGCCAACATTTATAAACAACACAATGAACTACCCAAAAACGCCTTTACAACAAACCCCTTCTTTTATCAAACATCATTTTCAACAACTACGAACAACTTTACGGCAAACCTCTTCCCCGCAACGCGGGGAATGCACACTAGTTATGTTAATCTCACATGAAGTTTGCATCATCCTCATTGATTTTTATATGAACTTGAGTCATCAAGACCGTTGACCCAAACCCGTTGTTGGTAAAAGAACAACACCACCATGGAGGCTAAGGAGGCCCAAATGAGGCAAGCCTCATCATAACCTTTACCTTTATCATCCTAATGAAAGTGAGAAACAGAGAACAAAAAGTCATAAGCCTCTACCAAGTAGGTTACCTCTAGAGTTGTCACGAATTGAGCCGAACCGAGCGAATCTTTGCTCATGCTTGGTTCGTTTACAAACCAAATCGAGCCGATCGGCTCGTTTACAACCGAGCCAGAAACTGAGCGAGCATTTTTCGAGCACACATTTTTTCAAGCGAGCATCGAGCGAACGACGAGTGACGAGATTTTCAGACAACCATAAATTTGGGATGTTTCCTTTAATATGTTCTCGCTGCCTAGTGATGACTGAGGTTCGACCATCCGAGAATGACACAAAGTCTGAGGTCCGGTTGTTTGAGAATGAGGCGCAGATTGAGGCTGGTGAGGCGATGAACATACTACAGAAAACAATTGTCGCATCGTGACGTAGGTTGATGGCGGGAGACGATTGATGGGGACAACTAATGGGAATAGGAATTCAAACATGTTTTTTCACAACTTAGTATTTTACAATTAAACTTAGCGTTAAGTTATCATTGGGTTGACTAGGCCAATAATTATAAAAATAATGGTATATATATATATATATATATATATATATATGCATATATTGAGCCAAACCCAATAGAGTAGTATAGTATGTATAAAACTATAAATATAATTGTAAGTAATGTGTATAGATATAATTATATATATATATAATAAATTAATAAAAATTGTATCGAGGCGAACCTAGCCGAGCGGACCTTTGCTCGTGCTTGGCTCGTTTACAAACCGAACCGAGCCGATCGGCTCGTTTACAACCAAGCAAAAAATCGAGCGAGCATTTTCCGAACGAATTCCAAGCGAGTGGCGAGCAACGAACGATTGACGAGCAGCGAGCGATTTAGACAGTCCTAGCTACCCGACATTGGCAGAGACGAATATGATTATCAATAACGTGTCACGTTTCTGTTTGACACCGGCACCTTGTTGAATGAGGTGGTTGATTAGTGGAAAAAATGATGTAAGAAAAGACTTTGTTTTTGGCTCCAGCTATTCACACCCCCTCCTTCTATTTCAACCCCTGAAACGCCTCGCTATGGCCGAAGCGAGGCGCTTCAGGTCAAATCAAACGAGGGGGTACGAGGTGGCAGAAAAAGTTGAATTTTTGATCCAAAGCGCCTCGTTATGGCCAAAGCGAGGCGCTTTGGATCAGGGGTTTAATTTGGGTTGTTTTTTTGATGTTTTGAAGTGTTTTTATTTTTTATTTTATTTATTTATTTAATAAATATCGATATTGAAATTTAGAAAGGGGAAAGACCCGGTAAGGCGAAACCAGGTCTTAGAGAGTACACTCATTCGAACAAGGTCTGCATGTGTATTATTAATAAAAGAGAGTATGTGATGAACAATAGATTCAGGAAGCTGTGAAATCCGATCCATCTCTACACTTAATTTCACGAGCTAACTACAAAAACATTATTATAAGAATTATACAAACAGTGACAAAACGTTATTATTTATTTAATTATTGTAAAAAAAATTTAAAATTTATAAAAAAATTTAAAACAAGTTAATAACCCTAATTAACCTATCACTAATAACTCTAAAAGTGTTTATTTTTTTTATTCATTACTTCCGGGAAAGATACAACATTAATCTTAGTTATCCTTTATCATCTCTAATATACCACCGTTAAGTACTAATGAAGATCTTGATCTGCAATATTTTTTTTTTGAACAGCAAAATCGAGCATTTCATTCATCAAAAAGTTCACCAAACAAAATACAAACTCCAACTAGTAACAAGCTGCTACCCGAGTACCTCAAAAAAACAAAACATCTATCATAACCCAAAGTACATACAACCCTGAAAAACCCCCCTGCAAGTTGTTCTAATTATTCAAATCCAATACCGTCAAAAGACCACCATTTCATCGTATCAATCCCATTCACTTTCGACCTCCTAGTCATCCACCAATACGTATTGTCTTTAATTTCTTCGATCATTCTTGTAACCAAAGTATTTTCGTTGTTAAATATTTTCGCATTTCTCGCCAACCAAATCCGCCACAAGGCCATAAGTATGATTGCATAAATTGTTTCCTTCCATTGTTTCGAACCCTGCAAATTCTTTGCCCATTCCAGCAACTGAGCCACGGTTCCAATGTTCTGGATTTGTTCGATCTTTAACCAATTACACACATGCCACCATACAAGTTTAGCCCAAAAGCAACCAACAAGAACATGGTCAATCGTCTCGTTAGCATCTTCGCACCTTTTGCAGCTCATGGACCTCAAAGTTAGACCTCGAACCGCTAGCCTATCAGCCGTTGGAATGTGACGTGTGCGTAACTATACATATTTTACAATGGATTTTAACACACGTTTTTGCTTTAATATTTATAAAAATGGTTTCGACCTTTATATTAAAACACACACACTAGGGCAAGTGTACCCTGTCATATATGTAGTAAGTACAGATAAGAACCAAGTATCGATCCATGGACGCGCGCGGAGCAATGGTACTAAAACTCTATCCCCGATTCACCAGTAAGTAAAAGATAAGTTTGAGATTTGTTTAAGACTAAATTAATTCTAAAACATGTAAATAACTTAACTACGACTCCAAATAGAAAATATAACTATATAAGCTATAATACGCCAATCCTAGCATGTCATCTATATAAGAAATAAAGGCGTGATCAACATTCCCATTTTCCGACAGTTAGTGTCCCTTTCGGGCATCCTAACATGACAACTATACAGAAAGCTAACACGAATACACACGTTAACCGCTTCAAGTCGTTTATTAGCGAGCAGCTGATATGATCTCACGCAGATCTTCTAAAGATAAGTTAGTCATCCGTTAAGAGTTTTCTAACCTCACTAATTCAGGGAAGCGATACCGAATACACAACACAGCCACCTAAACTAGCATAAAGTAGAGCATTTCACAACCTATTCCATTTTACCAACTTTGAACCCAGATCTACTAAGATCGCTATTTTTACCAAAATAACTACCAAAGATCATTAACCGTGTCAAAGACTAGTAACGACACCATTAGGCTTTTTAAACCCTTTTACGTGCCGGTAAGCATTTTTAACCGTTATTCAACTGACTTTAACCAAACCAATACCCGGTTACAGTTTCATGGCATAAACTATTTAACAAGTTAACTAGTCTACTACCGGACGATTAAACGGACGGTTTTTCAACATTTATCCGCCTAACACATTCGACAATTGCTAAAGTCATTCAAATACAGCTACAAATCCATCAACAACGAAACAAGGTTGCGCTATGATCATCAAGATCTAAACATGAAAAACGCCAAATTCATACAAGACATGATTAACTATACAAACGATAGTTTAACATACTACATACTAGTGTTCTTGCCCGTAGGCGTACGATTAACTAAATAAACATCACAAACGAGCCAAAATATTCAGATTTGAACTACTTAAAAGTTTATAGATCAAACCATAAATCTTGAATGTGAAGGATCGGATGATGATGGTTGGATCGGACGGCGTCCCGGGCTTGTTCCACACTTGTGCAGCACTTCGTTAGCCCAGAAAATCGCCTCAGAACCTCTCTAGGATACCCAATTTCACCCAATATCTGATCAGTAAGTTTTGCTCTGTTTTTATACAAGTTTTGATTTTGTGCACGGCCGTGCACATAAAGTGCACGGCCGTGCACTTTAACTTTTGATGTGACAGGCAAGTGGGCAATTGTGACGGCCGTGCGGGTCTGGTGGTGTCCGGGTACAAGGTGTGCACTGGCTGGTGCACTGGCAGTGCAGCCGAGGAACTGGGTCGCACGGGCATGTGCACGGGAGTGCTGATCAAGGTGCCCGGGAATCTGATGTGCACTAGCAGCTGCACTGCCGTGCCACATGAGCTCGCACGGCCGTGCGCTTGGGGGTGCACGACCGTGCACATCTTCCAGATTTGCCTGATTGTGCAGCAACTGTCCGTTTAGTCCAGATTTTGTCTGATTTCTTCGACTTTGTCTTTGGGGCGTCGTTTAAGACCTGCAATAAATATATGAAGCGGTTAAGTACCGAATTCGTGCAATTATGGTCGAAAACGCGTAATTTGGGAGTTTAATTGGGGATTTATATATATATAATTTAACGTATATCAAACCTCCCCACACTTGAACTTTGCTTGTCCTCAAGCAAACAACTAAACAGAAATAAACGAAAAACTCGCCAAGTGGCAACAAAGACAAAATATAACATGTACAGACGATAATAGTCAAGCCAACAAAGATATATAAAAACAGGTGATAAAATAACTAAAAAGCAACGACTCACTTCCGATCTATAAGCACGCAAACCCGTACACGACTCACAATGTTCACACACACTCGGTTTTATTTATGATACATACGTGTAATGTGTATGTGTAAATCGCTCCACTTCCAAGACAATGAATCGTGCAATATCATAAGCTTGTCAAAAGATCTAATCTTCACCAACTAACGTGTGAAAAAGCACAAATCAAGAGGTCTTATAAGGGTTGTAATGTTAGGCAAAGGTAAGGGTGCGAAAGGGATATTTACAGTGACGAAACGGCTAAAACTCGGCGGTTAAGTCTAACTAAACAGAAACAAACACAACTATACAAAACACACGCGAATATACGCGATTTTTATTTAAATCGAGCTAAACATATATAACTTCTAACTTTATAGCCCTGAAAACTGCTCGAACACTGCTAATTCACCCTATTTTAGGGTATACTTTTTTTCTGGATTTTTCTGATTTTTTTTTCTTTTTCTTCTTTTTTTTTTCTTTTTTTTTCTTTTTAATAACAAGCTTACAATACTGAATATAACTGAAAACTATAACGAGAATATACACAAAACACAGGATCTAAAAGCCCGAACATGAACTATAACACAAAACGAGTCAAACAATAACCTAAACCGAGTTCCAACACAAAATGTTTAAAAGAAAAAGGCTAAATTTGGTTTACTGGTGAAATGGTGGGTTAAGTAAGAAAAAACACGGATATAGGCTCAACATGGTTAACTAGTGGATAACATTTGGGTGCGGGAAACAGATAAAACGAAAAGAAAAGGCTAAAACAAAAGGGTATCCTAAATGCCTCAATCATATTCATACAGTCTCACACGTTTCTGATCTAAACAAGTATGCTAATGACAAGTTCTAAATTACACAAAACATCCGGCTCACTCGAAAGCATGTCAAAGAAATGAAAATCTATTCTAAGGCTCAAATGCTCACGTAACCGGAAGGAAATGGGTGCAAGTGTACGAATTTAACATGCTCGTATCTCGTCTGTTTGTCGCGCCTCAAGTTATTTTTATTTAAAATTAGTTAGGCTTGATGTTTATATGAGTATATATACATATATGTACTTTAAAAGGTTTTTTTTTTTTTGTTTTTTTTTTTGTTTTTTTAAAGATATATATATACAAGAGGACAAACAAGATATAATCCCTCCCCACACTTGAAACTCACATTGTCCCCAATGTGACAATAGAAAGCGTTTATGAATTAGCTATCTATAACGTGAAAAAGGAGAATAATACTCCCCTCGTGTCGAAGAAACAGTGGAGTAATGAACGGCAAGAGCATCGACAACGGTGCTCGCCAGTTACCTGCAAAGTCAACATTCTTGACACAGCAAACACATCAAACCCACTCATCATCATCACAAACATAAACAAACTAAATTAAAATTTTAAATACTGAAATCAAAGTACAATACAAACCGAAATGTTCAAAATAAAAGTACTGAAAGCAGATAAAAATAAAATACTAACAAACGCTGGAAATGCAGTGGAATCAGCTACTGGTCATCCCCGTCCCTGTGGTGGTGACCGGAGCTGCCTGGTCGCCACGTGGTGCTCCATATGGGAACGAGGGCGGGTTCCTGAAGGAACCCGGATGAACCGACTTCAAGCCGGCAAAAAGGTATAAAAACAAAGTCGTGGGCCATCTGATTCTAGTTAACCTGCACGGCCGTGCACCTGAGGTGCACGGTCGTGCGGGTCTGTTTGGTTTGCAGGTCAGAGGCTGTCTGCCTTGTGCACTGGCAGTGCAACCTTAGTTTCTCGGCACGCACAGTCATGCACCTAAGTCGCATGGCCGTGCAGGTCAGTTCAGCTCGGTGATTCCGAGCCGCACTGCCAGTGCCTGGTCTGGTGCACCTCAATCCGCACGGTCATGCATTTTAGGTGCACTCCCGTGCACGCCCTGCAGATTTTCAAAAATCTTCAACCAAAATCACCCAAATCTTCTACATTTATTAATAAAACTTATAAAACAACAGATTTAGGTAGGGAAGTGCACGGGTTCAACAATATTAACAAAAATCTAACATACTTTAAACAAAAACTAACAAGATTCTTGGGTTTATTAAAGGTTTATGAAGAAACCCCCAAATCTTTAACCTAGAGACCATAAAACACACGGATCAAAACTAAAAACCATGTAAAAGATGTGCAATATTATGAAGGGGATCATACCTTGAAGGATTAGCAAGTGAGGAGTGAAGAATCTAGACCAAAAGATGATGTTCTCGGCCAAAAAGAGGTGGAATGAGGGTGCAGCCGGGTGTGCAAGGGTTAGGGTTATGTTTTAGAAGTTAAAAATGCTTATATAGGCCCATTTCAGGGCTAGTTTTTTTTTTTTTTTTTTTTTTTGGCCCGCACGGTCAGCTGCACGGTAGTGCGCTTGACCGTGCAACCTCCTTGCACTAGCCCTTGCACCCCAGTGCTGATCAGGCATGCTGAACAGCTCGGCTCGCACGGCCGTGCACAAAGGTCGCACGGCCGTGCACAAGCTCTGCACTACCACTTGCACCCCAGTGCTGATCAGGCATGCTGATCAGCTCGGGCTGCACGGCCGTGCACAAAGGTCGCACGGCCGTGCACAACCTGCAGACTTGCAGAAATGCAGCCTGCAGCTGCATTTTTCCGCGCAGCGGCCCTCTTTTGTCTGAAAACATCATTTTAAGTAAATATAACCTGTTTGTAGACCCTTTTCGCTCCATTGCTCATTCCCGCTCCGCTCAAAACCGGTACGAACCTGCACAAGACTCGAAAAAACGTTAAACTACGAAATTTAAAATAAACAAAGAAATATTAACACTATTTACATATTTACCCTTTGGCGCACCCATACACGCCGCGCTAATTTTATTAACGAGTCGCTAGCTAGACTCACTTCCCCACGCTTCTCTAGGCGCGCGGAGCATGGAGTTCAAGTACCTCCACAGTCGGGTCAACCGGTCCATCAATGTAAGCTTTTAAGCGATGACCGTTGACTTTTAAACTTAGTCCATTTTGATTTATGGACTCGTCCATATGGACTTTAAATTTCTTGGAATGGTCGTTTTCATAAAAGACTTTCTTTAAGATCGCTTTCGCCCGAATGGAGATTGAGTACGGGCGAGAAGATCGATCGAGCAATGAAGAAACATCGGCCATCCCCACACTTAAACTGACGCAATGTACGAAATAATTACAGAAGAAATAATTACAGACTCGATTTAAGAAAAATGGAAGAGATATACACAAATCAATATACCAAAAACTATACAATAAACTTAAATTATAATAATATTTAAAATATGAAAATATACAATATTTTCAGCGAAATCTTAGTCGCTCGCGCATCGCGAAGAAGTATAGACCGCTTCTCGCGTGGCGCAAGTGACTACAATGACTCAAGGCGCTCGCGCGTTGCAACAAGATAAAGACCGTCTTTTTGCTTGCGCGAAAACAACCCTTTTTCACCGAAAAATAATATAACGGAAGTTGATGGATAGAAACCATGATGGATGCCAATGAAATGAGTTAAAAACGGAAGATAGCGGCTATTCACGTTACACGAAGGACTCTGGTGATCCTGTTCGCGTATCGCGAACAATAAAAGATAAAACCCGGGGTAATTAGGAACTCGCTAAAGGCGGAACCATAAGCCCAGCTTCTTTGCGAATCGCAAGGGAGCATTTTTCACAGAAAATTATTTTTATTAAAACCACTTCTATATTAAATAAATTTCCCAGTTTTTCTTAACCCAAACCTTTTATAAAAGCATCCGTACTATCAAATTCAAACGTAACATACCCAGACATCCATTAATATTTACATAAAAACTATAAATACATAAAAATTAAAATTATATAAACAGATAAACATATGAACACATGGTCAATAAATAAAGAATTTAACTTTTTAAATCTAAAAATTAACAATTAGTCCGAATCCGGACAAATAAATCAAATAATGAATCAATCAAATTCATAGACAAACCAATAAATCCAATATTTAACAAATTAAATCTATCAACATCCTAATGAATGAATAATAATCAATTCAATCCAATAAGCAAAAAAAAATGAACAAATATATATGCAAACCTATGAACCAATCTAAAATCAATCCAATATATCAACAGACAGATAAATCTAATAAAAAATCAATGAATCATATATGCAATTAACTGAATGAAATAAAGAATCAACAAAGTATAAACAAGTATTCACAAGCATGTACACTGGTAAAAAGTTGACTCGGTTCGTTCCTAAAGCTCGTCGCGTCCCCGACAACGGCGCCAAAAACTTGACGTGTGCGTAACTATACATATTTTACAATGGATTTTAACACACGTTTTTGCTTTAATATTTATAAAAATGGTTTCGACCTTCATATTAAAACACACACACTAGGGCAAGTGTACCCTGTCATATATGTAGTAAGTACAGATAAGAACCAAGTATCGATCCATGGACGCGCGCGGAGCAATGGTACTAAAACTCTATCCCCGATTCACCAGTAAGTAAAAGATAAGTTTGAGTTTTGTTTAAGACTAAATTAATTCTAAAACATGTAAATAACTTAACTACGACTCCAAATAGAAAATATAACTATATAAGCTATAATACGCCAATCCTAGCATGTCATCTATATAAGAAATAAAGGCGTGATCAACATTCCCATTTTCCGACAGTTAGTGTCCCTTTCGGGCATCCTAACATGAAAACTATACAGAAAGCTAACACGAATACACACGTTAACCGCTTCAAGTCGTTTATTAGCGAGCAGCTGATATGATCTCACGCAGATCTTCTAAAGATAAGTTAGTCATCCGTTAAGAGTTTTCTAACCTCACTAATTCAGGGAAGCGATACCGAATACACAACACAGCCACCTAAACTAGCATAAAGTAGAGCATTTCACAACCTATTCCATTTTACCAACTTTGAACCCAGATCTACTAAGATCGCTATTTTTACCAAAATAACTACCAAAGATCATTAACCGTGTCAAAGACTAGTAACGACACCATTAGGCTTTTTAAACCCTTTTACGTGCCGGTAAGCATTTTTAACCGTTATTCGACTGACTTTAACCAAACCAATACCCGGTTACAGTTTCATGGCATAAACTATTTAACAAGTTAACTAGTCTACTACCGGACGATTAAACGGACGGTTTTTCAACATTTATCCGCCTAACACATTCGACAATTGCTAAAGTCATTCAAATACAGCTACAAATCCATCAACAACGAAACAAGGTTGCGCTATGATCATCAAGATCTAAACATGAAAAACGCCAAATTCATACAAGACATGATTAACTATACAAACGATAGTTTAACATACTACATACTAGTGTTCTTGCCCGTAGGCGTACGATTAACTAAAAACATCACAAACAAGCCAAAATATTCAGATTTGAACTACTTAAAAGTTTATAGATCAAACCATAAATCTTGAATGTGAAGGATCGGATGATGATGGTTGGATCGGACGGCGTCCCGGGCTTGTTCCACGCTTGTGCAGCACTTCGTTAGCCCAGAAAATCGCCTCAGAACCTCTCTAGGATACCCAATTTCACCCAATATCTGATCAGTAAGTTTTGCTCTGTTTTTATACAAGTTTTGATTTTGTGCACGGCCGTGCACATAAAGTGCACGGCCGTGCACTTTAACTTTTGATGTGACAGGCAAGTGGGCAATTATGGTCGAAAACGCGTAATTTGGGAGTTTAATCGGGGATTTATATATGTATAATTTAACGTATATCAGAATGCCCCCTTGTACCGCCCTCCAGACAAAGCAATTCACCTTTGGGACAACAATTTTACTCCACCTTAATTCACATTGGGAGCTATTCTGAGAAGCCGTAGCCCGTTCAAGATCCTTAGTGACTTCCTTGACCGACCATTCCAATACTTTGTCATTTGATTTCCATAACCAAGCATCCAGATCTGCAATATTTGAAAATGAGAAAATTGCAGTTTTCGTCCCTGTGGTTTGCCTAAACTAACATGTTCAGCCCAGGCTTAACACCCTGAGTACCTGTGGTTTCTTTTCCTAACACTTTACGTCCCTGAGACTAACGTCGTTAGTTGTTCCGTTAGTTTTTGGGTAAATTAACTAATATACCCTTAAATTTTTGGGTGAAATGACTCTTATACCCTCCCATCTTCTTCTCCAACCCACCCACCACCACCTGTAACACCACCACCACCATCTCCACCACCAATCTCCTCCATTCTTCAGTAATAATAATAATAATAATAATAATAAATAATAATTCCTCTCGTTTTTCAATCTTTCCTCCATTTCCTTTTGTATGGACACTTGGGTTCTTGAATCAAGAACAGGGCCAGAAACCAATCTAGTCATGGAAATAAAATTAGGGCAATTTACAAAGCTCTGCAAGACCTCCGAACCTTTCTTATCACCAACATTCCCCTCCGATTTAACAAACCCTAATTTAATTGGAAAATTGGGTTCTTAAATCAGGTCAAAAGGCCGGGACTGAAACGACGTCGGATTGGAAGTACAAAGGAGTAGCGGATTGAAGAAGCTTCCAGGGAGGAAAAGAGAGGAAGAGTGGTAATTCGTCAACTACTTACAGGATCAACGACGCAATAAGGTCAGAAGTTGAAAAACTTAGGGCTGCATTGTAATTGGTGAAATTTCCAGTAGCGGTATCAAAGAAAACATCAGTCCCTAGTGCCACTGTGTTGTTTCCAGCAACCCCTGAAATGTTGACCAAGGGGCTAGCAGTCAAACTGATACTAGTACTGATTCCTGCATTCTCGTGCAGGTATTGAAGTTCAACCTGTAACCAGAATTTCATAAGACTTAATGGTTATCATGTAAAATACACCAGTATTGAAGGTCTTTATTAGATTACCTTGCCAGATCTCTGATCTGGAACAACGAAACTGAAGGTGGTTTTCAGTCCAGGTGCAGGCTCGTCAGGTGCAGACAATCTACATGTTGCAGGTGGTGGTGGTGGTGGAGATGGTGGTGGGTGGGTGGGTGGGTTGGGGAAGAAGATGGGAGGGTATAAGAGTCATTTCACCCAAAAATTTAAGGGTATATTAGTCAATTTACCCAAAAACTAACGGAACAACTAACAACGTTAGTCTCAGGGACGTAAAGTGTTAGAAAATGAAACCTCAGGTACTCAGGGTGTTAAGCCTCGGCTGAACCTGTTAGTTTAGGCAAACCACAGGGACGAAAACTGCAATTTTCTCTTTGAAAATTATTATTTCTTAAAATGCTTGGTAACAGAGAGAAACACTTTCTTCTTTACTTCTACAATATTTGTTGTTCTCGAATCTCAGCTAGTCTGAAATGTTACTAAAATGTGAATACCTTGATCTTCGAAAGCGGTATGCGCGTTAAATTTCATTAAATAAGTGAAAAAGGGTAAATTGATCAAACTTTGTAGAGGCCTATGTTCTACGGGAGGTGAGTTGGCAATCAAAGGATCCACTTGGAATCTAAAGCTTCGTGTGTCATCTCTAAGAGTTCAATTCCTAACAACTGTTCACCACCATGATCTACCTTTATCATCTCTAAGAATCACTCATTATTCTTAGAGATGATAAAGGTAGATCATGGTGATGATGGTTCCATTGGTATAGAATAATAATAATATTGTGTGTGGGGTGGTTTTATAATGTGTCTAAATAGTGATGGATGAATTATGGGGATTGTAACATTTCGCATTTTCGTTTAAACATGTTCTATTATTTAATCAATAAAACGTTGCACCTCGACATTATTGTACGTTTTAAAAATACTTTGTGACATTTCCGGGCTTATATAACTATATCATAAACTTATAATAATAAAATATTGGTGAAATAATTGCAAAAAAATGAAATGCATGGACCGGGACTTGAACCCGCGTCCACAAGCCGTCCCGAATTACACTCACCTCTCCAACCAACTGGGCTACGACCTTCTTATGATATCTATCCAAACCAAACATACTTAACATCTTCCTAAACACATCAGTTGACAAAACAAAGTCAAACACCCGATCGAACATTCCAAATCAAGATCAATTACGCGTTTTTATTCGTGATTATATATGGTATGATGGTAATCAACCTTTCAGCGTGTCCTCCACGCCAAATCACAATTTAAAACATTCCAATTTTGAGCCTATACGTGTTTTATTCAAAACCTTGAGTCAAAACTTTCTAAACATACGAATACGTGTAATTAGTATAAATTGATCATACCTCTACAAGCTAACATCGTCGAAAATCAAACCCCTATACCCAATTTATCCTAAAACTCCTTCAAATCTGCAAATTTGCCTCAGTTTGACTTTTTTCTTGACCGGCTCGTTCGTAGACTTATACGCACTGTAAGTTCAAATTTAACATTTGGTTTTGTTAGTCGTTCTTAAACAAACAATAGCCCCAACATTTCAGAGGCTATTGGTTGTTAATTGATGTAATTAGATAGCTAGGGTTCTTGTTCATTTGATTTGGGGATAATGCTACTGTTAGGGACTGTTTAAATCCTTTTCAGATCCAAATAAAACACTAACTGATCCACAGATCAGTTGGTATTATCCTGCTGCTTAAGACGTGGGAACCAGCCACGTACAAGGGTTCGATCGCCGTCCCCATTTTTATTTTTCTAAACAAATCAAGGTTTAAACCAAATAACCTTTATAATTAACTGATACTCATCGTTCTCAGGGTCCAGACCAGATGGTCTGGACTTGTGATTTAAAACCATTGACTCGGCCAAGGACCCGGGTTCGAGTCCTGGAACAGACAACTATTTTTTTAGTTTTCTTTTATACTTATATTTTCTATATTCTTTTAAAAATAGTTTTTAAATACTAAAAATACTTTATAAAATCTATAAAAATTATTTTATGTTATTCTAATGATGAAGTTTATTATACAATTTTTAATTTTAAAAAAATTATTAATTTAATATATATAAAATATATTACAAATTTATTCAATTTTAAATTGAAAATTCTATAAAAATATCTAAAAAAATTTATAAAAGTCCAAAAAAATTATTTTGAATTTATGAAATAGTAAAAATTTCAGAAATATATTTTTATTTTAGAAAAACGTTTATTTAATATTTTTAATTAATTTTTACTATTTTAATCATAAATAAATCACAATAAATTCATTTTTCACTATTTTTACATCAAAATTTTACATAAATTATTTTTGTTCATTTAGAACAGAAATATAAATTTTAATTTGAAACTTAATTAATTTTAATATTTTTAGATATTAAAACTACATTTTGACAATTAAAAAGAGATATACTAAATATTCAATTATTAAGAAAATAATTTTATAAAAATTATTTTCATAGTTACTACATTTTAATACAACCATCCTTAATCAAAGTTTTACAAAAAAAATCTTTAATTTATTTATTTTTGAATTTCTTTTATTTATTATTTCATTAATAATTTATCTAAATTAACGATTTATTCAATTATTAATCCCCAAATTAGGAACCCTAGAACTACTTGTAGACTAGAAAATTTAGACTTTTAAGTTTTCCCATTACTCAATTATTTCCTTATAAATAGGGTGATATTTGGACACAAGAGCCACAATTATTCTATATCAAGGGACTCAATTCTAGCACTAAGGTGAGTTTACATAGCCCCTTTTACCTTTTCACTATTTTGGGGTGAAACATGTTACAATATCAATTTACAATTCAACATAAGTGTCTATGTGTTATTCTATGTTACATTATGTCTTAAACATTACTAGGGTAAGCACAATTAGACTAGCATAATCATTAACATTGATCCGGCCGACGATATACAATGATAGATCTATTGGACTGACAACCCCACCCGGATACGTGTACCTCCAGTATGGGTAGCGTGGGTGATTGTTATCGAACATATAAAAAAACGAGTGAACCATATGCGTATGGGATGGACCACAATATTCTAGTCACAAGGTTTGATTATGCACTCGATTTACCTAGTAGTTTTGTTTTCACATATGGACTAGACTTGCCATGACACTCGAATTGTACAAGTTTTTATTCAATATTCAAACCTATGTAATTCTCACCAACTTTTGTTGACCCAAAAATATTTTCAAAATTAACATGTTTTAGGGAACAATGAAGCTAAGGTTTAGAGTATGCTTGAAGAATCTATTTTGAAGTTATTTGAAGTTATTTGCTTTATTTCATGTTATGTACTAGAAGTTTTGGATTTTTAGACAATGTTTCATTTGGATATTTATGCTATGAATAAAGTACTTAAAATTTCAATATATACCATGTGCTACTGAACAATCATTCATACGTGACACCTCGATGTTTCCGCCATCGGTTGGGGTGTTATAGGGATAAACCTTCTTTAACATTAAAGAAGGACTTGTGCTATTTCTTTTCAAACCCTTCCATCATATACCTATCACACTACAATAATTCACCATTCTATACATACAACACACACCTTAAACCCATTCCTCGTAAACCAGATTGATGATACAACACACAATATTATTATTATTCTATACCAATGGAACCACCACCACCATGATCTACCTTTCTCATCTCTGAGAATTACTCATTTACCTATGGTGATGTCACTGTAGTATCTTCCGATGGATTTTTCAATAAAAATGACATAAGAACGAGAGAAGTGATTCTTAGAGATGATAAAGGTAGATAATGGTGGTGAACAGTTGTTAGGAATTGAACTCTTTAGAGATGTAAAACCAGGTCACACCTGCACTAAGTTTAATGTCAGAGAAGAAAAAAAAACATACTTGAAATCAATGGGAAGTTTAATATCAGAGAATAAAAAAGAACAAACTTGAAATCAATGGGAAGTTTAATATCAGAGGGAAACTTATTTTTATATATCACATTACTTTAACAACGGACATTTATATACACTAGAATCAACTTGAAACAGTATATATAATAATGAGGAATAATGGATGAATTTAATTTATATGTTTTATAACAGTATGGATGTAAAACTATAATAAATAGTTACTATGTAACATTAAGACTATAATATATAGTAAGTTGAGTTGTTGAAAACTAAACACTATTAATTTTTCAAAGTGGAATTGACGTGAGTTTAAAAATAATTTATAGTGTGAAATTGTAGAGTAAAATCTGTAACATATTTTTAGTTTTAAAGTCTTTCTTGTGTGTGATTAATAAATTCAACAAAAGTGACAAACCCGGATGGTAAAAGAATAAAAATCGGATGGAAAAATTTTGAAATATTTATTTGAGCATGAGATCGTTGTATGATAATATTGGGTGTTTAAATTTCATTAAATAAGTGAAAAAGGGAATTGGTTTGTACAGAGTTCGTTGTACTGGTTGCGGAAATTGGTGATAAATAAGATAATAGGAAGAAGATCAGAGCTCCAAAAGCAAGTGTGAAGATCAAGAGAAAGAAAGTAGAAGAAGAAGATGAGCAGTGCTCCAACATAACTTGCACCGGCTTGAGATATGAGTTTGATTAGCTTAAATCTCTCTGATCCATGATATCCACTTTCACCGAAAGCTTTAGTTTCCCACCTCTGTTTTGAATTAGTATACAGAGAGCAAACCAACGAACATCATTCAAAATTTCAACTTCCCGCTAACCTCTGCGCCATCATCAACTACAGTAAACCGACGATCTTCCTCCACGGCACTCCTAATAGGCCTCTCTTTATATCACGATACGATTTAAGGTTCCAATTTTGTTTTGTGTTGCTTTTTATTAATAAGTTTTGTGTTTATCAAACCCTAACGTCTACTATTAGGATATCGTTGTCGCTACGGTTAGTGGATACCATGGATCAGAAAGATTTAAGCTAATCAAACTCATATCTCAAGCTGGTGCAAGTTATGTTGGAGCAATGATTGTGATGAATGCTATCTATTTTGAGGGTGTAGTGATGATGATGGTTATGATTTGACAGACGATTTATGAAACTATCAAGAATCGGAAATTAGTAAAATTTATTCAATCAATCTATGACAAGATTTAATTTACTCCCAAAAAATAAATAAAATAACATTAATAAAATCAAATGCAATATCAAACAATGAAAGCCCCGAAAAACACATATTACACACACTACCGATCCAAAGGCAAACGAAGTTTAAAGGCTGAACATGAGTATAATTGATCGGACGTGACTTTTGAAAACCACAAACGATCAATTAAACATTTCGAAACGCGCCAAACAGAGTCTGAAAGTCCAGCATATCAAATAGACATGCAAAAATTGTATTGTGAAAAAATATGGGTATCGACTGCATAGTCCGAGCACCATGTACAGTGATTTATGAAAGTTGTACAAACTCGGATGTTTGTACGTCGTGCTCAGACTATACAGTCGATACCCATATTTATGAAACATCCGAGTTTGTACAACTTTCATAAATCATTGTACGTGGTGCTCAGACTATACAGTCGATACCCATATTTTTTCACAATACAATTATTGCATGTCTAATCGATATGCTGGACTTTGGAACTCTGTTTGGCGCGTTTCAAAATGTTTAATTGATTGTTTGTGGTTTTCAGAAGTCACATCCGATCAATTAAAACGTATCGAAACGCGAACCCTTGTTTGATTATACTCGTGTTCAGCCTTTAAAGAATTATAAAAAACACTAAAGAATGACTTGTGCTATTTCTTTTCAAACAAGAAGTTTAAATCAACAAGAGGAACCCTTGTTTAATTATACTCGTGTTCAGCCTTTAAACTTCGTTTGTGTTTTTTCGGTAAAAGGAACTAGGTTGCAAATATAATAATAATGTAATAAGTTATGGTTAATGCTCAAAGAAGTCAACCTTTGTTGACTCCTAGAAGTCTTGAAGACCAAATGACTTTTGCAAGATACTTTAAACAAGGTATGGATATGGAGAATATGCAATGAGATGATTGCGTACAAGATTCCAATAGACCACTGCTCAATTCCCAAACAACTACTGTTCATGCAAGCAAGTAAAATTCAGTTGTTGGACATTGTGATCGGGAGAATTCCTATCGAAGTTGCTATAATAGTTAAACAACTGTTTATGAATAATTCCTATGGAAGTTGCTATAATAGTAAATCGTTACATCCATACATTCCCTCAACTCAAGCTTTGTCATCAGAGTATCTGTTAACAATGAAGGCAACCTGAAAACATCGAACTCTAAAGTGGATCACTATTCATATATAAAGAACATTAAAAAGTCACTATTCAACGAAATTTATCTACTCACAATGACATCGAACACTTTATAAGCAATAATGTTCTTTGTATATGAATAGTGACCCATTAGAAAGATTAAAAAATCACTATTCAATGATGAAGTTGTTGTCGGAGAGATATCTGTCAATGATGAAGGCAACCTGAAACAACATATAAAACCTGTCTGGATTCTTTCATGGAGAATTCATGTGGAAGTTGCTATAATAGTTAAAGCATGCATCAATTTTTGTAGAATGAGTTCAATTTCCATGAAAATGGATCTCAAGATGGCTGGTAGCTCTAGGTAAGAAGATTGTGGATGATGATGATAATAACTTCTCTTCAGATTCTGATTGCACCGAATCTAGTCTTCAGGTAAGTCCACATGGTTAATCATCTATACATTCCATGGGTTTGTGTCCAATGCAAGGATCTTCGAATGCGGTATGCGCATTAAATTTCATTAAATAAAAATTTCTTTCTTTATTTATTACTTGCAACTGAGATTGATTGATTGTTACTCTTGATAGCCATTGTAAAGTTGAGAAACTTGATTTTAGGTAAGAACATTGTGGATAATGATGATGATAACTTCTCTTCAGATTCTGATTGCACCGAATCTAGACTTCAGATTATGATCGTGTTGTATGGTATGGTGTGTGGGAATGTTATAAACCTGAAACTAATAAGTTACATTATTATTATACAATAACAATGACAGACTCTTTACTTGAGATGAAGAATGAACAATGATGGAATTGGAATTAATGTTAGGAATTGGAGTGGACAAACCGAGGCCTAAGGTGAATCCGTTTGGTGATGCTAAACCTAGAGAGGTTTTGCTTCAGGAGAAAGGTGTGGATTATCGAAAGATTTATTTTAGGAATTGTTTGAGAATATATTTTCTGATCAAAGGATCCATAACTGAATAGTTATTTGGAATGTTCCTGATCATTACAGGAGTGGAACGATCATCCATTGGTATAGAATAAAATAATAATATTGTGTGGGGGGTGGGTGTTGGTATCGCCGATCCGACTGTTGATTTCTTTCCGCAACCAGTACAACGAACTCTGTATGGGTTGCTTGTTAGGGCCGACCCGACTGTTGATTTCTTTCCATTTTACAATAATTATATTTAAAAAAATCACTACAAAACAACAAAAAGTAACGATCGCTTTACAATGCCGAAGACGACTATCATCAATCTGGTTTATAATTCAAAGGAACTAGGTTGCAAAGGAACTTCAGGTTAGCCAGACGTTTGTGAAAAAAATTTTGTACTATGCATTCTCACACAATGTTCAACAACTGAATTTTACTTGCTTGCATGAACAGTTGTTTGGAATTGTTTGGTGATGTAAAAAAAGGTCACACCTGTACTAAGTTCAATGTCGGATGAGAAAAAATTACATGCTTGAAATCAATGGGAGGGTAAACAAAATCGTCTAATTTTCATCCGTTTGCTAGCGCTGATTCGACTGTTGAATTCTTTCCGCAACCAATACAACGAACTCTGCATGGGTTGCTTGTTAGCGTCGATCCGACTGTTGATTTCTTTCCATTTTTACAATAATTATATTAAAAAAATCACTACAAAACAGCAAAAAAAAACCACGATCCGACTGTTGAATTCTTTCCGCAACCAGTATAATGAACTCTGTATGGGTTGCTTGTTAGCGCCGACCCGACTGTTGATTTAAAGGCTGAACACGAGTATAATCAAACTATCAAGAATCAGAAATTAGTAAAACAACTGTTCATGGAAGCAAGTAAAATTCAGTTGTTGGACATTGTGATCGGGTACGGAGAAGTTGTTGTCGGGGAGATATCTGTCAACGATGAAGGCAACTTGAAACAACATATAAAACTTGTCTGGATTCGTTCATGGAGAATTTAGTAACTTCAGGTCAGCCAGACGTTTGCCAAAAGAACATACTTGAAATCAATGGGAAGGTAAACAAAATCGTCTAATTTTCGTCCGTTTCTTAGCGTCGTTCCGACTGTTGATTTCTTTCTGCAACCAGTACAACGAACTTTGTATGGGTTGCTTTTTCCATTTTTATGAAAACAGTAATGGAAGAATGTTTCCCTCCTTGTTCGAATCATGGATCTCATTGTCGCTAAGGTTAGTGGATACCATGGATCAGAGAGATTTAAAGTTAATAAAACTCATATCTCAAGTCGATGCAAGCTGGTGGTTATTATTTTGTTTTTTTAAATTCTTTTAATTTTTTTACAATAATTATATTAAAAAAATTTAAAAAAAAACAATTCAAAACACCAAAAAATACCCAAAATAAATCTCTAATCCGAAGCACCTCGCTTTGGCCTTAGCGAGGCACTTCGGATTTAAAATTTCAGCTTTTCTGCCACCTCGTACTGACCTTGTTGAAAAGTAAGTCAAGCGCATCGCTTTGAACAAAGCGAAACGCTTTAGGGGGTGAAAATAGAAGCCATAAGGTTTTATTGTAACCACCCTTGTTTTTCTATTTCATATTTTGTGGGTCATGGGAACAAAACAGACGTTGACATAATTTCAACTAGGTATTAGTTGTCCGCGCTTCGTCGCGAGTGCGGCTGTTGTGCGAAACGCGGCGGGAGCTCCTGTTGTGCTGAGTGTTTGGTGGACGTTAAAGATCGTGCGTGGCTGTGGAGCTCCTGTTGCGTGGAGGGTTTCGTGGACATAAAAGATAATATTAAGTGACTGTTATTCTTGCGTGAGCTTCAAAAAAATACTAGCGGCTAAAAGCTAAAAGTTTGGTGGTCAAAGTTTGAAATCCTAAAAGCTAAAATTTTGGCCAAAGTGCAATGCAAGTTTAAAAAAGTTGAGTGGTCAAAGTTTGAAATCCTAAAAGCTAAAAGTTTGGTGGTTAAAGTTTGAAATCTCAAAACCTAAAAGTTTGGTGGTCAAATTGGAACAAAATAAAGTTAAGCTAAAAGTTAGTGGCCAAAGTTTTAAATCCTAAAAGCTAAAAGTTTGTTCGTCTAAGTTTGGTGGTCAAATTAGAAGAAAATAAAGTTAACCTAAAAGTTAGTGGCAGAAATAAAGTTAACGTAAAAGTTAGTGGCCAATATATATATATCAGGTGATCAAATTGGAAGAAAATAAAGTTAAGCTAAAAGTTAGTGACTAAAGTTTTAAATCCTAAAGGCTAAAAGTTTGTTAGTCTAAGTTTGGTGGTCAATTTAGAAGAAAATAAAGTTTACCTAAAAGTTAGTAGCAGAAATAAAGTTAACGTAAAAGTTAGTGGCCAATATATATATTAAAACAAAGACACTATTAAAGTGTCTTTGTATTAATATATATAGATAATGTCAATTTTTTTTTGGAAAATGACCAAAATGGCCCGTTGACCATTGCATTTACAAGAATAGCCCCCGGAGACGTCTTGTGGAGACGGTTCACATTTCCCCAGCCGTCTAAGGCGTCTCTCGAGACGGCTTGGGGTCCCAGCGAATAGCATAATGGCACGTCTCCGGAGACGTATTTTTTTTTAATTTTTTTAACAAATCAACAAAAAAACCATGAAAAAGATAAAATAAACGTGCATAAAAACAGATTCATTCGAAACATAAAATAAACATAAGATTCATTCGATTAATAAAAACATAAAATAAATACATAAATTATTACAAAAGTTAAATAAGCTACGCATTAAGACGGTCTCCCATCATTTGCCAAGCCGACACGTGTTTGAATTCTTTGCGCTGCTTGGATTGATACTCCCTTTTGGTATATCTGATGGTGACGTCTTCCGGCATGTCTGAAGGTACCGCTCGAAGTGTTCGATATTGGTACACGTTGAAGAGCTGACACTTCGTGTTCAAGTCGTTCCATTTACGGCTAAGTGAGTCGATGGTTCGGTCAGACCCTCCCACCAACCGATTGTATTCATGTAAGATACGATACCACTTGTTTATTTGGTGTGGGCTATCTTCGACATGTTGCGACGCTGAAACTAGTGTAATTTCTTGCTCCCCAGTTCATCGTTGGGGTGACATTTCGGTGGTGGTAGTGGTAGTGGCAGTGGTAGTAAAGGAGTCGGACGGGGAATGTGATGGAGATTGGGACAGAGAATGGTATATATAGGGGGGATGTGGACAACTGAACCGTCGGATAAGTCTCGGGACTCACCGGAGACGAAGACACCCGAGATGTCTCGGGACACACGAGATGAATCCGAAGACGTCATGGGTATACGTGGGTCAGACGTGGGGCAGGCGTGTCATTATGCTATTCGCTGGGACCCCAAGCCGTCTCTGGAGACGCCTCAGACGGCTGGGGAAATGTGAAACGTCTTCGGAGGCTATTCTTGTAAATGCAATGGTCAACGGGCCATTTTGGTATTTTCCTAATTTTATTGGTTAGGTAGTCAAATATATCAAACCGTTTTTACATTTAGTTGAAAATAAAAACATAAATGATTTGTTTAGAACAACTGAAAAAAAAAACAAGAGAATACGTTATAAAAGGTATGATTTCATATAGTTTTTCTAAAAGAATATTGTATTTACATTAAAGAACTAAAATATAAAAACGCACATTTCTAAATTTGTGACATTTGTATTCTTTTCTCATTAGTATTTATTGTTGTTCCATACCTTTTCATATTTTGATAGGCTACGGGTATGACCGTATGGGATTGTGAATTACGACTTTATAGTTTAGGATACAATAATTGAAAATGAAAAAAGGTATATTGTTTGATCCACATACCTTTTCATATCTCTTGAGCTAACGTATCAAACTAAAATACAAATCGCCTAAAGGCGTTGAAATAGGTTCCCAAATTCGTCTTTGTTCATAATATAAACGTGGCTAAATACTAATATGAAAATGAGAGCTTGTCATAATATTCCCGTCAAGATTTGATCTTAAAATAAATTGCAAGTGGTGGGGGTTGGGACTATATGGGCTATGGAGATGGAAAGCGGTGTCATTCCATATTTTAAAAAAAAAAATGATATAAAACAGATGTATTAATCTAAAAAAAAATTATATCACTATTAAACAAGCATTTGATTCACCCAGAGAGTGTATCTTCTAAGATTTTTCAATTACAGAAAAACAAATGGTGGGTATTTTTGTTCTATGTTCTTGAAGAAAAAAAAATGTTTTTAAGGTATCGGTGTTTGGTGTTATCTTGACTTTAATGACCAAAAAAAACAAAAAATCAGATTTCTAAACTTGTACTTGGAAAACATGAAAAAGAAAAAATCCTAATAAACTCCTCAAATTTTATTTAACTATTATAATCTATATCTATAATTTTATAATACTCTATGGGTGAGGCTAACATAAAAATGTTGTTGACGTAAAAAGTATAAAAAGTAATATGGATCGTAGGATTAGACGGGATAATGAGGGGGGCGATTGTAAAATGACGGCGTCATTAAATGCCATGATAATTCTGCTAAGGGCAAATAAGTAATTTGTGGTGTAACACTGCATTTAAAACAAATAATAAAAAGGCGGGCTAATGAATTATAATTATGTAAAGAAACCATCGTTACAAGAGAAAAACCCTGAATTAGCGTAAAATTCTGAAACTACAACAATGCAGACGAAGAAGATGAAGACATGTAACGTGATTATTAGGGATGAGCTCGGGACGGTATCGGTACCGAACCGATACCGATCCCGACAATACCGATACCGAAAAGTCTAAAAAACCAATACCGATACCGATTATACCGGTACGGTATCGGTATCGGTTCGGTATCGGTACGGTACCGGTGTGGTATCGGTATTTTACCCTAAAATACCAATACCATACCGATCCCGTACCGATACCGATAATACCGAAACCGAAAATCTCTAAATGTGGGTACCGATACCGATACCGAACACCCTCGGTTCGGTATCGGTTCGATACGGGATCAGTATTTTTTCGGTTCGGGATCGGTTTTCGGGACCGTATGCTCATCCCTAGTGATTATGTGATTATATATACAATTATGACATAGATGAAGGTATAATTCTGCATTAGCGTAGTTCATTAACGAATTACTTATATTTGTTAATAATGTTCAGTTGAAGGAGGTTCAGTTGAAAGAGGATTTAAACAATTAAATTACAGAGTGACAAAAAATGTTAACGAAGGTACATTATAGATCTAAATTTTTAACTGTGATTATGGATCTGCATGATAAATTTTGCTAAAAAGATAAATAACACTTGCGTTTAACTACATACAAATTTGTGTTTTAGAATATATGAACTTGCGTTTAAAAAATTAAGTACTTGCGTTTTATTGATTATGGTGAATTTGTTGTGTTGAAGATCCAGATGATGACTTCCAACCCCCTTCCACTAGTTTACTAAAAAAATAAACGTGTTAAACGCATTGAAAAGAATACATTTGACTCAAACAACGATTTTGATGTGCTAAACAAGAAGTTCAGGAATGATAGAAAAGTCAATTCAACGGAGTTCGTGCAATACAGTCACAAGAGACTCAAGATGAGATTCTCTTCAACTGATTTTATGGTGACAATACACTACTTAACAAATGCACAAAAAATGATGTTAGGGGGATGGGATTTGGCAGCATACTATCAATGGAATATGACCCAACTGCTACAGCTTTGGTATACTTGTTGTTGATGAACTATGATGATGAAACAGGCATACTAAATATGGGGGATCATATGATCAAAATAACGACATCAATAGTACATGAGGTTGTTGGCATTCCAAATGGAAAGGTACCTATTCTTGAGAAGAATAAGCCAAGAAAGGGTTCAGATACTACTATTGATGAATTTAAAAACCAGTTTGATAATACAAGAATAAGTGTTGGTAGAGTTCTTACACTAATTGGAGATAATGTAGATGGTGGAAGACTATTCAAGTTAAACTTCCTAGTTGCATGGAATACATTATTTGGTGAAATTACAAAACAACAACCGTGAATCAAAGATTTTTATTGGGTATAGGTGATGAATCTGAAATTCCAATGATGAATTGGTGTGGGTATACGCTTGAATGTTTGTATAGAACTAAGGCTGACTGGCTTGGTGATAAAGACCATTACAATGGAGCTATTGCCTTATTGAATGTGAGTACATATTTCAAATTATTTTAATACAAACGCAAATGTTATAAGTTTTAGACGCGAGTTTTTTTAACATGTTAATTGTTTTTGAAAATCAGATAATGTACCTGCACGAATACAATTAAAGACATAGGCCTGAGCTCAGAATCAAACAACTAGCAATCTCTTACATCACATCAGCATTGTTGGACGAGATGCAATCGTACCTTCATAACAATGTTCCTTTCAATCTACGTTCAATCATTAAGCACAGTGGTGGTGATAAGCAAAAAAACAAGATCAAAAGCAATCAGTGTAAATATGAAGGAGTCGATGATGTTGTAAGAGCTATAATGTCAATGCCTTCACAAAATCTAACAGGTGATGATGATGTTAAAGATGTTTATACATTGCCAAATGTACGCATATCAGCGAGTACAAGTAATTGTTCTGAAAAGGAGCAAGCTGTAATAGAAGAATTGAATGATGGTGATGCAGATATTGAAGCATATTTTAACATACTCAATGTGGAAATACAAAAGGCAGAGAGTAAACATGTTGAAGTCGAACACAGAACGGTACATAATGAGTTGAATGAAGAAACTGCCGTTGTGGATGTTGCGGAAGAGTACATCTTACCAGAAGTGCAGACTCCAAAAGGTAATGTACCTGGGGGATTGAGTGAGGAGTTATGTGAAAAAAAACAATGAAATTGAGGGATTGAATGAAGATGATATTGATGATCTAGAAAATTATGATGTGGAAGACTACATGTTACCCGAGGTGCACACACCATTGGGTAAAAATAGTGTTGAATTTGAAGCAAAAATTGGAACTAATGAACTGAATTGGGACGATGTCGATGAGTTAGACAATTGGTATAACATGGATTTGGGGACCCAAACACAAGAAATGCTTCGATACTACATAACTCAGTATCCGATGAGCGGTGTTGAATACGACAAAGAAGAGTATGAAAGAAGAGAGAAAGCAAAAACGGTACTATTTAGCACACTAGATAACTTGTTATTATAAACGCAATATGCATTATATAAATGCAAGTTATTTGTTACATACTGATGATGTGTTTTAAATAAACGCAAGCTGTGTTAATAAAAATGCAAGTTGTGATTTATATAAACGCAAGTTGTGTTTTGATTATTAGTGTATATTACTAAACTCAAAGAATGAGTTTTTTATTTTATAAATTACTATTACTTAGGTATGGATGGATGCAATGGATAAAAACATGAGAAAATACAAGGAAATTGAAGAAGAGATGGATGAGATGGTCGAACAAGTAAAAACAAAGTACCTTTGGTGTATTGAGTTAATGGAAAGATGTACAAAGTAGGCTTCATTTAGAAGTAAAACATTAGATGTAAAAGAAAGAAAAAATGATGGCGAGAATGAAGAGTATAATGATACAGAAGAGGTTTTTGTTCATTTAAACGAGGGCATAGAAAATGAAAAAAAGTTTAATAAATGAAGAAAGAAATGAAGATGTGGTTACTACACATAATGTACATGCAACTGGTAATGAAGCAACGGTAGGATTTATGACACAAAATGATCAAATCAGTGACACAGCAATAGATCAACTACAGACCATCAAGCACGGGGTTTATGCTATGAAAGTCAATGGTGCATTAAGAACACCATTTGTTAACAGAGTTGTCATCATGACTGAAAGAGTGACAGACCATGAGCAGAAAATATACCAGTACATTATGGCTCCAATAAGAGAGAAGTAGTAAGTAACTTTGTTTATACAATTAGTTATGCAAAGAAAACAAAAAATAATGTTGCTATTATTTTAAATGCATGCAGTAAAATAGTATTTTGTTCAAAGTTGGGGACAGATACACCAAAACTAATGTTTGAAAGTATCCTGGTATATGATTAAACACACATGTCATTGACGCCTTGACTGAGATCCTGAACATGGAAGAGAGAAATAGATGGGAAGGATCGTTGTTCAGATTGTTTTGCCCAACAAACATGATGGTAAGATGTATATTAAAACACAAAAAATAATATAAATAACGCAAAACATGAACGTGGCTTACATTTGTTCCATATACATTATGCAGCCTGATAAATATTACACAAAAGATGTTTGTTGGCACAAAAGGCTTGAAGTATTCAAAAGCAATATGCTTGATCTGATGAGGAAAATAAAAGTGCAAAGCCTGCAAGAGTTTGACATAATCATGGTACCAATGCTTATAGACCTCCATTACTACGTAGTAGGGTTTGATATCTAAAATGGCATCGTAGGACTGCTGGACAACTCGAAATATGAAGAAGATTTTGAAAAAAACTACAAAGGAGTGCCACAAGTTCTGGTAACAAAATAGTTAAATAAAGTATAAAAACCATCTTATTTTAATTTAAATATTAACTTTCTTAGCTTACACTTTGCTTGTAGCACCATACGTTGTTTCTTTACTCGAAGACTACTTGTGAAATCAACAACAACATCAAAAAACTGGACATTGTCCTGATAAAACGGAGAGAAATGAGTTGGCGGACAACAGAAAACGCAGTAGACTACGGAGTGTTTGCAATGCGACACATGGAAACATACAAGGCACAACGGAATTGGACATGTGAGTTGGGCGAACGAAGGGGGGTTAAAATAAGCAGTTAACTATCTCGTGACTAATATACGTAGCAAAGATAATACTGTCTGACTATAGGGGGAAAATTGTCAATTCACATTATATCTTTAAAAAGTCTCAGTTTTAACCCCCCCACCCTTCTTCAAACTATGCTCACACTCTCTCCTTCACTCAAAAACCCCTAATCCCCAAATTGAACTACATCTTGTGGTCTATTGTCCAAATTAATAGTCGAATGACCCGTCCAAACATTTAAACTATTTCACTTTGCAAACCATTTACATGTAAATCTTGATTATTATCATTGCTCCTAGAAAGTGCTTGGCTATTATCAGCAATGTTCATTGTACCCATTTCTTGCTAACAATTCGACCCGTTAACAAAACTTGATTCCGAATCTGACATAAACGACCAAATTGAAGAATGTTTTACAGCCAAAGAGCAACTATAGTAACAATTTAACGTATGTTTACTATGTTTTATCGACCCGTTATGACCAACCAATCACAATTATGACAAAGTGATACTTTTTCCTCTATACATCTAATCAACGCGGGCTTCGAATTGCATCCGCCACATACAAAATATCATGAATGGCGTTTTGATAATGCATTCGCAGAATGAACTATACGATCACACGATAAACATAAATAGGCTGCATTTTATCTACAATACACCATTGATCTTGCTTCCCCGCATGATCACAATGGTAACCCATTTCTTATTCCTTTTGAATATTATTAATCTCCTTTGTTTAAAACATAAGACTCTATTAGATACCTGCATCAGTATATAATAAATAGGAAAATTAATAATCAAAAATGGATTTTTTTTCTTCTTTTTGACCCAAACGAAACACTTTATTGATTCAAAATATGTTCTAGAGTATATTAAATGGTTAACAAGTCAAATCAAGAACAATACATTGAACAAATTTTCCTGTCATGATTAAAAAGAATATCTTTTATAATAATTGAACTCTCTAACATCTAAAACCTTATAAAAAGCCAAGCAACCATTAAGAAAACAAGATTTGGAGTGAAGGAAAAAGTCTAAGCAGAGTTGGAGGGAGGGGGGTTAAATGAGGGTTAAAAGATATAACGTGAATTGACAATTTTATCCCTGAAGTAACTAACTTCACTAACCCCGTTTGGAAAATGGTTCAAAATGGAATCAAAATGAAACCACTAGGTTCCAAGAGAGAGAAAAAAAACTATTATGTCCAGAGTAGCATATGTGTCCAAACCTCAAGGGCCATTTTGGTAGTTTATCCATTTTTTTAACAATATTGTTTTTTTTAATGTCTATCTATTTTGTTTTGACCCTTTTTATATACTTTATCCGTCCCAATTTAAATGTCCTGGGTCTAAAACACACATTTTAAGAAATCTTTTGTTTGTATGTGTTAAAATGACAATAATATCCTCAAAAGTGGTGAATGTGTTTTATCTTTTATGGGCAAAACTGGAAATTGCATTTCTATTTTTGGAAAGGGACATTTAATTTGGGACAAATAAAAAAAGAAAGAAGGACATTTAAATTGGGACAGAGGGAGTAGAAGTTGTTTTCTTTACGACAGTTTTGTTTGTTATCTAAAATTACCAATGTTAGCAGTGGCGTCTATATTATGTTGATGTTTCAATGTTTATTTTTTTCATGGTTTTACATTATTTTTTTCGATTACTATAATGACAATGATGCAAATCACTCTACCACACGCATGGTAAACGCTCATCTCTAAACACGTCACAGCGACCTGCTATTATATTATATATTAATTTTTAGACTGACATGTTGTTTCGTGCGTATCTTTTATGTACGTTTTGGTCTAAATTTGTTTAAAAACTTTTTTCCGTGTACAATAATGTAATTTTCCATGACTTTCTAATATACCGTCGCAACGTAGTTTTCTAATAGTCACGTGAAATGTCACGTTAAAATTTTCTTATAAACCCATTTCCATGAACATATTTCGTACCCGTCGCGGAGCTCAGGTGATAAGTTACTAGTTACATAAATATTTGTTGAAACTCTTAGAAATAGTAACATGCGTTTTTCATTTTCACCATTTGATCTTTAATTAATAACTTTATTATATGTCCCTCAACTTTGGTTAGTCCATCATGACTGGGTTAGAGATGTTTTATGGGATGTGCTTAGGCGCGCCGGGATCTCAGCCAAGAAAGAAGCCCCTGTTAATTTTCTGACTGACCCACGAGAGGGAAGATCTACCCTGCGTCCTGCGGACGTCCTTGTGTTTGGTTGGGCGGGGGTAAGCACGCGTGTGTTGACCTCACTGGGGTGTCCCCACTGGTGGGGCTGAGAGATAGTGGATTCGTTGCGGGACAGGCGGTTTTAAAGGCGGAAGCTAGGAAGGTTGCTAAGCACGAGGCAGCATTCTAGAGAATCAACATGTGTTCATTCCGTTTGCCTTCGATACTTTTGGATCCTTAGCCCCTGAGGCAGTTCGCTTTTTGGAGCGGGTGCAGAAGGTGGTTCACAGTGATTCGCAAAGCCCGAGGAACCAAGGGTTTGTATTTAGTAGAATAGGCTTTGCGATTCAAAAGGGGATAGCGGCGCAGCTTGTTGCTCGCTTACCCATTATCCAGATGTAACTTGGTTTATTTCGTAATTTAATTTATAGGGTGAGCAAAAAAAAAAAAATCACGATGATCAATACGGGGCTTTGATCATACTAGTTTCTTAGGACAAAGTCAAATGATTCCACAATAGTTAAATTATTGATTTGCGGTTTGCTTTTGTTTCATTAATTTATTTAATAAATTATAACTTTAATAAGAATTTTTTTTTAATTACATTATTTAAACTCACACCTTGTTATAATTATTATTATACCCTTAACTTTTAGTTTTTTTCTTTATATTTTATTGTAATTACTATTAGACCCTGAACTTTTAGTCCTTTTACTTATATTTGTCTTTTCTTTTTAGTTTTCCAACGTAATGTTTTTCTACATTAATTAATCCGTATGTATAGCGGTAAGTAGGTGACTTTATTTACGTTTCAAATCCACCGCAAGTATTTGTGTTTATGGTTATAACGAGTGTCGATATCGTAATGGATTAAACCAGTCACTTTTCTGTAACTTTCGAATATACCACGTGAGATGGTGTTTTTTGTCACAAAGAATGCCCCGTTGCGATTTGCTTTCTTATCGATGTTTCGAACTCGGGGCAGAGCGCGGGTGGTAATCGAGTAGTTAACCATTATTACATGACAAGTGAGTTAGTTGGAATTGAAATTACAAATTTGCTCGAAAATAAAAATTATTTACTTATGCTAATGCAACCTTTTTATCCATCCAGTTTGACTACACCTAGATAATAAAATTTAATCCGTCACCATAAGTCTAATATTAATACATATTAAAACACGAATTTTAGCTACAATGTTTTGTATTTTTTTTATATCAACTTTTAGTATTGACGGTTATAATCTCTCAACATTTTAAACACTTTGTAAAATGTCATTTTGATCCCTTGAATTTTTAAAGTTTTAGATTTTATCTTTTTTTTTATGTACATGTCGGTATAAATTCAGGTTAGTTACGTTTATCATATTTTTTTTTTAAAATGAGCTATGTCAAATATATTGGTATAAATTCAGGTTGGTTTACGTTTTACGTAAATTTTCATATCGTTTCGGTTGCACCATCGCTTTATATTTTTAGCTTTCTCTTTCAGTTACTAACGGTACCTTTTTTAGGTATTCTCTTTCAGTTACTATGCCAAGTTTCGGTGTGATCGAAGCACAGACGTACATATTAACAAACCAATAATAATTTGATTTAGCGCGCCGCAACGCGCGCGGGTTAAATGCTAGTTTTCTTTTAGGGAAAATGACCAAAATAGCCCGTTGACCGGGCATTTTGCACAACTAGCCCTCTCCACCGTCTTTGGAGAGACGGGACACGGCTCCCAACCAGCCTGAACCGTCTCCGAGACCGTTTGGTTTTATAGCCAATTGCCAACCAACACGTGTCGTCTCTGATCCCGAGGCTGTACCGTCTCTCTCCAGACGGGTCAGAAATCTCTCCCAGACGGTTCACGTTTCCCAATGCCGGCTGCCTTCGGTTCAACCGTCTCCCAGACGGGTCACATTTCCCAAGTCGTCTTAAGCCGTTTTGTGCTACCGTCTGAACCGTCTCACGAGTGTATATAAATACCCAATTCACTTAACGAAATTTGCACCCACCCCTCTCCTCTAAGCTTTCATCTTCCAATCCAATGACGTTTTTTTACTTTCCCAGCCGAAGCCTACCGCTTACGAAAATATTGTCCCGATTACTTGGATTGTTGTTTCATCTGCGTACGGCTACTTGGATTGTTGTTCCATCTGCGCGTGGTTTGCAACCCGTGTAATGGATCGATGATGTGGTGGTCTACATTTGAGGCAAGTTCGTTCGCTTTCCGAATTTATGTCTCGATGTTCGACGTGTGCTCACTGAGAACTATTTTTACATAAAACGAGGAAACGTCTCGGACTTGTCTGTGTAGAGCACATACACCATTCGAAACAACGTCTATGTAGACCACTGCTACTACCGCCGCTGTGGAGGACAAAACATCTAACACTAAGATGTAGTCCTCAATAGTTGGTTAGACACTACGATTACTTCAAACAAAGTTCTTAGTTCTGGAAGTAAATTTGGGAAGTTTGTTGTAATAGTGTAGTTTTTTAATTGTTGCTTCTTAGTTCTGGAAGCAAATTTAGGAAGTTTGTTGTAATAGTGTAGTTTTTTAATTGTTGTTGTAATAGTATAGTTGGTTTATTTGTGATTGTAATAGTATAGTATGTTTAATGAAATATTTACCTTAATATAAAAACAAAAAAAACAAAATTGCATTAATATTAATAAAAATATAAACATTAATTGCATTAAATAAAAAGTTAATAAATTACAAATTAATTAAGACGATGTCTTATCATTTGCCAAACGGACACGTGTTTAAACTCTTTACGCTCCTGTTTTTATATTGTCTTAGACTGTGTCTAATTGCCACGTCTTCGGGAAAGTTAGAGGGTACGTCGTGAAGAGTCCGGTTGTGGTGCCCGTTGAAGATTTGACACTTTGTGGTCAAATCGCTCAACTTCCGGCTTAGGGACTCGGTGGTACGTTCTGACCCTCCAACGAGCCGATTGTATTCACGCAGTATTCGGAACCATTTGTTGTTAAGGTGGGTGCTTTTCTTCAACATGAAGCCATGCTGCAATCAAGGCAATCTCCTGTTCTTCGGTCCATCTTTGAGGTGCCATTTTTGTATGATTTAGACGGTGTTGGACGGTGTTGGACGGTGTTGGACGGTGGTGGTGGGGTGGTAGATATTGTTTAGACGGTGTTGGACGGTGGTAGTGGGATTGTAGATAGTGTTTAGACGGTGTTGGACGGTGGTGGTGGGGTGGTAGATAGTGTTTAGACGGTGTTGCACGGTGGTGGATAGTGTTTAGACGGTGTTGATGACGGGAATGAGACGGAGACGAGTATTTATAGGGCTGAGCTGGACAACCGAAGCGTCGCCCGGTCATCGGGACTCACCGGCGTTGGTAGATGTGAACCGTCTTGAGAGACGGTTGAACCGAAGGGCCAGCCGTCTTGGGAAATGTGACCCATCTTTTGAGACGGTTGAAACGAAGGATCATCCGGCATGGGAAATGTGACCCGTCTGGGAGACGGTTGAACCGAAGGCAGCCGGCATGGGGAAACGTGAACCGTCTGGGAGAGATTTCTGACCCGTCTGGAGAGAGACGGTACAGCCTCGGGATCAGAGACGCCACGTATTGGTTGGCAATTGGCTATAAAACCAAACGGTCTCGGAGACGGTTCAGGCTGGTTGGGAGCCGTGTCCCGTCTCTCCAAAGACGGTGGAGAGGACTATTTGTGCAAAACGCCCGGTCAACGGGCTATTTTGGTCATTTTCCCTTTCTTTTATTTAAGACTTGGTGTTTGTTTTGATTAAAAAAAGTATTACATAAATGAATGTAAGTGTTGAATGTGACAGAAAGAACTTATGCAGATACGAGTCTTGTTGTACAATCTTGAAACTCGAAGGACCATAAATATATATGATTCCAATACAGTGATGAGTGAATGTGACTTGTAAGCCTTTTCTAGATCACACCTATCATTACTCAAGTTATACTTAAAATAACACAAAGATCACACCTAGCCATGGTTTGTGTGGACCATACATGTTTTATTACTGTGTTTCATATCATCTGTCCGTCAACATTTCTTTATTTATTTTATTCTTTTCTTATTTATTTTATTTCATCTTAGTTTGTTTTATTTATTATTATTGTTTATATATATATATATATATATTAGTATTTTTGAGTTGGGGTCTTATTAGAAGCAGTCTCTTTATCCTCACGGATAGAGGAAAGGTATGCCTACATCCTACCATTCCTAGACTCTACTAATAACTTTAGTTAATAGAATGAATTAGGCTACGGGGCATGAGGAGGGGAAGGGGTCGGGGATCGCATGTGGCATACGGTGCCATGTGGGTAACCCCCCCCCCCCCCCCGCCACATTCCCCTTCTACTTTATGCGTCTATTTCTCTCGATTTATGGAAGGGAAAGGAGGAACACCACCACCTTAATGAGGCTGGAATGAAAATTGATGAGGTGGATTCTAGGTGAAGGATGGGGGATGGGCGAGTGGTACACCATACCATTTAAGCTTACAAATTTTGTCCTTTATTTTTATATTAAAATTTCAACGAAAGACATTTGTCATTAAACTTGATGATTTTTGTACTTTATGTTTTAAAATCTTGCATGCCTTTTGCTTTGGCCCTAACACAAGTTATTATTTTTTCGGTAGATTATGTCATGTGCAAGGAACATGAGGCTACTATTGTAATTTTACACAATTAATTAAAAATTATTTTAAAAAACAATACAACAACAACAATCAAACTTAGTAAATCTCGTCAATAGCAAAACTATTAATAGGGTATGGGGAGGGTAGGATGTAGGCAAACGTTACCTCTATTCCTAGGGATAGAGAGGCTGCTTTCAGAGAGACCTCCAACTCGATAACACACAAGAGACACATGACTAAAAAAAAGGTAGAAAGCAACCAAATATCACACATTGATGATAGGGTAACGTAGTGGACCAAAATAATAATAATAAATAAATAAATAATCAACATATGCATATGAAGACACTCTCGAGCACAGGTGCCCCAAAGTGTATGAAGGTCTAAGCCCGTAAGACCTGATTAAAGCACTACTTTCCCTCTCCTAAAACTCTTTAACCTTAATCCTATGCCTCCATGAGTTCCTATTATGGACCATGTCCTCAGAGAGGTGCAAATTTATTAAATCATGTCGAATTTGTTCATCCCAAGTCAACTTAGATCTACCTCTACTCCTCACTCCATCCAAAGTGAGGGTTTTCCATTGCTTTAAACCGGGGCCTTCGCAAGTCTCCTCTTCACATGCCCAAACCATCTTAATTTCCCCTCTTTTATATTATCCAAAATACTACTTACTCCTAATCTCCCTCTAATAACCTCATTCCTAATTCGGTCTAACCTCGTGTGCCCACACATCCACCTTAGCATCCTTATCTTTGCTACCTCCATTATGTGTGCTTGCATCTTCTTGATGGCCCAACAGTCTGTCCCGTATAGCATAGCAGGTCTGACCGCAAGCCTATAAAATTTCCCTTTTAACTTAATAGGGAACCTTTTGTCACACAATATACCTGTGGTAGCTCTCCACCTACACCAACCAGCCTGTATGCGTTGGGTTATATCACTATCTAACTCCCCATCCTTTTGTACAAACGATCCTAAATAGTTAAACTTAGTTACCTTAGGAACTATTTAAAAAAACAATAAAAGTAGCAATTGAAAACACAATTAGATGTATTCTAAGCATGGAATCTAAAACACCATGCAAAGGAATATAATTAGTGTGTTTTAAAGATATTCATTATGTTTTAAAATTTAATGCTTAAAGTACATTTGATTATGTTTTTAAATTGTTACTTTTTTATAACACAATGTGAAAAAAAAATATAAAACTTTTTTCTAAAATTTAATCTCATCCATTAGTTGCCCTAATAATGGTCATGACCATTTCAAACACATTTTCTAGCCTAACCCTACCACACACACACCCACCCACACACACACACACACACACACACACACACATATATATATATATAAATATAATATATATATATATATAGGGGACGGTTCAATAGAAAACTCATTTTATTGATAGAACTAGAAAACTCCTAACTAAATGCAATAATAATAATAATAAAATCATAACTCAAAATTTAAGTAAAAAACTAGAAATTGGTTTAGAGCTTGATGTGCCGAGAATTACACATGATTAATGTCACACCCCGCCAAGGCGGAAACACGGGATGCGACTTCGAATGATTTCCAAGCACAAAGGTCACACGAGCATTAATTAAAAATTAAATAGGAACTTCCATTAGACAACCAAATTTCACAAATATAGCGTTAATTGTCTTAAGATAAAAACCATTGTATTAAAATGTTTGGATTAAAACGACAAAACAACGGTTCAAATGGGTAGTATCCCATAATGCTCGCACGCGACCTCCCAAGTTCCATGCTTCATACTAATTTCCTGAAAAACATGCATGTAAAAAACTTATAGGTCAACATAAAGTTGGTGAGTTCACGGGTTTGTATATAATGGACATGTAATCCAAAACCGACTAAATTACTGCCTAGCTAGGGCAATAATTACTATGTGATCTGACATGAGCCCATAACCAAACCTTGGCATGTGGTGCCTCTCGCCCATTGTACACTAAAGACAATGAAATAATGTGAAATACTAGCACTCTTTTGATATCTGTCATCTGGTCAGAGCGACTAACCAAGAGTGGGAGTGTCAACCCAATAGATCTATTCCGGTGTTTCATGGCTAAGTCCATAGCTAATGGTTACGGTGTGATGTATGACACGAGGGCTTAATGGATCCTGAACCTTAATGTCTCATGTTCACATAATAATCATGAATGTTACTGAAAACTGTATGCATGTTTTTCCCCCATAAAATGTAAAACAGTAAAAAGAGGCCGTGTAAAACTCACCTGATGTCTGAATGCAAGTATGGACTGTATCTGACATGGAAATGTCTGGACTGGGATGCCCTAAATTCAATTAAAGGCAACTTAAGTCTATGTTTTGTCCTATCTACTATGCATTTGTTCACACGACTGGCACACCTATGGATTGTGTGTTTATGTAGCACTATCCATATATGTCACACACTGCGTGTGTTGGGAAAGGTTCTTTTTTGTCGTTATTGTGGCTATGATAAGTGTTTTATGGTGAAACCAACGTCTTGACTTACTTATTGTTACCATGTATTTAAAGTAGGACATGACATACATTTAGTAGTTTTGGCACAGGAATGTCACATTTATGTATTTTGCCTTGTTAACATACATATTTTTAGTGTTTAACATAGTTTCCAAAAGAACTCTTGTGTTAAGTTTATTAACGCATGTTTTTGGTGACTTTAACACATGTTTATTAAACTATCAATGGTGTATGTTATAAAATAAGGTATAAATTCCTTAGCTTGGGCCGGGTCTTGACCCCATACATACACGCATACACTTTCGTGTATGTGTGTGTACTTATATGTCCGTATATTTGCACAAGGGTGTATGTATTCATGTACGTATGTGCGTGTATACATAAGCTTATACATTGAACTTTTAATACAAAACTTGAATGTTTTAGATGGTTTTATCTAACATACATGATGTAGGGTGTTGTATTCGTGTGTGTGGTGTTCGGGTGAACCATACATGTGATCAAAATGTTGTGAAAAAGAGGAAAATGTTTTGGTTTGTATACCTTGTGTATAGCTGAGAGAAACAAAGAAAAATAGGATAGTTTTCCCCCATAATGTGACTCCTAGGTGCTTGTTGATGACTTGTGGCTCTCAATGTTGATGGTTTTTGATCGGCTAAGGGCCCCTTGGGCTGATTTATTCTCGGCCGATGGGTGTACAAAGAAAAGGATGGTTTTCAAGTGTTAATGAGTTTTGGTTATCTTTTGGTGTGTTTCTCTTGACCCCTTGTCCTCTATTTATAGCCGAGAGATGGGAATGGAGGCCATGGTTGATTGGTTCACATTTGTGGCAAGTCAATACCTCACTTTCATGGAGTGCAAAGAACTAATGTCCCTCTAGGTGAAATAGGTTGACTTTGAATCTTTGTTGGGTTGTGTAGGGGGTGTTCGACCGACTTGTATGGGGAAGGGCAAGATGGTTGTGGTAAGTCAACACACTTAGGAATAGCAAATGTTTTATGTTGTTTCCTTGTTGGTATAAGGGTCTAGATGTGTGTGAGGTTTTGATAAGAACGGTGAGTATGTTGTGAGTGTATATATGTATGTGTGGGGTTGTATGTATGTATCGGTGGTTTGTGTATCAAAATTCCATCATGTGTGTGTCTTATACAAGGTAAGTAATGTCCAAATTAACACACAGTCCATTTCATGGGAATGCATGAGCTGATTTTTACCTAGGGAAATATCATAGCTTCTTTGGCAAGTCAACTAAGATGATTTTGAGGGTGTATGGTGGCTTATGTACTAGAAAGGGTAACACTCTTGGACATGGTGAGATTGTGAAAGGTGTGTGTGTGCTTGGGGTTCGATATATGTATGTGTGTATGTGGGAAAATGGTTTAACAATGTGATGTTTTGTATGTGTATGGGTATGGTCGAATGTGTGGGTGTGTGTACGATGATGTGTTGTTTTATTAATACACACAAAATTCCACATGAATTGGGCATCTATAGATATATATGCACATATGGTTGTGTTTTGGAACCTTGATTAATACAATTGTTCATGGTTTGTGTGTTTCCTAGTCGTTAAACTAGTTTTTCATGAATATTATGTCGGGTGATCTATTGTTTAGAACATTGTTTGTTTTTGTTATTGTCGGGGCAAACAAATTGGAATATTGTGCTCAATTGCATTGATTCCCACAACTAGGGTTTTGCATGGTTTTCCTAAAATCTAGCATGAGTTACTTGACTAGCTGGGACCATGTATTAACTAGTGTCTACTGTTAGACCGTCATGCCCCGGGATTGACTCGTCGGAACCCTGTATGGCCCAATTATGATGCAATAGATGAAATGTAATGCTATGCACATTGTATACGTGTAAGTGAGTGTACAGTCATGACCTGTGATTTCGACGGGTGTCACAATTAACATATACATTTTCACCCGTTTTCACCCGAAACCACCCTTTTATCTTAGTTTTATCGTCATATACCCTTCTTTGTTGATAATTGCAGATTTTGAGGTCAAGGAGTGAAAAGAGGAGAAAAACGCCACAAAAGGCAAGGAATTGAAGACTTAAAGCGCTATTTCAGATGCAGCACGGCCGCGCGCTGGCCGTGCACCTGTCCCGGTCAACAAGTCAACATTTCCAAGTCAGCAGAAAACAAAAGTCAAACTGCAGCGTCAAGCACGGGCGTGCCCACTATGGTGCACGGCCATGCTCAAGTCAACGCGTATCCAAAAATGTTTCAGAACCGACCAAACTGACAAGACAGTTGCATGAACAGACATGCACGGGTGTGCCCCCCCCCCCATTGAGCACGGGTGTGCTTGCCAACAAACCAACAACACCTGTGCGCAAGGACTCTGCAACAATACAGGGTGTCAAGCACAGTCGTGTCACACCTTGAAGCATGGGTGTGCTCCTGCTGGAAGGCCTATAAATAGAGAGATCCACTTCTCACTTTGGCATCCCTTAACCCATCAAATTCTCCACCTTCTTCACGAAGTTTCAGCCATCTTTGGGACTTGTAGGTGTCCTTTGGATCACTCCATAAACACCACATTCGAGAAAGAAACAACCTAAAATCACCAAAAACCACTGAGAAATCTCCACACAACCCTCGCCATGTTTTCTACTCAAAACCAACCTTCTGAGCTTGTTGTATCAACCATGCTAGGCTAGATTTCTCTTGGTGTTTCTAGGGTGATGATGGAACTTGGTATGAATTAGATAGTTTATTTTTGTTTAAAGTGATGTTTTGTGTTCTTAACATTTTTTTCTACTATATCTTTGTTTGATGAACTAGTTAATCGATCAACTTAGTATTTGGTCTTGTGGGTGTTTTTGATAGGAAGTGGATGGACTTACGAGTGTACCCATGGTGTGTAAAAACCCGCGCACTTGTAAGCTAACTGTAACACCCCGACCGATGACGGAATCATCGAGGTGCCACGTAGTGACGATTGTTTAATAGCTCATGGACTAAAAATGTAAATATTCATACATTGATTAAATAGTTTATTACATTGAAATGAAATACAACGATTCTAAATGGCAACTAAACTGAAATACAATGAATCAAAATCTAAATATAAATCCGAAAGCTTAAATAATGCATCTCAAAATAACCTGAAACATGTACAAAATAATTTTTGTCAATACAAAAATTGTATTGGTGAGCATACCCTGTTTTGAATACATACAGTAAGAAATATATGCAATTCATGTGTTGTACATTGTTTGCAGACATGTAATAAGTAGTATCCGGTGAAAATCAACCATATGAAAGTGAAATGAAATTTATATATAGTATGTGCTATTGACAGTAGTAATGAAACACATAGCAATGACCAAGGTCTCTCAACAGAGTCACAAGGGGTATATACCATAGTACTATTCATTGAAATGCTAGGCCGCAACGCTTAATGATTTTGACAAGTTATAGATACACAAAGTAACACAAAGCAAACACACATGAGAATTGCACTTAGTGAAAAGAAATAGTAATTTGACATATGGTACATGAGTAACCCCAAACAATAAAATGAAAAAAGGGGAAAGATATACTCACAGTTTTTGCTAAGCGATAAATCCAACAAAGCTCATCACAAAATAAAATGGGAATTCCAAAAAACTCAACCTATACGTATAAGAATACTAATGAGGAAAATGGCTTAAAATTCTAAGGCATCTAGGGTTCTAAGGCATTAGGGTTTGCTAGGCTTATGTAGGGAATATGAAGTTTTATAATAACTAGAATTTAATAATAATTTTAAATAAAATATAACATGATTTATGATCCAATATGTGACTAAGAAAATATAAACACTTATGTTTTCCACACTTAGAAATATTTCTGCTTTACATAAAAATATACATAAAACATATTTTAAAATTTATATTTAATTAAATAATTTATTATGACTAATTAAATATAAATAAGCTAGAAATACAAGATATGGCCCAAAAATATGGATTTTATGAAAACTGAATACTATATGATGAGAAATGCCCAAAATAAATTTTCCATAAATTTTCTCAATTTATTTGTATTTAAAACCGATTTAATGGGTTTAAATCATGTTTAAATGGTAAAAAATAGGAAAATATATAAAAATTAATCATTTATGATCCAATAAATTAGAATTAAGTTTCTAATGTAAAATAATAATTACACAAAAATTTTGAGATTAAAATCATTATAAAAATAATTTTTAATAAATTAAATATGATTAAAAGAAATTAAATTAATAAAAATGTGAAAATAAATTATTTTCCAGAAAATAAAAATATGAAAATTTTCTATGAGGTGTCAAGAAGCTACACCTAAATTTTCATGATTTTTGGATTAAAAATGAATTTACTATGAATATTCTAAGTTTATATGTATTATATATGTATATAATAATAACAAAATAAAAAAAAAGAAAAAGAAAAAAAATGTTGAAAAGAATGGTAGTTCCTGGGTTCGAACCCGGCCAGCCTCGTTCCATAACACACACAACCCACTAGACCAAAGCATTAGTTTGTTGATTTTAGTTAGAAAACAAATTATATAAACATAGTTGCCAATACATCATCTTCCCCAATTCATCTAGCAAGAACCCTAACCCTGACCTAGATTTAATAAACCCAATACAAAGCCGATTAGTCGTATGTTATAAGGGGCTTATGATCGGACTTGTATAACAAACGAAATGGCAATGATAAATTTGGACTTACAATAACGAATTGGCTCGATATTGGTTCAAGATATCCGAATACTTTAGCCGAGATTTCCAGGTCTTTTGGTTGCGATTGGTATAATATTATAGTATGTTTAGAATTGGGATCCAAGCAGGAATCGATTGGAGTGATTAGATTATATAATGGTCTTCGAATAACTGCTCCAATAATAGATTTGAATGTTTCGACCGTTTTGTCATTAAACCCGAATTAAAACTCCATAAAAACGAATGTTATAACTCGTTTAAATGATGGGGAAACGTTGTAATGTTGAGGAGTAATGTACGGAATTCGAAAAAGAGCGTTAGAATGTATTAAATCGGCCAAAAACAGTTATCCAGCGAAACCTGCCGGATCCGGCCAATTGCCGATCAGAAAAGCGTGAAAGGGGGAAAGAATGAAGTTTCAGATTTGAAACTTTCAGTTTTTGGCAAAATGGGTACCTGAAGTTTTAACTAGGTTAGTTCATTATAGAGTTCTTAGTTTTTCCTTTATAAAAACTTAACCGAGTTAACTAAATTAACTTAAAATGTTTTAAAACTTCCTAAAACTTAAACTTTTTAAACTTTTATCAAACCACAAAATAAATTTATGTTATTTTATAAACCTTTACCATAAAATTTTAATATTTCCAAAATTTTTCGATAAACTTTAAATGTTTAACTTTTACCAAAAATCCAACGAACTTTAAAATCAATTTTTTTTATAAAACCACGTTTCAGTATACGCATTTGTTTAAAACGTAGATACGATCCATAAATGCAAAGATAAACATTGAGTTCAATCATTTATTAGATTTGAAAACGGCGAAACCTACAGAGACTAAAATAGAAATATTTGAAGGACTATAATTGACAACATGCTAAAAGATGAGGGTGACGGTTGTCACACTAACCTAATTCCACGTGTAGAGATTAGCCCATTTGTAGATAGAAATATACACATTTTGTGGCTTAATCCTCGACTATCAAAATCTCACTTAGGGTCGGTACGGTCTTTATACTTAATCTTAGTGATAATCCAAGACTTGGTTATGTGACTTAGCTTCATGGTCTATGTGTTAGTTTTGGCGCAAACCAAGAATTGGTGAACCCATGTTGGAAGCAAACGATCTATATTTTCTTTCGTTACTATATTGTCGCACAATTAGTAATAGGCCAATCACTTTTTGAAAAGTTAACTAATTTAAGTGGGAGATGAGCGTAAACACGAAAGCTAGGACTCTTCTACCATGTCAAGTGATAGCTTGTTCGGCCATGCTCCGGCCGCCGACAAGTTATTCATAAAAGAAACTAGTAGTTAAATGTCAATATCGCAACTTTGGGAGGCGGGTTCTTTAGGGTTGGATGCATACGATCTTGGGTGTTCCGCTCCTCACCGTTGATAAGTGAGCTCACCGGAGTTGGGAAACTCTCATAATAACTTTAAGAATGCAAATCATTTAGAGTCTAGTATAGCTATGCTTAGTTTTTAAACATACCACTTAAACAAGAGTTTACTATTATTTCATACCAGGCAATATCTGATCTCGAAGCAACACCTTTGTTTTGATATTGATTTTTCTTACGGTTTACATCTTTCTCTTCTACTTTTCTTCTCGCAATTTAAAAACTCTCTTAGTGTTTTTTTAGGAATCTAAGTAGTAAAAATCGTGTCCTTGGATTCGATACTCGGTACTTGCTCATTTTTGTACTACCCGTGATAGGTACAGTTGCTTATTGTGTGGGGTTTAGAACGTTAAGCAACTATTGTTTTAGATTATAAATTTAAAACTTGAAAGTGTCACACACCAAAGTTTTTGACTTAATTTCCCTTTTTCATCAAGTCTTTTGCACTTCCACCGGGAACTTGCCGCTTTTAAAGAAAAGAAGTTTCAGTCTTTAAAGCCACACGCATCAAAGCTTCTCTTTCCCCATGTCATCCCCATTCCCCGTTTAGAAAAAACGCTACTGCATATGTGTAGTATAACCCAAAAACCTAAGCCCCCATCCCCACCCCCACCGAAAAACCTAAATCCACCCCTCCTACTCCCGCCCACACCCAAAAACTTAAACCGCTCTCCCAAAAACCTAAACCACCCATCCACCCCACCAAAAACCTAAAGCCACCCCACCCACCGCCTACCAAAAAACCTAACCCCCATTCACCACAACCAAAAACCTAACCCCCACCCAAAAACTAAACCCACCATACCCACCCCCACCCCAAAACCTATACCTTAGAAGCTAAACTCAAAAAAAAAAAAAAAAAAAAAAAAAAAAAAAAACCCTAAAAGCTAAACTAAACCCTAATGCTTAACTAGACATTCACTATACATGTGCATTAGAATTCGTATTTATTTATTTATTTGAACGACAAATTTCTACTCCTTGTGGGACTTGAACCCATGACCTCCCCCTTAGGTGTTCATAGAGGCTTTGCTTCTACCATTGGGCATTTATTTATTTATTTTTTCTGAATGGGAATGACGTGAGAAAGAGAAGCTCCGAACCAATTTTCTAGTTTTTAACTTAAATTTTGAGTTATGATTTTTTTTAATTTAAGTAGGAGTTTTCTAGTTCTCTCCCTAACAATGAGTTTTCTATTGAACATTCCCCTATATATGTGTGTGTGTATGTGTATATATCTATCTATACATATAATAAACAAAATCCATTTTTGACACATGGCACTCCCACAATTCATCGTCCCTCCTATCTCCTCTCATATTGTGCCACATGGCACAAGGTTAGAATTAATAAAATTTTCTTTTTTTAAATAAAAAATTATTCAATTACTTTTGGTCAAAATCATTTACTAATATTATTATTAACTTTCCTAAAACCTTGCTCAATCATAAAACCACTGGATTATCATCTCTTTCAAACCCTAAACCAATCAAACCATCAAAAACTGTCTCCTTCGTCTCCTCTCCTTGAAGGTGTCTTCTCTTCCATTCTTCTGTAAAGTTAATCGTTCTTCATCTCTCGCTTTCCTCTGTTTTTGTTTTCATGTTTTTATTTTCTGAAGGTCTCATCCGTTTTCTCATTTTCTGTCTGATTTTGTTATTTGGGGTTTTTTCAATTTCTTGTGTTTCTATTGAGTTTTGACACGTTTTACACATTCAGGAGAGTTTGAAGTATCGGTTGCTAGGTTCTGGAGGTGATATTGGTTCCTGGGGTCATGAGTATGTTAGGTAATCAATTTGTTACCCTTATGTCTTTGAACTCCGATGATTGATACATATGCATGATAACATATGTGTTCATTGCTTGCGCCTTTGAAATCCTGCTTTGAAATAGTACAGTAACTGAATTAATTTAGAAGCCGTGAATCTTGGAAATGCTTTATTAGAAGCCGTGAATCTTGGAAATGCTTTATTAATTTAGAAGCCGTGAATCATAGATCTTTTAGAATAATTGTCTTACCTGATTAGTGGGTCTGATTACTTATTGTGTTATTGTAGAAATCTGGCTGGTGAAATTGCACAAGAGTATTCAAAAAGAGTGGTACTGCTTTCTATCTCAAACAACCTTATCTTTATTGTATTATTTTCAGATGTCGTTGTTTTTGTTGTGTGTGTCGCATAACAATCAGATATATTCATTTCTAACTTTGTGCCAATTCAGAATAAGGAAACAGCCGTAGATGATCTAATAGAGCTTGTGGAACAAGTTGCTGCTTTTCATATGAAGGTATTTGCTTATTTGACTCTTCCTATTGAGTTCATACTGATTTAAATACTTTAGGTTTGAATCTGTATTTATTTGTATGAATCTGTATGATTGATTTAGGTATGCATGTATATAATTGATTTAGGTATGAATGTGTATGATTGATTAAGTTTTCAGTTTTGTGTATTTCCCGATTCATTGATTTATGTATCAGTATGTTTTAGTATTTTCTATTGTTTTTGGTTTGGCAGGCCAAATGTCAAGTAGTTTTTCTAAACAATCAGATCAGTTGGGAAATCTACTTTTTATAAATTGTTCGTATTGGCAGCTGCAAACAGTAATGTATGTTGGTGTTCATCATGTTCATACGGACTATGATAGTGTGTTTTGAATGTCTGTTTGAATTTTATGTTTGATCTTACTTTTGTTGGTCAACAATGGATTGCATGTTTGTAGGAATATTTTAATTGGTTTCCAAGATTGTGGCATTAATTCTGATTGATTTTGTTTGATCTATTTTTTTTATAGAAAATCTGAATTTAAAATTGATTTATTTGTTTGAAAGTTTAAAATTTTGTTTTGACATTATATATTTATTTACGGAAACTTAATCAATATTAAGAAGTTTCCTTATCAAATTCGTAAACGTTTTTCAAAATTGTATATGTAATTTTGAATTTTCAAATTTAAATGTTTAATTGAATTTTAAATTCAAATTCAAATTGCCACACTAATTTTGGTAATTTAAAAACTTAATACATACCTTTTAATTATTAATTTTTCTATTTCTAAAAGTTCGCATAGTTAAATCTGAAATTGATTTGTAATTTATCTATCTATATATATAAAAGAAAACGTATATGCTGACATGGCGTGCAATGGAGGCCTCAACCTTTCCTTGAGAGTGTCACGTGGCATCATAACGGAGAGTTTTTGGTGTTTTTGAATTGTTTCCTTTTTAATTAAATTGAGTTATTTTAGCAAAAAAAAGAATTTAAAAATAAATTTAAAATTTTCTCTCTCATATTTTCTCCCATAATTTTTAAACGTTTATATATTTTATATACGGGATTATTTAAAGAAAAAAATACACCAAATTAACGAGCGTTTTATTATCTTTCCAACGAGTACCATAGTGCTATATAAAAAACAGAGAAAAAATCGACTATTTTTTGTGGGGTTTCGTTCATACATGAAAAAAAATCTATATATATAAAAGAAAACGTATATGCTGACGTGGCGTGCAATGGAGGTCTCAACCTTTCCTTGAGAGTGCCACGTGGCATCATAACGGAGAGTTTTTGGTGTTTTTGAATTGTTTCCTTTTTAATTAAATTGAGTTATTTTAGAAAAAAATAAATTTAAAAATAAATTTAAAATTTTCTCTCTCATATTTTCTCCGATAATTTTTAAACGTTTATATATTTTATATACGGGATTATTTAAAGAAAAAAATACACCAATTAACGAGCGTTTTATTATCTTTCCAACGAGTACCATAGTGCTATATAAAAAACAGAGAAAAAATCGACTATTTTTTGTGGGGTTTCGTTCATACATGAAAAAAAAACACACAAAGTTTTCATGTTATCACGTAAAATTAGATTTTGTGGGGAATATGAGTTTTTACTTATTAGAATACTATGAACATGCAATGATTGAGAGATTTTGTGGTTAGTTAACTTGAGTCATTTGCAATAGGTTATCACGTAAAATTAGATTTTTCAACCCCGGGACCCTCCCGGGTAATCAGCTAGTTATAATAATATAAATTAAACTGGTTTCATAAGCTTTCATTACTTACCTAAAAACATAGAATATTTATTTGTTAAAGCTTTATTCTAATTTTAATCACAAATATCATTTGGTAACTAATACTTTTTTTTTTTCCTTTTGGTTATTGTTTTTAATTGGATTATCATCTTCGAATATGATGTCTTTAGTTATTTGTGAATCCGATTATCATCTTTGTCTTCAAGGTATGATTTCGTCTATTAATACAATGTCTTTATTATTTTTTTTAAATCGAAAATCTAGCCATTAAAGGTAATGGTCAACATCGGTCAAATATTAAACACTTTCCATTTAATTTATAAAATTTTTAGTTTTTTTTTTAAAATAAAAAATCATTAATTAAATTAAATTAGGTAATTCATTGATTAATTTAAATTAGGTAATTCATTATGATTATATTAATTTGAATTTTCGGTCAAAGCAAACATTTATCAATTGTGTAATAACATGTCACTTAATTTTTTCGTATATGATTAATGACAATATTGACTTTTTGGTCAAAGAAAATAATTAAATTAATTATAGCCGCTAAAAAAATCAATTATAAAAATAAAATATACATTGTCAAAACTTTTTTTGAGCATTACTCTGAGGTATTATTTATAGAAATTATTAAATCAAATATCTTTATTCCAAAACCAATAACCTCTTCATCTTCCCCCAATTCTTATAAACCCTAATACATCAATATCTTTAAAAGCCAACATAGTTCTGCATCTTGTATACATCCACGACGCGGGTCCCATAATCCATAACCATTCAATTTCTCCAAGGTAATATCGATCCTTATTGTTCTATTGATTCATATTTTTATAATTTAATAGATTTTGATTATTAATCATATGTTTTTTTATATATTTCTATCATATTTAAAAGATAACAATTAATAATTTCGGTTATAAATTTCTCAAATTAGTTATAAGTCAAAATTGAAATTTAAATACTACAATTTGAAATTATACATTTCTATTAAACTCTAAAAATATTCGAATACTAAATGTTCTATTTAAGTACTTAACTTCAGATTTTTCTAATCATAATTTTAATTTTTAAATTTTGGTTAATATTATAAAAATTGAAAATTTTGAATTTAGAATAATTATGGTAACATTTAGAATTAACTACTACATTAGTTTCATAATTGTGAATGCTTTAAATATTTAAAAAAAAATCCAAATTTGTTAATTTAAGTTAATAATTGTAACAATTACACCTACTTATTATATATACATACAAATTGTAACTTAACGGTTTCCTTTAGAAACTTAACGGAACTAACAATGTATTCGCGGGCAACTTAACGGCAGTAATATTATATTCACGGGGCATAACCGTTGAAACTGTGTACATTGGCAAAGAAAACGGTAAGAAAACAGTTCAAAAGAAAACCACCCACTTCCGACATAACCGTTGCACTTACAAATCAATCCATTAACCGACATATAAACTATGATGCAACCGTCGTATCCTTTCTGAACAAGAAACCTTCACAAATAATTACGGTCATGACAACTTCGAAAAGAAGAAGATTACCACCCCAAATCCAACGCCGTAAATCTAACGCTATCCACGGTACTAGTGATTATATGAGTAAAGAGAGATAGGGGCGGGGACACATACACTGGCGGCTAAGGTTTCGATGCTGGACACAGAGATAAATCAAAGCGAAGGGAGGAATGGGGAGTGTAGATCTGAGCGATAAGAGGGAGATCGGTCGTGCCATGTGACGAGTTGCAAAAGGAAGTCGGAAAATGAGTTATCATAGATCCGAACTCTCCTGTGTGTGTGTGTGTAAGAACAAGAAGAAACAGATGCTTATGGTTGTAGCGCTGCAGGGGGGTTGGGATGCATTATGAGTGAACGGTGGATGATAAAATGACGATGGGCTAGTGTTGCATCTACAGAGGAGAATGGAGATTTTGGCAAGATTGGAGTTTATTCATAAAGAAAGAGAATACATACAGTCTATGGTTTTGTTCTTTTTAGACTATAAGGAGTGGGGAGGGGGGAAAGAGGGGGATGAAGCGTCATGTGGCACTTGTGGGACCCTTGTGGGGGAAAAAATTGTGAGGAGTGGAAGGGGGGAAGAGGGGGGAAGGAAATAATATTATATTGTGTTAAAGTTAAAAAAAACGGACCAATCAGAAGATGCCACGTGTCCCCACCCCAAGCTCCACGCCGGTGAAATCCCTCACGCCAAAGGGGCAACGCCAAGGGTGGCGGCGGTGTTCCCGCCCCTTAAAGCCCCACGCCAAGGCTTTCCCGCCCCCACTCCTATCAGTCTTACTATGGGCAATTTGTCTGTTCATGTAACAGTCATTGTATTTGTACTTCTTGAATAAAGAAAACAATTGATAAATCTAATTTGAATTTACATTTATCGATCAATTGATAAAGATAGAATATATTTAATTTAAAACTTGTATGCATTAATTAAAGTTAATGGTTGATTTTAATATTTATTTTATTAGATGTGTAAGATTAAATTAAAAAAAAAACGTAATTTTTTTAATGGCCAACGAACATTTCTACTCGACTATCTAGTGGAGTTCCCACATGACTATGGACATACCCCACGACCAACCCAATGGAGGGCCCATACGTACCTCGGGCGGCTGGCGTAGTCAGATCCGCTCATGCAGTTCCTGAAACCGGGTAAAACCCAACCCCTCACCCGCCCGTAGGCACGACAGTGAAATATTGGTAAAACCCGAGCGAGATCAGGACTCGAACTCGTGACCATAGGCCATGAGTCATCCATCATTTCTCATTATGTCCCTCGTGGGAATCGAACCCAGGACCCCCAAGAGGGATCCCTGGCCCATTTACCAACTGAACTACCCGTAAAGAAAAAAAACATATATTCAAGTGTTTTTATAGTGATGAACAACTGCCATGTAATATTTTTCTACCACGCAATCAATTCACTTTGGTTTAATAGAGAAAAATTAAAAGAAGACAAGATAAAACTTTATGCTTTCCTTATAAACCTCTAACTTGATAAGCTTTATGTATATTGATATTAAAGTAGTCACGTTACTTGATATATAAACTTCACTAGCTTTTATCTCAGGAGTGTCCCGGGGTTGAAAAATATAACCATTCTAATAATACTAATACTAATAGTAATAATTATTACTCTTGTAATTAAATAAATAAAAAATAACCTGGCTATAAGGTGACACCATGTGTTGCAGTGTTGCGCGATTCTTTCTCCTAGCTTCTCTTGATGAAGTACACCTATCCATCTTTAGAAGAGTAAAATTCCAATTATAGCATGGCGATTGGGCTGAATTTCAACATCGTATATAAGAACCTGGTTTAAAAGAAAAAACATGATTAATGAATAACCTGAACACTTTGTGTGTTTTTTTCCTCTATGAACAAATCCTTGATATCGAACAACACACTATGCCTTAGTCTGCACCAATCTTCAATGCGGTACCATACTTCATGCGAAAGGATACAACCTATAAATAAGTGTGAAGTAGTCTCCATTACCTCTTGACAGAAAGTACAACCGGTGTCTTGGATGCCAACGCCCCGTTTAATTAGTTCAGCGGTGGTAGGAATTCGGTTCCGGACGTTCAAAAGTGTTCATAGACAAAAAAAATTGTTGAGTGACCTAATTGGAACACTTTTGAAAGTTGGTTACTATTTTACAAAGTTACCCCTAATTATGGATGACATGTATTTATATATTTTCGGACTAAGATGCAAACACAGAAACGAATCCAGGATTCACACATGGCCATCCAAACTTTTCTAGAGATATCCAAACTTTTCAATGAGTACGTCCAAATTTTCAATGAGTGCTTCCAAACTTTCAATGAGTGCTTCCAAACTTTTTAATGAGTGCGTCCAAATTTTCAATGAGTGCGTCCAAATTTTCAATGAGTGCTTCCAAATTTTTATTGAGTGCTTCCAAACTTTTTAATTGGTGCTTTCAAATTTTAATGAGTGCGTCTAAATTTTCAATTAGTGCTTCCAAATTTTCAATGAGTGCTTCCAAATTTTCAAATGAGTGCGTCCAAATTTTCAAATGAGTGCGTCCAAATTTTTTAATGAGTGCGTCCAAATTTTCAATGAGTGCGTCCAAATTTTCAATGAGTGCGTTTAAAGTTACCTGTTATCATAATAGTTGCAAAAGTCGTCCGAGTTGACCGGTTACTCGCCGAGTACTCGCTACAGGGTGGGTCACCGAGTATAGCCGAGTTGGCCGAATATTCCGATTACTCCCCGCATAGGCCGATTTGACCCCCGAGTACTCGCCCGACTAGGCCGAGTACTCGCAACTCCCCAGCCGGCCGAGTTGGTAGCGCCTAGCGAGTTCTGCAATCAATTCATAGTCATCTTCTTATTCGCCTGCATCTTTTTATAACCCATTTTTATCTTTAATTATTCTTCTAGAATCAAAATCGAGTGCTTCTGACAAATAATACGTTCGTTTTTAATGTTGATTCATATGATTTTCGACTGATTTATTGTATAATTATAATACTCTGATTTTCTATTTTTTTTTCAATTACTGGTAAATTGATAATGAATGTATTCAATGTTTGTTTTATGTATTTTGATTGTGTAATCATTTAGATTGGTTTAATCGATCTCAATCAATGAAAAATCATGTTTTGATTTTCGTTATTTTGATTCTGTTTTTACAACTTGAAAAAAATTTAGACGGTTTTTTCCTAATTTACCCTTTGTTCGTTTGACCCAAGTATGATTAGGGTTTATAATCATCATCCAGGCATCTTGTTAATCTAATGGCTGAGACTTCTTACTACACTTCTCACGTTAAGGTTACTTTGTACGTTATCTCTACCCTTTAGATATATATATATATATATATATATATGTCTTTCATAATGAATATTACGCTAAATGTAGCTTTTTAGTTTTTATATTCTTTGAGTTTTTTTTTATAATTTATATAACTTATAATAAAATAATTGAATTTCTATGAGGTGACATTCAACGGAGGCCTCAACCCCCCATTGAATGTGCCATGTGGCACTTTGAGGTGGTAGTATTGAATTTATTATTTTAAATAAAAGATAAATTTTTAAAATTTTTATTTTCTTTTTTTAAATAAAATCTATATCTATATTATCTTAAAATTTCAAATATGTTAATTAATATCTTTTCCTTATTTTCCTCTCACATTTTTAAATGTTAATTATTATTTTAAAATTTTAAATTTTTTAATTATTTTAATTAATATTTTTATCTTTATTTTTTCCTTATTTTCCACTCACAATTTTTAAACGTTAGTAACTTTTATGTATGACATTTTTTTTGAAAAAAAAAATTTACACCAAATTAACGATCATTTTATTATCTTTCCAACGAGCACCATAGTGCTGCTATACAAAAAACGAAAAAAATGTTTTTTAGTGAGTTTTTGTTTATGCAGAAAAAACACACACATGTGTTTAGGTGATTTATTAATCATATATAGGCAAGTACTAATCGTGTTATGATAGTACATATGTTTTTAAACCTACTATTACATATATGAATTGCCCATGTTCATGTGCTATAACGATATGCTTAGCATTAACAGAGGTTGAGATTTTTTTAATCTGTTGGGAACGCAGCATGAGAGCCCCTTTTCGTAGTATAAACATTAGAACAACTTTCTTTAGCATTAAAAGTGGTTGAGACTGTTTACTTCTTTTATCCTTTTTTATTAAGTCATATTAGATTTTTAAACCCTGAGACACTCCCAGGATAATCAGCTAGTTTAATATATTCAACTTTTAATTTAAATATGTATTGATAGAACTTGTGGATTGTAAGACAACTAGGAATTGAACCCACGCTTCTCGAAGGAGAAATAATCACCCTACATTACAAGCTAAAAAACAACAACGAAAACATCAATCCAAAGGACAAATACACCAAGTTTTCCAATCGACGTGTTTCCATCTAGACCTATTACGTAAACAAAAGTATGTCGTCGCTTTGATATTCTCCACAATCTGGATAGTTCGCCGTTTTTTGTTGTTGAAAACCCGGTCGTTGCGTTCATTCCAAAGCATCCAAATGGTAGTGAAAACAATGCCGCTAAGAATGTAGGCCGAATCCTTAGACAGCGAGTGAGCCTCTGCAATATGGAACAAATCCTTGATATCGAACAACACACTATGCCTTAGTCTGCACCAATCTTCAATGCGGTACCATACTTCATGCGAAAGGATACAACCTATAAATAAGTGTGAAGTAGTCTCCATTACCTCTTGACAGAAAGTACAACCGGTGTCTTGGATGCTAACGCCCCGTTTAATTAGTTCAGCGGTGGTAGGAATTCGGTTCCGGACGACCCTCCAAACCAAAATTTTACACTTCATCGGAACCCATCCTTTCCAATTAATCACAAAACTTCCGTCTCCCGTAGAATTGTTAGACATAAGCCTTTTGGCCGACGCGACTGTGAATATCCCATCCTATTCCTCGGTCCATTTCCAGCAATCTTGTCCTCCTCGCCACTCAAGATCATGAATATTATTTAGGAGATCAAACAACTCCATAACCTGAACATGCGTAGAGGGGGCAGATTTCCATTCCCAAGATAAGTGTTTGACATTATCTGCATATTGAATCCGGTCCGATATCTTTGCACATTTGTTCTTCTCAAGCTTGAAAAGATTAGGGTACATAATTCGAAGAGGAACATTTAACAACCATACGTCACCCCAAAAATTTATAGATCTCCCGTCGCCAAGATCTCCAAGAAAGAACGAATTAAGCGACCTACCATTAGAGAGTTTTGTATCACCGGCTTTGACAATATATTTCCAACATCCTCTTGAAGACACGTTGCATGGTAACAAGGCCCAATGTCTACTCGACCCATGACACCCCATAATAACCTTCTTCCATAATGTGTTACCTTCTCTTTTGAATCTCCACGTCCATTTTAACAAAAGAGCGTTATTCACCTCATGAAGTTTAGAGATACCTAAACCCCCTTTGTTTTTTGGAGTCGTAACCACATCCCACGCGACCCAAGAAATTTTATTAGCAATGCTAAGGTCGGCCCAAAGAAACTTTCTCATTATCGTCTCAATTGAATCCAAAACGGCTTTAGGGGCTTTGTATAATGAAAGATAATACACCGGGAGACTTTCAAGGACCGACTTTATCAAAACCAAACGACCACCCATAGATAAATTCCTCACTTTCTAAGAAGCCAACCGACTTCGAATTATGTCAAGAATCGGTTCCCAACTTTTAACACGCGTCATCTTTGCCCCAACTTGGATACCAAGGTAAGTAAAAGGATAACTTCCTCGTTTACAATCTAAGGAATCCATCATATTATCCAACTCGTCATCCTCCGTGCAAACACCATAAATGTTAGACTTATGAAGATTGATCCGGAGCCCCGAGCACAAGTAAAAAATTCGGAGAATCCTAGCAATATTATTAAGATTATCATACGGCCATGCCCCCAATATCAGAGCGTCATCGGCATAAAAAAGATGGGTCATATCCACCTCATTGTTAGACAAGCTTATACCTTTGAAAACCTCAATCTCCTTCGCTTTATCAAGAGTCCAAGACAAAGCTTCCATCACAATCAAAAACAAAAACGAGGAAAGAGGATCGCCCTGACGAAGACCTTTTTCACATTGGAAATCAAAAGTAGGCGACCCATTAACCAAGACTGCAACTCTAGATGAAATACAAATACCTTTGATCCATTCGCACCACCTCGGGGGAAAACCCATTTGAGACATAATAGAAAGCAAAAAGTTACAATTGACGTTGTCGTGGGCCTTTTCGAAATCTATTTTTAACAAAAACGCTTTCTTGTTTTTCTTCTTCAACCACGCCAAGACTTCATTGACCATAAGAGGTCCATCAAGAATAAACCGATCAGATAAAAAAAGCCGATTGAGCTTCAGAGATAACCTGCCCCATCACTCTTTTCATACGATTAGCTAGAATTTGAAAATAACTTTACTAATCATACCTATAAGGGTGATAGGCCTATAATCTTTAAGGCCCACAGGAGTTTTAACCTTAGGAATAAGGTTTATGAAAGAAGACCCACAACCTTGGTTAACCGTGCCAGAGGCATGGAACTCCACCATGATCTTGTAAAAACCCTCCTCGAAGAGACTCCAAAAGCGTTTAACGAAACGGAAATTAAAACCGTCAGGACCCGGTGCCTTGTTAGAACCACATTCGAATACCGCGTCTTTAATCTCTTGTCTAGTGAAAGCCGCAACCAATAGCTCACGGCCTGGATCATCAATTTGCTTTATACCCGAGCAAACAAGTAACGGCCTCATTGGATATTGTTCTTTGAAGTGAGCTCGATAGAACCTCAACACCTCATGCTTGATAAGAGTCGGTTTAGTAACCCAAACATCATCAATCATCACGCCCGGGATAGAGTTTCACGCCTTTCTACCATTCACAACACAATGGAAAAAAACTAGAATTCTCATTGCCCAAAGAAGCCCACTTGATTCGAGACTTTTGTCTAAGGTCTCGAACCTTATGGAGTTCAATATTCTCAAGCGCAACTTTACATTCGGACCAAATCCACACATCAGTTTCTTCTACATCTTTGAGTTCCATAGCCAACTCAATCTCTTCTTTTTCAGCCCTTAAGCGAGCCTCGTCTAACTATTCGGAGGTGCTGACTCGTTGATACCGATTACGAAGGTGACCCAACTTTCTAAGTAGATTCGCGTCTGCCGGACCATTTCCTACCCAACTATCAAAAACCGAATTGATCACCTCAACACATCCAGGACGCTCAAGCCAAGAATCAAACATCCTGAACGGTTTTGGGCCAAAATTTGTGTCAACTACCAAGAAAACCAAAGGTGAGTGATCCGAGAGATTCCTATTCAACACTCGAACATATGCATTAGGCCACTTATTAAAAACGTTTTCACAAACAAGAAACCTATCAATCCGGCTCCAAGTAAAAACACTTTTTCTACACGACATGTACGTGTAATCACCCCCTTTTTTATTGTACTCGTGTAATCCCACCGTATCAATAAAATTGTTGAAATCTCTAGCACAACCGGGGTCGAACTTGGACTTTTTAAAAAAAGGAACATAAGATAACATCACTAATAACACTTCAATTCGTTAAACCTAAAAGAATAAAGTATTCAAAGTTAATTTAAGGATAGAAAAACTTACTATTCTTAAGCAAATTCGAGCACCCCCTCCCCTTCCTTATATGTCATGGATTTAGGTAGCGTTTGGTATGAAAGAATCAAAGGTGGAATGAAATAGATAAGAATCAAAGGTGGAACGGAATAGATCATTCCCATGGAATGAAATTAAACATGTTTTGTTACCATGTAGTAATGGAATAGATTATTCCATAAGGAATGTGATTCCTTCTATTTTAAGAATTTTCATTCCTTGTTAAGACTTAAGGTGGTGTTTTTTTTTTATCATTCCTTCAAGGAATGGAAACAAATATATTATTATTATTATTATTATTATTATTATTATTATTATTATTATTATTATTATTATTATTATTACAACCCACCATCGTTGTCATCATCTAACCATCACCGCCTATTGCCGCCACCCACAACCATTGCTACCATCGTCGTAACCCACCATTGTCACCACCGTCCAACCACCACCACCACAACTTGTGTCACTGCCACCCACTGCCTCCACCACTGTCATCACCACCACCACCCCCCGTCACAGCTGCAACCCACCACTGCCGTCGTCGCCCACCCACCATCGTCACCACCATCGCCCATTGCCACCACCACCATTGTCGATGCCGCCACCCACCACTCACCATCGATTTTATATTTTCGTTTTTTCTTACATACCAAATAACACAAAGTAACAATTCATTACATTCTCACATGATAACCAAACAAGACATGAAATGGTAATTATCCATTCCATTACCTCTCCCATTCCATTAGTAATACATGAAAGGAATGTAGCGTGTTTTGTTAAAAATTGTGATCCTGTCATGTGAGGCGAGAGCCTAGATGTAACAACATGACTTTTCAAAAATTGACACAACAGCAGTTACAACAACAATTTTACTTATTGTAAAAAAAAAAAAAAAAAAAAAAAAAAAAACAAATTGTCAAAGTACATTCATCTTCTTCTTGGATGAAACTATCAAAATATAGATACCGACGAAAGCCATTAATCTGCAATCACACTATTTGTAACCAACAATTCATTATTGAGCAGTCATTGTGGGGATTGAAGGAGTATCCTAATATTTGTTCAGTGGTATACCGACACATAAAATGAAGAAAAAAAATTACACTAATTTTACACTTCACCGACAAAGTTGAGGGTAGTGCGGACTACCCTTATGTATACGCTAGGTCCGCCCCTGATTGATATTGCGATATGCAAGTTTTTAGTCTGTCCGGAGTGGGGGCGGGAAAGGGGTGGGAAGGGGGGGAACACCGCCGCCGGTCATGGCGTGGTGGGGGGTGGGGGGGAGGGCGGGGGCGGGGGGCAATCCACTGGCTTGGGGCAAATGCTTGGGACACGTGGCACTAAATTATTGGTCAGGTTTTTTTTTTTTTTTTTTTAACTTTAACACAATATAATATTATTTCCTTCCCCCCCCCCTTCCACTTCCCACAATTTTTTTCCCCCCACAAGGGTCCCACAAGTGCCACATGGCGCTTCATCCCCATCTTTCCCCCACCACTCCGGATAGTCTTAAGAAGATGAACCATAAACCATGTTTCAAAGATGATTAAAATTCTAAAACTGTGATTAGGTACTTTGTAATGAGTTAACTTATCCAAATAATTTGAATCAATAGTTTAGAAACCAAAAGTGATTTTTTTTTTATTCTTATCCAATCCAAATAAATGATAATGCATTATTTAAACAGAAAATCTCTAAATACTAATTAGGATTTATATATGTTTCATTTGTAATTCTGGTTGGTTTTTAACGAAAAATTTAACTAAAACCAAAAAAATCATAATACCATTTAAAAGAAAAATCTACAAATACTGAGTTTTTGATTCTTATCCAATCTAATTGAGACACCGGAAGAAGGAACTAGTTGGCTCGTGCTTTCTTGAATGGAGTCGAATGGGACGGTGGCTCTTTTTGTTCACTTTCCATCAGGTTCTAAATGATCAACAATCATCTCTCTCTCTTTTTTTTTTTATGAGAATAATAGAAACTAAAAAAACCGTCTCACTAGATTATTGGTTAATAAGGGGTTGGAACTTGGAAATCTATCTTCGCATAATAAAAAGAGAATAAATGCTCATTTCATCCATTAGAACACCTAATGAAAGTCGAGTGGCTTTATAGGAACAAAAAGTTTTAAGTAACTTTAGTGAAATACTTGAAAAACTTCGTTATTACAACCATTGGATCAACTTACATATAATGTGTCGGTTTGATGTCTTGTCCGCTTTTCAAAACATATTTTTTAAATACAAGTTTTGAGATTGTTTAATAATGCCCCTGAAGCTTGTAGAGTTGTAGGCTAAAGGAAAATGGAAACATAAAATTAGGAAATGAATGCATTTTTGAAAGTGATTGCTTGATGACTTATATGTCTGATTTGACTTTGAAAAAATGTATGTCAACCTTCTAATCAATCTGCAGCTACTATCATCAGTTTATCACGTTCACACCTCACATAAGTGCACATTATAATGGCACATCTGAATCACATTTTTAATACGTTACGTCCACGTCCACTTCTTGAATAGTTCCGGTTATTCAATACGCGAGGATATGAAATTATAACCATAATGACACAAGGTTTGCGAGGTAGTAGCCAAGGTTAAATCGTTGTGTTTTCTTTGGCTTAGGTCTAGATCTAATTTTAAAAAGTTAGTTTGGAAAGATTGGGTTACTTTCCCGTTGTACATGTTGTAGTTTGATGGCGGGGTCCTTGTTTTGAGGACCTTTCGCTTGTGTTTAATGAAATTCACCTTTCAAAAAAAAAAAAAAACCCATAACGACACGACATTAAATTCGGTTGGTCTTTATTTATTTAAACTACCGAAGGTGTGTCTGACCATCTTCATAACTGAAATCACACACACTTGAACCTTAGGGACCTTTTTTGGTGATGACTACGTCAAGACAGGTCCAGCAAGGCATATAAAGGGTTCCCTGCAAAATAAAGAACGGATAAAACGGCTCGGGAAGGAGTTGGTATTTTTTGTAGTCCAAAACACTCGTTGTTTTTAATCTTTAGGGCATATAGTGTTTAGGATCAACCGACCCGCCTATACTAGTATACTGTCACACACCCACCATTGAACAACTCAAATGAACTATATCCTATTTGTAAGATTTTTTTTATCTAAACTAGGTGGTTTCCCGTACGTTGCGGCGTGGACGGTGGTAATCGGATCTTTTTATGAAGAAAGCTAATCCACCTTGAAAGTTTGGAAAATGTTACCTTCAAAGACAACCTTTGTCCCTGTAACCGTTGGCTACATCGCCTTTATTCTGAGACCGAGTTCCCGTCATCGATGGTGGTAATGATGGTGTTTTTTGTGCTGTAGCAAAGGCTACAAGGGTGGCAAAGGTGAGCAAGATAATTGTTAGTTTTGCCACTGTAGATTGTTGTGTTGATTGGAGTAGTGTCAATAATAGGTATGATTTTGGGAATGTATATATATATATATATTAATTTATTTCTTTAATTTATTTGATTCTTAAAAATAGTGTAAATTATACAAATAAGTTGAGTCGGTCAAGAAATGTTAAATGTTGGTCAACATAGCAGTCAACTTTGGAAGACAAAGAAGACAAAAGAAGCTAACCATAGTTTAGTTAAGTATAATCGAACCTTAGTTAGATACTATTCATGACCATTTTGTTTTGATATATAGTTAATGTATAGCCAAAGAAGCTCAAATGTGAACCAAACACGATCAGGAAAAAAGAACGAGAAAATTATAACAAAGGGGGAAAGTCATAAAAGAGTGTCTTATTGAAACATACAACCCACCCTCTTCTATCAATCATCATGACATCTTTGATCAATTTATAATAACTTAGTTTACCCGCAACTCAACCATCAATGACGTAGTGGTATGGTGTTAGCCCTCACAAAAGTGGTGTAGGCTCAAATCATAGCAAGTGCAAGGTTAGATGGTATTTAAGTGTAAACAATTGTTCTTTAAAAAAAAAAAAAACCCGTAACTCAATCATCCATTAGTTAACTCTTCAATGGTTATGTCATCTCTCCCTAATGTGAAGAAAGATGTTATGCAATGCCCGTAGCAAAAAGATGTTGGGTTTGTGAAGTCCTTTGTTATTAGGCTTTTGAGGTTGACATTAGAAGACATGGGTAAGGCCCGGTTTAGTTTTCTTGGTCTCTAAGTTGTTTAACCTAATTGTTCTCTATATATACCCTAGTCATGTATTGTAATCTTGGCGTGCCTTGAGCATAATGAAATAACTTAGTTGTAGCTCGTAGACGTAGGTTCCCCACTGGGATCGAACCACGTAAAATTCTTGTGTCGTGTTTATTTTTTGTTCATCGTGTGATAATCGTGTGTGCCGTTTGTGTGTGTGTGTGTGTTTGATTCCGCTGCGCCGACTGATACCTAACAAGTGGTATCAGAGCTTCGGTTCGTTAACACACTAGTCTTGCACGAACGATTGCGGTGGACGTCATTTGATAGGATCTGTTGTTGCGTTTAGGATTTTGCTCCTTGTTCGCAACTGGTTATTAGGTTTGAAGATCTACTTTATTTTCTCGGTCAGAAGTCTGCGTGTGAAGGTATGAATTAAACCTTGAATGAAAAAATAATGTTGACACTATCGAGAGGTTCCTTGTTCGGAGGTATGTTCGAAGATTTCAAGGTGTGACGGGTGACATAGGGTTTCGATTGGATTGAGTTTTTTTTTTCCTGTTCGTGTTCCCGGGTATGTCTTGTGATCAATCTTGTGATCGTGGTCGGTAGGGTTTACTTATGGTTGTTCGGCGTATGGAACTTGATCGTTGGTCGTGGCCCGTGGGTTGTGATTTCGTGATCGAGTAAGACCGTGTTTTGTGAATTCAGCATTCGGGTGTTTTGGTTTGTCTACAAAAGTTGTTGTAGGAGCAAATCGGTTTGATTGACAGTGTTCAGTAGAACAGTCGTCAAGCTCGGGCTCGTGCCATTGTTGTGTTTGTTCATTGTTTCCGATTTGTTCTCGTTTGTTATTGTTATAACTGAAGACGGGATGGTAATATACGGAATGTTAGACGGTTTTGGATGTCGGTTGATTGGTTTGTCATGGGAACTTTGATATGGTATTGTGGATTGGTAAAACCCGGAGAAAATGAAACCAACGGTTTGGAATATATTGGAAAATGAAAGCAATTGGGATGGTTACTCTTGTTTGACGAGGAGTGTTGTTTTCAGTATCATGGAGACCACGGTTTGTGGCATGATGAGGGCTCTGTCAAGCATGTATAAGAATTCAGCTGGTGTTTTAAGTATTCCTGCTCGGGCGTGCTGGTGACGACATAAGTGAAAAAATGATTAGTATCAAGTCATGTGAACTATTGCTAGTTAGATGATCTTTCGGTTAGGGTTTGTGTTAACTGATCGTGTGTACGGTCATAGAACCCTTGGTACCGCTTGCTTTCCATGAAAGCTCGACTGTTGTTATAACCATTTGCCTGCTAGCCGGTCTGGAACTGTGATGTTAATTCTTGTTCGGTGGTGATCAGTGGTTTGACATTTGAGGGGATCTTTGGACTAGTACTGGGTGAAGGTTTTCGCCAGGGAAGTACGAGTGGAGGTTCGAATCATGAGTGTCGGTTTGGCATGGGTTGGAATAACAGAGACAGTGGGAGCTGGGCGTAGTTGACTTGTTGGGGCTACATGGAGGTGTGGACATTTTTTTTGGAATCGATGTCATAGATAGGAAATTCTACTTCTGAGAATGTGTCGGGTTTGATACATTGGGACTTAGTGGAAAGTAGTGAGACTTTTGGGTTCGAGATTCTATTTGGCTTCATTTCTTGTTACCTACTTCAATGAAGCATTAGTGAATCTATTATTGAAGACTTTTGAAGTGTGCAGATTGCTGCGCAACCGGAAGAAGAGAACCAACTTTCGAGTAGTAAAGTCTTGGCTCGCTGATTCGAGAATTAAACGAGTTTACTTTATAGCAAAGGACTTTGGGACTCCAGGTAATCCGCTTGAGCGTATTCGGAGGTCTGAGCATGGACAGGATTTTTGTAACAGTGGGAGCACATGGGGTGTTCTGACACAGTTTGTAAATCGACATTAGGTTTTGAAGACCAATGATCCGAATGAAATCTCTCCTGGGAGGCTGCTGTTAGTGGGGAGTGTTCTTTCCTCTGGAGGCAGCGATTTGAGTAAGTAGGGGCCGGTTGAGATTGAGGATGCGTCTATGGCGGGTTTTGCCATGTCTGGGTCTTTGATGACCATATTGGAGTTGTTGGGAGCTTCAATGGGCCTTTCAGGTTACTGATGAGAAGGGCCGCTGCAGCTAAGTGGATACATGGACATGTTTGGAGTTTGGTTTGTTCTTTGGGAGCTGGACCTGGAAGACTTCTATTCCTATGTGTTTAGAGATCACTGAGTACTAGATTATTGGGTTGTTATTTATTTGTTGGCAGGCTGGAGTTCCTCGCAAGGCCTTCAAGTGGGGGATTGTTGGTTTGTGAAGTCCTTGGTTATTGGGTTTTTGAGGTTGACATTAGAAGACATGTGTCACTAATTTCATCTCTAACGATGTGCTACAACGATACAATGTTGTTGGCAACAACAAACATTTTATTCTTTAATAAAAAAAAATACAAAATGGCCATTTTACTGAGACCCATTTGTAACATATGTTGGTGTTTAAGCCCAAAACCGCAAACCAAGTATGAAACAATTGATACTAAGGTTCCAATTTATCGTAATTAGAAACGAAAACTAAAATACAGACGTGTCATAAGGACCATCCATGAAATTTAGGCTTTAGCTTATGTTTTAAGTTAAAACTTTAGTGGGTCAAAGGTAGAGTTAAAAACATCTTAAATGGAATGAGCAAATAGATAAAATGTTGTTCCGGGTGTATTTTTAATGCATAAAGCCGTCTAAGAATCATATGGTTATTGAAGTAGTAAAACTTTCATGATCAAAAATCAACTTGGTCTTACCCGAATTTTGCACCTTGTATGTTAGCCAAATGTTTGAAAATAAAGCTTATCAGATTTCAGAAGCATATCATGAGACAGAAAGTATATCAGCGGAAGCTTCATGACTAACATGTTGTGTAGGTAGGTTACACACGAACAAATATCCAAAGAAAGTCTGCAGATCAAACCCATTACCTAAAACGTAAGCATAGGAACCAAAATAAATCAAGAATCAGAAAGAGGTAAGCAATGCTCACCGGCATGGTGATACAAAAATACGGATAATACAGAATAAAAATTAACATTAAATAAAATGGGAAAATCGTGAATATATGAAGGATCAGAATTGTAATAATTACCTCATTCACACTGAAGACATCTCATTTAGGCTCTGCAATAACTTATCACCAAGAAAGTACAGATATGAACACATGGGAGGCAGTCTTGTATAAACCATCTATTATTGAAATAAATTAAGCCTATGTAAACCTAAAGCTTGTGTTGTGTTCGTCCCGGAACTATTTATTATAAACTGTTGTTAATATAAATTCACTACTGTTAGTTCATCAGTGTAGAAACTAGAAAGACTTGTGTTCCAGCTACGTGCTTCAATCTTACCATGTTATCACATTGGCACTGTATTGGACGGTGCTTAATCATATGTTGATTAGTCAGCTCGCTCTAAGTAAGTTTCTAAAAGACTCAATGTTTTTGTGTGTTTATGAAGCTTAATTCATTGTACTGACTACTGCAAGTTCAAGCATTTTGGTTGATGTCAAAGATTGGACTGAATGAGAGAATCTATACAGTTGTTGGCGGGTCAATGTGAAGAGTAAAGGTGAGTACAACGTGTCAACCATCTTTAGGAGATTCGACAAATATCTCATACATGATTAACTAATTAAAGTACGATATAAATCAAAGAGAAACAAATCAAGAACTAATTGCAGAATATATAATGCAGTTTCTTTACGATCATACACTTGTATGCATTCAATAATATATTTTCACCGTTAACCCGTCGTAAAAACACTCCCTAAGCCGAGTGTTCAAGATTAGAATTATTGGTTTGCTCTAGAATTTGTGATATGGGCTGCATTGCAGTCCCCACAACATTATTAATCAAATATAAGGTTTAAAAAGTAACATTTAGTTTGTTCTAAGTTATAACGGATTTAAGTGTATTTAACTCGCACATATAACTCAGACATAGCAGTTGTTAACCATAACCAACCATGTGCTTGATCTAAGTCTCTTAACTAAATCCCAAGAACCTATTACTGGAATCACATACGAGACCCGGCCCAAAGCTAGCTGCCAAACACCAGTTAAAAGAAACATACACGGGTTACCTATGTAATTGGTCATCGTAGTCTATTATCCATACGACCATGACTTGAATAACAAGTAGAAAAACAACAAGATATTACCTTGATTATCATGCCCATACACACTTACATAGCATAGAAACGAATATCATAACCTTTTTCGAATCAATATGTTTTATCACATTCATATGTTATTACCACATACGGTCTGTCAGACTCATTAACTGATAAACATGTAAACAATGTATTGATGACAAAACATTCAATTTCATGATATAATAAAAGTTTCATCTACATATGTACTAGTAACATAACAAGAGTAAAAATCTAGTTTAATTTACCATCTCATTTCATTTCTTATCCGGTCTCCTTCTAACCTTTGCGGCCTCGCCTTCCTTCTTCGAAATCCCATAACTCCCATCATCCTGTAAATTCATATCGAACACCTTCGAATCCAATCCGGATCGTCCTTTCCCACCCTTCCCCTTCTTACTTCCTTTTCTCCAATCACTCCCACTTTCTCTCGAATGCAATCCATCCGAATCCAAACCCGAACCCAAACGCGTACAATCTCTCATCCCACCATCCGAATCCAAATCCGAACCCGAAACCCTACAATCATCATCATCATCTAAATCTTTCCTGTATGGTTTAACACTATGCACAACACCTTTAGGAAAAAACCTAGCTGACGTCACACCATCAACAGATTCAAACAACTGGGGCCCATCTTTATCCGACCACAAATCAAACCCACCGGGTTTCTGAAACCGGTCAGCTAAATACTTCAACTGTTCATCAGCGGTAACAGAGAACAACTTAGGGGCTTTTTCAACGGCTTCCCAGGGGCGTTCGAGGTCCAAAACGGCGGCGTTTAGCTCAGCGCGTTTACGCATTTCGTAGATTTGGCGTTCACGGGCGAGACGGGCACGGAGGAGTTGTTTGGATTTCTTGGCTTGCATACGTTTCCATTGCCACTTGGAGACGCCGCCTGGGTAGGTGCGTGGACCGCCGCCCATGCGGATGGTGGTTGATGGGATGGGTTTGGTGATTGAGAGGTTGGAGAAGGTTGAGGTTAGGAAGTTGGGTTGGATGTGGGAGGAGAAGGAGAGGGGGGAGGGTGTACGGAGTTGGAGAACTGGTGGCGACATGGTGGTGGTGGGGGTTGGAAGAGAACAAGAACACTGGGATGAAGATGAAGATTGGAGAGAGGAAGATATTGTTGTTAAATTTTGCAATGAATGGTCCCTCGTTTAGGGCTGTTCAAATCGCTCGTCGCTCGTTCGAAAAATGCTCGCTCGATCTTCCGCTCGGTTGTATATGAGTCGATCGGCTCGGTTCGATTTATAAATGAGCCAAGCACGAGCAAAGGTACGCTCGGCTCGGTTCGGCTCGAATAAAATTTTATTTATTTAATAATAAATATACACACAATTTACAGATAAATTTATAGCTTTATATATAACATTCTATTGAATTTGACTCAGTATATGCAAACAAAATATAACTAGCTCACTTAACTCAATAAAAAATTTAACACTAAATTTAATAGTAAAACCATAAGTCATGAGGTGACAGTGTTGACTTCTTTATGTTATTAGTCGTCCATCGATAATTGTCGCTTGATATCACACCTAACAACTGTTCTACAACGTATGCTCATTACATCACCAGCCGCAATCTAAGCCTCATTCTTGGACACTGGGATCTCAATATTAGTGCTATGATCAGACATTTTGACCTTAGTTTTCACCAGACAACGAAAACATCGAAGGAAACATCCCAATTTTATGATCGTCCATATTACTCTCCGCTCGATTCTCGCTCGGCGCTCACTCGAAAAATTTGCGCTCGAAGAATGCTCGTTCAGTTTTCAGCTCGATTGTAAATGAGCTGCTCTGCTCGGTTCGGTTTGTAAACGAGTCAAACACGAGCAAAGCTCCGTTCGGATCGGCTCGGCTCGTGAACAGCCCTAGGGCTGTTTGGTTGATTAAGTGCTGAATGGTTAAGAGGCTCTGAATGGTTAAGAGGCTCTGAATGGTTAAGAGCTGAATCATTCAGCATCCCTTATTAACTTAATGGTTCAGCACTTAATCATTCCATTCAGATGCTGAAACAAACAGTCTGAATGCTGAATGATTCAGACCTGAATGATTAAGAGGCTGATTAAGAGGCTACCAAACAGCCCCTAAATCACTCAGCGCCGCTGAATGAATTATCATTTAGCGCGTTTGTTTTAGCTTTTGATAGAATATTTTAGCATGAAACACTAAGACTTGGGATGTAGCTTAACTGTTAAGCACTGAACTAGGTGGAATCTTAATAAAGCTCTCCTACCAATGTGGGACAAAAAAAACTAACCATTAAGAGGTTAAACTTAATAATTCAGCACTTAATCAACCAAACAGTCCGTTAATTTTGTTTTTTCATTGGGGGCGGACGACGCTTACTGCCTTCAATTTCTTCTTCTCCAACTCAATCAAAACGATGGTACAATGGACAGAAGAGGAAGAACTTGCGTCAATCATCGCGTACAACAACGTGCACGGCGATGGCACTTCGACTAGTCGGGGTAGTCAAAGTCGGGCTCCACAATGGGCTAAAGGTTTAGCCGAATTTGGTCAGCTTGTCGGGAGAACACAACGAAGTTGTGATTCAATCGTCCACAAGTATAACGACCTCAAATCGAAGTGTCAAAAATTCGAACGATTTTAGAAAAAAAAATTCAAACACGAACTCCCCAACGAAAAAAGAAGATGTAAACATAGCATTCGCTCATGTCGAGTATGTTTCGAAGAACATTTTTTTATTGCAATGTTTTTAATTATTTATTGTAATGTTTTTACTTTTATCTAATGTTATGTTTTTTATTTTATTTAATGTAATGTTTTTTATTTATTTAATAATGTTTTTATTATATTTAATCTAATATATTATTAAAATTTTTTTGGATCAAGTCATTGCTCACAATGGGCTACAACATGGTTATGTGAGTGAGTTCAAGCTTTATCCCATAGCCACATCAATGCTGCGTAATATGAGAGGATAAAACTTGTGCTCACATTAAGCCACAACACACAGTCTTATTGAGTCCACAAAAGTTAAGTTCAACAAAAATAAACAATTGAAATTAGAGGTGTACAAATCGTTTTTTTAACTGAGACAAGTTTTTTTAAACTGGTTCGGTTTTAAGACCAAATTTTTTTTCAAACACCCAAAATCGATATAACCGGTTGGGATCGGTTTTAAAACCGGTTATTCTAAAATACCGTTTTTCCCTTTAAAACCGTTTTTTAAAAAACTAGTTTTGGTTTGGGGTACACCTGATACCTCCTCGCAGTTGCTAGCCTCTTCCTCCCTCCCTCGCCACCGCCAGCATCCTCCTCCCTCCCTCGCCGGCCAAGATGACGTCGTCTCATTTGCATATGAGTTAAAGGATCTTGAAATGCCAAGTTGCGATTACTATTTTTGAAGAAACTCGTCTCCATGGCTTTGGATCGCCATGCCAAAGAGAAAGAAATGGTTGTTGTTCTTTTATCTTCAATATATGCTGATGTTATCGATCCCCGACAAGTCTACATGGGTTTTAGTAAACTCATCAGGGCGTTTTTTATTTTGTTACGGCGGGGGTGGTTTGGTTTTGATTTGTTTTGGCGGGGGTGGGGTGGTTTTGATTTGGTTATGGTGGAGTAGGGTGGTTTTGATTTGGTTATTGTGAAATAAAAGCTTAACTTTAGATGTTAAAGACTAGAGGTTGTGGTGGGTTGTGGTTGTTTATGGTGGGTTTTGATTTTAGATTACGCTACAAACAAACATTCTTTTTCTTACAGACCGAAGACCTTTGGAAATACTCAACTACTTAAATTTTAAACTCACAAACAAAATTTTGCTTCGTAAACCAAAATAGTACCAATAAGCCCAAAGCACAATCAATCTACATACAGACTTTGTTGGGCCAGGCCAATCAACCAAATAAATTTGGGCCGACGACAGGCTTAATTTAAGCATACTAGTATTTATACCGACTCGCCGGAAACCGCCTCAATACATTCCAGAAAAAAAAAACCAACGTTAACTTTTCCAACAAGCAAATTTCATCTGTTGAAACTCAACAGTTTTATAATAATAATAATCAAACAATGGCGACTGAACAATCGGTATTAGCAGTAATCAGAGCCTCCAGACCTAATTTCCGTAACTCAGCTGATAAACTCGTGTTCGCTATACACTCAATCTTCCTCGCTTCAGGCTTCAATCTTAACGCCACCGGTCCTCCTGCTTTCACTGACGACGCCCTCTCCGCTCCTTTTTCCGGTAATTTTTTTTTTCATTTTTAGGTTTATTTATTTATTTATTATTATCATTATGTTTAAATTAGGGTTTTGTTTGTATGTGGTTAGATGAGGCGGGAATTGAGGGATGGAATGAGATTGAAGATAATTATGCTTTTGTTTACTCAAGCCCTAAGGATGGTTCAAAGAAAGTGCTTTTGAAGTGTCTTGTTATGAATAAACAGTTGTTTATTGATGCTTTGGCTTCTGCCTCTTCTGATCCTCTTCACCTTGAGATCAAGTATATTATTATTATTCTTATTATTATTTATAATAATAATTACTTGAGTTTTTTTTACAGTTTATGATAACTGACTAATTGTTGTTTTTTTTTATGTAGTATTGATGAGTTTGTTGGAGAAAGTGATGATACTAAGTATAGTTCACAGTATAAAGACTTGGGTAAGCTTGTGGATTCGGTTAATAAAGGCGTGGTAACTAAGTTGAATGGGTCTTCAACTGCAAGCACATCCAATACTGCTAGTGCTAGGTAAGTAGTTGACTGTTGATGTTTCTTGAAGATAATAAAGTTGTAAGCTTAGTTGTTTTTAAACGGAAGAGTTTATGTTTTCAAGTATACGATATGTTGTCTTTTGTGTTGTCTGTATTATTTTGTTTCCTAGCTTAACAGGTTCACTGCTAAAGATGTTTGCTTTTGTGTTAATACGTAAGCAGAGTTTACGCCAAAATAGTTATAATGTGTAGTAGTAGATGTAACTTGTAACTTGTAAGGAGTAAACAATGAATGTGTATACAAAGGAGTAGTCTAGACGTATTGCCACCTTGTTTGGTGCTTGATTGCCATTTGTATTAAAAGAATAAAATGTTATCATTATGGAAAGTTTTATTATTGATGTCTGATTTGTAAAAAGGATTTCAAGCCTTGGTAAACGGTTAAACTGTGAATGAAATGCATACATATGTCATTACATATAATTGCTTGTAGGGTTTAGCCGTTACTAGAAATTTCACATCGACAAAGATGAACATGGATTGCTTTATTCCAGAATCCAGATATACTAGATTTGTTTGTCTTACGTTGTTTGAAGGATGCTAGATTGGTAACTTAAAGAAAATGTAATGTTAGATATGGTGATTTCGGTTTGAATTTATTTCGTTTTCTAGTTTATCTAGTTTCCATAGCTGTCTTGTTTTTCTAGCCGTATCTATCATTAGTGGGTGGTGATTTGTACACCATCTAAATTCTCCGTTTCTCCTTACACCATTAACTAGCACGTGTACAACACTCCTAAAGCATGAGTAAATGGTGTATGGAGAATTACTATGGTAGTATGTACAAAAGGATGAAGAGAACAACTATTTCTTTTACCCGTGTAATGACAATAGAAAGAACATGGGTGTGAATTTGTCTCTTATTCTAACACTTCAAAAGAAGTTGTTTCCGAATAAGTTTCAACTTTCAACTGGTGTTATGGTTTATGTTATGTAACACAAAAAGTTACATGCTTGACCTAATTTCTGAACCTCTCATTTGTACTATTGGGTTTATCAGAAAATATAGTAGATATCCTTTTAAAAGGACTTTCTTAATGTAGCTCCTCTCATATGTGTGCGTGTTTGATCAGCTTGTTATGCGTCTTAAAATGTTGTTGTTTTGAAATTTTCTTCATGACATTAAGGCTTGACACTGATATTGTAACCCCAACCCCAATTTGTTTATGTTTCTTGCATTTGTTATTTTTCAGTTCCGGACAAAAAACAGAAGACACTGATAGAGATCAACCTAGAGGGGCACCGTTTGGACTTGAAGACCCGTATGTTCCTTACCATCCTTCAGGGTATGTCTGATTTTCTGCTGATAATCTATATGAGAGTGAACTAAGTCACTAACATGCCTTATAAATATCAAAACCAAAGACAAATTGATGTTCCATTATTTTATGCTTATCTGACTTTTTTTTATATTTTTGAATTCAACTTCAAGTAGCAACTTCCATGTAACAAAGATGAGATTACGATTTAATATATCAGTTTGACTAATTAGGAAACTAAAATGCAGGGTGGGTATGCCTCCAGTGATTCCTGGTATCGGTGGGGGTGATCTCTATCCTCAGCCCCCTGCGGGAGTGTATCCTACCAGGTTCATCTATCTTTTGATTCTCTTCATTCCGTTATACAATTTTACCACTTGCCAATCTTTAATGTTACTTAAATTTAATATACAGCGGTGGTTTTGGTGATGGTGGAATGCTTGTTGGTATGTACTTCTCAGTCTTTATTAAAATCTTAATCTTTGCTTATGTTTTAGGATTCACTTGTCATTGTAATCTACTAATCTTCATGCAGGACCACACGATCCCAGATTTTTCGGTGGTGGTGTTGGAGGAAGAATGGGTTTCCCTGGAGGACAGCCGTGAGTGCTTTTCTTAAACAGTCTGTATTGTTTATGGATAGTCATGAATTGGTGGGTTTCGGGTTGTGTTCAATCTGTCACAGGTCAAGTAGTGGGAAATAAAATATTTTGTTAAAAAGAAAACATGTTAAAGACGCAATACTTGCAAAATATTTCTTTCAAAATTGTGTTTTTTTTTTTCTTTTTATCAAATTTAACATACATACGAAGCAGCTATAAAAATTCAAGAATATATTTCAGCTCGACTGTCCCCTTTTTGACCCGTTAACCCACCTCTTTGATCTGCCCATCTGCCACTTTTTCTGCTGTTGGATTTTGACTTATGGAATACAAATGAAACAGGGGTGTTCCACCAGGTGCTCGGTTCGATCCTTTTGGTCCACCAGATGTTCCTGGGTTCGAACCTAATCGGTTTACAAGGTAACCTCACATCTCTAAGTTTGTAGTTGAAGTTGACAAATTACAAAGATGATCTCACTTATAGTCGTTACAGAAACCCACGCAGGCCGCCTGGTGGAACACATCCAGATCTTGAGCACTTCAACAATGGTTCAGATTTCATATAAGGAGCAAGCATCTGTTGTCATATTAATAAGCTGGTTGTAAATTTGAAGAAGATTTTGGTTCCCATGCAATGCTTTTGTTCAACAGTTTGCGAATCCATGTATATTATATATTGTAATGACTTAGATGCACCGTTTGGTAATTGTTGTTTGAATCTTATTACTAAGAATGCTATATTTTAGAAGAACTGTGTTTGATATTGTTGGGTGGGTTTGAATAATTACTCTGTTTTTGTTATTAGATCATTTTAATCCATAGAAGTAATGTGAGGCTTTTAGCTCCTAGACCATTTATAACTTCACGGGTCTCCTACCTTCTCTCGCATCATTTATCCATCATGGCCACTGAATATAATAAGTACAACAGTCATATGTACAAAAAGTATTGTAAATTTGTAATCAATTTTTAACGACCATTTATAACTTAGTGAACTCTTAAGTAGTGCTCTATTTATTAAGGCGTTTTCAGGTAGTTGAGGGTAATTGAGGGGATAGTGTATGATTGATGAGATTCAGGATACTCTCATTAAGTACCCATTTCACCGTAAGATGTGGTTTTTTAATCTGTTGAATGGTTACCAACTAATGAAAAAGAGAGAGGTATAGAGACAGAGTGGAGTAAAATATAGTTTAGGGAACTCTTAAGTTGTGCTGCTATTTATTAAGATGTTTTCGGGTAGTTAAGGATAAAAGTGTGGTGACACCGTATGATTAATGAAATTCAGAATACTATTAAGCACCCATTTCACTATAAGATGTGGTTTATTAAAAAGGTGAAGGATTTTTAATCCAAAGTCTAGAGTGGGTAGCTTTTCAGATAGATATTAGTCTTCGTACTCATACTTTGGTTGCTTAAAAAATGAGAAAATTGCTCGAATGGTCCATGTGGTTTGCATAATTTTCACCTATAGTCCCCAAGTTTTTAAAATTACAGGCATAGTCCTCAAGTTTTGGTGTTTCTTAACTCGGATAGTCCTTGGAGTGGCTGTGAAATTACTAAATTACCCTTTTGATGGATGGAGGTTAAATAATCCAGTTAAGTCGATGTAAAATTACTAAATTACCCTTGTTATTATAAGATATAATTAAAATTAAATAAAAACTATGTGGGCCCCACCACTTCTTCTTCTTCCACACTTCATCTTCCTCACCTAACACCTCCACAAACCACCACCACCAACACCTCCACAAACCACCACCACCACCAAGATCTCTCCAAACCACCACCAACACCAACACCTCCCCAAACCACCACCACCCATCTCCATATCCAGATCGCAAAACCTCACCATTCTCCAACTTAACAGTGACGTCACCTTCAGTGTAGAGGGCATGATTCTTCAAGCGCACAGTCGCATCCTTGCAGCTCAAAACTTATTCTTCAGGAAGTTCTTTTGCTCTTGTTATTATAAGATATAATTAAATAAAACAAGGGTAACTTAGTAATTTTACATCCATTTAACTGGATTATTTAACCTCCATCCATCAAAAGGGTAATTTAGTAATTTCACAGCCACTCCAAGGACTATCCGAGTTAAGAAACACCAAAAGTTAAGGACTATACCTGTAATTTTAAAAACTTGGGGACTATAGGTGAAAATTGTGCAAACCACAGGGACTATTCGAGCAATTTTCTCTTAAAAAATTAAAAGTATCGCCATTCGAAAAAAAATTAGAAATATCAAAGTTCCCATCTATAACGAGTAAGGATTAAATCTAGTTACGGATTTAGTTATATAAACAGTGACAATTGATTTCATAATCAAATGTTTGAACGGATTAAACCTAGTATATACACAAGAATCAGTTTGAGTATTATTGCACCAATAATCAAAGATGTGAATTGTTTTTGTGTGTATAGAAATCCTCCTAATTCCAGAGAATTGTCTATAAAGGAAAAATTAGAACTATTTCCTTGGAAGTTATCCTATATGAAAAACTGACATATATCCATGGGCAATTTTTTTTTTTGGCCCGTAGACATGTTCAAGAGTAAACAAGGCCTGATCCTTTGTTCCATTCAATTAATAGCCCATTAACAAACTAGACTCTAGTTAATTAGGCCACAAATCTACTAGGCCCAACTCTAATGAACTTATACTTTTAACTATTTAAACTTAAACTGATAACACACACAATCTCATTAGTGATCATTGAGTCATCACTCTTGCATCTCATAACTCGGTTAATGACAAAAGAGATCAAACCATTCGAAAAATTAATCCAATATCACCATCAATGTTGATAACACTAAAATTACCACCATCAACTCGTTACAATGGCACAAGCACGTCTTGAACAAAATATAGCTTCAGATGATGTATCAATTGTTATTTACTAGGCATAAACTCTATACATCGAATATAACATGCGTTTACTCTAGTTATTTGTATCAGTCACACATTAAAAGTTGTTTGCACTTGATCTAACACCATGTGTGTGCATATTTCCTAGTGAATACATGCATTCAATGGTTGATGCAATAGTGTAAACTAGTGTTTGTTGGTAAATACCACAAGTTTCTAAATTAGTTCCATAAACGTTGAGATAACATATATGTGACATAAAATCATATCGTTATCTATCTAATATCTACTCTATTTGTAAATATGACAAAGGAATTGGTAAGAAGTCCTATCTTGGAGATTCTCAAAACTCTACCAAACAACGACGTGTGAAGAAGATGTCAAGACGCAAAGGTAAAGATTTGAGAGAATCCAATTTAAGTAGCATGTCTCCATCACAAATTTGGAGAGATCAAACTAAGAATTGGAAATACTGTTGTGAATTTGTGATCCAAGATAGGAAGAAAAAGAAATAGATATTCAGTAGCGAAGTTTGAATTTTGGATGGTGGGGGCCGAAAGTCACGATACCCAATTTTTTTTTTTTCAAATCGGTGGAGGTGAGGCACCCCTTGGCCCTCACAAAGCTTTGCCCTTGCAGACATTTAAACCAAATTCGAAAATAGGAGTTGCAACTTAATCCTTTGCTTGACCGTATAAGCTAGTTGGTGTTATTGGTAAGTTGATAAAGGATATTGAAAATTCTTACAAAGTCATGTCTCAATCTGAAGAAGCTTAATCGAACTTTTAACAAGTATTCGTGACCGTATAAGGTGGTGTTATTGGTTTGCGTTTGATAAAGCCAGTAGAGGGCATTGAAATTATTACAAGATTGGTTCTCACTAAGTGGAGTTGTAATGCTATTTAAGGTTTTTTTTAATATAGTGGGTAGGTGGGCAACAAGCTACGCCGTCACCCCCTTCTGAATGGCAAACCCTAGTCTACTAAAAACGTAACCTTACCCACCTGGAGCCGAGACACTACTATGAATAACTCGTCACCCACCTTGTTTATTTACATAAAATAAAACTAGCAATGAGCTAAGAAGAGTTGCAAGACAAATACATTACACTCAACAAAGAAGAAAATAAACATGGAAGAAAAAAGCGAGACAAGGCAAAAGACCCGGCCAAAAACATCACAAATACTATAGAGACAATTGGCAGGGGCACCACCATGAGGACCGAGTTATAGACTTAAGATTGGATCTATGACGAATGCGCGGAAACAACTGAACTTTGATGCATGTCTTGTCGTGTTTTGTCGTGTCTTATCATGTCTTATCGTGTCTAGTCGTGTTAACTTATTTTACTAGGTGTTCCTTATCGTGTCGTATCGTGTCTTATCGTGTTAACCTGTTATACACAGGTTTGTGTTTGTGTTTGAAAAAAATGACACGATTAGATTTCGTGTCGTGTTCGTGTTTACAGATTTCGTGTTCGTGTCTTAATAGGTTCGTGTAACCTGTTATGCCAGCCTTATTTAATACTACATGTTGCGGGCAATCCACATAACACATAGGGTGGAGTAAACATAGCAAGCAAAAGCCTAAGTTCAAAGATTAATCGCGAATGGATAGACAGAACATTATTTGTGTTTTCTTTCTTTGGGCATAATACGGGGGAAAGGAAGGTCAAACCTATCTAATTGGGAGAAGGGGTTGCAATTCCAAACTACCCTACCCTAGAAATTTACCGATCATGCATTGTTAACTCACTTTTACCCAAAACTACCCAAAACACCTTAATAGGTATGAGGCTCACCCCCTTTACATTAATAAGTTGATAGTCCAATAATAATTGATAGGAAGATCAAATATAACTTTTACGCACATTATTTCTTTGAATAATAATATTACCTGGACTCCTATCCCCTACCCACACACCTTACTTACTCGGTAACTACTACCCGGACTCCTATTCATTCTATCTCGAAACATACATGGTGGACACAAATACATATATATTACTGTGAGAAGTGTCATTTACACTAAATAGTATTGTCTTATACTTAATATACGTATTTCTTTGAATAATAATATTTACAAAAGATCAAATACAAACAGTTTTTTCGTACGAACTGTACGAATTGAAGGAAAAAACACGCGGGCCATTTATAACTAGAGTAATTATACCGAAAACCTGTTTGTATGTGAACCTACCCCTACATCAGGTTGTTTATCCAAAGAATATTTTAGAATTTTCTTAATTAATACAATTCCTTAGTATATACTATAGTATTATATACTATTGTAATAATATTGTTGCCAAAAAATTGCATGTTGTGCACATATATCCAACATTTTTTACATGAGAATTGAGATCTTGTTCAAATTTGTTTAATATTATTGGAACTCATCCAACATGTCTTATCACAGTTAGTCAAGATAGGATAATTATCCACATAAGTATTCTTATCGTTAGAATAACATCAATTGGATATTTTCAAACCAAGCAATAATTGATCAAGTATGGTGAGCAGCTTGCAGCTTGAAAGATGTATTCAACTTTAGTGGATTTGCAACAGTAAGTGATCTGCTTGAATATAAACAATCTTTTAATGTTCAATGAGATATAAGATTATAAACATTAAACATTGATCCTCTACAATTTAAAAAAGAAGTTAATTTTCATTTTCATCTATTATAACTTAAATCATGATAGATATACAAACATACACAACAACCCATGTTACTCATGTTTATTGTTTGATCCACATGACTAATTATCATGAGTTTGACTATCTTAAAGCTTGTTATATATAACATTTTTCTATTTTCTAAGTCTTTTAAATACGATTTATTCTAGTGCATATTTTATTTTTAACTTGTTATCAAATCAGAATTTATTAAAACTGAGAGTTAGCATTTTTTTTTATGAATGCTTTGACATTAGTTATATTTAGTTTACATATAATGAGTAAAGATCAAATACAAAGTGTTTTTCGGTAAGAACTGTGAGAATCAAAGGGGGTAAATTTTTTATTTTTTTTTTAGAATTTTTTTTCCCATGTGCTTAAACATTCTTTCTAGTTGAATAATACAAAAAAAAAAAAAAAAATTTAGTGTAATTACGTCATTAAAGTAAATACATTAGTTTACACTAGAGTAATTATGTAATTACTCTACACGTAATTACTCTACACCAATATATATATATATATATATATATATTTTTAGTTTTCAATACTATATTATAATACATGTTTAACAATATGGGAAAAAAAATTGAAAAAAAAAAATACCCTCTTTTGATTATCACAGTTCTTACCGAAAAAAACACTTTGTACTGGATCTTTCCCCTACATATAATTAGATAATAGTTATTTACCGATTTTTAAAGAGTTTTAAGTTATTATATATATGTAGTCTTTTTTGTTTCATTGCTAAAGCTTTTTAAAAACATATATTATACATTATACATTATTTACATTATTAATAAGATAACATTATATTCGTATAAAACAAATGGATAAGACAAGATTTAAAGTGGAAATATCCAAATTGAGTTGTCTTGTGAAGAGTTATCGAGTTAAGTAACATGAGTTTGCCGTGATATACCGTTCTTTTGTGGCACTCAGTGATTGGTTACTTGTCTTGTGGTCCTTTTTATAAACTGAACTAGTCATAAAATCATTGACACCTCGCACCATGGCTTTTGAAATTCCAACTGAAATCCAACCGCAAGAATATCATCAAAGTCTCCGTCTAGTTCAGAAAATATATAATTATTGATTACATCCTCTAGACAAACATAGTATTTGAATAGACTAGACAAACATATAAAGACTTATCTTTGAACGGATATATGCTTTAATATTAAAAGATCAACTATATTATAATGCATGAGAGGTGGGTAGTTTAAGATACCTAAAAGTTAAAAACTTTATTTTCATTAACAACCTCTAAAATGAGGGTAAAATAGTCATTTAAATACTTTTACACTTTAGTACCTCATTTTAGTTACTTTAATTCCACCATTTTTAGTTAGTAGTTATATTTTTTTCCTCTTCACTATATAGTTATATATTTTTTAATCTTATCATAAGTACTTTTAAACTATTATGTTTTAAAAACATTAAAAAAATACCGTGATGACACCCTTATTTTTGTCGACGTTTCGATATTTGTCTTAGTCAATATTGACGTGTAGAGTGAAATGTACAAGAAAAAAATGTGTTATGTACAAGTGATTATCGCATTGCATGTTTAACCGAAAGAATCTAAAAGAAATGAACATTTATTAATTAACTAAAAGAATCTAAATTTCACCTACAACGAAATACTTTATAGCTAAAACTTTAAAAGATATAACTAATATTGTTATAAGGTAAACATAAAACAGCTAACACGTTATTTTAGGAGAAAATATTATAAAGCTTGAATAGACATTAAATATAAAACTAAAATGTAAGTGAAGTTTGGATTACATATCAACATAATTTGGACGCAATTAAAGTAGTTTGACATGTTTATTGTTAATATGGATGTTGAATCATAACACCATTTCGTGACCAAGTAAAACTCAAAATCGTAAAATTGAATTTGGTTTTAAATAGTGTTTCGCCCAATAATGAAAACTTCACATCAATCAAATGCAACAATTCAAAAAACTAAACAGGACACTTGAAATCTACATATCAGCTTTGGTGATTGGTAAAATATGATAATGTTGTTAAAAATTATGGTTCATCATTGTTTTGGCAGACAAATAATTTGTCACACGGTAACAAAACTACAACACAAGACTGGGCTCTAAGAATGATTTATCACGTTTGTTACTGATAGCTTCAACTGTAGTACCCTATTTAAATAATCTACATTAGTAATATGTACATATGTATATGGGTATGCATGCATATATTAATAGGTATACACATAAATATAATTAACTAAAAGATATCTCATTAAACTTTTAAATATACATAATTAGCTAAATTTATAAAACTTTAAAATAATTAAGTTTAGAAAATGTAAATACGCATTGTAGATATTAATTGTAGGTAAATTTCTTTTAAAAACCTCGGCTGCATCAATTTGGCAGATAACACATGATGCATATTATATATCAATGTGATATTAGCATCTATGTCAATAACAACAAAACTCCCTAATTTGAAGGGTTTTTTTTAACAAAGTTTTTTTTTAAAGAAGATAAAAGCACTTAATTCGTTATTCACATAAAACATAATAATTTTTTATACTTTAGTCAATGATAAACAAAATTTCTGAATTTAAAGGTGTGGGAAAGTCATTAATTTTAAAATGTAAACCATATACTAATATACTAAAGTTTATTCTATAAATACATAGTAAAACACACCGATTTCACTTGCTAAAAAAAACTCAGGCATGGATCTAAATATAAATTCAGAGGTTGAAGCTTCTATTGTTGGTTATTTGTTAGTTTATGGTTTTCATCCGTCCCATTTTACTAATTATACCTTTTTGTACATATCATAGTCATTTAAATTTTAACCTCTTGGTTTTGCAGATTCATTTAGATGAAAAACATACGGAAATAAACAAACCGATAGCCATACAAGCGTCTAAAGTAGTGTCCAAGGTTGTATTTATTAATGTTTACTTTTTAATATTAAGACGGTTGTTATTTTATGTGGTATATTGTATGTGTTTTTACAGGATAATGATGATAATAGTGTTGAGATTATTTGTTATGGTGCAATGTTTAGTCTCTACAAATCTGATCTCCAACGTGAATTTAGTGAAGAGTTAATATCGATATTTATTTCATCTTCTATTAATTTGTGTATTAAATATTTTCAATTTATTTTCAGGATCAGAAGCATGAACTAATAGGAAAAGATCCAAGAGGTCATCTGAATGGAAATGGAGTCAAGTTATTGATCTAGACATTTTTGATGAAAATGACAAATAAGACGTATTTGATGACACTTCAAATATGAGAAGATGGAGGAAACTCATCCTCACAAAAAGATGTAATAATCAAACATGAAGATATACAAGAAATTCAAGTGATCGCTCTTGATGACGAATGGCAGACAAACAATATAGATGAGATCATGCAGATTTGGAAGCCGTATAACTAAATTAATCTCATGATTCAAGTTGTTCACAGAGAAATATACACGAGAGGACTCGTGAAAGTAAGCTTAGTTATAGACTAGGCTAAAAGGCATTCTAATAACCTAATTCCATATAACTATGGCTCTGATACCAATCTGTAACACCCCAACCGATGGCGGAAACATCGAGGTGTCACGTAGTGACGATTGTTCAATAGCTCATGGACTAAAGTGTAAATTTGAATACATTGATTTAATAATTTATTACATTGAAATGAAATACAACGATTCTAACTGCCAACTAAATTTAAATACAATGAATCAAAATCTAAATATAAATCCGAAAGCTTAAAGGATGCATCTCAAAACAACCTGAAACATGTACAAAATAATTTGGTCAATACAAAAATTGTATTGGTGAGCATACCCTGTTAGAATAGATATAGTAGGAAAAATGTTTAGCAATTCATGTGCGGTACCATTTGCAATTATGTAATAAGTAATATCCGTTCAAAACCAAACCTGAGAATAATGACTAACACATGACTAACCAACTGAATAATGAATTAACAAGACAATGACCAAGATTCTCTTAACAGAGTCTCAAGGGGGTATACCATAGTACTATTCATTGAAAAGCTAGGCCGCCCAGCGGTTAATGATTTTGACAAGCCATAGACACACCAATTAACATAAAGCAAACACACATGAGAATTGCATTGAGTATAAGAAATTAAAACTTTATTAATATATAAGTACATGAGTCACCCCAAAGCAGTAAAACAGTAAAAAGGGGAAATATATACTCACTGTTTGCGAAAGCGATTAAGATCCAGCTTAAGCGGTCGTGAGCTAAGTAATGGGAAATTCCAAAGAATCCAACCTATAATGTATGAGAGTACTAATAAAGAAATGTCTAAAAAGTCTAAGATATCTAGGATCTAAGGCATTAGGGTTTGCTAAGTCGATTTGGGGAATTAGAGTTTTTATGATAAGTCGCGTTAATGTAAAAGTTGTATATCACAAATAATATATGAAAGGTTGTAAATGTGGTTTAAATAATATAATATTTACCTATTGAATATTTAGATAAGAATATGTTTGAATAAGTAAAACAAAATAATTTAGTTAATTACTTTAACTAAATTAAGATAAATACAACAATCATAAATGTATAAATAAATAATTATGTGTTACACAATGATTCAAGAAAAGATAATAAAGACATTAAACCATATGAGTATTTCTATTTTATAAAAAAAATATTTATAAAATAGATGTTTAAATTGTATAAATAAATAAATGTTTTATTATGTCTATTTAAACGTAAATAATACTAAAAATACAAGATATGATCTAATAATGCTATTTTTATAGAAAATGGGTACTTTCTGATGTGAAGTAATGAAAATAATTTTCCTATAATTGTTTTAAACTTATTTATATTTAAAACTGATTTAATGAATTTAAATCATGTTTAAATGATTAAAATTAGGGAAATCAATAAAAATAATTGTTTTCTAGACCAATAATTTTTATTTCAGTTCATGATGATGAGAAATAGTTACCCAAAAAGTTTGAGATTAAAATCATTAAAAACGAATTTTTAATCAATTAAATATGAATAAAACCATTTAATTCAATAAAAATATAAAAATAAAACATTTTCCAGAAAATAAAAATGTGGTAATTTTCTATGAGGTGTCAAGAAGCTACTTCTAAATTTTTATAATTTTTGGAGCAAAAATGAATTTTCTACGAATATTATAAGTTTAATGTATATATATATATATATAAATATATTAATAAAGCAGAAAAAAAAACATGGATCAGACCCTTAGGTGACAGGGGTCGAACCCAGATCTGTATTGTGACAAAGTAACTGACAAACCACTGCACCATACCAATAGTTTGTTAAATTAAATTAGAAACCAATTTATATAAATATAAATACCATTACATCATCTTCCCCAAATACTAACTCAAGAACCCTAACCCTAACACAATCTCAATTAAGTCGATTGCAGAATGGCCTAGACATCAATTTCATGGGGCAAATGATCGGCCAACACTAAAAAAATCAAGAGACGATACAATAAACGACTTACAATGTGTGGTGCAATTGGAAAAGACAAGGTTTGGTCCAAACTTAGTAATCGACCAGAACTGTTTTTTTTTTTGGAGCATTTGATTCTTGATTCGTGTACAGACATCAGCGAAAAAGGTGCCTAATTGTATGTACTAGCTTAATTTAAACTAGATACGAAAGAAAACGTCTGGAATGAATGTAATGATGATGACGACGGTTACAAAAAAAAAAAAGAATTAAACTTCGATTTATGGCTTGCATATAACGCATTAATACGCCTTATCATGTTCGAAACTGATGAGTAATGATGAAGAGATGAAAAGCCACCTCAAAACGAATTTAATACGCGTTTAAAACTCCATTCGGTGGTCGCCGGAGTCGGCCGGAAAAAAACGAGCTGGGTAGGAGGGATGGTTCAGCTTTTGTTTTAAATCTTTTGGGTTTTGGCAAGAATGGTCCCTCTAGATTAACTTAGTTAATTTAATTATGATTTGGTTAGTTTTCTCTTTATAAAAAGTTAACTTGGTTAACTAAGTTTAACTTAAAACTTTTATAAAACTTGAAATTTTTATAGTATTCATTCCGGGTGACATTTCAACATACGCGTTTGATTAAAACTTATACTCGATCCATACCAAATATAAATGATAAATTTTTAGTTTGCTCTAAAATTAAATTTGAAAACGACGAACTTACAGGGACTATAATGGAAATATTTGAAGGGCTATTATTGTAAATCGGACGAAAGATCAGGGTGACGGATGTCACAGTCTCCCCTACTTTAGAAAATTTCGTCTCGAAATTTCTTTCAAGTGGAGGTTACTATTGTACAAAAGGCGTTGTAAAAGTCAACTAGATTCTATAAATTACATCAGTTATCATTTAACAAAATTTTAAAGTAGTGGTTTAATATCCAAAGCAAAAAGTTTTGGGAATGTGTAACTGGTGAGGGCAGAGGTACTAATGAGGGTAGTCTCCCCTACTTTAGAAAGGTTTCTGCCCGAACTATATTAAAGACAGGCAACAGGATTTCGACTAACAGAGAGTGTAAGAGTATACAAAGTTTAAGGGTTTCTGAAGAGGTGGTCAATAAGAAAAGCTCCAACAAAACTAATTGAAACTTATGTAAAATGTTCTTATTGAAAATTCTAGCTATTAGTCAACGATCTAATGAAGAGGTAATTAGCAAGTAATGGGTAGGTTCTTGGTCAGACTCCTAGTCCGCTCCCGCAGTATCGTTTATGCTTATATATAGGGTGTACCGCAGCTAACCCACCACACTCCCGATACTTTAGACCCGTACTGATTGTCTACCAATAGCCTAAATAGAATTACACACCACCCTTATGTACCTGTAAACCCATGATTGCGTTCCGGACCGTAATCATCGATTTACCTTACACTAGGGTGTTATGCTTTTCCATAACCATATCCTAAGTAATACTAGAAACAAATGTGTGCAATCAGGATATGTAATAGCCACTGTAATGAAATAATGTTTAATCATGACATGGTTAGAGGTCCTTCCCTTTCGGGTTTACCCTTTAACCGTAATGAAAATAACCTGTAAGTGTAAGACATGGTCAGAGATTCTTCCCTTTCGGGTTCACCTTCAACCGGAAATTTCTGTTCACATCGTTGGGCTCTAAACACTCCATATTGAATAAACTCTGAGGTTTACACCGTTCCCCTCGGATTAAAGAAATACTCCAATCCGAGTCGTACGTGGGCACTGGCTTAGATCTCATATGAGTTATCAACTAGTGTGTTCATTGACCATGAGGATGAACAAAATAGTGTAAAGTATAACAGGGTTTTGCTCAAAATAGGAAAAATATGCATACCAAATATGCGTTCATGTAAGTATATAAGTATAGTATAAAATTTTTCATTCGAAAGGAAAATATAATATAAATCGAGTAATCGTACAAAAATGAAAGGAAACGAGTTGAACTCTTGCAAATAAGCAGTATGAAAATAATCACAAATATCGTGTTAGAAATAACTATGAATAAAGTGGTGCAAGAATAAAATAATAAAGTTTTACGCAAATGAGAGTACACAAAATAGACGTATAGTATACTGACATAAGGGTTTCAATTTAGTTAGTTTTACATATATGCATTATATGATAAAAGACAATTAGTAACATTCTGATAAGGATATGTCCAATATTTTGTTAGACCAAAAGTTTTGCGACTGAAAGAGTGCGAATGTAATAGGATAAATTTCCGTTTATCAAAAACGTAGTTTGCTCAAACTTTGTGATATAGTTGAAAAGATTGTAGCAATGCATGATAACCCTTTAGAAATCGAAGTGTGTTTTAGATTCAAAACAAATTTTATTTGAAAAATCTTCGTAAATACACATTTTCATGTGTTTACGAGAAGTCGAGTTTGAAAAATGTTATAAGACTTATTATTAGTTGCAAATTTTTCTCCCGAAAACATATATTGGATACGTCATATGAAAACAAATATGCAATACAAGTTTGTAAAATGCAAAATAAAACCATTTCATGAAGTATGTATAAATATAACGTGTTTTAAAAGACCAAGATTTAAAATGTCATGAATGATAGGATTTACGTATGTAATAGATTACCAATATTTAAGAAAAATCATAATTTATCATTTGACTGTGACTTCGATCAAGTAAGTTTGTCACCATGAAAATATATAAAATAGGTTAAATGATAAGTTTTGGGAAAAACCATGTTCATTTTTTTTTAACTGTATGATGACGCAGTATTCCTAGAATTAGGATGTGGTCGAAGTTAAACACAAAGTTTAAAACTTAAGTCATGGGTAAAAACGTTTTAATGCAAAAAGGGTAATACGTTATAGTGTAAAAGTCACAAAGCATAAGTGAAATAGTGTAAGCTTTAATGCGATATTATAACGAACAAAAGTTTTTTTTTAATAATGATGATAATAAATTCAAAAGCGAATGTTCAATGACTAATGGCATATGAAACATCAAGTGATTAAATTAAGTCTTCAAATGATAAACAAACATAAATATCAATGATGTAAAACACTGAAATTGTTTCCATAGAAACTTTGACTAACTCAAGTATTTGAAATTTCCTAGTGACTTGTGGGGGCGTACTTTAGCCTCTAAGTGAATACTCATCCCAAGAGATCTCAGGTCGACATACTCAGGATACAGGCGCTCACCCTTCCGGATTGCACGTGCCCCATCACTAGTGAATTCCAAAACTTTAGCGAGATTAAAAACGAGATGCAGAAATAAGGTCCTTGAGATGTGGATTTCACTCATAACTCAAAGATGTATTTCAAAATTGAAACGATTGTGGAATGAAACCAATCACTAAGTTAAGGATATCACTCCCAGCTTAGTGGTTAAGTCCCTTTTTGAAGGAAATACTCTTTGAAGTGTGGATGTCACTCCTATCTCAAAGATATATTCCTAAGATAAATAACATAGAGATGAGTGAAACTAATCACCAAGGTATAGACGTCACTCCTAACTTGGTGATATTGTTTCGTTTGTGAAATACGAATGTCTTCTTCTCCAAGCAAAATACCAAAAGAATAACGAGAAAGAATCATAGCTAAAATACCTTGAAAGAAAATATAATAATAAGAGAAATATACACGAGAGGACTCGTGAAAGTAAGCTTAGTTATAGACTAGGCTAAAAGGCATTCTAATAACCTAATTCCCTATAACCATGGCTCTGATACCAATCTGTAACACCCCAACCGATGGCGGAAACATCGAGGTGTCACGTAGTGACGATTGTTCAATAGCTCATGGACTAAAGTGTAAATTTGAATATATTGATTTAATAATTTATTACATTGAAATGAAATACAACGATTCTAACTGCCAACTAAATTTAAATACAATGAATCAAAATCTAAATATAAATCCGAAAGCTTAAAGGATGCATCTCAAAACAACCTGAAACATGTACAAAATAATTTGGTCAATACAAAAATTGTATTGGTGAGCATACCCTGTTAGAATAGATATAGTAGGAAAAATGTTTAGCAATTCATGTGCGGTACCATTTGCAATTATGTAATAAGTAATATCCGTTCAAAACCAAACCTGAGAATAATGACTAACACATGACTAACCAACTGAATAATGAATTAACAAGACAATGACCAAGATTCTCTTAACAGAGTCTCAAGGGGGTATACCATAGTACTATTCATTGAAAAGCTAGGCCGCCCAGCGGTTAATGATTTTGACAAGCCATAGACACACCAATTAACATAAAGCAAACACACATGAGAATTGCATTGAGTATAAGAAATTAAAACTTTATTAATATATAAGTACATGAGTCACCCCAAAGCAGTAAAACAGTAAAAAGGGGAAAGATATACTCACTGTTTGCGAAAGCGATTAAGATCCAGCTTAAGCGGTCGTGAGCTAAGTAATGGGAAATTCCAAAGAATCCAACCTATAATGTATGAGAGTACTAATAAAGAAATGTCTAAAAAGTCTAAGATATCTAGGATCTAAGGCATTAGGGTTTGCTAAGTCGATTTGGGGAATTAGAGTTTTTATGATAAGTCGTGTTAATGTAAAAGTTGTATATCACAAATAATATATGAAAGGTTGTAAATGTGGTTTAAATAATATAATATTTACCTATTGAACATTTAGATAAGAATATGTTTGAATAAGTAAAACAAAATAATTTAGTTAATTACTTTAACTAAATTAAGATAAATACAACAATCATAAATGTATAAATAAATAATTATGTGTTACACAATGATTCAAGAAAAGATAATAAAGACATTAAACCATATGAGTATTTCTATTTTATAAAAAAAATATTTATAAAATAGATGTTTAAATTGTATAAATAAATAAATGTTTTATTATGTCTATTTAAACGTAAATAATACTAAAAATACAAGATATGATCTAATAATGCTATTTTTATAGAAAATGGGTACTTTCTGATGTGAAGTAATGAAAATAATTTTCCTATAATTTTATAAACTTATTTATATTTAAAACTGATTTAATGAATTTAAATCATGTTTAAATGATTAAAATTAGGGAAATCAATAAAAATAATTGTTTTCTAGACCAATAATTTTTATTTCAGTTCATGATGATGAGAAATAGTTACCCAAAAAGTTTGAGATTAAAATCATTAAAAACGAATTTTTAATCAATTAAATATGAATAAAACCATTTAATTCAATAAAAATATAAAAATAAAACATTTTCCAGAAAATAAAAAGGTGGTAATTTTCTATGAGGTGTCAAAAAGCTACTTCTAAATTTTTATAATTTTTGGAGCAAAAATGAATTTTCTACGAATATTATAAGTTTAATGTATATATATATATATAAATATATTAATAAAGCAGAAAAAAAAAACATGGATCAGACCCTTAGGTGACAGGGGTCGAACCCAGATCTGTATTGTGACAAAGTAACTGACAAACCACTGCACCATACCAATAGTTTGTTAAATTAAATTAGAAACCAATTTATATAAATATAAATACCATTACATCATCTTCCCCAAATACTAACTCAAGAACCCTAACCCTAACACAATCTCAATTAAGTCGATTGCAGAATGGCCTAGACATCAATTTCATGGGGCAAATGATCGGCCAACACTAAAAAAATCAAGAGACGATACAATAAACGACTTACAATGTGTGGTGCAATTGGAAAAGACAAGGTTTGGTCCAAACTTAGTAATCGACCAGAACTGTTTTTTTTTTTTTTTTTGGAGCATTTGATTCTTGATTCGTGTACATACATCAGCGAAAAAGGTGCCTAATTGTATGTACTAGCTTAATTTAAACTAGATACGAAAGAAAACGTCTGGAATGAATGTAATGATGATGACGACGGTTACAAAAAAAAAAAAAAGAATTAAACTTCGATTTATGGCTTGCATAAAACGCGTTAATACGCCTTATCATGTCCGAAACTGATGAGTAATGATGAAGAGATGAAAAGCCACCTCAAAACGAATTTAATACGCGTTAAAACTCCATTCCGGTGGTCGCCGGAGTCGGCCGGAACTTGGCCGAAAAAAAACGAGCTGGGTAGGAGGGATGGTTCAGCTTTTGTTTTAAATCTTTTGGGTTTTGGCAAGAATGGTCCCTCTAGATTAACTTAGTTAATTTAATTATGATTTGGTTAGTTTCTCTTTATAAAAAGTTAACTTGGTTAACTAAGTTTAACTTAAAACTTTTATAAAACTTGAAATTTTTATAATATTCATTCTGGGTGACATTTCAACATATGCGTTTGATTAAAACTTATACTCGATCCATACCAAATATAAATGATAAATTTTTAGTTTGCTCTAAAATTAAATTTGAAAACGACGAACTTACAGGGACTATAATGGAAATATTTGAAGGGCTATTATTGTAAATCGGATGAAAGATCAAGGTGACGGATGTCACAACCCTAAAGCTAAACCCATTAAAAAACTTAACTATAATAGTGAAATGCACATGTGCATGTAGTATAATTATCTTATTTTATAGTTTTATATAGGGGTTTTTTTAAGTTTATTCACCAACAACCCTAAAAAACCTAACCCCATTCCCATCATACTTAAAAACTAAACCCTAAAGCAAAACCCATGAAAAAAAAAACCTAACTATAATAGTGAAATGCACTTCGCGTTTATTTAAAGATCATTGAATAAATTTTTTTCCACCTTATATATCATATCACGTCCATTTAAATGATCATTTCATTATGGCAATTGATAATTTATTCAAAAGTGTGCTCTAATAGTGAAATGCACATGTGCATACGGTATATGACGTAAAAAGGGCCATTTTTTTGTTTTTTTTTATTTTTTTTGTATTTTTTTATTTTTTTTTCAGAAAGATTAACACTAAAAAAACATTTTGGTGTTTTTACTTTTTTTATTTTTTTAGGTTATATAATTTTTTTATTTTTATTTTTTATTTTTTGGTGGAGGGGTTTTTGTGTTCACACTTGGTTCTTTGGTTCTCTCCCTAAATAGTGGTTCTCAAATGATCCAAATCCTATATATATATATATATATATATATATATATATATATATAGTGGAAGTATAGGAAGGAAACCCCCCCCCCCCCAAATGAAAAAACTCTAGGAAACCCATCACTTGGCCCATGTTGTGTCACATCATCCCAGCCAAGATTTTACCATATTATATTATGAAGGTTAATTTAGACATTTACACTATCTCCTTTCTCTCTCTCCCTATAAATATTATTCCCCCCCCTCCTGTCACACCCTCAAAATCCACTTGCGGAGTTTTACCGCGAGGCGCATGACAAACCAGGATCCAAACCAACGATCACAATAAACAAGTCTAACATGAACATAATGCAATTTCAAAACAATGTTTAAAATCCCCGTTTACAGCGGAAGCTTATTCAAAACAATTATTCAATATTAAACCAATGTTCAACGTTTGTAAAACCATGCAACTCTAACTAGACGCCGTGCAGACGCGTGCGCCCTAGTTCCATTGTGCTACCTTAGCGACCTGAGAAAACATGTAAAAGTTTACGTCAGCACAAAAATGCTGGTGAGTTTACAGGTTTTGTACCCAAGTACCAAGTCCACCTGTCCATACTATAACAAATCAAAAACCAGTATACGCTAGCTAGGCGTACGTTTTGTTACTACCACGATTGGAAAACCATTACTAACTCGAATACCAGATGTTGTGCCCGAAAAGTTGTTCCTGTTGTTCCTGTTTGAGACAATATGCACTCGCCCGGCCCTCCAAGCCGACGAGCGGGGTTGGTCACTCCCAATAGCGCTATTCACATTTCCCCGTTGTGCAAACCCGCACATTCATGGTTCCCCCCGGGACTTCCAAAGATCGTGTAGTACACAATAGAAACCCATAGTATGACAGTAGTTACCACATAATCGTTTTAACACATGTTTTCTCCCCCGAAAATATGAAACCAGTTTAAAAGAGGGGCCGTAAACTCACCTTAACGTGCAAGCAAAGAATCCGAACAGCAAGCAATATATGCTACCGACACCCTAATAACAGTGTCGCTTAGTGAGTATAGGCGTAATATCATTATCCATATAACTCGTTTGTCCAAGGCGTTTTAAATGTTCAAAAGTGTGTATGCGACGCCTAGTGATTCTACATGCAATAGTAAACCCTACGGACCCGTTGGTGAATACGTTGGTTACAATTAGTTTCTACATTCCGTATGTGTCTCAGACAAGTGTACTTCAGTTACATGTCCATTCCATACCACCTAAGACCTCAATTAATCACAGAAGCACATAATACACAATCTGTGTTTTCAGGACAGATTGTGCGCCATCAAAACTACTTTATTTAAAATAGCAAACCAGTGAGTTAACCTCCCAAATTTTTACTGAATTTACTTTGGGATTCACTCGACAATACCTATTTTTGTTTTGTCTCAATTCCAAACACAAAAATTATGAAAATTCGTACAACACAGCTATGTCCAGAAAATCTCCTCAACAGGTCAGTTTAGTAGGAAAATTCTTAAAAATTGTGTATTCATCCAAACGAGATGAATCCACTTGGAAAAGCTCTATTTTTCCAGTATTGACCTACTGTAAAAATTTCATAATCTAATTCCTTGTAAATCTCAAGTTATGACCATTTAAAGTTAACTCAATTTACAAATCCGAAAATCTGATATGACCCCTAATCAATTAAAATTCCAAAAACGACTCAAACGATGTCCAAATTCGATGGTTTTGCCCATTATGAAAAGCTAAGACCTTGTACGTTACAATCATGCAAAGAATCGATCAAACCAATTGTTTTCAAGCCACGAAACAGACCCTACAAGTCGACTTTCAGAATCTGTCCAGATTCTGATCGTACAATATTATCAATTATATCAACCCTAGTTGCATATTATCAATCAATAATACCTAATAATCATCATACAACTTTCCTAATACCTATTCCCATCAGATCCTATTATCAAACATGTCAAGATCAAAGCTTTTAGGATCAAAACACCAATAACTTGCGCAACAAGCATCCTATGATGTTACTACGCGTTTATTAATAGGTTTAATCCGTTTAATCTTCAAAAAGACTCATGTTTTAATGTTTATTAAACCCATTCAGACCTGGACAAACTTGTTATATGATTTTTACAATAAAACATAAAGTAAAAAGCGTAAGAAATCATGAGTTATACCCTTAGCTCTTCAAATCAATCAATCGCGCGCCTTGGAGCCTCCCAATTGATGAGCTTGAGCCTTAGCAGGAGTTTTTGGAGTGAAATATTCGTGTGGGGCAGTAAGGGGGCGATTAGGGTTGAGTATGAGGGCTGCATGGGAGTTAAGGATGTTTAAATATGAGTTTGAGGCGGTTTAAACCCGTCAGGTAGCATCGAGCGGCCGCTCGGAGCCTGTGAGCGGCCGCTCACAGGTCCGGGTGGCGCGCTTTTGCCTCGTTTCGCCTCCCGACGCGTTATCCTTCGACGTTTTCGTTATTACGGACCGTAACAAGTGTAACCCCATGCGTTAAGACCCTAATCAACCTCACGCTCCACTTTTAATAATTTTTATTAACGTGTTCGGTTTAGGTTCACATAATCACGTATGGTTTTCACATAAGTTTGTCAGATATCACCGAGACACATAAGTTTGTTATTCACCAACGTCCGAGGTTCACTAATCATGAAATCACATGTTAACTCACACAAGGAGTCAGAACCCGACCCACACAAGGAGTCAAAGCATCTCATAACCCGAGATGTGAAAGTAGTCCCAAACCGGACTAGAAAACGTTTTGTAAGTTGTCTCAAACCCGAGACAATGCACGTATGTCCTTTCTAGCTATCTAGCTAACCCTCGTTAAGTATAATATACGCGTGACTCGCTAAGGTAGACTTTCATCTAGACAATGTTGTTAACCAGAATTTGCCGGGTGTCACATCATCCCCACGTTAAAAGAATTTTCGTCCCGAAAATTGCACAAGTACCAAAAGAACAAAAGAAATAACGAAGGAAGCAAGCAAAAGATAGAAACCAAAAGAGAGATTTACCCGAGTTGTCACACCTCCTCTCTCTCTTCATTTCATTTTCTCAAATTCAAATTCAGAACCCTCCTCTCTCTACCCTCTCTCTACCATCCCCCTCTCTATCTCTCTCTAAAACCACCACCACCATCACCACCACCACCACCACCACAACAAAGCATCAACAAACCTTCTGCTAAAAACAGAGCATCGAAGACGACCAACTGATGAACGCTGATCCGGCACATCAGATGAACGCTGCTCCGGCATCAAGCTTTGGTGACAATGGAAGCTCCGGCAACTACACATCTGACCGTCGGTACTGTCTCCCCCTCCTCTCTCTCTCTCTCTCTCTCTCTCTCTCCTCTTCCCTCTCCTCTCTAGATCTGGAGTTAGAGTTGGAAATCTAGATCTAGATCGAGAACTAGAGTCGTCTCGGGTGGATCTGGAACGAGAAGAACGATTATTATTATTATTATTATTATTATTATTATTATTATTATTATTATTATTATAACGGCGATGATATTATAGTAAATTTGTTGAAAGAGTTTCAAAGTATCGATGCACAAGTCTGTCTTGAGAATCTTGACAGAAAATGAATATTGTCAACAATTTTTTTTTCTTAAGCTATTTATTTTTTTACATAATATAATAGGTATTTCTCACACTATAGTCTATGATTTGAATATCTTATAATTTGTATAGTTGTTATGTTTTGGGTTTAGTGAAATAGGTTTTGGGTTTTGCTAGAATAATAATAATAATTTTTTTTGGGGATAGTTTTTGGTTGCACACCAAGTGTTTGATCAAATGCTTGAATGAAAAAAAAACTTATGTTAACCATTTTTATTTTTTTTATTATTATTATTTTGTTTGTGTTATATTTTTATTGGATTGGGGCCATGAGGTTGATGGATCACATGTGATTGATGAATAAATTTGTAGTCTTTTTATGTTAGTACATGCTAACACAGGTTAGTGATGTCCCATTATGTTTTTAAGGATCCCAAACTAACATGTGTATCTGTTTCAGTGTGGGTTTTCACGAGTAGGCTATTGGAAGAAGGCGGCGTTGGTGATGTGGCTGTGGTAAGTGATGTTTTTTATAAAGATTATAAATTTTTAGTCTTTTTATGTTAGTACATGCTAACACAGGTTAGTGATGTCCCATTATGTTTTTAAGGATCCCAAACTAACATGTGTATCTGTTTCAGTGTGGGTTTTCACGAGTAGGCTATTGGAAGAAGGCGGCGTTGGTGATGTGGCTGTGGTAAGTGATGTTTTTTTTATAAAGATTATAAATTTTTAATCTTTTGGTGAATAGGGTGTTTAAATAATTTTTATATTCTATTAAATAAATTTTTGGCAAGTGAAATTGTTATGAACTCGTATAGGGTATATGTCTATTTTTTTTATACACATGTTAGTGATGCTAACACGTGCTAGTATATGCCTAACTAGCAGGTGTTAGGGTTCATATTAGTTGGGGAGCCCAACTAACACATGTAAGTATACGCCTTTTCACATGTTAGTGATGCTAACACGTGCTAGTATATGCCTAACTAACAGGTGTTAGGGTTCATATTAGTTGGGGAGCCCAACTAACACATGTAAGTATACGCCCTTTCACATGTTAGTGATGCTAACACATGTTAGTATATACTCAACTAACATGTGTTACGGTTTGTATAACATACGTTATTTCAGTAAAACATATATTTTAGAATACACTAACACATGTCATTGATGTCCCATTATGTGTTTTATAGAGCCCAGCTAACACGTGTTTACTTTTTTTGTAGGTGAAAAGATGTTTTTGAGTTAAAGATGATGATGAGGATCAAGAACGAAGAATAGCTAGATTTTTTCTATGTTGTTATGATAGTTTTTTTCTTTTTGAAAATTCACAAATAATTATGTTTGTATTAAACGGTTTTTGATATGTTTTAGTGTTTATTGTTATGATCGTTTTTATCATTTCTTAAATAAATACACATTTTATGTGTTCTTTTAATATGTTCTTTTAGTATATGTCTGGTAACACATGTTAGCGATGTCTCACACGAGGTCAGAATTTTGTATCACAACACTAACGTATGTTAATATTGGTGCTGGAAAAAGTGTCATAAAGTAGGAGAGAGGTGACTTGACAAGTGTCAAATCAACCTTTTAAAACCTAGGATTCAAAAGTGTCAAATCTCATGTTTAAAATTACCTTAGTGCCCTTAATTATATTTTTTATTAGATTGGCCCACATGCTTTATGATTATTATATTCAAATAATCATGGACCATTGATCAAGCTTGATCAATGGTCATAAGAGAGTTTGCAAGGTTTTTCCAAAAGATAGGGTTTCCATATTATCCACACCCTATATATATATATCATTCGTTTATTCTAATTACTATTAGTATATAATTAAGATGAGTTATAAAACATGTTAAACATATGATACAGAATGTAGAGGAATGTTGGTTATCTTGATCTACAAAGAATAATAATTTGTATAGCATTACATCAACATATTATGAGCATATAAGTATCGATTAATACATAAACTAATTTTAGAAGATAAATAGTTTTAAGTAATTTCACTTGTCATGGATGTTTTCAAAATGTTTGTGTTACCCAGAAAGGTGTAGTCTACTTTACTTTCATATATTATGCTTGTAATTTAAGTTTTACTTTATGACCAATTCATCGCTTATTAGTGTATTCAAACATACTTTAGATAGTCATTTTAAACATGTTACATTTAAATTAGTAGAGAAGAAAAATAGAAAATTATAACCTTTATATATAAGATAGTTTTCATAACGGTACTAACGAGTTCATATTTGATGACCCTTATATAAAGCGTATTTTAATTTATGTACTAAAGAATTATAAATGTTTTGTTATTGTTAATCAACTCTAATGATCACTCTCAGATAGCTGTTCGTTAGTGCTAAATGTTGAGTGTATGTTATAAACATGAGAAATATGGAAACTAAAACTTAGTGTGTAACAAACTTAATTTTATGTCATTAACATTATGTTTTTTTTTTTTGAAAGATCCTGTACAAAGTTGTTTTTTTTTTTTTTTTTTTTTTTTTTTGTAAGAACTGTGAGAATCAAATGAGGGTATTTTTTTTTCGAAATTTTTTTCCCATATTGTTAAACATGTATTATAGTGGGTTAGGATCAAATACACAGTGAAAGAAAAATAGGAAGTCGTAGGAAGGGTATCAAACGAACTCCGATTGAACTCATTCAAGCGGCATTGGAATCGTCTTATCGAACCCTACGTCGTTAGTTTTTAGGTCTTCGTTTTTTTGGGGTTTTAGCTTGTAGTTTTTAGAATACGCGTTATATCATTGTGTCTTTTATGTACCATTGTGTCTTTTTCTTATTTTCATCGTTGTGTCATTTTTTTCAATTCATTGTGTCTTTTTTCTTCAGCATTGTGTTATATTTTTTGGCACTGTGTTATATTTTGTGGCTCATTGTGTCATATTTGATGATCTATTGCGTTTTTTGTATCCTTCTCACCCTTCTCATTTTTTGTAGCCTTTGTAGAATAACCCAACCCGTATTATAGTATTGAAATCTAAAAAAAAAATTTGGTGTAGAGTAATTACGTATTTACTGTTGTAGAGTAATTACATAATTACTCTAGTGTAAACTAATGTATTTACTTTAATGACGTAATTACACTAAAACAATTTTTTTAATTTTTTTTGTATTATTCATCTAGAAAGTATGTTTAAACACATTGGAAAAAAAATTCTAAAAAAAAAAAAAAATTCCCCCCCTCCCCCTTGATTCTCACAGTTCTCACCAAAAAAACACTTTGTAATTGATCTTTACTCATGTTTTCTTATACCCACCTCTTTCTACTTAAAATGCAATACTATGATGTAACAAACTATATTTCAAGTGTCAAAACAAGAAGAATATTCAATTTGACACGAATCGTTTGTCTAAAGGTCTTGTACATGATTTCAGTTTGGTGTTATTTTAAATTGGGGAATTGGATTTTAATAACCTAACTATTTGAAATTGGCTACTGGCACCCCCAACTAAAAAATTGACCGTACATAACCTAAACTATTGACTTATTGGAATCTAACACCCACTAACGGTTAAATCACTAACACCGTTAGTGGGTTCGCTGGCGTGGCAAGATTTGCTGACGTGGCATGTTGATGTGTCAATCCACGTGTGCACACATCAGCGTGCCACGTCAGCAACTTGTGCCACATCAGCAACCCAACTAACGGCGTCAGTTAGTTGGGTGCTAGATTCCAATAAGTCAATAGTTCAGGTTATATATGGACAACTTTTTAGTTGAGGGTGCCAGTGACTAATTTTAAATAGTTTGGGTTATTAAAATCAAATTCCCCTTTTAAATTAGTATTAGGTCCACTCATGGCTAAGTTTTAATTATGAACTTTATACTTCATTGTTTATGTATTAGAATACTTAAGTTACTTTGAGTTTGTGATGATCATAAAAAACATATAGTGAATATCAATGTTTGTAAATTCTTAATGTGTTGGTTACTTTAGGCAGTTCAACCCAAGTCATGTTAGTGAGCGGTCAACATAGTAAATGGAAGCTGTCCTTTCATGTTAACACTTGATGTAATTACAACATTTGTAAATGTTGGTTAAATGTTACTCAACTTAGGCATTTTCACTAAGTTGGCTCAGAAAGACGGCCAACATAGCTATTTAGTGAAGTAACCTTTGTAAAGGAACTTATAAGATCGTAGACGTTCATATTTATTGGCTGATTGATCTTCTAAGATGCTACTTAAAACATTGTGCTCAATAGCACTTCAATAATCATACAAAAAAAAAAAAAGCTACAATCTCCATCTCAAATTCTAAGATGACAATCAAAAGTACTCGATAGCAATTCAATCAACTCTTTAGACGTTTTAATGTGTGATAATTTAATGTATTAAGATCGGGGAGGGGAAATATTTAAGACCCCTGTTTTTTATTGGTCTATGTGGCAGCTGAGTCAGCATGTGATTTGAATTGAAAATGAGGTGTACTGGGGATGGGAAATATTTAAGGCTCCTGTTTTTTTATTGGTTGTTTATTTTATTATTTTTTTAAACTATTTAACTAAAAGTAAAAAAAAAGAAAAATATTATAAAAAAAGTTACAAATAATATTAAAACACACAACTAATATTAATTTAAACATTACATAATTAATCCTAAATTTCTCCTCTACGGAGAATAATTATCCCAGTCCTCTAAAGTGTACTCCGGTGAGGACACGGAACGATCGCTATCACGACCGTCGGATCTGCCGTCCCAGCGGATGCGACAATACTCAGGAGTTGATACATAGTATCGTTCCTCTTCCATAACAGCCCTACCTGCTTCGTACTCCTCCCCGGTTGGCTCCTGAGCAGGAGGGTTTGGGGTGGGGTTCGGTTTGGGGTTCGGTTGGGTCTCCACCAACCGTAGCTGGCCCATTCCCCTTACAGCCATAACATATTCTAAACATCAGACAAACTCCTCATCAGTGAAAGGAGCATTTGGGTATGAGGGAGTGTACCCTGGTAGTGGAGGAATGGGGAAGTGCAAAGGATGAGGAGTGGACACTAGTTGAATAGGTAGAGGAGAAGAGAACACTGGTTGAGAAGGAGGAGGAGGAGAAGAGAACATTGGTTGAGGCGGAGGAGGAGAAGAAAACATTGATTGAGGAGGAGCAGAAGAGAACACTGGTAGACGACGTCTCCGGCGAGAGTATCGCCAGAGATTGGAAGGTTCGGCAGGCTCGTTATGAAATCCACCACCCATATCTGGTTTGTAGTTGGGTTTGTAGTGTAGTTTTTAAAAAGTTGTGTTGTAGTGTGTTTGTTTGTGTAGTTTGTATATATATATATATATATATATATATATATATATATATATAGTAAAAAAAATTAACTGTTGAAAAATTTTAAAAAGGGAAGGGTCGATTTTTTTTACCGTTTAAAACTTCAAACGTTCAAATCCTCCATGTGGCCAAAGTTGATTTGTTGTTGCTTTTGTTACACAGCGTTATTGTAACTCCCCAACCGATGGCGGAAACATCGATGTGTCACGTAGTGACGATTGTTCAATAGCTCATGGTACTAAAGTGTAAATTTGAATACATTGAATTGAATAGTTTATTACATTGAAAGAAATTACAATATACAAAATTCTAATGTGGCAACTAAAACTGAAATACAATAACCCAACATCTAAGTAAAAATTCCAAAAGCTAAAAAGTCGTCGCATAAATAACCTGAAACATGTACGAAAATAATTTTGTCAATACAAAATGTATTGGTGAGCATACCCTGTTTTGAATACATATAGTAGATAAAGAGTTTCGCAATTCACGTGTTATACTGTCTACAATTTAGTGTTCAAGCTATGTACAAATGTCACCCAAAATCAAACCTTTAGAGTAGAAATGATATCCAAGAATAATGGGATATCTAATATATATGTATAGTAGTCGCCAAATAGTATGATTATATATAGTATGCGACAAAGCAAGTAGTTTACACATAACAATAGTCAAGTACTATTTATTGCTATGCTAGGCCCACACCGAGTTAATGATTAAGGTCATAAGTACACACTATCAGCGAATCAACAAGTAAAACACATACAAGAATTGCGATTGTGAATATAGATTAAAGCATGATTAAGTGTGTGAAGTAATAAGCGTACATGAGTCACCCCAAAAGTGTAAAACATGAAAAAGGGGAAAGATATACTCACTTTCGCCAAATAACTAGATGACTAAGCGAGCGTGAAAATGCGAGCAATCCAAAGACCCAACAACGAAACTAGTCCAATTTAGAAGAAAAGAAACCGAATAAGAAAAAAATATCCAGCTTCCAATTCGCCAATTACAAGAGCTTATAATCAAAGCTTCAAATGTAGAAGTAATATACTATAGAAGAAAGGTATGAAGGAGAGTTTAATCGAATTGAAACAATCGATTTAGAGGTGCAAAGTGTAATGGGTCATAGGTGGGTTTTTATACTAGTTTTGGATTCAATTAGGCTTTAAAATTGGTCAACACAATAAAGTAAGGTTTTAAGCAAGGTTTTCAGAACCGGACCGGACGTCGAACCGGACCCCCGGCCGGTTCACTGGTTCGACCGGTCCGACTGGTTCGACCGGTTCGACGAACCGGCCCAAAAAACAAAAAAAATTAAAAAAAAAAATAAAAAATCCGGTCCGACCGGCCGGTTCACCGGTTCAACCCCGGTTCGCTGCAAAAACGGTCCGACTACCCGAACCGGACCGGTCCAGGCCCCGGAGCCCGTCCGACCGGCCGGTCCGGTCCGGTTTTCAAAACAATGGTTTTAAGATGAATTGACTATTTGACTAGGACTTTGACTAGAATTTTGACTGAGACTTTGACTGTCTCAGCGGACCGCGAGAGCTAAAAAATCAATTTTTCTAATTTAATCGATTTTTAGTTCTGGACTTGTTTCCTTCGGTTTCTAAGTTGTCTTAGGACCGAAAATTAAGGGCTTTGAGTATTAAGGTCTGAAACATACGTGCTCGGGTGTAGATGTGAGTATAAAACGTGCATACTTTTACTTATAAAATTTATAAGTTTTATTAAATTGTGAATTTGGTCCTATTAAAATACGAGGGTTAAAAATGAAAATTTTGAAATAGTTGAGGAATCAATTATGCACATTTATAAAAAGTGAAGGGTGCAGGTTGTCACAGTTATAAATATAATGCCTTCGGTTTTTTTAGTGGATGGTGCCCCCTGTACCGGTGTGGGGGGCACTATGTTGGCCCATCACGCTCAATTCGCGCTACAGTACACCCAGTCTTAGACTAGAAAGGAGATAATACAAAGAATTGTGCATTCTTGTGACAACCTACACCTTCATCTTTTAGCAAGTTGTCAATTTTAGTCCTTCGTCTATTTTGAAGCTTAACCTTCAGTCCTTATCAATTATTATTTTATTTTATCTCTTCTTTTAAAAGGGTGTATTTATACGTACGTGTTGACATATAAAACGTGCCATAATTGTATAATCATGTCACCTTATAAAAAGTTCTATCTATTTTATTTTAGCTTAAAAAGTTTAATTTAAAAGTTTTAAAGTTAGTTTATCTAACTTAGTTAAGTTTCTATAAAGAAAAACTTAACCAAATCATAATATAATTAACCAAGTTAACATGAGGGATCATTATTGCCAATTTCCCAAAGTTCAAATCTGTTTCTTCCCCCCAGTCCCGTTTTTTTTCGATCGAAGTTCCGGTGACCGGAATTTATGCCGGCGACTTCAAATCATCATTTTAAAGGACCTTCAATTAGTTTTAATATTACATAAACGTTTCTGCCTCTTTACCAAACGTATACCATACTTAAAACATGAATTAAACGAGCCATAAACAGAGATTAAGTCGTGATTAATGGAGTAACCGTCAACCTTTGTCATCAAGTCCAAACACTACATTTTCTAGTTAAGTACTATAAATTGACTATTGTGATTCGTTCCCGAGCCTTTACAAAACATAACACCACATCAAACATAGTTTAATAACGTCTGAAACCCCTGAAATTGTCTCTTAAAGATTTCGACTCTTGTTCTTCTGTTCGGCCCTTAATCGATTTCGTAAGTGCTTGTTTTATGTGTCGTTTTCTTTGTTAGCCTTTGCCGATCAATAGCCCCATGCTTTTGAGGTCGAAATCGGTCTGGATAGGGCAATTGAATTATAGGGTTAGGGTTTGGTTGTTCTTGGGGAAGAGGGTGGCATTTTTGATTTTGAATAAATATTATAATTAATCAAATATTTCAACATATTAGTTTGTAGTGGAGTGGTTGGTTGTGTGCTTGTGAATCTTCAGGTCCATGGTTCGATCCTCCAAATAGATAACACTTTTTATTTATTTATTTATTTTCTCTTTTTCTCATTTATAATTACTCTAGAATTTATTTAATATGTTTAAAACTTATAATATTCATAATAAATTCATTTTTGCTTCAAAAATTACCAAAATTTAGGTGTACACTCTTGACACTTCATAGAAAATTATCATATTTTTAATTTCTGGAAAATATCTTATTTTTATAATTTTATTAATTTAAAATTGTTTTAATCATAATTAATTGATTAAAAATTCATTTTTAATGATTTTAATCTCAAAATTTTTGATAAATTATTTATAATCATCATGAACTGAAATAAAAATTATTGGTTTAGAAAACATTTATTTTTATTGATTTTTCTATTTTTAATCATTTAAACATGATTTAAATTCATTAAATCAGTTTTAAATGCAAATAAATTGAGAAAAATTATGAAAAATTTATTCTAAGTATTTTTCATCAGAATAGTTTCATTTTTCTCAAAACTATAATTTTTGAATTATATATTGTATTTTTGTTGTATTTATGCTTATTTAAATACAATAATCATTATACTTCAAATCAGATTTATTAATTTAATTCTTTTGTCCAAAATAATTTCAATTACTTTTTATCTAAATATTCAATTGATAATAATTATATTACCTAAACCAATATACAAACTTTGACATATTATTTTTGATATACAACTTTTACATCAATTTGATTTATCATAAAAACTCTAATTCTCCAAATCGACATAGCAAACCCTAATGCTTTAGAACCCTAGATACCTTAGACTTTTAAGACATTCCATTTATTAGTATTCTTATGCATTATAGGTAGAATTCTTCGGAATTCCCGTTTCTTAACTCACGTCAGCTTAACTTGGATTTTGATCGCTTTCACAAACTGTGAGTATATTTTTCCCCTTTTTCATTTTACTGTTTTGGGGCTACTCATGTACCTTATATCAAATTACTATTTCTTTTCATTTAGTGCAATTCTCATGTGTGTTTGCTTTGTGTTACTTTGTGTATCTATGACCTGTCAAAATCATTAACCGTTGCAGCCTAACATTTCAATGAATAGTAATATGGTATATACCCCTTGTGACCTGTTGAGAGATCTTGGTCATTGCTATGTGTTTCATTACTACTGTTAATAGCGCATACTATATATAAATTTCATTTCATTTTTCATAGGGTTGATTTTGACCCGGATACTACTTATTAAATATTTGCAAACAATATACAACACATGAATTACTAACTTTTCTTTACTATATGTACCAAATGGATGTACTCACCAATACATTATATGTGTTGACAAATTATTTTGTACATGTTTTGGGTGAAGTTTGATCTTGCTTGCTTTACACGCTTAGGCTGGACCTAGTGCTTTAATAAATTTTGAACATTTATTTACTATGTTTGGAATTTCTTTTGAGACTATTAGTTTTTCATTTTGAATAAAGGAAGTTGTTTGCTATTATTATTTACATTTTAGTCCATGCGCTATTGAACAATCGTCATTACGTGACACCTCGATGATTCCGCCATCGGTTGGGGTGTTACAATTCTGAAAATAGATAAACTAATTGTTAATTATGAGTTGTATAGTGAGGTAATTATGTGTTTGTCATGACCTGTCAAATAATGTCTAACATGCCCCAAATGACCATTGCGAAATTGGTGCAGCAAAGTGAAGTGTGTGTAAAATTAATTTTTAATAACAAAACAATAAATTTATTAAAATTAGTTTTTTTAACCAAAGTTGAAAGTAAAAAAGTTTATTTCTTTTTATATACATATATATATATATGTATATATATATATATATATGGTTAGGATCCGTTGAGAACTCAATAATTGTGAGAACTCGACGTAAAATGCGATTTTTTTGCACACTGGTGTAAAAACACGTAAACGGGCTGTAAAAAAATAAAAAAAAATAAATTAATTTACGCCAAATTACACTGGTGTAAGGGATTTTTACCCCCGTGTAAGTATATTAATATTTTATTTATTATTTTATTGTTGTTTAATTCTGGACCACATATTCTTTTTTTATTAAAATAAGTGTGTGGTTATAAAGTGAGTTCCCGAGTTCTCACAACTCAGAGGAGTTCTTAAATGATCTGGATCCTATATATATATATATACATATATATATATATATATATATAGGTAAAGGATCATGTAGGAAAATTGGTTTTTGTGAGAAGTGTGAGAATGATTAAGAATTGACCTGTAACCATCATGTTTTGGATTTAGGAATGATGTTTTTGGTTGTTTTGGCTTGAAAAACACTAAACACAGCAATTTGCAACCATTTTATGTACTATACTCATTAAAATTAAAACACAAATAAAACATACTAGTAAACACTTAAAACAAACTGCTTAATGGTTTTGTCATGGTGTTTTAAGTTTTAAGCTTAAAATACATTGTTTTTGGTTTTTAATTGCTATGTTTGGTGTCAGGGTCATCTCCGATAACACTAAAAAAAATTTGGGCCTCGGGCAAAAAAAAATTTGGGCCCAAAATTTTGTAAAGAGGAATGAATTGAAAAAAAGATGAATATGGTGCTAGAGCCAAGGATTGAACTTTAGACCTATACATTAAATTAGCATGGTTTTTCCAACTCCACTAATAAGACTTTAAGGTATAAAACACAAATATATATCCTAAATATAGAATTTAATATATATATATATATGTATGTATGTATATTTTTAAAAAAACGTTCGGGCCCATTCGAGGGTCGGGCCCTGAGCTGGTGATCACCCGGCCCACCCTGTTTGGTGTTTTTATAGGCAAAACAATCCAAAACACCACGAATAAGTCCAAAAAATGATGCATAGATATCAATTTTTAATCTTTGTCACACTTCTCACAAAAACTTATTTTCCTACAGAATCTCTACCCTATATATAGCCTAATATTTACAAAATAATATTTTTATTATTTTTGGATAAGTGTACACATGTTAAATTCTCAATACCAAAATAATACATAAGGTTAACGCGCTTATATAAGCATATTTTTTTAACACGTAAGGTATGTTTGGCAAAACTAGCTGGAGGCTGGTAGCTGAAAGCTGCAAGCTGGTAGCTGGAAGCTGTTAGCTGAAAGCTTTTTAAATATATTTTGGTATTTGGCAAAGTAGCTGGAGCTTTTAATAAAATGTATAAAATGACCAAAATGGTCATAATTAAAAGTTTGTAAAGAAGATTTTTATTTTATTTTTAAAATAGAATGGGTATTTGTGTCATTTACTAACTAAAAGCTTGTAGTTAGTAGAGCTTTTTCTTAAAAGCTACTACTAGTAGCTTTTCACTGTAGAACTTTTTCTCTAACCTAAAAGCTTTCAGCCCCTTTAACCAAACAAGGCTTTTTATTAAGTAGGAGCTTTTTCCTAAAACCTTGAAGCTTGAAGCTCCTAAAAGCTCTTAAAAGCTCCTTGCCAAACATACCCGTAGACATGCATAGTAGTTATCCATACGTACACATCGTATAAATATGACGTACAAGTTATGTAAATATAGATTATACCGAAACCTTGGGCATCATAATTGTGTGACAATGGACATACGTTATATGTTAATATGTTATAATAGTTGTAGTATGTAGTAATTATATGTATTTTGTCATATACTTAATATAGACTGTATAATATACTACAAATGGTTGTTTTATAAATATTTTTAGTGTATTATAATTAGAGTTTATAGCTGAAATGTTCATAGGATCAAATCAACAATTGATAAACAAAAGAAAAAGGTTATTAGTTTGTTGTTTGATCATTTTCAAAATTCAAATAAACACTTACACATTCAGAAAGTTACAAACGGAAAATATAAAAGATAAAAAGTTTGTGTAGGAGTCTAGGGCTGCAAACGAACTGAACTTTCAGCGAACAGTTCATGAACCGTTTGGCGGGAAGTTCGTTCGTGTTCGTTCGTTTAATAAATGAACGAACACGAACGAAAAATTCCGTTCGTTTAGTTAAACGAACGAACATGAACAGAGGTCGCGTTCGTTCGTTTATGTTCGTGAACGTTCGGTAACGTGTTCGTTTATGTTCGTTTGTGTTCTATAGCGTAGTAAGGTTTTTATTTTTATACTTTTTTATATTCTTTTATTTTTATTTATCTTAATGTATCTGAATTCGATGCTAACAAAAAATTAATATACGCCCGTATGTGTTTGGTTCTGTTCATGAACACTTCTTTGTGTTCGTGAACACTTGTTTGTGTTCATTAATGTTTGTTTATGTTCGTGTGCGTTCATGAACAAAATTAACAAACGAACACAAACGAACACGAACATGAGTGTTTTCTTAACAAACGAACACGAACAGAAAATCTCGTTCGGTAAGTGTTCATGAACTGTTCGTGAACACATAATTTTCTTAACAAACGAACACGAACAAGGCCTTGTTCGTGTTCGTTCGGTTCGTTTGCAGCCCTATGTAGGACATTTGTCAACGTGCAATTGATAAAAAAAAAAAAAACTTTTGAAAAAAAAGTAGGGTTTAAATGTTAAACTTTGCTGAAATATTAAAATATAATAATGACAATAGTTATTTTTATGAGTAATTTATATAGTATTAAATTACAAGTTGTTTATGCGTTATGGTGTTGTATGCTATGCTCAATTAGTGTTATGTGCTTAATAAGGGGGAAGTGGTGCTTCACTGAAACATTTTCAACTTTACTGATTTACACCAATCTTACACTGTCACATCACTTCACTAATTTACTTCATTGAAACAGTTTTTTGGAGACAACACACCACTGATTCTTTACCCAACAATTAATTATTTTCACACATAATAACACTCTATTATTATTATTATTATTGTTGTTGTTGTTGTTGTTGTTATTGTTGTTATTGGAGTACATAGACAATCTTCTTCACACACACAACATTTTCTTCTTCACACACATAGACACTCACACACACACACACACACACACTCTCTGTTTCTTCTTCCTTTCTTCTTCTTCTTCTTCTTCCATTATCTTCAATCTTCTTCCCCATATTTCTTTCTCCTTCATCCCGTCATAGCCACCATCCCTTGCAATTTCATCTTCATCTTCTTCCTCGTTGCGTTTTGAACAAGGTAATGTAAACACCACACAAAAGCGGTTCAAATATGGTGACCAAAGAAGATGATGAACATAAAATATCAGAGAGAGAGAGAGAGAGAGAGAGAGAGAGAGAGAGAGAGAGAGAGAGAGAGAGAGAGAGAGAGAACCACCTTACCAGCACGGTAAAAAGAACCCCTATTTGGTTCACTGGACCCCTACCAGCACTGGTGGCGACGATGTTACCGTGCTGGTAGTAGGGTACCCGTGACCAAATCGGCAAACGCCCCGCCCCCCTAATGTTGTACATTAAAAGTTAGTGTACAACTTCTTCAAGCAATCATGGTTTATTTTCTTTGTTTTTTTAATCTTTAACATTTTTTTAACCCTAAAACATTTACATCTTTACAATATAACCTTGACACCTTTTCTTTTTCAACTTCATTCCCATATACTTTTCATCTTTTACATTTTTTTCGTTTCACATCTCAGTCTCACTTTGCAAGTTAACACGTCGTAACGTGCGTGTGTGGTTTTACGTTCTAAACGTCTATTTTTCGTCAAGTTTTTTTTCGTTTTCTATTTCTTTATATGAGATTTTCCATTGTTGGTATCGTTGACGGTGGTGTGGTATTGGTGTTACTTGACACGGTTTTACGCCCATATCGTAACGAGGGGGCTTAACACTAGTTTATATTAATTTTCAAATATATAATGTGGTTGGATGATTTGAATTGCAAAATATAACATTTCTAGTAATAAAAAAATATGTGGTATTAAAAAAATCCAAATCTATGTATTAAAGAAATGTATTGACTACCGTATTTGTTAACATATTATATTAAGTTATATTCAACTCGTGTAATACATGGATTTTTTATTGACATAACTTTTTTTTTTATTACTGGGTATATAACACTACATTTAGGGGCTGTTTGGTAAGGCTCTTAACGAGCCTCTGAATCATTCAGCATTGAATGATTCAGCATTCAGCTCATTCAGCGCGTTTGTTTCAGCATCTGAATGAAATGGTTAAAGCTGAACCATTAAGACTTGGGATGTTGCTGAACCATTAAGTACTGAATGAATCCATTTTTACTTCCCCTACCAATGTGGGACAAGAAGGCTAGCCATTTAGAGGTCCAACAAAACAGTACTTAATGATTCAGCACTTAACCATTCAAATCCTCTTAACCATTCAGACTTCTTAATGATTCAGCACTTAGGGGCTGTTTAGTTGATTAAGTGCTGAATCATTAAGAAGTCTGAATGGTTAAGAGGATCTGAATGGTTAAGTGCTGAATCATTAAGTGTTGGTTTGTTGGACCTCTAAATGGTTAGTCTTCTTGTCCCACATTGGTAGGGAAGTAAAAATGGATTCATTCAGTGCTTAATGGTTCAGTAACATCCAAAGTCTTAATGGTTCAGTCTTAACCATTTCATTAAGATGTTCATTAAGAGCCTTACCAAACAGCCACTTAATCAACCTAACAACCCCTTATTCAACTCATATAATAATATAGGATTCTAACCTTGTGTGTAGTAGTAGTAATAATAATAATAAAATCTTTAATAAATAAATAACGAGCAAAGTCTAGGTCAAGCTTAAGCTTTTTATATAAAGTTAAAAAAAAAAACTATTAAACAGGTCAAGCTGAAGTTAAAGCGGCTCGATTTAGCTCCAAGATGTCCTCACTATTGAGGACGATTGTACAATATGTATTCTGATTATACTATTTAGTTTGAAAAGAAAAATAAATTTTGTTGTCCTTTACTATACAAATAAAATTGATAAAAGTCAATAAATGTGTATGGTATGTATAAAATAGCCTTACATTTACAAAATAGTAATTTATATTACTTTGGATAAGTATATGCACTTCAAATTTTCAACACCATAATAATATATAAGTTTAACACGGTAAGATAAGCATAACTTTTTGACACGTAAACATGCATACTAATTGTTCACACATACACGTGGTATAGAAGTGACATGCACATGATGTAAATATGCACACCATACTAAAACCTTACGCATCATACTTGCGTAAAAGTAAATACACATAATACCTTATGCAGTTATGCTAGTCGTAGTTGTAGTTGGTGGAAATTATTTTTCATAAATAACAATCCTACATATTTTGTCATATACTTAAAATAAACCGTATGTATTACTACAAAACAGTAATTTTATAGACATCCTTAATTAAGTCTATCCTGATTAGAGTATTTAGCGGACATATCTATACTATCAAATCATATACCAATTTTACAAACACAAAAAAGGCAATTAGTTTGTTGCTCATCCTTTTAAAAAATCAAATAAAAACTTGTACGTCCAGCTTAAAAAGTTGTACACAACAAGGCCTATAAATAATAAACATAGACAACAGTTGCAGTTCCCCTTCCTTCCTCCTTTCACGTGATCTCCCTCCTTTTTTTCTGTTTCATATTTTTCATCATGGATAACAAAAAAGAAGCAACTTCTTCTTCTTCTTCTTCATTCACTACCCAACTTTTTGGACCAAAAGATTCATCTTCCTCTCTCTTTGATTCTATTTTCCCCCCTCCTTCAAAGGTATGTTTCAGTTGTTTGATCAGGTTTTTTAGCGGTAAACAGTGGCGGGCCTACATACATCCCCGGCAGGCGTCCCCTTAAAAGAAAAAAAAAATTAATATGATTTGTAGACTAAAATTCTGAGCGCACCATTTAAAAGTTTGGTTAATTAAACCCCTCTATCGCAACCCTAGAAAATATTTTCTGGGACCGCCACTGGCGGTAAAAGAAGTTTAAGTGTTTGTATAATCAAGAATTGGTTTAAAGTTTGTTCTATTGTTTGTATAGCGGTCTTTTACAGAAACAGAGTTCGTTTTAATGTGTCGTTGGTTTTTTTTTATGTTAATTTATTGGTTGAAAGTTTACGTCGGAGTTGATCGGTTGCTGATTTTTTTGTTTGAGAATTTTAACTTGTTTGTTCATAGTCGGTGAGAACTAAACTTTTCAAATAAATAAATTTACAACACAAAAGGGGTCGTGCTCAGGCGCTACCCGATAACTTTCTTCGGAGGAGGTCGTCGATTGGAGTTTCGTTTGTGATTAAGAGGGTGTTAGGGATTGATTTTTCAAAGCAGCTTCTGCGTTTTGGAAAAATAGGGGTGGAGCTGCTTTTAGATTATTGCATTTTGATAGTGTAAAATTTAATTTCAAAACTCAACCCCAAACACTAAAAACTGATTATTTGCGTTTTCAAAATGCAATAATCTAACAATCTATTTCAAAACGCAACCCCAAACACCCCCTAAATGTCACGCATAAGTCATGATTTTATCACAATAAGCTTCTGCCAGTGGGTTTTTTCTTGAATTGGTGACGGGCCGAGTCACCAACGATGTCTACGATCACGGGCACAAGTGGCCTTTTACCTATGGGTGTACCCGAATAGTTGGGAAGACGTTAAAAAAAATAATTTTTTTGCAGTTATTTGCGGTTAATAACTACTAAAATATTTATTTATTTATTTATTTATTTTTTTTTTTTTTTTTTTTGGGAAGGCTACTAAAATATTTAATGAAAAAACGTTCAAAGATATTATTCAACTATCATTAAAAGTAGCATGTCATAAATTTATGACCATTGGTCAAAGCTTAACTTTAATGTTATTATTTGATGAATATTTAAACGGTTTGGTTAAACGTAATCCTCTATGAAACGTAGCCTCATGTGAGATGAATGAGCCCTGTTTTGTGTGAAGGGATACGTTTAGCAGCTGTCTTACTAGAGAGCCACAAAATATGTTGAGACATCTACATGTTGGTTTCTTTTCAGGCACATAAAGGGGACTATGTTAGCTATGAACAACCAAAGAACTATGATTCTACTCCCAAACGAGGTTCGAGCCTAATTCTTCAATTAAGTGTTTTTGATATTTTACTTTTTTTTCTTGTGTACTTGATATTTATGTTCAAAAGTGTTTTTTTTTCGCAAAGATAATAAAGGTCGGATTGATTAGGTAATTTTGTCAATTGGGTACTTCGTGGATCTATATAACAAGACAAACAAATCGAGTTATTTTATTGCTTGTAATCAATGTGAATTTCTGACACGACGTGAATCTAACACGAAATACACGAGTTGGGTTTAGTCTAAAGTTTGAACAGGGTTGTGTCTTTTCGGGTCGAACCTGTGACATATTTAGAGAAAAAGGCCGGGTTCAAGGTTTGCAGGTTGACCCGTTAAACACGTTTATAATTCCATTTTTTTTTCAAAATTTTGATTATTGACATAGGTAAGTGTTTCATGCCCAAACTTAAAAGTTAAAAGAGAATATGTTGTGGTTTTATAATTAAAACATACATGTTTTATACATGTTTGTTTCTTCTTCTTCTTCTTTTTTTTTTTTTTTTGTAAAATTAATATAATATAATATTTTAGTGTAAATAAAGTAATTTTTTAACGACAATTCTACTTAAACTACACCAAATATATAACACTTGTCGTGAAAACCTATGGCTGGTTATACCCATCAACTCACCAACACAACCCTTTAGCATTGTAGAGACAATTAACCATGTGAAAAATCATGAATCCAATACTTGCCTAAAGTAGCTACTTTACTAGACAAAAGAAAAACCTTTACTAGGTATTATATATAGTCTTAATTAGTTCATGACGTATTGCACTTGAATTCGAAACTTGAAAGATTAAATCAAGAATACATTTTGTTGTCAAGATTTTCATTTTCACACTTTATTAGCAATCATTTTTTTTAGATCGTTCATTTATCAAAGTAGGTATGAAGGTTCTTTACGTATTTACTTACAAATGGAAAAAGGATATAAATATGCTATAAATGAATTGACCTCCATGGCTTAAGTATGCATCTTTTATCATTTTCTTGAATGCCCATATCCCAAAAATGACTAAAATTAAACCATAACTGAATGGTTAGACAAAATTACATTTTACGTACTTTATGTTTAAACGAAGTTGCAGGCACTGTCCTTTAACTACGAAAATTATGCTATGTGTCCTTTATATTATTGTTTACCTACATGCGGTATCCTTTACTAATGTCCTTTATTTATAACATTTTGATGTTGATACTTGATACCCTTAGACCAAAGACCACATGTTTCAACCCGAAAGGTTAAAGCTAGTATGGAGTGAAACATGCTACAAGTTTTGAACCTAATGTAATTTAAATGTTTCTAAATTCCAGATTGTTTGTGTAATGAAGAGATAAGTCAGAAGTCGAAAATGATTGATTTTAGCCCCTATTATGAGCAGGAAGTATCACAACCGTGTACTCTTAGCTCATCGTTACACTATGGTGGTCAAGACATCTATATTAATCCTCATTCTACCAAGAACACCCCCGGACAATACTCAACAGTAAGATAACACAATGTATTTCCAGTTTGAATATGAATTTTTATACATGGATAAATATGTATTTTTATTGTGAATGCAACAGAAATACAGCAATAAAGATGGAGAAGATGATGGGCTTGCTTCAAGAGGAAACTGGTGGCAGGGTAAGATATATAATACACTGCAAATCATCACGAAAATTTTAAAGATTTCGATAAGTAACATTACTGTTTTCGTGGTTGTAGGATCACTATATTACTAGACAGCACAAATCAGCTACATAAATAAATTGAGAAAGTAGATAGCTAGGTAAGCTTTGTGTTTTTGTTAATTACTTACTATAAGCTGGTTATTTTTTTGGTTACTGATAATATTTAATCCTTATTCACAGGATGTTTTAGAGCTGGAGAAAAAGCATAGCTTTGTAGGAAAATAATGGTATTTGCTTATATAAAATAATTGCTTGTTTGAAAGGAGTATTTGTGAAACTTGATGTTGCATGTAAATTTCTAGCTTATTGTTCTATAAGTTGTTTGAGCTCGTGCTTTTTTTTTTTATAAATATTGAATCTTCTTTTCCATACAATTGTATTTAACTATTTATTTCCCCAATATGTCTGAAATGTTGAATCTTTCATATTTTGTTATAAACTTGAAGTGGTTTCAGATTTTCAAATGATGCTTGATACCTCTTAATGGATTGGGACTTTGGGAAGTACACCAATTATTCAGACAGATATGAAATTGGAAATTTTTACCTAGTGGTAAAGCTTGAAAAACAATGGGGAGTCGAAAATCACGAGACCTAAAATTTTTCCTACCGGTGGGGGCCTGGACTTAATTCATATAAAATTTACTTACGAAAACTGAAAACTTCCACCACTGATTCAAAAAACGAGGGGTGTCTGATGCGTTTGGTTTTAGCAAATTAAAAAGATGTCATTTCCCCGGTGCAAATAACTTGATGTTTTAATTCTGAAACCTTGGTTTTTGAGGTAAACAACTGATTTTTACTAAATCGGTTTTACCATGTTTTAAATTTATAATTTATAAAGTAACAATAATTACTTTAGAAACTAAAACCAACACATAGGCAGAGAACCCGACGTTTTAAGTTTTTAAAAATTTTCAAAAAATCTCACCCACCTCATTTTTCGCATTCAACTAACTTACCTGTCGATCTTCACGGTATGACAAACCTCTTCTAAACGAAAATAAAGCAGAAATAAAAACCCTCCAAAATGAAAGTTGATAATTTTGGCGATTTTGGCGTCCTTTACGGGAATTCTCCGAAGTAGCTAATCTTGAAGGAAACCTGCAAAGAAAACTCAAAACAACTGTCATCGAAAATAAAGAATAAATAAAATGAAAAAGAAAAATAAAGAAGACCGAAAACAAAAAGAAAAATAAAGTGAAAAATAAAATGAAAAATAAAAATAAACCGATCAGTTAAGTGACTTGGGTTTTTCTTTGGAAATAATTGTGTTCCCCGGCAACGGCGCCAAAAACTTGATGCGTTTGGTTTTAGCAAATTAAAAAGATGTCATTTCCCCGATGCCAAAAACTTGATGTTTTAATTCTGAAACCTTGGTTTTGGGGTAAGCGACTGATTTTTACTAAACCGGTTTTACCAAGTTTTAAATTTATAAAGTAAACAATAATTACTTTAGAAACTAAAACCAACACATAGGCAGAGAACCTGACGTGCATAGTATAGCCTCTAGGGTAACTATTGAGTATCGTATTCCAGAGTTCACACTTTCCCCTACTCAACCTTTCATGTGACACCCGACATATCTGGCTTAAACATTTTAGTAACATCTAAGTCTACCTTAGCGGGAAACGTTTATAAACGGACTTAACTGGGTTAGTTGAGTTGGGTCAAATTAGGATTGTCCAGGGTTCAATGATCTGGAGGATCATTGGGAGTCGTTTTGGGAATACACTAGTACCGGGTCCCGTTGTTGGTGACATTACATAAACTAATTAAGTGTATGTGTAGATTATGGGTCGTGTGGTGGATTATATACATAGATGTGTTTAAATGATGTGTAGATGATTATCCATGCTTAAATATGTTAAACATAGACTAAGGTTGCATGCTCATATGTTAAGGTGTGTTAAAATGCGTTAAACACGACAAACTGGAAAAACTAGATGAACATAGGTCTGGTTCGACCACTTCGAGTGGTCGAAGGTGGAACTATGTCTTGGTTCGACCCTTTGTATATGGGCGAACTTGGGATGTGGAATTGAAAGAATTCCCTTCGACCAGGACAGGGCTCATTCGACCCTATGAAAGTGAAACACCCTAAACCTTTTTAACCGAAAATACGCAGCGGAAATACGAACCAGAAAATTTCTTGCTTTATAAAAACATTATCGTATGTTTGGAACCCATAGCTAAAAGATATTATAGGTGTTTCATATTTTATTGTTTCTTATTACATCATCTACAACTCATCTTTAATAGTTTACGTGACCGTGACCCCGTACAATCCGCATCCTCACTCGACCTCCAACCATTTCTTGCTTTGTGAGCTTGACTTGACAACCTGCAACTACCACATAACCATTTCGTTAGTTCATTAAGTGACTTTATGCAAATATTCACAATATGGAAATAACGTCAACAATACTCAATGGTCATAACCAAACGCCTTTTTGTAAGTTCGGATCCGGTCTCCGGATCCTATCCTCCAATTTCCATGCATTCATACTTACATACCTGCATTTTTATTATCATCCTCATAACAAAAAGATTAATGACATTACAACACACACGCACATACAAATCCCATGTACAAGTTATCTTAACCCGTCATACTACTCTTCCTTCATGTATTCTCAAGGACAAACATAACGTTTCCGAACTTATACTCAACCTACACATAACGACCAACCTTTACATACATAACACTTTCACACATTACCGGGCATAAGCAACTATGCACACATTTTATTACACTAGCATCCAATGCGAGAAACCTCCACTTACTAAACGGTTTACCATTTGTGTGACCTTGCATAACTATACAATTCAATCTAAATAGTTACACCCATGATTTAATGTACCCATCTATATATATATATATATACACACTGATATCAATCCGTACATTTTACCATTCATTCTTATGCCATATTTGTTAATCTTGGTTTATTTCATGCTTAATTACCCTCACTTCATTTATCTTTGTTGCTCATTTATCCCAACTATTTTCATTGTTGTATGGTGAACTATACCCGTTCACCAACAACATCAATTCGCTTACCTTATTATAAATTACCTTTTCATACTTGTTTCCCATTCTCTATTTATACATAAGCATACAATTACTAAACCAAGAGTTTGCATCATAAGTCACTTACCTTTGCCCGTAGGAGTGTTTTCGCCTTATACGCGTTTGACTTATAGTCCCAAGCTTTTCACCTTGCTCGAGATCATATCCACTTGACCCGTTTACTTTTAAGCTTCTTGTACCTAGTTTACTTTCAAGTCAACATGACGTGTTAGAATACTAATTTGGAACTTACCTATGCAAACATTAGTATTCATTCTACATCATTCAAACATGACATCAATACATTCAACAACTAGTTCTATTCAATAAGTCTTTCCATATACTACCCGTTTGACTCGTTAGTGAAAATACTTGCATGAACTAGTTGGTAAGTGTTCTTAGACACTTTTTGAATGCCACATAATATGCTATTCTTTCCCTACAATCCGTACTCCAAGACTACTACAAGCGTGTACATTCTTACACCTTTTCTTATTAAATATTACAATATAAATGTGCAGCGATTTTCTGCGCAGCTGCTGTTCAAGGTCGTTTTTCCCCTTCTAAACCTCGGAATCAGATCTTGACTATCAAATACAAAATGTGCGTCATTCAAAGACCTTTCCAAGCATATAAAGAACACCTCATAACGATTTTTCTATGATTTTATATGAATATTTTAAGATCAGGTCAGAAACATAATTTTGACCAAACAGCTTTGCTGTCAAAACTGAAATGTTAACTTTAGATGCTGTTTTGACCCACTACAACTCAGAATCAGCTTCTTATGACTAAATATGAAATGTAATATGTGCAACAAGCTTTTCAACGATATAAGGCTCGTCTTCTAACTCCTAATAACGAATGAGATATGCCCTTTACAAGATTACTATCTAGGGCTGTCAAAAGTGACGAATTTCATACAATTTTACACCATTTGACCCAATTCAAGTTTCATGTAAGCATTGTATCAAACACTTCATGTGCACCCTTTTTGCAAGTGAATTCTAAGCCTTATGGACTTCTCAAACTTTGCCATTTAACTAGCTAATCATCAACAACATCATTCTAACCATCATGCTTAGCTATTTCCAATTTCAACTTGTAATTTTACCAACACATAAGATTCATGCAAGACATATGGAATACAATTCCTCTACAATCCATGCCTAAAACATAGATTTCCTACTATTTTAGTAACATCAAAGCTACCAATCAAAACCAAAATCATCATCTTTGAACACAAGCAAGCTTCTAACAATTTAACTAATTTATAAACCATCAAGAATGATCAATATCATTAATAATCAACAATAATACGAATTTAACATCATTTGCTCAAAACCCACATATGGGTTTCGAAATTAAGATGAATTGGGGTTAGTGTTCTTACCAAAAGCTTAAACTTTGAAGATTAACCCTCTAGAACACATCCTCCATCTTGTTACTTCAATTTCTTGCATCAACTCTTCCACTTGGGTATGATTAGGGTTAGTTTGAAGTTCAAGAATCCCCCTTTTTGGGGCTGAATTCGTATGACCCATATGGGTCTTCTTGACAACCTTATTTTGACCCAATAATTACCCTAATAGTCCCTCAAGTTTACCCCAATGTCATTTATGATCAAAACCTTATCAATGCAAGTTTCTTTCTAGTGTTATTTACCCATTATAAAGATAATAACTTTCACTAGGTAATTTTCATATTAGAGCATAACCCACATTCTTATCATCCCGTTTTATTATCCAAAAAAAAGGCTCATCCTACTATTTAATTCGTTTTGTCATTTCTTATTCACGCCTAGTAGCGTAATTAAGCGAAATGGATTTTCGGGGTGTTACAGAAAGGGTCGAAGGAGGCTACCTTCGACCACTAACAGGGGGCGAAGGTGGAATAGTATAAATACCAAACTTTGTCATTTTTCACCATTTCACAAACCCTAACCGTCTCAAAACACTCTCAAACGATTTTAATCACTAAGGAAGGAGTTTTTGCTCTTCTTTTGCATAATCTAACCTATCAACAACATCTAAACAAGAATCCAAGGTGTGTTCCTAATCCTAAATCTTTTTAAGGCATTTTAATCCGTTTTTTTATCTAACCCTAAATGTCCAGATCTGTTCTAAGGAAGTTTTTATCAATAAAAACCTTTTAAACATCTTTCTAAACCTAAACCCTATCATTAAACATGGGTTTTGTATCAATAAACATATGTTAATTGTGTGTTACGTGATGTTATGTATTATTGAATGATTTGCTGCTGTTCTAATGATAGAAACATGAACTAGGGTTGCTATTGATGTTGGTTTATTGTTGTTTAGGGTTACAATTAGATAGATGGTGATATTATGGGTATTTTGGGGATTTTATGAAATCTAGGGCTTATGCATGTTGAGTATTATTAACAAAACGAATGGGGGTTTTCGATTACAAGATAAACTGAGCATTTGTAGATTATTATGGGCTGGTATTAAAAAGTTTCCAATTTGGGTAAAGATTTCATGCATGATGTGACATTTCCATAATTTTGCCATTTTGGGAAAGTATTAGAACAAGCTGGTTTTGGGGAAAAATTGGTGGGGATTTGTAGGGATAAGTTAATCATACTTGACTGCTGTGTTTGATGATGTTTCGAGATGTTTCGAATGTGTTTGAAGCGTTTTTAGGAAAATTCGTACAACAGGGGCGAACCTGGACTCCTTCGACCAAACGAATGGTCGAAGGAGAGATTTCAGGGTCGAACCTGGGATAAGTTTGGGCGAACGTGGTAAAACGGTCGAATGAGACATCAAACGGTCGAACGAAACATAAAACGGGCGAAGGAGACTTGAAAACGGGCGAAGGAGGCTTAATCTGACTGGTTCGACCGTTCTGATGCAGAAATGAGATTTTTGATACAAACTAAGTATTTTATGCTTGAACCTTATGTGTAATCTATGTGTACTTGATTAGTTAGGGTAATGAGTCACCAACGGGATGTCGGGTCGGTCTAGTGTGTCGGTTGAACATTTAAACACGTTTTAAACATACTTGGTTACGATCTGGACAATCGGGGACTAGATAACCTTATGGTTATTAGTCAGAACACTTACGTGAACATTTTGATAGATCTCCGGTAAAGGAATTATCAAGGGCTTAGCATTTTACTAGTAATCGAAGAACGCTATCTAAGGTGAGTTCACGGCCCCACTTTTACAGCTTTAACTTTTGGGGGAGAAAACATGCGCTAAACTATTTTGGTAACATATGTCATACTATGGTTTTTAACTTTGTATTGCTATACGATCTTTGGAAGTCCCGGGGGAAACCATGAATGTGCGGGGATGCACAACGGGGGAAATGTGGATAGATCTATTGGGCGTGACCTGCCCCACTCGTCGGCTTGGAGGGCCGGGCGGGTGCATGTTGTCTCGAACTGGTAATATTGGTATCATGCTGAACATTCGGGCTGCTTAAACATATGCTAAACATTGCTAAATGTGTCTAGTAATGGTTTCCAATCGTAGTAGTAATAAAACATACGCCTAGCTAGCGTACTTGGTAACACTGATATAGTATGGACATGGTAACGTTTTGATAACACTTGGTAACATATTGAACAAACCTGTGAACTCACCAGCATTATATGTTGACGTCTTTTGGCATGTTAAACAGGTCGCTAAGGTAGCAACAAATGGAACTAGGCGCACGGGTCTGCATTGGCGTCTAGACTTAGTTCATGTTTTGTAATAAACACTTGGAACATATGGGTCTATGGTCTGTGACTTGTTAAATGCTTCCGCTACTGTTTTTAATATTATGAAAACTACGTCTTTTTGAATGTCATATATCTTCATATAGAGTTGTTTGTTGTGATCGTTGACTTGGATCCTGGTTTGTCATGCGCCTCGCGGTAAAACCCCGCAAGTGGAATTTGAGGGTGTGATATTTCATCAATTAACTGATCGGGTTTTAAAAAGAAAATAAAACGGATGGGTTCTTTAAAAGAAAATAGTTTTGAAAAAGGTTTTGGTTTTATAAAATAAAAGATAAAATAGTAGAGTAGATAAATATGCATATCTCGGGGCCCTCCGTATAAATAGTTAAGTTTATTATTAAAATTAATAATTTAGGATAGTCAAATGTGAGGAAGACGAGAGGGATCTTGAAGTGTTGACTCCTTTATAGAGAAGCGGAGCCACTACTAAGTAGCGTGCACACCCTTCCAATGTGGGCCCTCATGAAGGTACTCCGCTAGGTCCTCGCATATAGCGGACTCCTCAAACCGCGGTCAAGTCTCTGGTCCTCGAACTTATCGTCTTCTTGAATTGGAGGCTTCACTTCCGACCTGGAACACCGTACACCTCCCTTAGCTCTCGCGTTCCGTACCGAAGGGTCTCTCCTTAGGGTCAATCTCGGCAACCTCGTATCCCCTAAGTAGGTTAACAGTCATGAAGACCGAAGGATCTCTCTTACGGTTGACTCAGGCGACTCGTACCCCCATTGGCTAACGGCGTTGTACTAACGAGAACTAGAAATAGAATCTTTAATTTATTTATCCTTTAAGTGACACTTCATTACTTAGTGATCAATTAAATATAAAGTTGGTAGAATGAATGACAACTTAATAACCCAACCCTTAACCTCCTGAACTGAATGAAATCCTTGGTAAAGGTGGCACATAATCCTAAAAGCGTGTAATCCGAAAATTGCTGGTGCGCCCGTAGGGAAACCGTCTTTTACCAAGAACATCATTCACTCATCTGGTAAGTACCAAAAATGTGTCACTCAGATCTGGTCCACTTCAGAAGCCATTGCTTAGAATCCAGTTTGGATATTAGAAGCCCGAAGGATGTGTCTCACTACCGGTTTCCTCGCCTTGGATCTAGCTCGGGGCCACCATAAGCTGATTATACCTCTAGTTATTTAATTAAGTTAAAGTATTTTAAGTTATTAAATTAATCATCATTCAAACCTGTCATAAAGATAAACAAACAAAGATTAGAAGAAGAAAACACAACAAGTAACTAAAAATAAACTACTATTAATAATAATAAAAGTCTACAAATCGAAGTGGGTTCGGGAATTATGAAAAGATACAACCATAAGAAATAGTCAACACAAGAACATGGCTGCTCATAGACAAGCTCTCCATTTTTAAGTGATATGTAACTCACATGATCCTCACGACCCTCGATATTTATTGCATAACTACTCTACGATCCCGTGCTTGGCCAAGTTGATCAAGGTAGGTCAAGGCCTAACCATTGAGGGATGTTAGGAGGGCCCTAAGGCCTCCCAAAGGACCCCAAGATCTCTGGAAGACTCTTGGTAGTCGGCTAAACAAAGCACAAGAAGGGATGAACAAATGGTGGGGGTTAGCTTGCTATTTATAGAGCTCCAGGGAAGCACGGGCGTGCCAAGGGTTAGCACGGGCGTGCACACTGTCTCAGGTACTTTCTGTTGCTGCAGTTCTGTCTTGTCTGTACTTTTTGTCTAAGCATGGGCATGCCAAGTGCATGAGCATGGGCATGCCAAATGCATGAGCACGGGCGTGCAACCCAGAATGTTGTCAGATTTTGTCGGTTTAATCCTTGGGGAACACGTTTCAAAGATCATGGGCGTGCCAGTGATGTGGCACAGGCGTGCAAGTGTCTTCAGTACGTTTTCTTGTTCTCCAAGTTTGTTGTGTTGTCTTCTAGCGTGCAGGGCCTCCATGCAAGTGTGCGTGGGCGTGCTTGGTCAATCCTGGACTGGTTTTAACATTGTTTAAGTCCCGGGATTGTCTTCAAACATACAGGGAACATGCTGCAAGTCTCGTATCTTCAGGAATCTCCAGTTTTTGCCCGAAAATCCTCTGTTTCCATCTTGGAGCTCCACTTTCCTGATAAATACAAATAGGAACGAATTAAGCATCAAATATCAATAATATAAGCCTAATTCTACCCTATTATGAGACTGTTTATGCATGTTTTATATGTTAATTTTGTGAGTTATCAGTGGCCCCCATTATCCTTCGCCCGCTCGTGAGGTGTCCCTCTCGCAGTAGAGTTCCAAACCTCACCTCGCTCTTGTGATATGCTATGTTTCCCCTTTCTATTCCGGGGTTGATATCCCCCGGATGTACTCATGGGGCAGCCTGAGGAACCAGGTAAACAAAGTCGCACTATTTATCCTTTGAATTACTCATATATCCTATGAATTTCATTTCGCACCGAAAACTATTCTATGAGAAGTTCAAATCATTTTGCGAGGCTGTGAGCAGAGAACCCCTCTCACCATGCTATGTACATCTATAGCTATGCTACTAACTAACTATGTATATAGTTAGGCCTTATGTGACATAATTGTCACGTTATTCACTTAAATCGCATATTCCACTTTATCCTATTAGGTGTCTAATTAAGTTCAACTTCAATGTGACTTGTAGTCAGGTAGCACCTTTCTTTCTGTCTCATTAATGTGTTGCTATTTTGAACACGATTGACTCATTGATGTCTTAAGTACCACCCTTATTGTGTAGGTTATAGGTAATGACAAACGTCTATTTTCTTATGTGAATTTTTCTATGGTGTAGGACACCCATAATTGAGTACCAAAGTTGCACTATATTGATAAAATCGATCGCTAAATTATTAGTTTTTGGATTTTCATCATTTGTAGTGGAACCTTAACTTGTAACTATATATTACTAGTGGGTTTACCCGCGCATTGCCGCAAGATTTAAAAATGGATTGCAATACAACATCATGATATTGGACAAAACTTGAAATTGTTGATTTAATTGTACAAATGTTGGGCTTTTGAAATAGTGTTTCTGAAATTTATACTCAAAAGCTCGAAGTTGATTAGACAAACTTACCATTTCTCATCTAATATGCACACGATTTTACATGTATTAATAGATTAAAAATCAAATGTGAAGTGTTTAAACATATCTACATTCTACAATTCCGTACAATTGAAAATATCTCAACCATGACAACAAGGACTAGAACAATTCAATGCTCCATTTCTTATTTTCCTGTACAATTGTCATGTGATATATTTTTGCAGCACATTAATGGACTCAAAGAGTCTTCAAATACTACATAATATATTAACATAATGAAGGAGATTAACAAACTCACATTGAACTTCAATTTATCAATCATACACAAGGCATAATCAATCCCTTGTTACCACTGCATATCCTAACACTATCGTGTTAGGCCGTTAAAACTTAACAATGACCCCAAGAGGGCGGTGTGCTACTCCTATAGCGCTATACATGTTAAGGCGGTTTGTATGCTTAAGGCTCTTGTATCTTAGAATTTGATTTCTAGCATGGCAATGACATATAGGTATTTTTGATAGATTGAGCATGTGTATATGAAAGCATTTAGTGTATTTGCATATGATACATGTTGAGCCTCAAAAGTGATAAAGAGAAAAAGGAGACAAGTATGAACTCACCTTAGGGTGCGCTTAGTTAGAGTCCCGTTAAGAGTCTTGGGAGGAAAAGATTTAGCTCCGGTTATTCTAGAGTTGAAAAGGAATGGATTTTAGATTCGGAGGAATGATTCATATGTTCAAGGAAGTCATTCATTTCCTTTAAGGCGAACCAAAATACAAACCACCATGAAGGTGACTCGGATTGTCAAGAGTTAGAGTTAGTAACCAAGCACAAAACCACCATGAAATTTATTTGGATGGTGAAAGTTAAGTTAGGAATGTGAATCCATCTTAAAGAGTTTCATGTGATGGCCACTTTGCTTATGGATCAAGCATATGTCTTAGACAAGGGATTTTTCCATTCTTGTATGGAATAAATCCGAATTACAAGAAGGGTCGGTAAGGTAGGGATGTATCCACAAACCTTCCACATTATTAGATTAATAGTTGTAGTATGAAGGTTTTGAAAATATATATTAGTATTACATAGTATAACTAGGAAATTAAAGTAGAGTATGGTGACTTAGTTGGATGAGCCTTGGCTTTCCTTTGTCAACCATTAACCATAACACAAGTCCACTCAACATTAAGTTGTGGGTGAACTCAGTTGGTATCACTACAACTAACATCCTAGTGCATAAAAAAATAATATAAGATAACCACCTTTGAGGCCTCAAATTGGTGTCCCACTCATGTTTATTTGCCTTAGCAAACAAGATCAAGGTTCTAGAGGTTTCCCCAAGGGGTTAGAAGAAGAGGAGAAGTGAAGGAAGTGGAAGAAAAGTGAAGATTAAGGTTTTAGAACTCACTAATTTTGAGCAGAAAATTTGCTTGATATTCTTGAAGATTAGAGAGATTTGGGATTGATTAGAGAGTGTGGGAAGTGTTTAGGAGGTGGTGGAGGTTGGTATTTATAAGGAGGATGTGGGTTGGGGTAATAAAGAAGGTGGTTGGGAGTTAGGAGGTGGTTGGGAGTTAATATAATTAGTATTTTCAATTTAACCCCTAGAGTTTGATCTACTTATTATTTTATGTTAAAAACTCATAACTATGAATAAGTGTGTGCAAGTATGTATAACGATTAAAATGTATGATCATATTCCGAAGCGATTATAGACTTAAAGTATGGTTCGGTGTGGTATAAAAACACGTATTTGTGGTCGATTATATATTGTGTAAGTTTTATAAAAATACGATTTCCACCATGATCAAAGTCTTAGATTTAAAATGATTGAAATTGAAATATTACAATATAACAAAATACAATGAAAATATGGAACGTTACAATGTGGTCTAGAATTAAACAACAATAAAATAATGAATAAAATATTAATATACTTACATGGGAGTAAAAATCTCTTACACCGGTGTAATTTGGCGTAAATTAATGTATTTTTTTTTATTTTTTTACAGCGGGGTTTACGTGTTTTTACCCTGGTGTGCAAAAAAAAAATTTGCATTTTACGTCGAGTTCTCAACGGATCCTAACCCTATATATATATATATATATATATATATATATATATATATATATATATATATAGTGGAAGTATAGAGAGAAAACCCTCTTAAACGGAAAAACCCTAGAAAACTCCTACTTCTCGAGCTTTTTTTTAAAAAAAATTTTACATATGTAATATACATGTTTTTAAGAGTTTTGAGCCAAAAAAATGAAAAAAACGTCAAGTGGTTTTTTTTTTTTTAAAATAACAAATGTCTATTACTGCACTAATGTATGTTACCCTACAAACCTTATTTATTTATTTTTTTTAAAACACTCAACGCTTTTTTCATTTTTTTTCTTAAAACTCTTAAAAACATGTATATTACATATGTAAAAATTTTCAAAAAAAAAACTCGGAAATTAGGAGTTTTCTAGGGTTTTTCTGTTTCAGAAGGTTTCCATTTTATCCTTGCCCTATATATATATATATATATATATATATATATATATATATAAGAGAGATAAAATGGAAACCTCTTGACTTGAGAAAACTTTTGAAAACCCATGTAAAAAAAACATTATTTTTTTTAAAATAACCAATTTAAAAAATAATGTTTTTTACATGGATTTTCAAAGGTTTTCTCAACTCAAGAGGGTTTTCATTTTATACTTTACCTATATATATATATATATATATATAGGGTTACGATACTTTGAAAACCCATATGAGTTGTGAGAACCATAGGAACTCTTTTGGACCTTTGATCTTGAGCATCCAATGGTTGAGATTTCATCTAAGATTTGTTTTGTCATTTTGTGGATTGTAAATTCTGATTATAATTTTTAATTAAAATAATATGGCTTAAGGGTAATTTAGGTATAGAATGATAATTTTTTATCACTCCTTCTGCCCACAAAAAAAAGTAATCAACATCAGTCACCATCATCCATTTTTTAGTGTACTTATTTACACTAGTGCAAAATCCAAAAATATATTTATAAATTTGAGAGCCATTATATCCCTTACACCAATGTAATATATCCCTTACACAAATTTTAAAGAAACAAAACATGTAATATATCAGTTACACCAATGTAAAACAAACAAAAACTTGCCTAAAACAACAAAAACACCAATGTAAAATATAGTTACACCAACGAAAAGGAAAAACATAACCAAATTACTAATCCACTAAAAATATACACAACCTACATATAAACTAACTCTACAAAATCTTGTCCACTAACTCAAACAATTACACCAGTATAAATTTTCAAAATAATAATAATAATAATATGTAAGCATTCATCCTTACCATCCTTCTTCATCATCAAATCATCTTTAAAAAAACACCACCTCCACTGTGAACACCACTTCCATTCATCCTTACAATTTTCCATCAAAACACCACCTCTAAACAGATCTGTGTTTTAACAATACCCAAATCATTATTTCAACAAAAAAATAATAAACGGCACAGAAATAATAATAATAATAATAATAATAATAATAATAATAACATACCTGTAACCGTCATCCCCACCATGCCACCACCGTCAGCCAAACACCCCATGTCATCGAACCACCGTCCTCCGCCCACTACCCCTCTGCCTCCAGATCTGTTCAGAGCCCAACGAACGACCAAGAACCATCAAAAAACCCTATTTTCAGATCTGTTTCGCCTCCCACCAAGAACCACCATTGAACCACCAAAGAACCATCGTCCCACCACCGTTTCAGATCTGTTTCGCCACCGTCCCCCGTCCCTCTGTCCCCTCCACTGTCCCACGTGTGTGTGTGTGTTAGGGATAGATAGACGGGTGTGTGTGTGTGTTAGAGAGAGAGACGCGTGTGTGTGTGCGTGTTAGAGAGAGAAAGACTTATGTGTGTGTGTGTGTGAGAGAGAGAGAGAGGGGGAGGGGGGGGAGTGAGTGATTGAAATGATGATGATGATTTAAAAAAAACGAATCTGCCTCTTTTAAATAAAAAGGGTGTGGGGTGGGTTGGGGTGGGGGAGATGGTATTTGACAAAAATGCCCCCCATTATAATAATCCTAACTGGGTGATGTGTCACATTATTATTGGGCTAGGGGAGTTCTCAAGTTCTCGCAACTCACATGAGTTCTCAAAATATCCGGATCCTATATATATATATGGGAAAGTTATCTTGAGAACGCTAAATATCACGAGAACCGTGAGAACAAATGAGAAAACAAATCAAAATCAATTTTTTTCAATACAAATGTCCCACCCTTAAATTCCCACTTGCGGAGTTTTACCGCGAGGCGCGTGACAAACCAGGATCCAAGTCAACGGTCACAATAAACGACACTATATGGTATGAAAACAACGTAAACTGCCATTGAGTTTCAAAAACCGTTCTAACACAGCGGAAGCAAAATGTATTATTACAACTCAAAAGTAAAACGCAAAGTCTGAAATGTTTAACAAAACATGCTTATGATTCCTAGACGCCGTGAGACTCCGTGCGCCTAAACTCAATGCTGCTACCTTAGCGACCTGAGAAAACATGCCAAAAAGACGTCAACATATAATGCTGGTGAGTTCACAGGTTTTAAGTTCACAAAGCGTTTCTAGCGTAAAGAGTTTCATCTCGAAAGTACCAAGTATGCAAAACCTTAAGTAAATATCAAGCGTTTCCTTACTACTACGACTGTGTTGCCGAAACCATTACTGACAAGCGTTGCATGTGTTGCCGCCCGTGTTTGAGTTGCCAAGAATAGAGACAATATGCACCCGCCCGGCTCCCAGCCGTCGGGTGGGGTTCGTCAAGCCCAATAGATCTATCCACATTTCCCCTGTTGTGCCCCGCACATTCATGGTTTTTATTAGGGACTTAGCGTTGCATTTTGTCGTATAGTAATTTAAAACAAGCGTTGCGTTTCCAAAAGCGTTGCGTTTCCAATAGCGTTGTGTTTCAAAAGCGTTGCGTTTCAAAAGCGTTGCGTTTCATAAGCGTTGTGTTTCAAAAGCGTTGTGTTTCAAAAGCGTTGTGTTTCAAAAGCGTTGCGTTTCATAAGTGTTGCTTTATAAAACATAAGCGTTGTATTTGTTAAAACGTGTGGCATGCTTCTCCCCCGAGAAAAAGTGTATAAAAGAGGGGCCGTGAAACTCACCTTAGAGTGCGTCTTCTGATAATTAGAAATCCAACACGTGTATGATAATCCCAACTAATGACAACCTATCAATGAGTTTACATAAGTGTGATGACTACTAACCCGAAGGCTAACTAGTCCCCGATTGTCCAGATCTTGACTACGTGTGTTAAAAAGTGTGTTCAAACGTTAACCGGACATACCAGACAGACCCGACATCCCGTTGGTGTCCCATTACATCAATTAGTCATGCACATAAGGTTAACACATAAGTTTCAAGCATAAAACACTTAGTTTGCATCAAAAATCGCATATACGAAGTCATAAGGTCGAATCGGGAGTTTCCTGTGTTTGGTTCGCCCCAAGGGCTTCTGGTTCGACCCATGGACCCTTGGTTCAACCCTCATTATGTTCATTCAACCTATTCACAAGTTCATTTGACCTAACACATGTTTATTTGACCCTAACATATGTTTATTCGACCTTAACGTATGTTAATTCGACCCTAACACGTGTTAATTCGCCCCCGGGCACCCAGATTCGACCCCAGGAACCCACATTCGATCCCCAGACACCCACATTCGACCATATGGTTCTACATTCGACCCATTAGAGCCACGTTCGACCGTTTTGAGCCACGTTCGACCGTTTTGAGCCACGTTCGACCGTTTGAGCCACGTTCGACCGTTTGAGCCATGTTCGACCGCTTTTAGCCACGTTCGACCCTTTTGAGCCACGTTCGACCACACGAAGGGTCGAATGAGTTCCACGTTCGACCGTTTGCTGCAAAACTTCATAAAACGCACCAAAACGCATCTAAACGGTCCGAAAACATCACGAAACATCATCAATCACAGCAGTCAACTATCATTAACATATTCCTACAAAGCCCTACCAATTTTATCCCGAAATCCGTTCCTTTTACAAGTTACCCGAAATAGCAAATTATGGAGATGTCACATCAAACGCATGCAATCTTTACCCAATTAGGAAACTTTCTGAAATCAATCAATAATCAACTTAATATACTCAGATTATCATGAACAAGAAACCCCCAATCATATCCTTATCACTATCATCATGAACAAGCCCTAGATCTAACCCAAAATCCCCAAAATGAACAAAACATCATCAATAATCAATTGTAACCTATCTCAATCATAAATCATCATCAATAACAGTCCTATATCATTGTTATAACATCTATACAGATAGCCAGGTTCGACCCTTCTCATGGGTCGAATATAGTTTCATGGGCCAGGTTCGACCCTTCGAACGGTCGAACCAGGAAGTGCCCTTTTCCAGATTTTCCAGTTTGTCGTGTTTAACGCATTTTGACGCATCCTAACACATGAACATGCAGTCTTAGTCTATGTTTAACATATATAAGCATGGATGATCATCTACACATCGTTTAAACACGTATTTGCATATAATCTACCACATGAATCAATCTACGCATATCACCTGACCTAGTTTATGTAATTCACCAACAACGGGACTCGTAACGTGTGTGTGTAATTAACCCAATGATCCTCCGATTCATTGAACCCTGGATAATACGGACTGTGTTCCGACTCTACTGACCCCGTCAAGTATGTTTAATAAACGTTTCTCGCTAAGGTAGACTTTATGTGTTTATAAAATGTTGACCCAAACATGCCGGGTGTCACACAAACCTAATTATAATTAAAATATAATACGTTTCGTACCCCTAGCTTTTGATACCTTTAGCTCATTGGCACCGGAGGCTACCCGTTTCCTGACCAGGGTCCGGCGAGTTGTTCATAGTAGTGTCTCGGCTCCGGGTGGGCAAGGTTACATTTTTAGTAGATTAGGGTTTGCCATTCAGAAATGGGTGACGGCGCAGCTTGTTGCCCGCATGCCCGCTATCTTGATGTAATTTTTACAGTCATAGAAGGGTTTAGTTGGAAAAAAAAAATTCTATGTTTACTAAAAAAAATGAATTTTCTTTACAAATGATTTTATCTTTTTTTGCAAAAACACTTTGAAATTAACTTTAATTTAATATATTTTAATATATGGATATTGAACCGAAAATTATCCTAGGTAAAAACATCATTTTCCAACTTTCATGTCCGTTAATATAAGTTTGAGAGAATGACACAAAACGCCCTTTAATTAATAGTCAATTTGCATTATCTGACCTTTATGTTAATTTTTCACTCATTATGTCTTTTATTTTCTCAATTCGCTACACCCTCTGCCTTTCAGCCTAACTTAGTTAAAAAAGTTGTCAACTTTATTTTGTAACTTTACCCTTTTAGCCCCTGCAGTTTTAATCGAACCCTAACCCTTGAACCCATTTCGATTGACCTCGAATTCGACCACGGTAATTAACGAAATCATAGGGCTATTGTAGAACATCAAATTCCGATCAAAACCATGTATAATAATCGTACCGACCTAATCGTTTTTGGGCTAAACCGAACGATTAAAATTGCGACTGGTTGATCTTGTTCTTCAAATTGCGAACGATTTGGTGGGTGTTTATGGTATATTTTTGCACAGAAACGGTCGACTAAGGCATAAGATGTTATAATAGGTTTCAATTTATGGTATAGAGGCTCGGTTTGCAACTAGGTTTTTAAACTTTTAAAGAATTTGTCAATTGTATGGTGATCTGTAACCTTTAACATTTAATATTGGAATGTATGGTGCAATTTAGAGTTGTAAACACGTGGGTAGGTCCAGATTCAAGTTTGGGTGCGATTTGGAGGTGTAAGATCCGTTTTTGTTAACGTGGGTCATGTTCGGTTCGGGTTTTTGACCTGTTTTGCGATCTGGGTTGAATCGGTTGGATTAGATATAAGTTTTTAACAAGTTTCGATCAAGTTTCATATTTGTCGGGTTATGTTTGATGTGAATTCGCTTAACTTCTGTTATATGTATGTGTATGTTTATATATAAAATGAGTTTTTTATAAAAACAATATATGTTTTTCATCAATCGTTTTACTTCAAAATTATGGTTTTGATCGGAATTTGATGTAGTTTAAAAGCCCTATGATTTTGTTTCATGTCGTGTCTTAGTTTCGTCGTTTTATTTGGAGTTAAGGCTTAGGAAAACTACAGGGGCTAAAAGTGTAAAGCTAGAAAATAAAGTTAACCAACTTTTTTTAACTAAGTTAGGCTAAAGGACAGAGGGTGTAGCAAATTGAGAAAATAAAGGATAGAATGAAAAATTAACATAAAGGGCAGAGAGTGCAAATTGGCTATTAATTAAAAAACTTTGTGTAATTCTCTCTATAAGACTACCCGGAGTGGGGCTTGGATAATGGCGTGGGGCATGATTTTGGGCGGGAACACCGTCGCCGGCCCGGCGTGGAGGAGGGCGGGAAGGGGGGGGGGGGGGCTTGGTGGCACGTGGAGGGTCTTGGTTGGTAGGGAGGATTTTTGACCGTTTGAAAAAAAAATTAAATTTCTTATTACCGTTGGGTAACGGTTTAAAAAAATTAATTTTTATTATATATATATATATATATATATATATAACAATACCCTCTTCTACACAAACACACACTCTCTTTTTTTCATAAAATCCTCTCCAAACTATCATATTTTTAAAAAAAATTGCAAGATGTCGGACGAATCTTCGAGTTCAGATGATATGTTTGATCAACTCGCTTTGGATGACTAGGGCGAAGGTGGCGCAGAGTTGTTAATAGCGAGTGTTCAGAAAGTCGTTCAAGCTATAGCGGATGACGAAGGGACCTCCGAACCACCCAAGCGTAGAAAGTATATAGTTCGTGAACGACAAACCGCAAATGAGTTAGTGGTACGTGATTACTTCTCACCCGAATCAACATACGATGAAAAAAGTTTTAGGCGGCGTTTTCATATGAGTCGTAATTTATTTTTAAGAATAACAAATGATTTAGAAAATAATCATGAATATTTCAAACAAAGACCCGATGCACGTGGTCAGATGGGATTTACCGCGATGCAAAAGGTCACAGCCGCGCTTAGACAGTTGGCTTACGGAACCAGTTCCGACATAATGGATGACTATCTAAAGATGGCCAAGCGAACGGCTAGAGAAAGTTGTCAGTTTTTTTTGTGCGGGCGTCGTTGAATTATATTTAAAAAGATATTTGAGAAAACCTACATTTAGTGACGTACACCAACTTTTGGAGTTTCACGAAGAAAAACATGGTTTTCCCGGTATGATCGGGAGTTTAGATTGTATGAAATGGGAGTGGGAACTTTGTCCAACAGAGTGGCAAGGCCAACACGCGAGCGGTTTTCATAAAAAGCCGTGTATGATGGTTGAAGCGGTTGCGTCACAAGATCTTTGGATTTGGCATGCGTTTTTTTGTGTGCCCGGTTCGTTGAACGATAGAAATATTCTTAATCAATCCACAATCTTCAACGATCTTGTAAACGATGTTGCACCAAAAGGAACTTTTTTCTTAAACGTGGTAGAATATAAGTACGGGTATCTTCTAACAGATGGAATTTACCCTGATTGGGCCGTGTTCGTAAAATCGTTTACACGGAGGACTACGTTAGACCCTAAGAGAAAACAGTTTAACAAAGCTCAAATGGCTGCACGGAAAGATGTTAAGCGTGCTTTTGGTGTGTTGCAAAAAAGATGGCGCATTTTGTCCATGCCATGTAGAATGTATGAAAAACCCCAAATAAGAAATGTGATGTACGCATGCATTATTTTACATAACATGATTTTGGAGGACGAAGGACGTGCAATATGCGAGTACTTTGGTGAGGAAACGCAACCAAGTCAAGAAAACATTACTGATGAAGAAAGAAACTTCAACAACTCCGAAATCAAGAATAGTCAAATACATCACAACCTTCGAGCGGATCTGGTTGATCATATTTGGAGTATACCAAGAGATTACCCATCTGACGATAACGATAGCGATAACTAAAACCATTTTCGGTTCATGTATTTTTTAAGTGTGTGTATGTTTTTTAATTTACATGTATTTTTTGTTAGTTCGTGTATTTTTTTATTTACTTTGTACTTTATTAAATGAATTTATATTTATGGTTTTATAAAATTGTGTTTTTTTATTTATTAAAAGAAAATAAAAAAAAGAAAAAAGTAAATGCCACATGTCACTCCCCCCTCCTTCCACTCCCCACAATCCCCCCCCACATGGGTCCCACAAGTGCCACAAACACATCACAACCTTCGAGCGGATCTGGTTGATCATATTTGGAGTATACCAAGAGATTACCCATCTGACGATAACGATAGCGATAACTAAAACCATTTTCGGTTCATGTATTTTTTTTTAAGTGCGTGTATGTTTTTTAATTTTCATGTATTTTTTGTTAGTTCGTGTATTTTTTTTATTTACTTTGTACTTTATTAAATGAATTTATATTTATGGTTTTATAAAATTGTGTTTTTTTATTTATTAAAAGAAAAAAAAAAGAAAAAAGTAAATGTCACATGTCACTTCCCCCCTTCCACTCCCCACAATCTCCCCCTCATATGGGTCCCACAAGTGTCACATGGCGCTTCATCCCCCTCTTCCTCTTCCCCCACCCCCTCCTTATAGTCTAAGTATTACGGGATAACTAAAGACTTGACAACACATGTTGTGGCGTATATGATTTGACTGTCATTCTACTTTTTCTTGTCTGCTTTAACGGTATGCCTTGTTTTGGCCTTATTCTCGCTTGTGTCGACCATTTGTTTCTCTAAGATTAAATGGAGTGGTCATTGAGTGAAAGACTCTTTTGCTCTATGTCGGCGTCACATAGGCAGATAAGTTTTTCTCTGCATATAAGAAAATAGATGGGTTGTGATAGATGGCAATGGGCACTTTGTTTTTTTATTAAATTAATTTTATATTCTAAATAAAACTATTAAATAAAAAAAGACATTTATTTAAACTAAAACAGGAACATAACATAACATAAAATTAAAAGAAATACAAAAAAATAGTCAAAATTAAAAGACATCATAAAAACATTACTAACTAAAATTATATTTTTCCTTAATTTGTTTTTCATATCCTCGTAAAGTTGTCTTTCAGGTCTGACAATATGATCAAAGTTCGTAGCCAGGAACTTCAAATCCTCTTTTCTTTCGCTATTTCTTTCTCCCGTTTCATACTTATTTTTTCTTGGAATCGCGAGTATAGTTCTTTTTTCTGTAAACTTTTTAAGTGTGAATATTGCAAAAATGTGTAAATCTACTTATTTGTCTTATCACAACAAAGATTTTATCAAAAGGTGCACACTAGCAAGCACCTAGATGCGAAACAAACAATTACAATTTACATGGTTATAAGACACTTAAACAGGTGTCATTTGTTCAAAATTCCGATCTTACCAATTCAAGCTAGCCTGTGTATAATAGTGAAAGAAAAAAACGTACATCATCCTTCGGCAAGGCTGTCGGTAGGCCTTTTAATGTTCAAGGAATAGTGTTTCTATATCATCACTACACGGAGAGCCATGTTGGGTTATCGTATCAAAGGATCTAATGAGTTTTAGTGTCGTTTAGATAGGAAAGCTTTTATATTTAATTAACATGTTATTTTGTAGATATATATTTAGTTTATAGATATGATAAACTTTAAGAAATCCAAATAAGGTTGTAACATCACATGATTTAGGTTCATATGTTTAACAGCCCAAACCTCTTTCAGCCGTCCAGGACAAGTTTGTGCATCTATCTTTCAAATTGTAATCATTTGATCTTGCACATTTGATGTTATGGTTAATCCATTAACAAGTTGCCATTAAATATAATACACCATAGTGACTTAAAATCATAAAAAAATGGTTAAAAGGTAAAACAATATTTGATATGAACTAAAAAGAAAGAGGAATCATATAATATCTAGAAAAGTAATCATCTCAAATAAACTTTAGGAGAAATCCATGGGATATGTGTATCCAACTTGTTAGGATCGAGAACACACACGCACAAAAACACGAGATTTACGTGGTTCGGTTTAAGCTGACCTACCTTCACGGGGCAACTAGGATTTTCATTTTATTGAGTGATACAAAGATTACAAGTACAAAGCATATATTTATAGGCACTACTTAGAATTAAACCCTACGCTAAACTTAATCACCAAATTAAACATACTGGATCAGGCCTATATATGGGTAGAATAAGAAACATCTCCAACACAACTATACAAGTGATAGTTCTTAGCAAACATTTATTCTTTCTAAGCGAACGTTTATACTTCTCTCATTTTTTTTTCCAAATAAGCCATCAATCATTCATTTATTCTTATATTTTCAAAATCATAATTCATAAACACTTTTTTATTCTTATAGTTTTTACATAACCAAACCAAATCAAAATCAAATCCCTATTAGTATAATAAATATTCCAAAAAATGTCATATGATACCACCAATTAAAAGTATTGGTATAATTCTTGTGTCATTTCTCAATAATGGAAAGTTGGAAACCCTTTAAACAGGGGAAGATTACAAACTACCCTACCACGGATTGGATTTACATGGATATCGTAATAAAAAACATACTAAGCAACGCTAATAAATAAATAAATAATCTCTTCGATAATATCAATCGGCCAAGACTTCCTCTCAGTTTGTGCAGGCAATGTGAATACATAGTTGATTGTGCCCTATAAGTACTATAAAATTGTGCGTGAACAAGCACACCTGTTGAACAACATAGGAAATATCAGGACGAGTAAAACTAAGGTACTATAAAGCGCCTGCCAGACTTATGTACAAAGTAGGATCATGAAATAGCGCTCTGTGGTAGCCGGTTTCTCAACCGAACTAAAAGTATCCTCACAATCAATGCCTACTGTTTGAGACTTCCCATTAACTACTAATTGTGCCTTATACCACTCTATGGATGCATCTGATTTCTTTTGGCGAAATAACCACATACAACAAATAACTGGTTGGTCCACCAGGCGAGGGACCAGTTCCCAAGTATCATTTTCCTATAAGGCACTAAACTCGGTTTGCATAGCATGTTACCAACGAGGGTCGGCAAAGGCCTTGGTGTATAAGGTAGGGACTAGTGAAATAGTAATGGAGAGTAGAGTATGTTTGGACTTCGATCGGGTAGTCATAAGTTGCATGTTCGAGGATTGGTGGGTGGAAGTGGGTCCGACTAGGGTTGCTGAAGCAACCGTGGGGTGGGCATATAAGTGTTTATGACTGGGACATGGGGGTTTGTGCTAGAACAACCGCATTGAAGGTGATAGCAGGTCGTGAGGGTTTACGACTGGGACATGGGGGTTTGCGGCTAGAAGAACCGCGTTGAAGGTGACAGCAGGTCGCAGCCTGCGTGAATAAGTAACAGGGAAAGGGGAAACTGAGTAGGGCTAGGAGGTCATGGGTGTGGGAAGGCTTGGTGGTTGGGAAAAGCTAAAACCAGGAGGTGGATTGTCATTAAGGAAGGTGTAGGTAGTGGTGGGGGTAGGAATTGTATGGGGAAAAGTATTCTTGTCAAAAGTGACATGGCATGAGATTAAGACTTTGCCAATTGTTGAATCAAGACAGCAATAACCTATAAAATCGGAAAGGTACCCAAGAAAGATACCACAAACGGACCGGCTATGAGGTTTGTAAGGTAGAGTGGCCGAGGTATTAGGGTAGCAAACACACCCAAACACGTGTAAGTGGTTGTATGTTGGGTGGTGAAGGTATAAAGCGAAAATGGGAGTGAAAAAGTTTAATATTTTTGTGGGTAGGATATTATGGAGATGGGTTGCGGTATGCAAGAAAACCGAAACAAGAGGCCATTTTGATGGGAAAAATCTTTAAAGGCATGATTGACATATTCCCCACGCAAATCACATTGGAATGTTTTTATATTTCAGTTCAATTGGGTGATAATTAAACGGTGAAATTTAACAAAAATAGGAAAAGTTTCAAATTTGTATTTAAGTGGATACACTCAGATAAATTGCGAAAAATTATCAATGAAAAATACCATATAATATTTTTATCCGGTTTTACTGAGTATAGGTGAAGTCCACAATTCACAATGGATAATATCAAAAGGAGAACATAAAAGAATTTGATTAATAAAGAGGCAAACGATTACTATTTGATAAGGAGTTGACAACCAAAATCGTCCCCGAGGTTTGACCGATTTTGCTTGTTACATCATTTTTTTTCTTGCAATTAGATACTTGAGCTTTGTAATTTGTTGTCATTTTCATCAAATTTGCTAATTTGGTTTATTTATTCTGTTAACTACATGTGTTTTGAATTAAAAAAAAAACCTTTTAATAAAAAAAAACATAAAGATAAATCAGACTTTATATTTATTCTGTTAACTTCATGACTTTATCCCCTACCTCAAACAAATGCCTTGAGGCCTTATGCCAATCGGCCCAATGATATTGTTGTATGTTCCATAATCCAAAGCCATTGTGAGTATTTAGGAGTTGGACGGTATTTTATAAATACGTAATTATCTTGAATAGATTAACCATTTCTTTATTTTCCGATCGCCTGATAAAAGAAAGATCTTGTTGTTTCTTCAACAATTTCTGATCTCTAGTGGACCTCTCAGTAGGATTCGAACCCAGATGAAGTTTTGACCATCTGTCAGAGAAAAAAGAATGAACGGATCTTGTAGGATTCCCAACAAATACTTTAGGTGTATTTTAGATAATGCAGAATTACAAAGTATATATGCTGCCATTCTAAAAAAAAAACTAAAATAAACATGCCATTTATTTAGAACATGATTGAAGAAAAAAGCATATTTCAGAATGTATTACATAAAATTAACATACAAAATGGGCCGAAAACAATGTAACTTAACCGTAAATGTAACTATAACATTATGATTTATGAAGTAAGCAAAAGTATAAAAATACAATAATATTTTCATCTAACTTGTAGCAAACAAAACTTGGCATTTATTTACACGAACTTCACTAAACTGTAATTCCCAATATCCGAGTCAACTCATCCAGCACTCGGGACTAGGTATAACAAGACAGGATGTACTAATGCCATAATCTGACCTAAAACTCGGCATCCGCATTTAATTCGGCCCAAGACGGGTCCAAGTCAACTGACCCCAACCGAGCCGTTAAGAGCCTCCAAGCCCCATCTTTTGTAATGCCTCGCGCGTCCTGCCAGTAAAAGAGTTTGACCTTACTACTTGACCTGCATAGTGCTTACCTTTCGGGTCAATGGTCAAATAATCAGTTAGAATTTTCTTTGGACTGTTATCAAAGTGTGACGGCGAAAGGGTTGGTGTGGTGAAAGCTGTTTTATAAGGTGTGGTGACTGTGTATGGTTTCCCGACAAGGGTTTTGGAAACGATATCACGGCTTGATATTGATGAGAATTTGTCAGAATGTCGTGCCAGGTCATCAACGTAGAGTAGATCATCAATGCGTGCGGTGATATTAAACGCTAGGCTTTCCAATACTCTCGAGTAGCTCTCCAAGATCGATTTCCCAACATCCTGGTTCACGAGAAATTGTTATTTTAATTCTTGACGACAGTATAAAACCGCAGAGATATTAATATACCTTGTTATATTGGATTTTACTCATGTCCAAGGTGGTCTGAGGAAGGGCAGGAAACCTTTGTTTCAAGCAAAGCAAGAGCGTTTCGGCTCTATCTGCTAATGTTTCCCTTTTGTCCACATCAGCAACCATGTCCTTAACCTTGTCCCATGATGACCTGGAAAACGACCTGCCCACTGTGTTTATAGGCGGCTGCTTTGTGGTGTTTTTTCGCCTCCATATGTAGATTGAGGCCTCCACGCGGTTTGCAATCTCAAGAGCTTGATGCTCAGATGATAAATCGAGGCAATCCAACAGACACTCGGGTGAAAATTGATCTGATGAAATATAACGATGAATAAGATCACCTAAGCTACCTTTCGCATTCTGCAAACAAATGAAAGACATCAATAATAACAATGAATTCAACTAAAATATCTAGAATAACCCTTAATAAGAACAAGATAGGGGAATCTTACAGCCTCAAATCAATCTGGATTTTAAAAAGCGCGCCCGCGAGGCACAACAAGGCACAGCCTAGGGCGCCTCAGCGATCTGCGCCTACCCTTTTTCCCGAAAGCGCAAGAAAAGCGCATATTTTTACCTCTTTTTTTTTTCTTTTTGACTTTTTTGGCCCTGAGGCGCGCGCCTCTCGTACACCGTGTATTTTTATGGATAAAAATGTTGTACCTTGGTGTTTTTGGCTTGTACATATCGGTAAAATCATATAAAAACCTTATTTATAGCTATATTTTGGGTAAATGAAGCTAAAAACCTATGGGATATATAAAAAATATTATATAATTAGCGGGCGCTTCGGGTACGAAAAGCCCACCGCTTTTGCTCTTTGCGCTTCGCGCTTAGAGCTCGTAGCTTTTGTGCGCCTAGCGCTTTTTAAAACCAAGAAATCAATACAATGGGAATATGTAAAAGCTATTCATTAAAATATACCTTTGGAAGTGCTTCCAAGTATGATTCAGGAACATCAATATCGGCTAAACTAATGCTGTTAATAGCCATTGCAGCTTTCAATATCTGATTTGTGGAATCACGCTTATTTTGCAAAAGTTTTCTTGCGCTCTCACTTAGGCCGCCAGCAGGGACACGAGGAACAGGCAGCCACCATTTTTCCTTTTGCCGTGGAACCACTTTACCAAACGATGAGGAACCGTCTGTTTCCAAAGCTTGAATCCCTTGGTCAACATACCAGAACTCCATTTTTTGAAAACTGTCTAATATTTCCTGTAACACACAGATTCACTTCATTTTAACTTTGATGAGTTACACAAACCTACATATAATTTAGCAATGATAAGAGTAGATAATCTCACAAGAAGCATGTTGTCCAATTTACGAAGAGCCGGGAGATTAACATATAGATCGGACCGGGGTCTACTAGTCATGACCTATAAATCACATCACAAAAAAACCAAAAACAGATTTAAGCGAGTCTATCGTTTCTAAAATACAAACGTGCAAAAACTAGCATTATTTTGAACACAATGACTTATTAAAACAATAACGTTCACCTCAAGTTTACTTCCATCTGGATACGTCTGCCAAGAAGGTATCAACTCCACAATGTAATCACTCACACATAAAAGCCATTCGATTTCTCTTCGCCACATTGATTTCTTTTCAGGGCATAGCGGTTCTAGCCTCCATATTTGTCCAAAAAGTGTGGCTGAAATATCAAGAAACATACAAAAACCAAGCAATATTAAAAAAATTGATAATTTGTGAATAATTTTTTTTATATATATTTTTTATTGAATTGTTCACATTTCGGCTTACCGCAGAGATTAGTAATCGCATTCGATATAGCCAAAGCGGTACAAACACCATTCCCACAACCAGACATATCTTCTCCAAGCAACAATTTTGAGAATCTTTCTTTCATCATCTCAATCTCTATCCAAACATAAGCATAGAAAACATCAAACATGTTGATATTAACAATTATTTAAAACTCTAAGTTTGGATAATATTAACAAATAGCAAAAGCCCCAAATCAAATATAAACAAAACATAATAACAATCACAAAACAAAGAGTAAATCAACAAATAAACACATAAAAAAAGACCCAAATCAAAAATAAACACAAAAATCATAAAAAAAAAGATAAAAAGTTAACAACTTTATTCACTTGTAACAACACAAATAACATTTTATCAAACAAACCTGAGAGACCAGTTGACCCATGTTTCTCCAATTTGTCTGAATCTTTAGAACATGTGGGTTCAACCATGTTCTTGTCAGTGTTTCCATCAACAGAAGAAGGAGAAGACAAATCATCAAAGCTAGTAACATGTTCTTCATTCAAATCAGAGCTTGAGCTACTATTTTCTTCTTCTTCCTCTTCACATGTATCCAAACAGCCCCTTATTTCTTTCTTTCCAAACCCAACAACAGTAGGGCAAGGTGAATCATTATCATCATCTTCTTCATCATATGCAGAGTTGTTGACTACCATACCAAATCCTTGCAATGCAGGATCCATTATTATTATTTTTGTAAAAGATGGTTATTAAGTTTGGAGCAGGGCATATGGGTTGGTTTGATTTGGTGTTGGTTGATGATGCATTGTTTGTGTTATATAATTATTGTTAGAGAGGAAAGGGTTATGGTTGCTTGAATAAGGTTGCAGTGTTGCATAATTATGTGTGATGATTTAATATTTTGTTCTCAAAGTAACCCTCAAGAGAGTGTGTTAAGGGTCCAATATCCTCATTATTATTCTTTATTGATCCTTATATTACTCACCTAACTTTACTTTCCTTCGGTTTTGTTTATATAAAAAATTGAATTCTAAAAATCTAAATTATTATTTATGAATGGCGATTTGGTGGTTTTTTTAATAGTTTCGTTAAAAGACTACCGTTGAATTGATCAGAAGTATATGTGTTTGGTTTATTTATAAGACGCATGTCAATGGTTTATGAAGCCTCTTAAAAAGTATTAGATAAGTATTAGAAACAACTTTTAATGACCATCATAAGGTTGTCAGACAACCCCTAAGTATGCGAGTCAACGATGCGGTTAATATAACATATTCGAGTATCAAACACCCAGGCATGAGAAGGGGCTTTTTGGACGGAGCATAAAGATAGTCACGACCTTTGGGCGCAACTTTATACATAAAAACCCTTTTAATTTATATTTTCACATAATCACATTTGTGCTTTTTTTTAGTTAATTTTCGTGTGACTATTGCTTAAGGTCGTGACTATCCTTAACTCATTTGACAACATGCTTTTAGCGCAATGACATTGAAGAATTCTCTTTGACAAAGTTGTGAGGATTCAAACTATATTATTGATATTTAGGTGCATTTTAGATTATTTAGAATGAGGTTATGTAACCACCCATCAGGGGAGTGGTATGGAGGCCTAATGATAGGTGACTTGACATAATGATTACAAGTTCGAGCTTTTAAGGATACCAGGTTTTACCGATTATTCACTGTCGTGCTTTCAGGCGGGTGGGTGGTCGGGTTTCCCCTGAATTGGTGAACCTGGAGGACCGGGTGCCCCGTGAGTATACTGAATTCGTCATAAAGAGATTCTTACGGGAGCCCGTAACGACTTTATAAAAAGAATGAGCTTGTGTATAGCCTAAAAAACTTACTATCTTGAGGTTTTGTTAGTATGTATATGAATTTACCCTAAAATAAATACAACGAATTACTTTTGATCTCTTGCCATAAATAATAAATTTAACGGTTTTCAGTTACATAGTTTTTTAATTTGCATTTGATAGAATGATATTGACCTCCACAATCAATGCGCAAGCGTTTATATAATAAATTATTAGTAAATGAATTATAAGAAGGCTAATGGTGGAAACTGGAAAGCAAGAAAAGGCAGTGGTTCACGGTATGTGTAGTGGTGTACCGTTGTGGGCGTTTTGGGCATTATAACGCCTCCCAACACCGCCTCCTTGGGGGTTATGGGGCGTTTTCGGTGGCAGGGTTATACACATAACGGGCGTTTTTTTTAAAGCATTTTTATATTATTTTTTTAATCTTTTTCCACACCCTCTTCCCACTACATCCTTCCCACTACAATAATTACCCAATCATTTATAATCTCTCATAACCCCCCTTCCCACTACACCCTCTTTTTCCATAACCCCCATTCTATTACTTTTTAATATTTTAATACCCATAACCCCCTATAACCCCCCACCACTACACATACACTTATAATCACAACAACTTGGGTGATATGGAAGGCACGTAACGACAAAATTTTTAAAGGTAAAGGCCCCAAGGTGGCGGATTTAGTTGGTAGTGTTAAGTCTTTATCTTTGTTATGATTAAGAAGTAGGTCTTCGTTTTCCAACCTTCGGTGGAAACAGTGGGTTTTATCCCCTTTGTATATGTTGTAATTGACGTTTTTGACGGTCTTTGTTTTGAGTCTGACCGTTTACCCCTTTGTATATGTTATAATTAACGTTTTTGACGGTCTTTGTTTTGAGTCCGGCCGTTTTGAATGAACTGGAATGTTAAAAAAAAAAGTAAATGAATTATAGCGAGATATTGGTGCTTAGAAAGTTAAGAGTATAAAATATAAACAATTAAAAAACTAATAATTGAGTGCTGGAGGCTAATTAAGAGAGGGTGATTTGGTAATTGCAGTTTCAAACAAGGATGTGCATACTATTCCTATGCATGCCATGGGTACAACATGATGATGCTTAGACCATTTGTCTCCTCATGCCATGTAATCACAAGAATGGGGATCAATTCAATAAATTATTGATCTTTTGTATTTCGTCATAATAATAATAACACCACCAATAATAATAACAATAATTATAAGAAATAGAAATAATAATAATAATAGTAATAGATCATCTTGTACATGAAATAACCAGGATTTTTTTGGAACCTTGGACCGAAATGATTGTTCATATACTCATTGTAGTATATTATTAGTTACTAGTATGTTAAATAGAATTAAAAATAATTATTATGATGTAGGCTAATTTTGATATATCATTTTAAAATATATTATGCATTTGAGCATAATTTAGAGGAAATGGGCTCCTTTGACATATTTAATCAATTTTATCTTAACTAAAATAATATTACATATTACTTATTTTGATACACAAGATACATAATAAGTAACTATCTTTAGATAACTACTCTAAAACTATGTCATATATTGCAGGTGACTCATAATAGTTTAAAATTCTGTTAGTGTTTTCACTAATATTTCCAAAAGTTAAAATAAAAGAATACTATAATAATGATTGATGTTGAGTGGTAGGCAAGGAAGTACCAAATATGTATGTTGTGATGTGGTCACACCAATGGTAATGATTATTATTTATGTCACCACAATCCCATATAGTTACATACTTATTTCATTCTTGTTAAAATTAGAAATTAGTTTTATTATATATGAAGGAACAATTGGGTTGGTTGTAAAAATAATATTATGACCCAAGGCATGATGATTCAACTTCGCTTTCCTCATGAGGATTGGTTTGTTGTTTACATATGCAAAACCTTGTAGTGCGGTAGTTCTAACCAAAGCAAATCTAGGGATAGTTGCTTCTCAACAACCATCATAGTGTTATTGATTATTGTAAGTTTGATACATATGTTATCTTACCTTCATATTTATTTACGTTATATAACAAAATAATCTGTGCTTCTATATAAATTAGTTCTTGTATAATATTTAAATCAATCACTTTATCTAATACAAGTCAATAAAAGCATTTATAAAACTTTAGACTTTCATAATCAAATTATTATATTTCCCGTACTCTATCCCAAATCAACCACATATTTTTTTTGTTTGACTTACAATATAGATGTTTTGGATTGGTCTAGCCCTTGCTTGGGATTTGTGCATATTAACTATAAAAGTCAAGCATGTCACTTAGACCATATGTTGTGGCGCGTGAGCACCCTGCCGGGAGCCATAATGTTATCCACGTGGATTGCTCGGTCCATAACAACTTCAAGCGACCGTTGCTGCGAGCGAGCCCAAGCGACCTAGCTCGCGTGAGTTAGCGAGTCAAATTTAAAAATTCTATGTAAATTAAATATATAAATATGGTGCTAGTTGATCATAAAAATAACATTTATCAATTTTTTATCTTCCACTTGTTCAAAAATGGCAAACCAAAACCCAAATCCAAATCCAATCCCGGCCCCACTAAACCGTGTGCGACCACTAATGTGGACTGTAGAGGAAGAACTCGCTTTGATGAATTGTTATATTCACCAACAAGAGCAAGGAGATCTCGTGCGAGGCCAAACTTTTTAGCGAGCGGTTGTCACCCGATTCAACCAACAAATGGGTGAAAACCATCGTCCAACTGACGCGATATATGAAAAATATTATTCTTTGAAGGCGAAGTGCACCATATTTGAGCATTTCTACATAAATGCGATGAACGAGAACCCGAGTTTAAATGATGATGAGTTGATTGAAGTGGCTCGTAACGAATATCGAGCCATACACAATGATAACTACCCAAGGGTTGAGATTTGTAGAATTATGAGATGATGATTTCTAATATAGTCGTCTTTCTACTATTTACTTTATGTTTTTAAATAATTGTTTGATGTTTTGCAACACGATGTTATTTTATGTTTTTTAAAATAATTGTTTGTTGTTTTATGGAACGTGATGTTATTTTATGATTTTTAATATTTATTTTAATATTGATGCAATAGAATGTTTTATAAAAAAATTAAAAAAAAAACTAATAAAGTGATCACTCACCTTGAGCCATAACATGATCAAGTGAGCAAGATTGACACTTTAGCTAGTGCCATGTCAGCGCCCAGTTGTCCTATTTTAATAGGATAAAGCTTCCGCTCACCTTGAGCGACAACGGATAGTCTTATTTGTTTCTACGACCATAAGGTGTGGTTTACTTTTTTTTTTTTTTTTTTTTTTGGATCGGCTAAGGACATCACCTCGGTGCCCCGTTTCGAATCCCCATTTCCGCATCGTCCCTGAGGGCATAAGCCCTTTCAATGTCAAGGGGTGTATTTTTGTTGGCCTTAGAATTCGAGCTTACCTCTTCTGGACGGGAACCTCCCTAAGGAGTAAACCCTCCCACCTTTCCCCAACTGAGTTGGGGGTACTATTATTCTCGTTTCTCATCCTTCACATCAACTCCATGTCATCATCTTTCTTTCCATCCCTATCGAGAATGGCGTTCCCCATACCCTTTAGCTTAAGAATGGAGAGACATCCAAAAGAAAGAGAATTATACAATGGACTACATTAAAATATTGAAGCATTAAAAGGAGATGGTTAGGTCACACATTAGGGTTTAATTTCTTTACATAAGATTGTATGCAGCAGGGAAAATCAAGAAGATTTGGTTAGTATCTAAAGCCTAAAGTCATCCATCTTTTATAAGATTGAATCTTAAAACTAAACCATAAAAAAGCCACTAAGAATAATATGGTTGTAAACTTACATTGCTATGTTATTATGTTATATTTAAAACCCTATATCATAATAAACCCGTTAATCCCCATATAGGAGGGGCGACACAAGGCACAAATGCATATATTTTTATGTTTGTTGCCTAACTTGAGACTCAGCGATGATAGGTTGTGAGTCAGTTAAGATTTTATTTTAGGTTGGAACTTGCGCGATAATGACTTTCCTTCTCGGTATCATTTTTATCCACTTTCCCAAATATTTACCTTTAGGACTAGATTTATAGCATTAGGTATTGAGATTAGTAAGACTGTGAGGAGATATCTTCTTCGGTCGTGTAGACAATTATTGCATGGTGAGATCGAGAGGTGATCTATTCTTTACGGTGAGCCTCACACAACTTTGAGGTTTTGCTTAGTAGTACTAGTGAGACCAAGAGAAGATGTAGGAAACCTTTGTGATTTTCCATTTAAAAGTATATTTGAATCCTGGTAACCTTTAAAGTATCCATTTTCCTATAACAATTAGCTTTCTCATTATGATTCCCGATGTAGATAGTCATTACCTCCTTATTTGATTTCTCTTGATGTAGTTATTCCCAATTTACTTCTTTCTTTAACTATTTTGATTACTTATTTACCGCTTTTCTATAGTTGTTAAGTTTAGTAGAAGATTATGCTTATATACTTAGACTAGAATTCGACAGAGTTTTAGTATCGAGGGTTGTATATAAGTGTCCACCGACTAACACTTATGTAAATAAAACAATTTGCATATGTATAAACGGTAAATTTACACATGTGTAAAAACATTTTATTTTCGTATAAGTTTAATTTTTATGTGTAAATTACGTTTTTGAGATTGTATTTTAGTAATTATGATAAGTGTAAAAAGAAATTTTGAATTTGAACGGTTTTATGACGTTCACACGAAATATATGTGTTCTCAAATTAACATTCCAATGGATAATCGATTCGTTTTATTAGCCTCGACTGAAACATAAGCCAAAGTTATAGGTTAATCTATTTTATTTACCAATTGGTTTGTAGATAATCGATTCGTGTTATTCAGTTAGATTATTGGTTTTCAGTTAATAACCAAATCAAACTTGGTTAATTAGAAATACATGAAATGAATGCATAAATATATGAAATTGAGGTATAAAACATGAATTTTTTTTTTTTCCTAAAGAGTTTATTCATTAAAGCAACAAGAATTACAAGTGAGGCGCGGGTAGACGGGCAACAAGTTGCGCCGCAACCCCTTTTTGAATAGCAAAGCCTACTCTATTAAATATAAAGCTTGTGTCCTTAGTCGCAGGAGAGTTACTCTGCACCACCTTCTGCACTCGATCTAAAAACCGGATTGCATCGGGAGCAAGGCCCCCAAATGTGTCAAAAGCGAAGGGCACAAAGACATGAAATGGAAGTATAGAAACTAGAAACATATGAAAATATGGATGGTTCGTTGGTTAAACGAGGGTACAAAAAACCAATAACCGGTTTTCGGTTAATAAGGTTTTTGGTTAAGTTCCATTTGTTTTAGGTTTGGTTTCGGTTAACAATTCAGTTATTGCTCACCTTTAGACACCGTTAATCACATAACATATCAAAATTTTAAACTATAAAAAGATATAGCAATGTTGTACTCATATTAAGGAAAATAAGATGCTCGTTTTTATATAGTAAACTTTTTTTTTATATATAAAAGTATGAAAAATTATGGTTGTTTAAAGTCATGGGGACGGTTGGTTTAATATAAGAAGGAAGATGTAATTGGTATTTTAAATTAAAAAAAAAAAAAAAAAAAGCAAGCGTAGCAAAGGCATTAGGTATTAGATCTTGAGAATGATACTGTATCGCTTAAAATTTTAGATGCCCTAAGGTGGTGAGTTATAATAAAGTATATAAAAATTAATCACCTATACTAAAATAATTAAAAAGGGCTGGAGACCGAGCTCGTAAATAACCCATGAGCAAAGCTCAAGCTTTACACATATGTCTTAACTAGAGATGGATTTGAAAAATTACTTACGAGTGGAGTTAGGTATCATACATTTGACTTGAAATGAATCACTTGAAACTCTGCGTTCTCTCATTATAAAAGAACTGGGCTCTTGGTTTAAAAAAAAACCAAACCCATAAAAACGACGATGTCTAAAACTGAGGCGTAAAGTGCAAAAGCGACGGTCCTTTGGTACTCGAGGCGCAAGACAATTGTATAGTTTCTTTTATATATCTCATATATCCCATATGTTTTTACCTTTTTATACCCAATTATATAGCTATAAATAATATTTTTACCTACGTGTAAAAGCCAAAAAAAACCCCAAAATACAGCAGTTTGATGCATAAAAGCCACAGTCCCAAGAGGTGCAAGCCTCATGCCAGAAAATGGCCAACAAACACACATTTTTGCACCGTTCTGGCGCCTCTTGTATTTAGTCATGATGTGAAGCGAAAAAATCGATCAACCTTGCGCCTAAGCACGCCTATTAAAACCGAGGTCGGGCTTGAGTGTAGTTTAATTCAAGCTCATCTTAGACTCATGTAAGAGTGTAAATTCTTAGACGTAACTAACCATGGTCAATAGTGAAGCTTCTTAGGGACCAGGGGTCCTCCTACCCCGGTATGCTCAGTACGTATGGCAGATTTATGCGTATTTGTTCGAATCTTTTTTATATCTATTATGTCTACCCCATAATTTAATGGTCTCATGACTTTCACCCCACTCCCTTATTTACATGTTCAAGCTTCGACCCACTAACCATGGTGTCAATGTGTCATGGCCTCATGAGTAGTGGTGGTCAACAAGGCATCAACGCATGCCGCATTACTCCAAATATATTCGGCCACAAATTTTTTTTTTACATATTAGGCCCACCATTTTAGCACAAAAAATAGAGAGGATTGAGGAGGCTCATGTTTATATGATTTGTTGTCCAGTATATATTTTATTTAAAAGCAACTTGAACGATATATTAATATGTTTCGACTTTGCGTTTCACATTACATATAGATCGATCGGAGACAAATATAAATAAAGGAAAACACAGCAAGCTACATGAAGTAATAATACGTCATGCATTATTGATGGTACCTCACAAGATCATTACTTGTCTTTGACTATGGTGACTGGACAGGGTGCATGAGTCACCAAGTAGTTTGTGACACTTCCTAGTATTATCCTGCAAGCAATATTATCCCACAATAAACCCTTACTTTTACGCAACATGCATTTTAAAAAAAAAAAGTAATCACATTTTTCATATTTTTAATGGACGATCGCAATTAAAGATATATCAAAAATACCAAAGTCAAGTGAAAACCACCTAACTAGACCGTCGAAAGTGATTGAAGCCTAACTTCAAACCATATGACGTTTTCGAATTTCGATAAAGTAAAATAAAGAAAACCCGGTCCAAACCGGGCTGGTACCCATGGGAAAATTACAACAATTGTGATTACTCTATCAAACTTTATACCAGTGTGATCGGGAAACGGCGGGCCAGTGTTGTGAAACCGTTTGAATTGGAGTTTTAATTATTCTTTAAATTATACCTTTCTAATTTTACTACACCATTCCGTCGGTCAGTGGATCAGTAAGGAGACCGGTTAAACGTTCGGTCTGATTCTGAAAACATTGTTTTACACTCTCCTAGAGTCGTAGGTGAAATGATCAGTTGACTAACACGTCCTTGAACCACCGTGTTTAGGCTAGCGGGTTGTCAGTCCGACTGGTTGAACCCATGAACATATTTGTAGCTGGGCCAGATTTTCAAAATTTGTATACCTTTTTTTTTATTTTTTATTTTTGTCCTTTCAACACCAACTAGCGGACTAGTAAAACATTGAAATATTCAATGACCAATCCGGTTACGAAAACATTTCAGTTAGAGAAGTTTTGATTTACCCATGATCTCTTGGTCTAGTGGTATGGTGTCCCCCTTTATAAAAGTAAGGTTGTGGTTTAATCCTTGCAAATGCAAGGTTAGGTGGAAATAAGGTGGTATAAAATTTACCGTTCAAAAAAATAAAGAGAAGTTTTAATTTGATAAGACACAATAAAGAAAAGTTGGGATAATACCTCTTGAGAGTACTGAGTCCTCTACTGCCCATGACCAATGTATCCAGCTTCATATCTTCAATCGCTTCAATCAGCTTCTCCCTTGCATCTCCCCAATACAATTTTGTCACAACTAGAATCTAACCAAACACATTTTCAATAATCATGTATAAGAATTAATGTAGTTATTAACCCAAATTAACGTTACAAATCTCTTAATCTACACCTTTTCCATTCGTAATTTATACTCATCATTCCTCTATAGTTATAATCCAAATTGAGAAATCAAAGTTCAGATTACATAAGTTTAACCGTAAATCTCCGCTACATTTTGTTTAAATTCTTTTAGAAAACGTAAAAACTTTGAATACCCGCTATCAAAGAGACGAAAAACTCTAAGAAGTAAAACAAAAAAGGCCGGTGATGACCTTCTGGTGCATCGGCAACTCTATGACCTTCCAATATGGAGGTCCTGAGTTCAAGTCTCGGTTGGAGCAAAACTGCTATAAGTTAAGCCTGAGGTTTTTACCACAGTGAGCCTTCAGCCGATGCATCAGTGCAGTATGCAATCGCAGGCGTGGGTGCCCTTTTGCCATTGGGCGATCAGACTTTTGTTGGTCGTTCAAAAATTCAAAAAAAGATCCGCCGATTACTACTAAGACTGTGTGTAGTGGAAAGGTGAACTGGGAGTGAAATCCCCCAAAAACGCCCCTTCAAGGCCCAACACCGCCCCCGGGGCCGTGAATCTCTTTTTTTTTTTTTTTTTTTTTTTGTCTATGGCGTGAAAACTTTAACACAAAAAATGGGGTGAAAGATGACAACATTTGGAGTGACGGGCGTTAAAGGGGTTAACCACTACAGTTGGTCTTAGAAACCTAACATAACTTTTCAAATTGAAAACGGATCAGTCAACCAAAATCCGGTCCTGATCATCAGATTGATCTAGCAATCAAACTATATAAACTTCTAATAATCAGATTCAGCATCCGAAACAAATATAAATTATAAATAAGAATCAAGTGTGTGTGTGTGTGTGTGTATATATATATATATATATGAAACAGAGTTGCAATTACCTCTTTTTGTCTAGAAGCAGTATCAAGTATATCAAGCACATCAATATCCGTTTTCAAACCATACTTCGCCATAACTTCCGGCTCGCGAAACTCCACCAAAGGAATCAAAGCTGTCCTCACACACACACACACACACACACAACCAAATCAATCCTTACAAAACAATAAAACAGCAAAGTACATATAATTAATCAAATAATCAAATATAGATCAAAGCTTACGAGATCCATCAGTCTCCCAAAGCTTGTTCCTAGACTCATCACTGGAAGAGGACTTGATGTGGATGATGTAGAACGTGTCACCTTTGTCAGCTAAGTTATCAATCGCCCATTGTAACGCAGCTTTGCTGCTCTTGGAGAAATCCATAGCTACACCCACTTTACGATCCTTCACCATTTTGTTTTTTTATTTATTATGAGATGAAATTAATAAGAAGATGGGTTTAGTACAAATGGTTTGGTTAAGATTTATGAAAGGTGTAGAAAAGGTGAAATGGAGGACAAATGAGGGTTTCTGTATAGGGAGGGAATAACTTGCAATTGATGATGATGAATAATATAAAGAGAGAAAGAGAGAGAAAGACACGCAAGGGATAATTAAGAATTAAGAATCAGAATTGTGTCGAAATACTTGTGCAACACGCACATGGTATGATGGTAATGATGACTTGATTTATATTGTTATTAGATGAAAATGATAATATTCTTTATTTGTGTGTTTCACACTTAAATAATATTCGCATGTTCAAGGTTACCGTTTGAAAAATAGATATAAACGAGTTAATGTCGACCCGTGTGGTGGCAGCGAGATGTTGATTATAAGCATTCCACAAAATAAAACTTTGTTACAATCTAAGAAAAAAAATGAAAGATTTATACGCAAACCTCGTATCATCCAAAAACTTAATCACAATATGGCGTAAATATATTGTACAAATAAAATTCAGATAACAAATTAAACAAATGATTTATTTTCCGAATTATTCATTGCATCAACTGAATCACAATTTACACACACTTAATTGCATAAACAAAAGATTTAAATCCATAAACTAATGTACACTCATTTTCAGTCCACCATGAATAAAGTTGTAGCCCACACTTTATTTGCTAATAATAAGCCCATATTTGGACATCGGTGTAAGATAATTATCAAGGATTATCATTCTATTCACAATAATAAGGTATGTATAGTTACAATGCAATCTCCTATATTTGGAGATGATAAATTACAATAATTGTTATACAAAAACACATTCCAATCATTCCATAATTGCACAGTCTATTACACCCTCTTAGTCGAAGCGGGAGGAGACCGAATGCTTAGACTAGAACGAAAATCATCAAAGAGGACCCGCGGCAACCCCTTGGTGAAAATATCAGCAACCTGAAATCTGGACGGACATGTAATATGCGAACAAGGCCTTTTTGGACATGGTCCCGAACAAAGTGGATATCGAGCTCAATGTGCTTAGTACGTTGGTGCTGAACTGGGTTTCCGGACAGATAGATGGCACTTATGTTGTTACAGTAAACTAGAGAGGCCTTAGATAGAGGTCCCTGAAGTTCAAGAAGTAAGTTTCTTAGCCAGCAGATTTCTGCGACGACATTGGCAACACCTCGATATTCGGCTTCGGCGCTAGAACGGGAGATGGTTGATTGACATTTTGACAACCAGAAAACCAAGTTATCTCCCAAATAGACACAATAACCGGACGTAGATCGTCTAGTGTCTGGGCATCCAGCCCAATCCGCGTCAGTGTAGGCCCGAATGGACATAGAGGCAGAGGCATGGAGATGAAGACCGAAGTCGACAGTCCCTTGTAGGTATCTGAGAATGCGTTTGAGGGCGTTCCAATGAGCTAAAGAGGGAGAGTGCATATGCATACCTGTTGAACTGCATAAGTGATGTCAGGACGAGTGAAGGTGAGATATTGAAGGGCACTTGCAAGACTTCTGAAAGTAGATGGGTCATCAAACATAGGACCCGAAGAGATTCGTAATTTTGCATGTGTGTCTACTGGAGTCGCAGCAGGTTTACAAGAATCCATGCCCGCACGATGAATTATATCCTTTGCATAAGCTTGCTGAGATAAGAATAAGATGTCCCCGGTTCGTGTTACCGAAATACCAAGAAAATATGAATGAGGACCTAGATCTTTCATGGCGAATTCACCTGCAAGCGTGGACATAAGTTGCTGCCGAAGGGAGTCAGAAGAGGTGGTAAGAATAATATCATCAACATAAAGAAGCAGATAGGCAATATATGGACCATGATGATAGATAAATAGAGAGTTATCTGACTTGCACTGATAAAAACCTTGTTGAACAACAAAATCAGTGAACCTTTGGTACCACGCTCGTGGTGCCTGTTTGAGGCCATAGAGCGACTTCTTGAGACGACAGACATGGTCAGGGTAGTCACGATGACGAAACCCCATTGGTTGATGTAACACCCTAACCGATGGCGAAATCATCGAGGTGCCACGTAGTGACGATTGTTCAAAAGCTCATGGTACTAAAATGTAAATATATGATTATTGAATATTGTTTTACAACATGTGAAATTGAATACACAACAAGAATTGAAATAGCTAATTTATTTAGTCTAAGTCCAAAGCCCTATATGAAGCGTCAAGCAGCTTATCCTGAAACATGCACGAAATAAATTTTGTCAACATATGATGTTGGTGAGTACTACTTAGTTTTGTACATATAGTATAAGTTTGAAAAGGTAGTACAATTCATGTGTCTAGCATCACCAAGGCATTATGTAAACATGCAAGTAACCAAACAAGACAATGATCAAATGTAAAGTTTGTACAATGAAATTGATAATGAGCACCTCAACACGTGTGAGTCTAAAAGAGCACCATAACACAAAGTTATGTCTAAATGAGCACCGTAACATAAGTTACGTCTGTATGTAAAGAGCACCATAACATAAGTTATGTCTGTATGTATGATTTTGTATGTAAGCTACGTTCATGTTAAAACATAAGCACAAAGATAAACAAGACACGTATATGAATTGTAAATGAATAAAATGTATGTGTAAATGAATATGAAGGTGTTGTATACTTGTGCATGAATCACCCCAAAAATTGTAAAAACGAAAAAAGGGATAAGTAATACTCACCTTAGCAAGGTGGTAAGTCTTGTGGAATTGAATAAGTGTAATCCAACGTTGCCAAGTATCACCCTATGTATAAGGTAACAAATAAGTCTAAGTCTATCTAGTCTATGAGTATTATCTAGGGTTAGGCATTAGGTTCACCCAACTAGCTAGTTCGGAAACATATATCTTGTATCCTTTGTATGTTTCGGCACCATGAACTGTCGGAAAAATATATTATGTTCTTGATTATATTTACATAAATAAATTTAAATGATGTACAACCTTCTTATTTCTTTTCTAGAGTTTCCTGTATGAAATCGAGTAAGGATTTATATGAATATCCGTTTTGGCCAAGTCATAATCCGTTTTGTTGGTATATAGTTTGAAAAAAAAAATCACAGTATTAGTCTTAATCTGGGAACTTGATTCATATACCTTTCTACATGCATATTTATGCTTATTATAAAAATTCATTGCGGCAAATCTTTCAAGAATCATATATGTATATATTTAAAAATAATAAATGCAAAATAATTATATTTCAATCATGAACTAGTGTATCTTTGATATGATGCTAAGTTTTGACTAATTATTTTAGTGTCACGTGTGTATTTATTACGAAAACAATTGGTTGACAAGTCTTGACCCTAGGATAGGTTCAAGGTTATATGCATATATGTGTAGGTTTATAATCTCACGAAAATGGTTATGGAACTGAAACAAGTTGGTTAATTAAGATTATATGATTCCTTACATGAGTTAGGTGATAATAACCTTGAATTAAGAATATCACGACTTAAGTGATATATAAGCAGATTAGATTAAAAGACAAAAAAAAATAAAAAAAAAATCATACCAACGGTTAGAATGATAACAACAGCAATCACCAAGCCCAGTATGAGATGGAGGAAACTTGCTGGAACTTAAAGTTTGAATGGCTTGGATGGAACTTTTTTTTTATGGGTGCCAATAATTATTGTAGTTTGGAGGAGTGGGAGGATGATATGAGGAGACGGGTTCTATTTATAGGGTTCTCGTCGTAAGGAAAGGTTTCAATGCTTGGTCAACAAACGCATATGGTATGCGAATTATAGTGAATTTATGCGCAAATTACGGGACATGATTGTAGGAGTGTGTTTGCCGGTCAACTGGGGATGAATTGGTTACCAAAAATGGGGCCATTAATCAATGAAGATGGACCGGGTTTGACCAGAGCCTCGGGTCGGATCCAGGTGGGAAGCCGGGTAGAGGAGAAGGGCAAGGGTGATGGGCCAGACTAAGGGGGACTGCTGGGCCGGCTTCTGGGCTGCCTTGATTGGGCTCAGAATTTTTTTTTTTTAAACAATTTAGGATGGTTGGGTTGTTGTTTGGCTCAAGAGTGGTCTAGACTAGTATTATTATTATTTATTATTTATTATTATTATTATTATTATATGCAAAAATAAAAATATAATGAAAAGAAAAGAAAAGTGACGGATGTCACAGCATCCCCTACTTTTAGAAACTTCGTCCCGAAGTTATTAGAAACATAGAGTTATGGATGTTCTGGGAAAAATTTAAGATAACTGTGGTTTGGAAAAATTCGAATGATTTGGATAAGAGGTTTGATAGGTGTGAGTTAAGGATTGGGCTAGGTTCGTCTCGAATAATAAGGAGAATAAGAATCTAGTAAATCACTAAATTTCAAGTTTTAGGAATCCTAAAGTAAATGTATGAGTTGATTGATTATAAAAAGACTAAATGAACTACCAAGTAAGTAGAGTTTGTTCTTGGTTCGACTTCCAGTCTCATTTTCGATGTGTCATTAGTGTTTATATATAGGGTGTACTGCAGCTAACCCACCACACCTTTGACACATCAAAAACGTACTTGACGTCTAACAAAAACTCTAATAGAATTTCATACCACCTTAACGCACCTGTAAATTCATGATTACGTTCCGGACCGGAATCATCAATTTACCTTACATTAGGGTTTTATGTCCTTCTATGATCCTAATCTAACAACACATTAGAGCAAATAAGTTTCACAAGAAGATGACACAACGAACACGTTGAGTTACAATGAGATGTTATCAATGAAATGAGGCCATGTAATAATGAGGTCGATTATATTGGTTTGCAACGACTTGCAAGCATAACTAAATCTAAGTATGGGCTACCACTCACCCGAGGAGCCCTTTAAGTGAAATGTTTTGTCTGAGTTGAGTGGATAATGTAGTAATTGTCTTTCATAGATCATCATACAAATTGATAATACACACATGCAAGTAAGTTTATAAGTACGGCAACCATTAAGTATAAGTGTTATTTTAGTGGCCTATTGAAATAGCTCATATTTGGCCAGCCATGTTTACGAGTATCATGAATAATTAAATGTTTAATGAATAGTCAATTTAAGAAAGTCAAGTTTCATATAACAAACAATGATGTTTTTAGAAAAGCTCTGTAGGATCAAGTATCAAGCTTTTTAGTAGTTTGATTTTCATAGAAATCAAGTCCAAATGTTTCAATAAAATGTAAGGTAGGGTCTTAAACTTCTACGATTTAAATAGACGTAACCAAATACGATAAATTCCCAACCTGCGTTCGTACACAATAGTATGCAAGGAATTTCTAGATGTTATATGCTTATGAGTACGACATAATTGGGTACAAAATGATAATAGGATCGAGAAAATGAAAAACACAAGTATTGGATTCCCGAGTCTTAAGAAGATTCCATCCATGACTTAGACAGTGGGATTAACGTCACCCTGACCGTTTGCTTCGTTGATATTGATATTGAAAGCTCGTCCATGTGCCACATTATTCAATTCAGGGCATCGAGGTCGCATGTGGTTAGGGTCTCCACAATTATAACATGCCCGGCCGTTAGGAATGTTGCGTCATCATATAGTTAAAAAAATGAACATGATTTTTCCAAACTTATTATTTCAACCTGTTTTATACCTTCATGTTTACAAACTTACTTGATCGAAGTCACAGTATATCCTCATATACCTAATACTAATATTGTTGCACCCAGTCTCCTAAGCCATAGCCACTACCATTAGTTAGAACTTCTTAGTCAGACTAAACTCATACATAAATGCCTACCTACACGATACGCACTAGTACACTACTCTCTAAAACGATTAATTTGACAACTTATTCTATAAGTCTTTTCACAAAGCCTATTCGCCAAATTAGAACACACTTTTCATACACTTTGTGCCTTGAAACAAATAGCCCGCTATGAGCCCAAAGAGATGCCTTAACGATCCTGCAAATAAATGATCTTTCAATGTATAAATTTCGTAAAAGTTTGAAAATTTAAAAGGTTTCAAGTTTACCCAGCCTTAATGGGTAACACTTCGATTTTCTCAACATTTCATAACAATTAAAAATTTCCGACTTTTCAACTCACAAGTTAAAGAAATGTTTAAATACAGAAAATTTTATTTTCCAAAATTCGTCAAGGCATATGGGGTCATTCACAACCTTCACATCATTTTAAATCTTGGTCTTTCGAAACACATTAGATTTACACACACTTCATGAAATGGTTTCATCTTGCATTTTATAAACTTGCATTGCATATTTTACAAATCAAATGTAAATCTGCATGTTTTCATATAACGTATCCAATATATGTTTTCGGGAGGAATTTGCAACTAATAATATACCTTATAACACTTTTCAAACTCGACTTCTCGTAAACACATGAAAATGTGTACCTACGAAATCTTTTCAAGTGAACCTATTTTGAACTTAAAACATTCTTCGGTTTCCAAAAAGTTATCCTCATACCAGTAGACTATACGTCTGTTCTGCGCACTTTCATTTACAGTAAATTTCATTATTTTTTTACACCATTTATAGTTACGTTCGTACATTATCTTATTATTTTTGTATTATTCTTTTGTTGGTAGTTATTTTCACGCGTTATTCACAACTATTCTCGCACTAGTTATTAGTAGTTATTCTTACAACACTAGTTTTGAGCATTAATTTAACTCGTTTACTTTCATTTTGTGCAAATTGTGCGATTTACTCGATTTACGTTATGCTATTCTTTCAATCGAAATTTTATGCTATACTTATATACTTACATGAACGCATATTTGGTATGCATATTTTTTTTTGTTGTGAGCAAAACCCTGTTATACTTTACATTATTTTGTTCATCATCATGGCCAACGAACATACTAATTGATAGCTCGTATGAGATCTAAGCCAATTCCCATGTACGACTCGGTTCAGAGTATTCCTCTAACCCGAGGGGAACGGTGTAATCCTCAGAGTTTATCAATATGGTTGTTTAGAGCCCAATGGTGTGAACAGAAATTTACCGGTTAAGGGTGAACCCGAAAGGTGAAGAACCCCTAATCATGTCTTATACTTACACATTAATCTCATTACGGTTAAAGGGTGAACCTGAAAGGGGAAGAACCTATAACCGCATCTTATACTTGATTAGTATCTACTACTTAACACATTTTGGTTGCGCGCATTGTTTCTTGTATTACTTATGTTAGTGTTATGGAAAAGCATAGCACCCTAGTGTAAGGTAAATCGATGATTACGGTCCGCAACGCAATCATAGATTTACAGGTACATGGGGGTGGTGTGTGATTCTACTTAGGCTATTGGTAGACAATCAGTACGAGTCCAAAGTATCAGTGGTGTGGTGGGTTAGCTGCGGTACACCCTATATATAAGCACGAGCGATACTGCGGGAGCGGACTAGGAGTCTGACCAAGAACCTACCCATTACTATCTCTTTATTAGATCGTTGACTAATAGCTAGCATTTTCGATAATAATGTTCTTACACGAGCTTCAATTCGACTTCCTAGAGTTTTTCTCTGGACCATCCACACAGAAAACACAAACTTTGTATACTCTTACACTCTCTGTTAGTCAAAATCCTGTTGCACGTCCTTAATAAAGTTCGGTCAAAAACTTCTCTAAAGTAAGGGAAGCTACTATAACACTGCCCTGCCCTAACTAGTTACATACTTTTCCCAAACCTTGCTCATTATAAACTCTTAATTCTCTAACCTTGGGTCAAACTTTAAGGATTTTCAAACTCTTATTTTGGGTATTAAACAACTACTTCAAACTTTGTCAAATCATGGCTGATGCATTTCTTAAAATCTACTTGCCTTTTTACAAATGTCTTTTGTTTCATGGAAACCTTCACTTGAAAGTAATTTCGGGACGAAATTTTCTAAAGTAGGGGAGACTGTGATAACCTGCACCCTTCACTTTTCATAAATGTGCATAATTGGTTCCTCAACTATTTCAAAATTTTCATTTTTAACCCTCGTATTTTAATAGGACCAAAATTCACAATTTAATAAAACTTATAATTTTTTTAACTAAAAGTATGCACGTTTTGTTCTCACATCTACACCCGAGCACGTATGTTTCAGACCTTGATACTCAAAGCCCTTAATTTTCGGTCCTAAAACAACTTATAAATCGAAGGAAACAAGTTCAGAACTTAAAATTGATTAAATTAGAAAAATTGATTTTTTAGCTCTCGCGGTCCGCTGAGACAGTCAAACAGTCAAAGTCCCAGTCAAAGTCTTAGTCAAAGTCCTAGTCAAAGTCTCAGTCAAAATCCTAGTCAAAGTCTTAGTCAAAATCCTAGTCAAAGTCCTAGTTAAGTAGTCAATTCATCTGAAAACCTTACTTTATTGTGTTGACCAATTTTAAAGCCTAATTGAATCCAAAACTAGTATAAAAACCCACCTATGACCCATTACACTTTGCACCTCTAAATCGATTGTTTCAATTCGATTAAACACTCCCTCATACCTTTCTTCTAGAGTATATTACTTCTACATTTGGAGCTTTGATTATAAGCTCTCGTAATTGGCGAATTGGAAGCTGGATATTTTTCCTATTCAGTTTCTTTTCTTCTAAATTGGACTAGTTTCGTTGTTGAATCTTTGGATTGCTCGCATTTTCACGCTCGCTTAGTCATCTAGTCATTTGGCGAAGGTGAGTATTTCCTATCCCCTTTTTGTTGTTATTCATTTTTGGGGTGTTACATGTACGCTTATACAAATTACAAATACAAGTTTACATTTTTACAATACAATTCTAGTACTATGTGCATTTGCTTACAAACGTGCTTTATGCTTAGACATTACATGTAGAATACATTTGTACTTAGTGAAATCATTAACATTGTACAAGCCGACCTTAACATTGGATAACGCTATTGGATTGACAACCCACCTAGGTGATTCTCCCCCTTTTTCATCGGAGAATCCATGGTCATTGTTAAGTTATTATCCATTTATTGGATAGGTACACCGCCGTTCATTCTAGTACATTTATACAGTCACAGGATTGATTTCGCTTATTTGTATGATACATAGTTTACATAATTGCACTGTAGCTTTGCACTTGAATTGTATAACATTTTCCAATTTACTATATATATTAAAACTAGGAATGCTCACCAACATTTCATATGTTGACAAAACTTATTTTGTACATGTTTCAGGTGCAGTTTGATCTTAGTTCCATAGCATTGGATTTTAGTGCTTGCTTTTAATAATTTATTTCAAATTTCATGTTTTGTTTAGACTTATGTATTTTTCCCATTTCATCCATGTAAGACAATTTAAATTATTCAATAATATATTTACATTTTAGTACCATGTGCTTTTGAACAATCGTCACTACGTGACACCTCGATGATTCCGCCATCGGTTGGGGTGTTACACCTTGTACCGTTCAAGAAAGCCATCTGAACGGAATTTGTGTTTAAATAACCACATGCACCAAATTATGTTCATATCGGGGTGATGAGGTACCAGTTACCAGGTCTCATTTTTAATTAATGCACTAAATTCATTGGTCATGGCATTATGCCATTCAGGTATGGATAGAGCAACCTGTTGGTTTTTGGGTATGGGGACGATGTGGTTGGTGTTTAGGTTGAAGTGTTGTCGTCCACGGCACGAGTGCGCATGGTACGGGTGGTGGAAGTAGGAAGCGGTGGTGGGGGATGGTTCAGTGGGACGGGTTGGGCCGGGGTAGTAAGTACGGTACCCGGGTTTGTGACAGTGAGCTGGTTGACGGGCTGAGAGGTGGCTGCCGAGGGTAGGGATGGGCCAGAAGGAGTAGTTGGGCTGTGTAGGTGTGATGTGGTGGGTTGTTGAGGTGGGCTCGGTGGGGCGGATGGGCCAGGAGGGGAGTTGGTTGGGCCGGGCCTGTGGGCTGGCGAGTAGTAGGGAGGCTCGGGTGAGGTAGAAGCAGCGGAGGGGTGTTCGATGTGTGGACAAAGTAGGGGAGATAGATTTTGAGATAGGAAGCTGTAGGTAGTAGTGGATTGCGGTTGTTGAATGGAGTATGGGAATATGGATTCCTTGAATTGAACGTGTTGGGAGATAAATGCTTGATTAGAGTTGATGTCAAAACATTTTATAACCATGGTGGTTTGACGAGTATCCAAGGAAAACACACGGTTTGAGCGGTTTATTAATTTGTGAGAGGTGTTGGAGGGGAGAATGGGGTAACATAAACATCCAAATACTTGAAGGTGTGTATAAGTTGGGAGGGCGTTATATAATAGTATGGTGGGTGAAAGGAATTTGTGAGATTTCTTGGGTAGGATGTTGAGTAGGTAGGTGGCGGTTTCAAGAGCATAGCGCCATTGGTTTTGGGGAAGGGAGGCTTGGGCAAGCAGAGTACGAATCATATTATTAATAGTTCGAATTTTGCGTTCTGCTTTGCCATTTTGGGAAGAGGTGTGGGGGCATGAAAAACGAAATTTCATTCCATTTAGGTTGCAAAATTGTTTAAAATTGTTGTTGGTATATTCGGTGTCGTTATCACAGTGAAATTGTTTTATTTTACGTTCAAATTGGGTGTTAATCACGTTATAGAATTGGGTGAAGATGGTGTAAACTTGAGATTTATTGGTGAGAGGATATGTCCAAAGAAAATCAGTGAAGTCATCTAAAAACTGAATATAATAACAATGACCTCCACAGCTTAAAACTGGTGAGGTCCATAAATCACTATGAATTATATCAGATGGTAAATGAGTTTTATTGATAGAATCATAAAAAGGAAGTTTGATGTTTTTGCCGAACACACATGACTGGCAAAGCGTAGTTTTTGGTTTACTAAATTTAATAAAGGAACAAGACTTTAACGATTGCAATATATTGGATCCCGGGTGCCCAAGACGCTGATGCCAACAATCTTGGGTGACAACAGTGAGGACAGTTGGAGTTGTAGGTGACTTGATAAAGTTCTTGGTGAGGGGGTAGAGGTCGACCGAGCTATTGCATCGTAGGATAGGAGCCTTGGTCTTGAGATCCTTCACAAGAAAACCAAAATGGTCAAATTCAATTGATAACAAGTTGTCCGTCATGAGGCGACGGACTGAGATGATGTTTTTAATAAGATTAGGGGCATAGAGAATGTTATTTAATTTGAAGGGTGGGAAGGGTGGTGGTAGTGTTTGGTTGCCCTGTCCAATAACTGGAATGGTCATGCCCAACAATAATTTGTTTATTAGTGCAGGAATTAAAAACAGACGGAGAATGATTACCTGGTAGCTTCATGTGTCCTGAGGCGCCGGTATCCATAAATCCCACTGGGGTATAGGTAGCCGTATAGGCTTGGTCCGGGCGTGGGCCGAGGAGTGGATGGTTAAGGGCATGGTGGGGTTGTTGGGTTTTGGCTGAAAGATGGGTAGGTGGTGGTGTTGAAGTTTTGGGCTTGGTTTAGGAGATTTGCCCATTGGTTGTTGGTCCAAATATTTGGGAAGACAATGTAGGGGGGGCTGGTTGAGGTGACTAGGTGTTTGAGCGATTGGGTTGAGTGGAGGATGACCGGCCACGGCCTCGGCCGCGTGAGCGACCTCGGCCTCGGCTTGAGTCACGAGGAGGGGTGGGGGGCCGATAAGTTGTTAGAAGGTGTGTTGGATGGTGTGGTAGTGGTGCGGCTTTGGACGTGTAGGGCGGTAGAGGCTTGGGAAGAGGAGTGAAGGGCTTGGTTTGCTTTGGTGGTCTCGTTCATGCAAAGCTGTGAACGGACCTCAAAGAAAGAAGGTAGGGGTTTGGTATTCTGGAGGATGGTGCCGACAGTTTCATATTGTTCAGTTAGACTGGCAATGGTCTGTAGAACCAGATCTTGTTCATTGACAGGAGCATCGACATTGCTCAGTTGGTTAGAAAGAACTTTCAGTTCTTGACAATAGGCCACCATAGATGAGAAGTTTTCCAAGCGAGTGTTGGCAAACTTTTGTTTCGGGAATAAAGCACGAGTGGCTTTGTTATCCTGGAACAAGGCTTCAATAGCCTTCCAGGCGTCATAAGCACTGGTTCGGTTTTTATAAGAGTTTTAAGGAGATCTTTAGAGATGGTACCATAGAGCCACTGAAGAACGATGGCATCTATCCTCTCCCAGGAGTCGGCCTAGGGGGCGGGGGTGTGGCAGGTTTGTCAGAGGAGGTGGCAGCAGCGAGTTGTGGTTGTCTGGGTAGGTCGAATGAACATGTGTTTAGGTCGAATTAACATATGTTAGGTTAAATAAACTTGTGTAAGGGTCGAATGAACATCATATGGGTCGAATGAACTTCTAAACAACCTGATTTGACCTTACACCTTGCTATGTGCGATTTTTGATGCAAAATAAGTGTTTTATGCATGAACCTTATGTGTAATCTATATGTACTTGATTAGTTTATATAATGGGTCACCAACGAGATGTCGGGTCTGTCTGGTGTGTCGGTTCAACAGTCAAACACGTTTTCAAACATATGTAGTCATGATCTGGACAATCAGGGACTAGTTAACCTAAGGGTTATTAGTCAAAACACTTATGAAAACTTTTATTATAGATCGCAGGTATTTGGGACTATCAGGATTGTGTCTTTGTTAAAGGAAGCAAACTAAGGTGAGTGTCACAACCCCATCCTTTACTGTTTTCATACTTTGGGGGAGAAACATGCGGTACGAACTTGCAAACTTTTAGACCAACATATTACATTATATCACATGGATACTTAGTGACATTTATTCATCGGTAAAGTCCTCTCAAACTTTTAGTGAACCATTAATATGTGGATACATAGCGGGAAAGTGTGAATAGATCTATTGGGCCTGGCAAGCCCCATTCGGGTCGATTGGAGGTCGGTGGCGGGTGCATATTTGTCCTACCAAACTTACGGCACCGGGTGATGAACCGGTGACGGGTATAGAGGCATTCTAATGTTCAGCAGTGGTTCACGACGCTATAGTATCATGTAACGATGTCTAGCTAGCATCAGGTATAGATGTAAGGATTGTTGGGTCTGGATTACAAACGTTTGCAAACTCTATCTCTATGACTCACCAGCACTGTATGTGTTGACTAACTTTGCATGTTTTCTCAGGTCGCTAAAAATAGCAGGGAGTTGTTAGGTGCATTGGGTCTTACTGCGTCTCATTCTGGTCTTGCATAATTTGAAACCGTCTTGGTTAAACTATTTACTTTCATGACTTGGGTTTTGTAACTTATAATGCTTTCGCTGTCGTTGTCTTGGTTTATGAAACTTTTAAACTGCGTGGTTGGTTTATTACGTTATTTTTCATATCATATAGTTGTCGTTTATTGTAACCGTTGACTTGGATCCTGTTATGTCACGCGCCTCGCGGTAAAACCCCGCAAGTGAAAATTGAGGGTGTGAAAAATATCAATGCTTCATTGAGTAAAACACTTGTTCCTTACAAATACATAATCAAAACAACATTACAAATCTAGAAACTTACAATCCTTCACCCAGAAATGAAGGGGAACTTAACCAAACATGGTTTTAGGAGATTGAATGATGTTGGAAAAGATGGAGAAAGTAGCCATGGAAGATCTTGGATGATGATGAAGAATAATAGGTTTTTAGTGATTGATCTTGATGTTCTTGATGGTATGGGATGATATGATGGTGATTTAGGAATGAAAGACGGTGTTTTAGATCCCCAAAACTTGTTTATAATCGTTCCACCCTAAGTCCTTAGTCAAATAAGACAAAAAAACACTTAAAAATTCATTTATTTTGGTCAAAAAATCAAGGTTGATCAGGTTCGGCCGTCACCGATGGTGGGCAGGGCGTCGGCGACGGCCTGGGTTGGTCTACGCCCAAACTGTCGTCCGACGACGGGCTTGACGGCTGGAAAACTTTTTTTCTTCATAACTTTTTCGTTTCAACTCCGCTTTCCTCCATTTGCGCGGCCACGTCTTCATATTTTAACCCTCTTTCACATCATCACATAATATCTTAAAATAAAATCCATTTATTTTCTCCAAAATTGAATATACTCCTCAACGGTTTCCACCGTGTGCTCGTAAAATCACCATTTTAGCATATAATTCGCACCTTCCATAATCCTGGGCAAAGTACCTTGTTCCGGACAAAGCTACTCACAAAAGATAATAAAAATAACAAATTAAACTATGTAAATGTGATCCTTTCGTTATCACATCAAAAATGGTAAAAAATTAATTTTTTTTAAAATTTTCAACGGTCATACTCCCGTTAGCGGATGTGACCGCCATCGCGTCTGCTAGCTCGCGGAGAAAACAACGAGAGTATGTTGCGGTGTACGCGATCCACGTGGCTTAGTTAGTTGCTCGCGGAAACTCGCTCACGAGACACAACACTTAGTCTAACCCATTTGAATTGCTTGACCCATTATTATATTTACAACTAAAGTTCTTTTTATGTTACGATTTGACCCATTAGCAACAGAAACCCACCCAAATAGATCAACTTTCACTTTTCACAAAAATGGATTGATTTCACATCTTTGTCAGTTTATGCTCTCATTCGAATGAAATCTTTACACTAAATGAAATTGTAAATGAGAGTTTTGTTTTCATTTACAGCAGAATATGTTAAAATCGGTCGTTTCTAAAAAATCTACACCTTCAAAACCATTGCCCAAATCACACCTTGCATGTCACACCCCAACCGATGGCGGAATACATCGGGGCGCGACTTGTGATAGATTGTTCAAAGACTTCATGATACTATGATTGTGATAATATAATTTAAAAGATTTCATTTCATATAACTAAAACAAGGAGTACAAATTATTCAAAAGAGATACAACATTCATGAATTCAAAGATTAAAGTGATGCGTTTCTAAGTCCAATCCTAATGAGTTTCTTGAATCATCGCATCAAATAATTCCTGCAACATGTATAAAAATATCCGTCAACACATAAAGCATTGGTGAGCATACTAGTTTTGGTTTACATACATAGTACTTAGAATGGTTTACTCGAATCATCATACTATAGCATTGCACATACAAACCATACAAAAGACATAACTCAAACCCGTAAGTACCACTGCGTATACCTAACATATTCATGCTAGGTCATTTAATTCTTAACAATGACCCATAAAAGGGGGCGGGGTGCTACTCCTATAGCGCTATACATGTTAAGCGGGCTAATAATAGTTAATGAATTATGTTTAAGTATCAAGAATCGTAAGCATGGCAATTAGCATATAAGTATGTTTAATAGATTGAGCATGTGTGTTTATGAAAGAATTAGTGTGTTTTGCATATGATACATGTTGGTCCCAAAAGTGATAAAAGAAAAAGGGGACAAGTATGACTCACCTTTGGGTGCGTCTTGATAGGGTTCCAAAAGAGAGTCTTGGAAGATTAGGTCTTTAGCCTTGATTAACTAGAATTAAAGAATAAAGGGTCTTAGGTTCGAGTTTAGTTTATAGGTTTAAGAGAATCAAGCAAGCCTTTTAGGCAAACCAAAACACAAATTGCCTTTAAGGCAATCCGGATGGTCATGAGAATAAGTTAGACCAAGCACAAAATCATCATAGATGATTCGGATGGTATAAGGTTAGGAATGTGAATCCGATTGATAAGTTCATGTCATAATCACTTCGCTTATGGGATAAACGTGGGTTTTGGACACGGGATTTCCCCTTTCTAGTGTGGACTAATCCGTAACACAAGAAGGGTCAAGAGAGTTGGTAAGGTAGGGTGTAACCACAAACCTTCCAAGAGATTGTTACTAGAGTAATAGGATGAAAGATTAAAAAGTATACTTATAATAATACATATTATAACTAGGAGGTTTAAGTAAAGTATGGTGACTTGTTTGGATGAGCCTTGGCTCTCCTTTGTCAACCATTACCATAGCACAAATCCATCCAACATTGGATTGTTGGTGGACTTGGTTGGTTCCTTTACAACAAAGATCCTAGGACATAAAAGAATCATAGAAACTAATCACCTTTGAGGCCTCTTTTTAGTGCTCTATCCATTATATACTTATGTGGAGAAGCAATGGACAGGTCCTAGAGGTTTCTCCAAGGGATTTTAAGAAGAAAAGAAGAAGAAAAATAGAATGAAAGTTGAAGTTTTAAGCCAAGAAACTCACTGATGCAAAACAGAAAGTTGGCTTGAAACTTGAGGATTTAAGAGAGATTTAGAGAGTGAGCAAAGAGTTAAAGGGTGAGGAGGAGGTGTATTTATAAGTGTGTTAAGATGGTTGGGTATTAAATAGAGTTAATAGGGTGGTTAGGAGGCCTCAAAAGAACGAAAAAAAACAAAAAAAAAAAAAATAACTAACAATCTTGTTATGGGGTGGTCCTTAGTTGCCTCTCGCTGTTGTGCTCGTCGAGCTTCAAAAGAACGAAAAAAAAAAATTAACTAACAATCTTGAATTGGTGTTAGTATTAAAAAAATCAATGTCACATTCTAAGTTTTTTAATGTTATCATTAAAAGTCAAACGAGAATTTGTATTATTGTATTATGCGTTTCTTGTTTTTTTTTAACTAAAAGTATTATTAAAACTATATATATATATATATATATATATATATATATATATGTTTTATAGAAAAATAAATATATATTAAGATCTTATCTAAATGAGTTTCTTATTACAACGTCTAAATTGAATAGGATAAATTATAATGACGACTCGTCATGAATTGGTAGGAGTAACATAAAAGAAGCGGATAAAGACGAACTTGGAATTTGTTAAACATATAATCTATATCTATATCTATATCTATACTATATTATAAAGCATTTGACAAGGACTTCTTAAAATTTAAGAAGTACAAGTTAATTTCCTTATGGTACAACACACAATGCACATAATAACTACATTTTGGGGGTAAATTGGTCTTTAAAACAACATATTTAATCTAGACACTACTAGAAAAATATCTCTATATTGACGTGCATTGCGCGTCATTTTTTGAACGATCAATTAAAGTATTGCCGGGTACTCTGTACGCGGCCCCCAATGGCCGAAAGGGGCCCCAGACGGCCTCTAGTCCGTACGGACAGAGTCCTTCGGCCCACCCGTCACACAACAAAGTGTCAAGGAAGAACATGTCATTAATTTTTTTATGACATGCAAGCGCGTGTCATCTTTTAATGACACGCGTTAATGACACTCTTTTATGACATGATTTTTTGACACGCATTTATGACACGCTTTCATGACATTCTTTAATGACATACATTCTTGACACACCTTTATGACACTCATTTTGCGTGTCATGGTTTTTTTTACCTAAAAAAAAAAATTCTACAATATGGCTAATATCACTAGATTTATATTTATATTTATAATAACAAAATCAATAAATTTGATAATAAAACTGCATATATTATACATACCACCAAAAAAAACTCATTACAATATAAGCATTTATCGAATCCCACCACAAGTATTAACGGTTATAAAAACTATTGTGTCAATACATTACGTTAGTCTAGACCTAAACATACGGATCACTTGATAATGAAAGTTGCGGCATAACTTGACCATTCTTCACGACTGACATCAATATCTGCATCCGTGTAAACATCTACTCCTCCCCAACCTGAAAAACAATTAAATTAAGTGTTGGTGCCCGTTTAATCAAGTCTTGGTGCCCGTTTACAAAAACTTACCACTTCTTAAAACTGACACAAAATTCAGCTTTATTACATTCTGAAGTGCTGTTTTATTTTGCAGAATTCATGCATCTAATGTCATTATTTTCTTTCATACTAAAGATATATAGAAAGTATACTCAAGGGGCTCTCCAACCATATAAAATTCACCCCAAACGGACAATCCGTTGATTTTATATGATTATTATAAAACAGTTATGCAACTATTTTTATTTCCATCAGCTTTGCAAAGTTGAATTTTCCAAAACTTCATTTGACATCCAATAGTCACAACTATGACACGAACCACTTCTTCTAATCATCTAGACACATTGAGAGAATATGATTATACATACACAATCTATCAAAGCAACAATAATTAATACAAATCAAAACACATATTTATTTTTAACCCATTTGACCCGTGTAACTACTAGATCACATAGCCATTTGTTTTTACCATGAATTCAACTCCCTCATGTTTGGTATCTTCCAAATAGGAAAAACAATGTATAGCCATTCAAAACTAATCATTTTTGCTTCAATGTAACATTTCATCAAACACGTGTTGTGCATAAAAGTTATTATCTCATTTTTACCCATTTGTAAACAAAATCTCATCCCCATTCTTAAGCTTATTCAGCCTTGCCCACACAATCTAAAGTCAAAAAACACAACAATTCAATTTCACACAATATAAAGTCAAAACACAACAGTAACAACAATTCAATTTCACACAACAATTCAATTTCACCCTAAACTCAAAATGACAACTAAATCACGACTTAACACAACAAACGCAAAAACCGAAAATAATCACCATGACCAAACCAAATTTATCTAAAACGAATTTCGGAAAATGTGCCTGATTGTCTACAAGTCTGATGTGAAATCGTTGAATAGAAACCATGCACTTTAACCATAAATAGTGGTGGACACTCCAAACTCTAATATCCTAATGCGTTACCTTAGGGCTGGGTGAGCCTAGCTCTGAATACACTCAAACGGACGCAACGATCCTTCAGGAAACTCATGGAACCCCTCTAATATCTCGAATGACCTGTAGATATAAGAGTCTAAAACCTATTACATTAAACATTTTCCCATAAGCACACATAAAACGGTTTTTAATATAGTGCAATTATGAGCCAAATGGCGGTCTCCCTAGAGGTAAAAATAACAACGAAACAAAACAATATATCATAGCACTTACAACAATGATTCACGGTTATGCGATAGTCTGCGTTGATTGCCGTCCATTGTATATATCCCTCCAGCAACGACCGATGGAATTGAAGCAAGCGAAGTCCAGATCTGAGCACAAAATATTTATCTGTCATCTATTGAACCAATAATACTCATGTATAAGAACAAATATCTAGATATAAGAGGTGGAGTAACGGTTGAGTTAGGTTAATATCTATAGTGGTGGTGGGCAGCGTATAAGGTCAGTGGTGAAGGGAAAGTTAAGATGGATTTAGGGTTTTTCTAAAGCAAGAGGGAATGAAATTAGTGGAGGGAAAGTTAAGATTTTAAAAAAATTTAATATGACACTGAAAGATGACACACACATTTTCATGGTGTCATGGTTTTTTTTGTATGACACTAATAATGACACACAAAAATGTGTGTCATAAATTTATCAAATTTTATAAATCATGACATTTTTTTTATGACACACGATTTTGAGTGTCATTATTTTGCATGTGTCATTGTTTGCGTGTCAAGATAGGGGTATTTTTCTAGTAGTGAGATGAATTCAAGAGTCAATAGATGTTTATGATAGCTCATGACATTTATTTTTACAATTAATTTGAACATATGAAATAAAAAAACATATAAAAACAATTTATAATGTTACATGTTTTGTTATGATCTTTTATATAGAATTATATAGTTTATAAAACTTTGAATACTTTGACATCATTAGAGCATACCCTACTAAGCAACGTAAAGTTTTACTATTCATAGAATAACATGCTTTCATATTTTTCTTAAAATCATTTTATATGACAGCGGTCAAACTTATTATTTTTTATAATATTATCTTGTATTTAGAAGAAAGAGAAATAAAAAGTTCATTTATTGGTTTTATTTTTATATACGTTTCAATGTAAGCTTCGTTTAAAACAAAGTTGTGTGTGATAATGTACAAGTCATCTAAGCATAGACGAACAAGTCATTACAGTTTTTTATAGTTTGTTATTTCCTTTTTTTATGTGGATTTGTTACAATTTCTACTTACTTAGCCTTTTCTATGATAATTTCTAACCTTTTGTTAATTTGGTGAGTAAACTTGCCGCCATGCAAGTACGTGATTCAATGTTTTTTATCTGTTTTCTTGTTCGGTTCAACGGTCCCGCCGCAAAGCGCGGGTTTCCCACTAGTTTAAAATATATGTAAAAGTAATAAAATCACGCGATGTTACATTGCAATGGTTGCCTTTGCCTCTGCTCATTATCAAAACATACATTCTCTCTTTAATATATATTTTCATTTTTATTCATCTGATTAAAATTGTTGTTTTCTTATATTATAGTACATTAATTTATTATTAGATTTGTCACTTAGTATTAGATTTGTCTATCCCAGAAAGCTCCCTAGATATAACCTAACGGTGAATAGAAAAAAAAAAGTCAAAATGTCAACTATCGGATGCTTACAGTTAGAGTTGAGCAATTCATGGTTCGGAACCGCTAGAGTCGAGGAACCGATACCAAACCGCTAGATCCGAACTGTATTCTTGTATTTAGGGTCCGGTTCTTAAATTTTGGTGAAAACGGTTCCCAGTTCGATTCGGTTCAGAACCACGTTTTTTTAAAGAACCGCTAGTACCAGGTTAGGTTAAAACTTTAAATATTATATTTAAAACCCTACTACTTTAGTGGGTTTTTCCAAGTAGTTTGTAGACCGACTATCCACATTTTCAATTCTCAAGTTTAATCTTTTTAAAGAATATTGTTTGAGTCATGTTAACTAGGTAATAAATATCTAACAAACTTGTTGAGATAGGAGTTTCATTCGAATTATGTAATTTCTATATAAACATATAGAGCACAATAAAGGAATGAAAACAACTTAAACTGATAATCAACGCTTACAAATTCATTTATAAGGCGCACAGGTTGGCCTATAATGTGTATCGGACAATGATGTACTATAACATGTGACATTAGGAATGCATGACGCATATCATTCGTAGTGTCAAAATTACAATCATTGCATATATGTGGTTGGTATCGTGCACTTCTAAACATGTATCATAGGTCCGTAATATGACTAGGACACCACACTTTAGTTTACTAAAGTTGCCTTTAATTTAATTGTTAGTTTTAGGATTTAATTGACAACCGGTTTCCGGCAAGAACCGTTTACACGAGAACCGTCTAACTCTGTTATGAACCGAACCGGTAGGTTTTTATATGGTTCGGTTCCGGTTCTTATATTTGTCACTAAACGGTTCTGGTTCGGGTCGGTTCAGTCCGACTCTGAATCGTTGCACACCCCTACTTACCGTCCAACTATCGGCCCAAAAAAAATATTTCTGCAGCCCTATCGGCCCAAACAAAAAAAAATTTCGCAGCCCAATTTTTGTAATGGAAAAAAAAGGGCCTATGCGAGTATGCAATGAGGTGGGAGGAACAATTATTGGAGCCCAAAAGAATATATGACGCGGGCGTCCAGTGCTGCAGATGGAAGAGAAATATCACCTCAGTCGAGGAAATAGAAGAGGCTGAGCAGTTAATGTTGCGTCTCGATGGGCTAGTTCTTAACTTCTTATAGAGTCTGTTGTTGATCAATTGACTTAGGAAGGAAATAATGAGGGAAGCTATTCTGTCGATTTCAAGAAGATGCTGGTTCAAGAAAAGAGCCAAGGGAGGCCGTTTTGTATGCGTTGAATTGCGTGGGTTCCTTGAAAGATAAAAAATTTTGTTTGGCGTCTAGAAATGGATCGTTATCCCGACTCGGGCCACTCTTCGTAAAAGACGGATCAGCATTCAGGATGCTACATGTGTTTTGTGTGATGTGGAGGAGGAGACTTCTATGCATGTTTATACCGGGTGCGGTTTCTCGTTTGGTGTCAGGGGCGAAGCTTGGTTCTCGAATCGGAGGGGGCCGGACTCAAATTTTTCCGATTGGTAGTGGCAAATCGGTGGGGGCCGGACTCAACCCGGACTCAATTTACCTATGAAAATCGCAAATTTCCACTACTGCGCTAAAAAACAGGGGGGGCCACGGCCACCCCTGGCCCTTTAAATCCTTCGTCCTTGTTTGGTGTGTTGTCGGCTATTGGGTCATGGTGTAAAATAGGCCCTATTTTCGCATTTGATGTTAAAGATTTGTTACAGTTTGTGAATGGGAGAAGAAACAAGGAAGCGAAGAAGATAACTCAAGGGATTGTATGGTTACTATGTGTGTCATTTGGAATGCGAGGAATGAAAAGATCTTTGGAGGCAAAGAAGTTAGAATTGGAGAACTAGTGGCCAAGGTTAAATCTTTGTCTTTTCTTTGGCTTAGGTCTAGATCCATGTTTAAAAAGTTTGAAAGGATTGGACTTTGTGCCTGTTGTATATGTTGTAGTTTCTTTTTTGCGTCGGTCCTTATTTTAAGGACCGATCGCGTGTTTAATGAAGTTCACTTACAAAAAAAAAAAAAAAAAAAAAGAATAATTTTGAATGAACGATAATAAATGTATCATAACTACAAGATAGTTAAACTTTAATAAATAGATATACTCGTTGGATGATAATAAATATCTAATCAATCGCTAACATAAAGAAATCTATCATAGTAAGATCCTTAAACACATAACATATTTTTAACCTTTTTATTAAATTATGTTTCAGGTAAACTTATATGTCTATAAGTAGGGCTGCAAACGAACTGAACAAACACAAACAAGACTTTGTTCGTGTTCGTTTGTTAAGGAAACTAGTTGTATAAAATCACGCGCGTTGCGCTTTTTACAATCGAGATTCAGATGAGGTGTTGATCAATCAATGAATTATACAATCGAGATTCCATTTTGGTTGTAAACGTTAAAAAAAATAAAGAAATCTACACATAAGGTAACACATGAAATTTGTAACGAAATTAGATTTTTTTTGAAAGGCTTAGTTCAGTGGAAATCCTTGTACAACCCTAACTTAGCGGTCTCAAGTTCGAATCCCTACCCACACACCGGTCTCCTCCTTGCCTAAGCTCAAACCGTCACGGGAAATTTTTTTTTGTTGTGTGCATGAATTGAACCTGTGACCTACCCCCAGGATGGGAACCCCTAAGGGAAAACCCACCCTACCTCAAACCAGCTACTATGTTATTTATATTAATAATAATATATAATATAATAAAGTTTTTGAATAAAATAATATGAAAAAAATAATAATATAGTTAATTGAATAAGATAATATAATAAAATAATATATAGTAAAATAATAATATAATTAATAATAATATAGTTAATTAAATAAAATATTATTAAAATTACTATTCATTTTATTTACTATTCATTTAAGTTTGTTTATTAATATATTGTAATGTAATAATTATGTGTTCATGAACAGTTCATGAACACTTACCGAACATGAATTTTTGTTCGTGTTCGTTTGTTAAGAAAACACTCGTGTTCGTGTTCGTTTGTTAATTTTGTTCATGAACACACACGAATACAAACGAACATTAATGAATGCAAACAAGTGCTAATGAACGGAAACAAACACAAGGAGACACATATTAACTTTCGAATAAGATCGAATTTACATATATTAAGAAATTAACTAGATCCACCAAATATAACCTAATTACACAAACATACTTAGTACTAAACATAATATTAGTAAACATAATAAGGTAGTGTCTCAAATAAACTAAGTTCGCATCTTTAACTTGAAGTGTTCATTATTTATTTATTTAAACTTGAACTCTTCATTAATGATTATACTAAAAGTAGGGTTTATTCATCTCATATATACCCATATATTACCTCACATAAAGTATGATTATTTGGGTAAAAGAAATAAAAATAAAAGAACATAGAAAAATATAAAATTAAAAACTCTATTAAACTATCGAACACAAACGAACATGTTACCGAACGTTCACGAACATAAACGATATGAACAAGGCCTCTATTCATGTTCGTTCATTTAACTAAACGAACGAAATTTGTTGTTCGTGTTTGTTCATTTATTAAACGAACGAACATAAACGAACTTCCCGCTAAACGGTTCATGAACTGTTCGCTGAAAGTTCAATTCGTTTGCAATCCTATCTATAAGTTATAAAGTACTTGTGGAATTTATCTTCGTCCAACTTTTTTATTTTTATTTAATTTCATAGTACTTAAAAAAAACTTACTGCTGGAAAAATAGAAGTTTTTACACGTTTATAAACTTATTGTTATAAATGTATATGGATATATAATTAATTAGCTTTCATAAAAGATTTAATTTAACGCCCCGCTCACGGCTGTGCGCATATAATACATATATGCGTGGCCCTCGGGGGGGGGGAAGTAAAGTTGCACTAATTTTAATGTTATTTTATTAATTTCGTGAAAATAACGTTAAAAATGACGGAAGGTTAATCATGCATCAGGTGGTGACATTGATAGCCAAAGATAAGGGGGTACATGCACCAATTATGTGTCTTATTGTCTAAGGCTTGATATACCACTATTGAGCCGGGGGTGTCACTGGAAGCAGCCTCTCTATTCCGACAGGGTAGAGGTAAGGCTGTCTACATCTTACCCTCCTCAGGCCCTACCTTAGCTTTTGTTATTGGTGGGATTAACTGAGTATGATGAGGAGGATGAAAAGATTTAATTTAGTAATTCTAATGTAAATTATACCGAAATTGATATATTCTTCTAATAGTTTTTTTTACAAACATAATTGTACGTGTTATTGAAGATATGAAAACTTTGGCTGGGTCGAAACGAGAGTATTTTTAAAGATGTTCAAACGGCAACAACTAAACTCATGGAGGAAATTAAGGTGGAATCATATTGGTGGATGATAAAAAGAGCGAAGTTCCCATGACTAGATATGGAAAAATGGCATGAGTTCTCGGTTTTTGATAATGGGTAAACTATGTTGTGGGTTGGTTAGATAAGTGAAAGTAAAGGTTATCCCCTGTTTTTTGTTTTTGGGCCGGCCTAGTTAGCCACTGGCTAATTGGGTACGGGTGGGCGATATATGTATTAGTGTAATCTTTGTCGGCGATTTGAATAAAAGTGTTGTGTTTGGTTGTTAAAAATAATTATCTTGATCTTGTTGCTAAGAAGATAAGTGAAAGGATTTAAGGGGGATATAACATCTTTCAGAATTTCTAAATTATTTTGCTCCTAAATTTTCAAAACCCAACCATTTAATCACTTAAAAACAAGATTTTTTTTATTTTTTGAACGGCAAGTGGTGTAATCGGTGGAGCTCCGGCTAACACCCTGGGTCAGCCTGTACTGATTACCCATTCCATCTGGATTGGGGATCTCCCCAGGTAGAACCCCCACATGTGGTAAATATGCTCCGACAAAAATCAAACCCTCAACCTCCACATGACTTCCACTTCAGCTCTCCCAATTTTCACCGATTAAGGTAGCGTTCATCGGAAAAAAAAAATGTTACAAACATTTTCAAATTTGTTTTAGAAATACAATGACATTTATTACAATAGATTCTAAACCAACCCACTTTACACTGCCCATTTCACGTTTTTTCATAAGTTACAAAAAAGCACCTTCAAGTTTAGATACCTATTTACATTAAGAGAAAAAAACATTTTCTCCTTCTACTTGTGATTTCAATTAAAACTTCTCTATATTTTCATAGGTTATTTAACTAAATGTGATCTAATTAAAAATATAAAAACCATTTAGTCACAATTAAAACTTCTTTATATTTTCATAGGTTATTTTGTTGGATTACTTACAGTAAAATGGAGACCGATCAGATTCTGCAAAAGAAACAAACAGGGAAAATAAAACGGATTAACAGAACCGGGCTTGTGTTTGACACAATTCCCTTAAACAGATTCGTCGTCTGTTCCCAGGGTACACCGGTTCAACAGTGACGGTGCACTGCGGACTATCTCACTTGCCTGAAAAGAAACCGGAACTGGACTGGCACTGAAAACTTGTTGCTGCAATAAGACAGATGTGAGAGTATATGTTTCTGTGTGTATCATGTTCTGCACACAAGTCTGTATTATATAGTTGAACAACCAAACTGTTGGAAGTTGTTCAGACTCTAATTAATCACGCGTATTAAACACCATTATTATGATGTTAATTGCTGGTGATAATCAAGAGTTGCAACTGTTGGAAGATGAAAGCAAAGAGTTCTTTCTAGAACAATCAGCTTCATTGTGCAAAAATTAAAACAGACATCAAAAACCAGTCTCGCACGGACCCGGGTTTTTCGAGCTGCATTCGTGTCCGCAGGTCGTGCGGGCGCCACGTTGGTTCAAGGATTTTTCCGAGCCAGAACCCATTTTTGCACCCCCCCCTGCGCGCGGGTAGGAGTCAGAGGATAATATAACTTTAACAATTTAATTCCTCCATTCCAACTTTACCTTATAAAGTCTTCCAACTTTCATCTTCCCACCAATGTGGGACACAACCAACTCACATACTTAACTCACATTCACTTCTATAATTTTCCAACAATCCCCCACATGAATGGGAGTTATTTCCAGAAATAATCTCGTTCCGATTAAATTTCAACAGTTGAGTTTTGCATACGATAGGTAGGTGTGACCCTTTGAACCTTCGCTTATGAAACGCACTTAGCCTACTGGCTCTGAGTAGAACGCGATGTCTTTGAACTCGTCTGCCGTTTGTGTAGACGACAATACGCTTCACACAAAACTCTCCCTGACAACGTCAAGTCCTCATAGTTGTGTCCGTTATGGTCATGGACACGTGCCTGGTTCTGCGAGAGCTATTAAGTATTGTGCCCCAACAATACCCTTCGAAGCGACCCCACTTCTCTCTCACATAGGTGATCTACTGGGACTGGTTACCTCAGTCAGATCATTAAAAGCTATAAGCTTAACCTCAACCTTGTCACTTTTTAGGAATGGACTAGGAAGCTTATTATATTTCTTAGTAAACTCCCTTTTTTAATATGTGGGGTTTTCACCAACTCTCCCCCACAGTGACCTTCGCCAGTTCATACAATTAGGTTGTCCTATTGAACTCAGATCTTGGGATCTCCAGTCAGCTGAGTTAGGTTTCCTTCGCATAAACCTAGCCTTTCATGGGCTTTAGTCCCATTCCCATTGACGACTTCTGAACTAACTCTCTGCTTAAGCCTTTCGTTAGCGGATCCGCGATGTTATCCTTTGACTTCACATAGTCAACAGTGATAACTCCTGTAGAGATTAGTTGTCGTACCGTCTTATGTCTACGTCTTATATGCCTGTTCTTACCGTTATACATTGTGCTACGAGCTCTGCCAATTGCCGATTGGCTATCACAATGTATGCATATGGCCGATGCCGGCTTCGGCCATCTTGGTATATCCTCAACAAATTGACGTAGCCATTCTGCCTCTTCACTCGCCTTATCTAAGGCAATGAATTCCGATTCCATCGTGGATCTAGCAATAACTGTTTGCTTAGATGATTTCCACGATATTGCTGCACCACCAAGCGTGAATACATACCCACTTGTCGCTCTGGAATCATTCGTGTCAGATATCCAATTTGCATCGCAGTAACCTTCAATAACTGCTGGATATCTACTATAATGCAGCCCGTACTCTCGTGTGTATCTCAAGTACCGAAGCACCCGTGTCATGCAACCCCAATGAGTTAAACTTGGGTTGCTCGTGTATCTACTTAGCTTGCTTACAGCATATGCTAAGTCTGGTCTGGTACAACTCATCAGATACATCAAGCTGCCAATAATTCTTGAATACTCTAATTGATTAACAGGCTCTCCTCGATTTTTAGCTAGATGTTGACTCGTGTCAATGGGAGTTCTAGCCACATTAGAGTCATTTGCATTAAACTTCTCAAGAATTTTGTCCACATAGTGAGACTGACTTATCACAAGTCCATTCTGGGTTCGTGTGATTTGTACTCCCAAAATCACATCCGCTAATCCCATATCTTTCATGTCAAACCTTGCTTTCAGGACGTCCTTTGTAGACTTTATCATTTTCTCATTACTACCAGCAATGAGCATGTCATCCACATACAAACACAAGATGACATATCCGTCTGGTGTGTCTTTCACATACACACACTTGTCACATTCGTTGATTTTGAACCCAGAATCAAGCATGACATGATCAAACTTTTGATGCCATTGTTTTGGAGCTTGCTTCAAACCATATAAAGATTTTACAAGCTTGCATACTTTCTTTTCTTGTCCCTTGGCTATGAAGCCCTCGGGCTGTTCCATGTAAATCTCCTCTTCTAGATTTCCATTCAAGAAAGCCGTTTTCACATCCATTTGGTGAATTTCCAAATTTCTAATGGCTGCAATGGCAAGTACCATCCTGATGGATGTTATTCGCGTGACAGGCGAATATGTGTCAAAATAATCCAAGCCTTCTCGCTGTTTATATCCTTTGATCACCAACCTTGCCTTATACTTATCAATGGTGCCATCTGGTTTCATCTTCTTCTTGAAGATCCATCGATATCCTAGTGGTTTGCATCCCGCAGGAAGATCCACTACTTCCCAAGTGTGATTTTGTAAAATAGAATCTATTTCACACTTTATGGCCTCCTTCCACTGAGGTCCATCCGAGGAATTTACCGCTTCTTGGTAAGTTTGTGGTTCCTCCTCGACCACATAGGTGAGGAAATCTGGACCAAAGGTTTTTTCAGTCCTTTGTCTTTTACTCCTTCGGATTTCACTTTCATCTAATTGAGGTTCATCATTCGCAACCTTTTCTCTTGAACCACTTTCCCGCGTTGAATTTGATGGGCCCGGTTCATCCTCTAGAACCCTATCATCAATTGGGCTTTGTGAGCCCAACTTAGGCCTATCCAAGCATGGAAATATGTGCTCGAACCAAGAAGCATCCTTAGATTCCAATATAGTGTCGTTAGACACTCCAGGATTCTTCGAGTCATACACAAGAAAGCGAAGTGGACCACCCAAACGAGTGTATCCAATGAGCACACAATCTATAGTTTTGGGTCCTATCACAAGACGCTTTGGTGGTGTCACTACCACCTTAGCTAGGCACCCCCACACTCGCAAGTGATTATATGATGGTTTGACTCCTGTCAACAATTCATATGGTGTTACATCTTTCTTTTTACGGGGAATTAAATTTAGAATAAAATTTGCTGATAACAGCGCTTCCCCCCACATGTCCTCGCTCACCCCCGAGCTTATCAACATGGCATTCATCATTTCTTTCAACGTTCTATTTTTACGTTCGGCTATGCCATTTGATTGTGGTGAGTAAGGAGGTGTGAGCTCATGTATGATTCCACTTTTTGCACAAAGATCAGCAAAAGGTGAAACATATTCACCACCTCTATCACTCCTCACCTTTTTTATTTTCCGGTTAAGTTGATTTTCAACTTCGGCTTTGAACACAACAAATTTGTCAATAGCCTCGTCCTTACTCTTTAGTAAGTACACATAGCAAAATCTTGTGCTATCATCAATAAATGTTATGAAATATTTGTTCCCACCTCTAGTAGGAATAGATTTCAAATCACACAAATCTGTGTGGATCAAATCAAGAGGACCGGTGGTTCGTTCAACCTTTTTGAATGACGTTCGTGTTTGTTTTGCCTCGACACAAGTTTCACACTTATGATTTGAGTCAATTTCAATTTTTGGTATGCTATTCAATTTAATTAAATGTCGAATGGAATTAAAATTCACATGACCTAGTCTACCATGCCAAACATTAGAGGACTCAAGCATGTAAGCAGAATTATCGTTATTCATTCCATTCATCACAGTTACATTTAACTTAAACATACCATTAAGGGCATAGCCCTTACCAACATACATACCACCTTTGGTCAACACGACCTTATCAGACTCAAACACCATTTTGAACCCAAACTTGTTCAACTGCCAACCCGACACAAGATTCTTACGAATCTCAGGAACATACAACACATTAGACAGAGTAAGTTCCTTTCCCGACGTCATCTTCAAAAGCACATTACCTTCGCCTTTGATATCTGCAGTGGCAGAATTCCCCATGAAGAGTTTTTCACCAGCAACTTCCTTGAAGGTGTTGAAAAAACTCTTATCAAAACACACATGCCGGGTTGCCCCGGTATCAACCCACCAATCCTTGGCATCCGTTCCAACCAAGTTTGCTTCAGTGACCATCATTGACCAATCTGACATCATAGCAACAAGATTGTCAATCATGTTGGCTTGTTTGCCATTTTCCTTCTTGGGAAGCTTGCAATCACTTGCTTTATGCCCCGGTTTGTCACAGTTATAGCAAGTTCCATTGAACTTCTTCTTGCCAACCCCACCTTTAGGCCCAAGGTAGGAGTTCTTCCCATTGCCTTTCTTAAAACCACCCCGTTTGTTGCCTTTGTTACTTTTGTTACCCTTTGATGATTCACCATGTTCAACAACATTAGCTTTAGCGACTTCATGACCAACAGTTTTCTTTTGAGCGACTTTGTTGTCTTCTTCAATACGAAGACGCACAACCAAGTCTTCAATTGTCATTTCCTTTCGCTTATGCTTCAAATAATTTTTGAAATCAATCCAACTTGGTGGCAATTTTTCAATAATAGCCGCCACTTGGAATGTCTCGCTAAGCATCATTCCTTCGGCATGAATATCATGAAGAATCACCTGTAATTCTTGAACTTGACTCATAACAGTTTTTGAGTCAATCATAGCAAAATCCAAGAATTTTGCCACCACAAATTTCTTAGTGCCCGCATCTTCAGTTTTGTATTTGCGTTCCAATGATTCCCATAAATCTTTGGCAGTAGCAGCTTTGCAATACACATTGTAAAGCGAGTCAACCATTCCATTCAGGATATAGTTTCGGCACAAGAAATCAGAATGATTCCAAGCATGAACCGCGCTCACAGTTTGAGCATTCATATCCTCTTCAACAACTTGAGGAGCGGTTTCAGTTAAGAACCTTGCAAGGTTCAATGTTGTCAAATAGAACAGCATCTTTTGCTGCCACCGTTTGAAGTTTACACCAGCAAACTTCTCAGGTTTTTCAGCGTGGCTTGCCACAGCAGTCGGCAAAGGTGCCACTAAACCAGTGGTAACAGTAACAGCCTGAGAAAACACTGCAGAAACTCCTGTGACAGTGGAGTTCTGGAAAGCAGCAGAGGGCATGGGCTGAGAGTTCTCCATCACTGAAAATAAACCGAATCTGTTAGTACAAGAATCTGTTTAAGTTTGTTGGATTACTTACAGTAAAATGGAGACCGATCAGATTCTGCAAAAGAAACAAACAGGGAAAATAAAACGGATTAACAGAACCGGGCTTGTGTTTGACACAATTCCCTTAAACAGATTCGTCGTCTGTTCCCAGGGTACACCGGTTCAACAGTGACGGTGCACTGCGGACTATCTCACTTGCCTGAAAAGAAACCGGAACTGGACTGGCACTGAAAACTTGTTGCTGCAATAAGACAGATGTGAGAGTATATGTTTCTGTGTGTATCATGTTCTGCACACAAGTCTGTATTATATAGTTGAACAACCAAACTGTTGGAAGTTGTTCAGACTCTAATTAATCACGCGTATTAAACACCATTATTATGATGTTAATTGCTGGTGATAATCAAGAGTTGCAACTGTTGGAAGATGAAAGCAAAGAGTTCTTTCTAGAACAATCAGCTTCATTGTGCAAAAATTAAAACAGACATCAAAAACCAGTCTCGCACGGACCCGGGTTTTTCGAGCTGCATTCGTGTCCGCAGGTCGTGCGGGCGCCACGTTGGTTCAAGGATTTTTCCGAGCCAGAACCCATTTTTGCACCCCCCCTGCGCGCGGGTAGGAGTCAGAGGATAATATAACTTTAACAATTTAATTCCTCCATTCCAACTTTACCTTATAAAGTCTTCCAACTTTCATCTTCCCACCAATGTGGGACACAACCAACTCACATACTTAACTCACATTCACTTCTATAATTTTCCAACATATTTAACTACCCATGCTCTATAATGGTCTATGATATTATGTCTGTGTAGTTGACCTCCATACATATAGTATGCGTTTGTTTAGTAGTCTTTTAGTAAGACTTTAAACCATTCTGCTCTGAATGATTCAGCATTCAAACTGTTTGTTTCAACCTAAAAAAAAGGCTTTAAATGGAATGGTTAAGAGTTGAACCATTCAGACTTGGTGTATAGATAAACCATTCAGACATCTAAAAGATTCAGCACTTAATCAACCAAACACCCACCGTGTGTTCAAATCTTTTCAAGTGAAAGGTTGGTTATTTAGATGATGTTTAGGAGTAAAAAATTGTTTCAATGAAAAAAAAATAATAAAGTTATCTTTTTAACTATTTCTAGTCATTCTCACCACAAAGTTGAAATACACATCTCAAACAAAAGACAAGTACTATTTATGCAAAAAAGTAATAACACAAGGACTGAAATTGTACTTGAGAAATAGATCAAGGACATTTATTGACAAACATTTGTTCATACATGCATAAAACCTACATAAATTCATCAAGGTAACTACAAGGTGGCCTTTAGCTTCACACAGATTGTAACGTCGATTGCATCAGATTTTCCCTTTACTCTCTCTATCTAAACAATCGGTGGAGTATAATCGAACACAACGACCGAAGTAAGCCCGAACGCCACGTCGAATCTTACTTAATTTAGCTAACATAAGTTGTCGGTCGATCAAGTTATTTTGAGTTAATTTGATATGGATTAAGTATAATTAATTAATTGCTTTCTTTGTTGTTTGATTGAAGTTGCAGGCTAATTTGGATGATGAATAACGGCTTAAGTAGTAGTAGTGGACAAGCTCTTGATCCGAGCAACGAATTCGAAGCAGATCTGGATAAATGGATTAACAATTACTGTGATAATACTGTTATTGAAGAACCTGTGACGAATAATGTTTATGGGTAAAATCTTTTTCTTTTTATGGTTTGATTTAACTTTTTTGTTATGTGAAAGTAACGTTTTGCATGTTTGAGGAAGATCCGGGTGCTTTTTTTTTTTTTTTTTTTTTTTTTTTTTTATCGTTGTCACAAGTGTTTGTGTTAAATGTTTGAATGGAGGTTTTTTTTTTTTTTTTTTGATTGATTGATTATTAATTGTGTAGAAGATATTGAAGATCTTTTTATGTTTTACTAGATCTTCAATATCTTTTATAAATTGCAAAAAACAATGTTAATTAGTTTATATATTTGAGTAGCTAATTATTATTTATTTATTTTTTGAACGGCTAATTTTCACTAAATTACATCTTGACCAGGATTTGATCATGAGTTTTTCTTCAAATGAGTTTTGCCTCTTACCGTTGGGCTAAAAAATTTTTTTTTTTAGTTTTCCAAGAAATTAAATATTTAATCTTAATATATCCGAAAATTTACCCAAATATTTTTATTTTAGAAAAAATATTTATTCATTAAATATGAAAACTTCATTTGTGTACTCAAACTGTGTTCAATTTTATTTTTATTTTTTACTTTAGTTTAATTTAATTTAATTTAATTTTTTATTTTGTCTTTATATTTATTTTAGGTCTACTAACATCATAAATATTATTATTAACATTGTGAATTTGTCATATTCTGGTTTTGTCAGCAAACATTTCTGGTAGACTTATAACTCTTATACAATTTCCTATGGTTGATTTATTTGACATGCTGCTTATTGAATCTATGGTACAAAGATTGTGCAAATACCGTTGAATGATCTTCATTGCCAAAGAAGAAAGCTATTCATCAGTCCACTCATATTAATTTTAGAATTAAAAAACTGAATATTTGTTGGTTTTCTTACTTATTATGCAATCATTTACTTAAAAATATAAATAATTGCTTATACTAAAGAACCATCATAGCATAAAGTGTTTTATCTTATTAGTGTACCACACAACTGAACATTTGATCTTGTTTACTGAATACTGGCAGGTAGGCTTCCATTTTTTGTCAATAAAGGTTACAGTATAGAGTGATTTATACTATATTGTACATAATCAAATATATTAATTATGCTTTAATGTTAAACAACAAGAGTTATAGCCAAGAAGTTTCCCTATTCATGGACATCATATCTACTCAATTCTTATGAAATACAGTTTTGTTTGTTTGTATACTATTGATTAATTGTATATAAGGACTAGATGAGTTATTTAGTCCCGCGTCATGCATGTTTGTTCGCTATATGTTTATGGCGGCGGTCTGTTGTCGTTTAGTTGCGCATAAATAGATATAACATCTAACAACTACATGTTATGCCACTACTTGTTGTGTCACGGTATAATGTACACTTTCCGTGTGCTTTTAGTATGCACATCCACGTGGCGGATCAAGTTTTAAAAAGTCCTCAATTGTGAACATGACTTGCTATCTACTTTATATGTCTATCTTGGGATCATGAAACTTACTTTGCTTGCGTGTTTGTGTATTTATGCGGCGCTTAGGTCCCCACGTGGGTGGGGGTTTCAATATATCAAACCTAATCACACTTTGTTTTCATGGAAATCATATCTAATTGAGAGTCTTATGAAATACAGTTTTGTTGGTTTGTATATTATTGGTTAATTGTATATAATAACTAGAAGAGTTATATACTTAGTCCCACGTCATGCCTGTTTGTTCGCTATATGTTTATGGCAGCAGTCTGTTGTCGTTTAGTTGCGCATAAATAGATATAACATCTAACAACTACATGTTATGCCTCTACTTGTTGCGTCACCGTATAATGTACACTTTCCGTGTGCTTTTAGTATGCACGTCCACGTGGCGGATCAAAATTTAAAAAGTCCTCAATTGTGAACATTACTTGCTATCTACTTTATGTATCTATCTTGGGATCATGAAACTTACTTTGCTTGCTTGTTTGTGTATTTATGCGGCGCTTAGGTCTCCACGTGGGTGGGGGGGGGGGGGGGTTCCAATATATCAACCTAATCACACTTTGTTTTCCTGTCTACGGCATCTGTGACCCCCCCCCCCTGTTGGCCAATGGATACATTAGTAGGGGCGACATGGGTGGGCTTTACGCCTTTTAGCTTCTTTCATGTTTATAACTAATACTTGTGCATTTGTATAACAATGTTAACATATCAACATAAGAGGTTGAGTTTGCTATGGTTGCTTAGTGTACTTGTGTTTCTTTTTCATTATTGATGTGCAAGATCTATGTCTAAAGGTTGAAATTAGAGTAACTTGTTAATTTTCAGGGCCAATGTGGACAATACGACCATAAATCCAAATTATCCTAGTCAGTCACTCATGAAAATTGTAGACACCGGTACAAATTTTGGAGGAGGTTCATCAAATGTGGTATGATGTTATTTCCGGATTCAGTCATTTATCCATGTGTTTCATGTAATTGTCTTAATGGTCCAAGCATCTTGATTCTACTTCCGCGCCAACTTGTTTTAAACTGAACATTTTAACAAGGAAATAAATCATCAAGAAAGTTTGTTATCATATATCAACTTGGACATAGCAAGCTGCATATTGCCACAAGGTTACAGTATCAACAAATGCTCTTCTGATATCCATAAATAACATTCCATTTTAAAATATTAGTCCTTAAAAGTAAATAAATATTATATACTAAATAAACAGGCTTTCAATGAGAAAGATGGTTAGGATTTACATGCTAGTATCATATGATATGCAATTCATTCTGTCAAATGTAGTCTGTAGACCAAGCGAAATGCATCATGTAATTGCTTTAGGAACTTCTTTTGTTATCATTATATGCGGAAAATTTGTGTATTGTTAAATATTTGATCTATGAAACATTAACACAAAACTTGATCTATTCTTATATAAGTTATAATTTTTATAAATTCACATGATTCTATGCAGTCACAATTTGAAAAGTTCCGTGAGACGATGAAAAGTTGCAGCATAAATTCCAGCGGCAACAGTTCAGGTAACAAGTGAACTTTTGCTTTACCGAATACAGTCTCTGTGATAATTATAATTATCGCGCTATGTGTTGCAGGGCAAATCCTATCGTCTGCTATAAAAACTCTCTCTAATCATACTGCACAAAGCTCGCAAATTCAACCATTTATGCAATTAAGCCCCAATACTAACGTCGTTCAGCAAACACATAAATACACAAATCAATCAAGCAGCTTATTTGATGATCAGTTGAGACAATTCCATCACCAACTGCCATCAAACCAACTTGTTCCGTCTATGGGGCCAATGGTTGGTACACAAATGGATCATACACAGAGGTTGCAGCTGCAGCTAAACCCGAGTCAAAATCATTTACAGTTACAACAGGTGACAGTGACCTCAGGTGATTTGATATGTGTAGGAAGGCAGCAACAGAGAAGTAACGCACAAGCTAAATTGTCCGGTAACTCACAAAGCTACACACTCTGAATAAACTTTATCTATAGAACAACGCTATATGCTTTTTGTATGACGGACCTAGAGACCAATAGGCGCATAGGAGTAAGGTGTCAGTCAGTCGGTCGTATTTGGGTTGAATTGTTGATCCTTAAATATCCCATATATTTATGTGTTAAAGACATCAACGTTAACCCGGACACTCTTAAAGTTTGCTTGGTTTAACGACCTACTGAATAAATCAAATTTGAAATGATACCATTTAGGCTCTATGTATGTTTTTTTATTGGTTTGGTCTTTTTTCCGTTCTAAATCCTTGTTATGTAGTGAGAGTAAGTTTTTGATGATCTTAAATGGTAGCTCCGGTCGGCTTTAAATCTCTTGGAGAATTTCCTTCCTTGGCAGCATATCGCGAATATCTGTTCATACAGGTATATATATCTATCCTAGTTTTGCCTACTTAAAGGTCATTTATGTTGTTTGCTCATTTGATATTTATAAATATATTTTGATTTAATATTCTTCTGCTTATTTCAAAGATATCGAATGTGGTTAACAGATTCGCAGGATGAGGGATATATACTACAGCGAACTACAGAAAATGCACAACAATGCCATGCGACGTCACGCCCAGGTCTAACTTAATCATCATTTGTCAACACAAACAACTTTTATTCTTATATTTAGGCGTGCTTCTCGTTTGCAGGCAACAACTGCGGATGATACAATTAAGTTCAAAAATACCATAACTTATCTAGAAAGGATGATGAGATTCTTGAATACCTCTACAGTAGATTTAGTTCCTAACGATCACAATAGAGTGTGTAATTTTATGAATATAATCGTCAACTACATGGCGTATAATATGAAAGACAAGCCTCGTGGTTCTTCTCAGCACTGTGAACCCGTCCATCAGTCACCTAATAGACCATCGGCGCAGCTACTGCATCCATCTCAAAGGCCTACAAATCTAGAAACCGACTTGGTGAATTTCAATCAGTATTTCACTGCAATAACACCGCAACAAGAACAAACAAGAATGCCAAGTTTATCAATCAATACATCTTTTCCAAGACAACAGATTAACTTGGGACCAATGACTAATGGCGTTGTTATCGGGTCAGGTTCTCCAACTAGTTGGTTTTCAACTGCAATGGCTACTAATCTTACGTCTTGTCCACTTAACCGTCAACTACCTGTGGTAGATCAGAAGTTCAATTCAGAAAAAATGAAACAACCTATGCACACAATTAATGAGCCTACTAAACCAAAATTCGGACGGGTATATCTCCACTGGATTCAATACTAGTGACCCATTATCCTCCCATCAGTTATCTCCTCCCTCAAGCGCGAACCCAGATAGTCAGCAAACATCAGTGTTGTCTTCGAAATTTGATGTAAACAGTGTGTTGTCCCCCCCACATTCGGTAGCTGCATCACCGTTTTTACTTTCTTCTAGTTCATCCTCGCCATCTGGTATGTCCTTATTGACGACGGTTGAGACTCAAAAGCATACAAACCCCATGGATACCCTTGCCAAGAACCACAAACTCCTAAAGACGCGGTTCATCAGTTGACGTCCCAATTGGTATGTTTGTTATAGGAACATGATTTTGGAACACTTTTTCCTTAATACAACAATATTGGTGTGTGTTGATCCTAATAACTATTTTTCTATTTTAGGCTAAATCAATATCGTCCGAGGAATTGAGTTGTTCCTTAACTGACATCAGGTCAATAGAAAAGGCGGCGGATATCATACCCGATTGTATACCTACAAATCTTGTCGGCCAATACAGAGACAACAACGACAACAATGAGCCACGTCCAAAATTGAGACGAGAATTAACAATCACGTCAATGTCAAATGCTCCGATTGATCCTCTAGAATCGGATATATATTTAACAGAGACATCAATAACCAAAAGGCCAAAGATTGAGGTGACATTTACTTCAAGTTTTCTATATATCTTGTTCTTATTCTTGATGTTTTCTTTGTGGTATTTGTTACTTATCTGAATATTCAAATTCCATTTATGTTTCTTATTTTAATTTCTCTGAAATATACATGACTATAATTAACAGTGCAAATGGGCATTGTTGGAGGAAATCAAAGATATTAATAGTAAGCTACTCGAGACAACAATCCATGCGATGTTGAACCCTTCTGAAGATAATATTAGCATACTTGGAGGTCATGAAGGAATCATATTCAAGTGTTTGTTTAGGAATGTGTGCTTCCCTAATTTACTTAGTCCACATGGAGAAATTTCATCTGAAAAGGTAAATTCTAAATTTGGACACTACTAGAAAAACTGCTATTAGCACCAATAAAATGTTGTTTGCGCTGTCTGAAGTATGTATTGCTTTAGTGGCTTTGAATACATGACGTGCGCCATAGTATTGTTCTAGATTTTGAAATTGTTGATCTACGAAAAGAAAAGAGACGCTTTAAACTGTAAAAATACACAGCACACATTGTGTTAATTAGTACAAGTTTGCAACACTAGTTCAAGATCAAAGTAGGCTAATATTAGTTGTACCAATGGAAAATGGTACTAGAAAAATAGAAGAATATATTAACTTATTGCGCATATATTTTAGGGATGCTTGAGAATGTTTGAAATAGGATTCATTGTGCAGGATGTTTTTGTGTGAGTTTGCGAGTTTGAAAGGAAGTTTTGAAGAGAGATTATGAGAGGGAAATAACTAACTTTTGCAAATAGAAATTGCATACATACAAACTGAAGTATCAAGGCCCTATTTATACTTCCTAAACGACACAACTACAACTGACATACCGGTTGCATAACAATCTAACTGCCTATAACTGCCACATCAATCGGTGTGTTACATACTAATTATAATACACAGGACATGAACAATATTTACAATAATACTATGTCTAATATCGATGCTAAACTTATGTCTAACAGGGAATGCTTATTAAAATTGCTTATATTGTTTTAATGTTGCAATAAGTTGTTTTGGAATTATTTAAGACTGCTTATTATTTCAAACTGCCTAATAACAGGCATAGTACTGGTCATCAAAATAACTTGTTTATAAAAAACCAGTTTAATTTTCTTAATTTATTTCAACTGCAAATTAAAAAGTTCTAATAACAAGTAATCCATATATTTGGCTCCTTCACCAATAAAGGTTCTTTATTTGTACATACAGATGCCGGAGTTTGGCATACTGCTTCTTGTTCCCCTTGATTATCCAGCTTCTCCAATTAGAATCTTTCGTTCGGGCCAGAATGTGTTAAAGTAAGTAATCATAATTTTTTTTCTACAAACATATTAAGTTACATCTATACAAAGAAGTATGTAGCTCATTGTGATATTTACCGAACTAATTAATCTGACAGAAGTGAACCCTGGGGGAAGTTGTATGAGGAAATGCTGACTAGATTTGAGCTTTCGAATCGTGGGGTCTGTGGAATATTATGTCTTGGAGAATTGGCAAAAATGTGGGATGCTAGTGCACGCGCTGTAATGACTGAATTTATGCGCAAACTTTGTGGACCAAACTTCAGCTTAATGTATGGAAACTGGGAGAGTTGCATAAACAGTTCTTCTGGCTCTAACTAGCCGATCGATCTATCCTCTAACATGCAGAGCTTGTAGATATTGTTGTGGATTTCAAACTTGTGTGTGCTTTCTATGTTTGTCATGGACCAAATATGTTGTGTCTGTTTTTAGTATGAGAAATAACTCTGTTGTGTGCAACTGTATAAATATATATATTATGTGTGTTAACCTATAGATTTAATGTACATATATAACTAGTATGTTGTGTGGCTATTGTATGTTATTGATTCTCAGTTTTCTTATAAAAAAACTTTTGTTTGATACATTATATACACGCATACGTATCTATCACTACTAGAAAATTGGTAAAAAACGGATGTTGCAAAAAACCTCGTAGAAAACATTTTGCAACGCATTTCCTACGCAACGCACCATCCAGTCCCACATCCCTTGCGAGAAGGTGCAAGCAGCGAAAAGATGGTCCGTTGTCTCTTCATATTCCCCACACGACGCACACAATGTTGACGGGACATGAACATTTCTTCTAGTCAGAGCAACCTTTGTGAGTAGCCGATCCAAATATACTCTCCATGTTAGGAAGTTGACTTTTGATGGGGTCAATTATTCCAACAGAGATTGCGTGCCCACAAAAGGTAAAAATCAACTTTCTTACCTTTTATACAGAGGTTTTATATTAAAACAATTTAGTTTACATAAATCATGTAATTTTTTTTTTTTTTTGAAAGGAAAATTTCATTTCACCAAAAAACGCCCAATTGGTCCTCAAAGCAAGGGCCAATCGGCGAACAACAAAAACCAATCAGCCCAATGGGCAGACATACCACTTCGACCAATCTACCTTTAACAAACTAGACCTATTACATAACCAAAAGAAAGTCGTACTCTTAATCACTTCAACAATCTCTATAGGTCTTCTACGCTTGTTGTTAAAAATCCGGTTGTTGCGTTCGTTCCAAATGACCCATAAGGTCGTGTAAACAATCCCTCGCAGAATTCGCTTATCAGATTTGGAAGTTAACTGAATTTCTGGGATCTGCAAGATGTCCGTAACATCAAAAAGGAACGAAGGAGAGATTCTGCACCAGTTTTCCACTCTTCGCCAGACTTCGTACGTGAAACAGCAACCCGTAAACAAGTGTAAAGTGGATTCTGTATCAGCATTGCAGAACGAACATGAAGTTTGCTGTGGTCGAACTCCTCGTTTAATTAATTCTGCGATTGTTGGCAAACGATTTAAGACCGCTCTCCACACCAAAACTTTACATTTGAGCGGCACCCACACCTTCCACTTGATTTTCTGTACTGAACCAGCCATACTCGGATTAAACGCAATCGCTTTTGCAGACTTGACACTGAAACACCCGTCCGCAGCGCCCTTCCATTTCCACTGATCAGCCCCACCTCTCCAGTTGAAGTCGTAGATCTCCGAAAGGAGCTGGAAGAGCTCAACAACTTGTTCAGCCGTGTTTGGTCTGGAAGTCCAATCCCAACACAGATTCTTGACATTATCAACAAACCTAATTCTTTCTCCCACTTTAGCCCACTTGTTTCGCTCGATTTTAAAAAGATTGGGATATACCAAACGGAGCGGTTCATCTCTAAGCCATTGATCACCCCAAAAACTGATAGAATTGCCGTTCCCAACCACACACGTGAAAAACGAATTAAAAGTAGACCCTTGAGGTGTTTTTTTCTCTCCAATATTGGCTATACGTTTCCAACATCCACTCGAGGACGCACTACAAGGAAGTAACGCCCAAGGCCTACTACTCCCATGACAACCGAGAATAATATTTTTCCATAAACCATTATCTTCATTTTTGAATCGCCATGTCCATTTTAAAAGAAGCGCGTCATTAACGTCTTGTAATCTAGATATTCCCAACCCCCCAAACTTCTTAGGCGAAGTAACAATATCCCAAGACACCCAATGGATCTTCTTATCCACACTAACGCCCGCCCAAAGGAAACGACGCATGATAGCTTCAATCGACTCAATAACGGCTTTTGGGGCCTTATAGAGAGAAAAATAGTAGGTGGGAAGACTTTCTAATACCGCTTTAATGAGGATAATGCGACCTCCAATCGAGAGATTCCTAGCTTTCCAAGAAACAAGCCGCTTTCTAATAACCTCGATAACCGGATCCCAATTGCTAACCCGGGACATCTTCGCTCCCACTTGGATACCAAGGTATGTAAACGGGACACCGCCTCTTTCACACCCAAGATAACCCATCATGACATCCACTTCGGAATTTTCCACACCCACCCCATATATATTAGATTTATGGAGATTAATGCGGAGCCCCGAGCAAATGTAGAAAATACGAAGAACTCTAGCAATACCTTGAATATTATCTTTGGACCACTCTCCCATTATCAATGCGTCATCCGCATAGAAAAGATGGGTCAACTCCATATCACCACTCGCAAAGTCGACACCTTTAATGACCCCGAGAGATTTAGCTTTATCAAGGAGCCATGACAAAGCTTCCATCACTATCAAAAAAAGAAAAGGCGATAAAGGGTCCCCTTGCCTTAGACCCTTTTCGCATTTAAAGTCAAAAGTTGGAGAACCATTCACTAGGACCGCGGCTCTAGAGGAGTGACAAATCCCCTTAATCCAATCGCACCATTTGGAATGAAACCCCATTTGAGACATAACCGAGAGCAAGAAATGCCAATTGACATTGTCGTATGCCTTCTCGAAGTCAATTTTTAACAAAAACGCCTTCTTCTTTCTTTTCTTCAAACAATCAATAACTTCGTTTACCATTAAAGGACCATCCAAAATAAACGGCCCGAAATGAAAGCGGATTGGGACTCGGAAATAATACGACCCATGACTTTTTTAAGCCGATTAGCGAGGATCTTGGAAATGACCTTACTAATCAAACCTATCAAAGTAATAGGCCTATAATCTCTTAGACCCAAAGGTGTTTTAGTCTTCGGGATAAGAGTAATGAATGACGAACCGCATCCGGGCTGATTATTCCAGAACCGTAAAAATCCAGCAGAATGTTATCAAAATCTCTTTCAAAATAACTCCAAAATCTTTTCACGAAACGAAAATTAAACCCGTCCGGTCCCGGGGCCTTGTTTGTGACACCCGGCAAATTCTGGTTAACAACATGGTCTAGATTAAAGTCTACCTTAGTGAGTCACGCGTATATTATACTTAACGAGGGTTATCTAGATAGCTAGATAGGACATACGAGCATTATCTCGGGTTATGAGATGCTTTGACTCCTTGTGTGGGTCGGGTTCTGACTCCTTGTGTGAGTTAACATGTGATTTCATGATTAGTGAACCTCGGACGTTGGTGAATAACAAACTTATGTGTCTCGGTGATATCTGACAAACTTATGTGAAAACCATACGTGATTATGTGAACCTAGACCGAACACGTTAATAAAAATTGTTAAAAGTGGAGCGTGAGGTTGATTAGGGTCTTAACGCATGGGGTTACACTTGTTACGGTCCGTAACAACGAAAACGTCGAAGGATAACGCGTCGGGAGGCGAAACGAGGCAAAAGCGCGCCACCCGGAGCTGTGAGCGGCCGCTCACAGGCTCCGAGCGGCCGCGCGAAGGGGACTGACGGGTTTAAACCGCCTCAAACTCATATTTAAACATCTTTAACTCCCATGCAGCCCTCATACTCAACCCTAATCGCCCCCTTACTGCCCCACACGAATATTTCACTCCAAAAACACCTGCTAAGGCTTAAGATCATCAATTGGGAGGCTCCAAGGCGCGCGATTGATTGATTTGAAGAGCTAAGGGTATAACTCATGATTTCTTACGCTTTTTACTTTATGTTTTATTGTAAAAATCCTATAACAAGTTTGTCCAGGTCTGATTGGGTTTAATAAACATTAAAACATGAGTCTTTTTGAAGATTAAACGGATTAAACCTATTAATAAACGCGTAGTAACATCATAGGATGCTTGTTGCGCAAGTTATTGGTGTTTTGATCTTAAAAGCTTTGATCTTGATATGTTTGATAATAGGATCTGATGGGAATAGGTATTAGGAAAGTTGTATGATGATTATTAGGTATTATTGATTGATAATATGCAACTAGGGTTTGATATAATTGATGATATTGTACGATCAGAATCTGGACAGATTCTGAAAGTCGACTTGTAGGGTCTGTTTCGTGGCTTGAAAACAATTGATTTGATCGATTCTTTGCATGATTGTAACGTACAAGGTCTTAGCTTTTCATAATGGGCAAAACCATCGAATTTGGACGTCGTTTGAGTCGTTTTTGGAATTTTAATTGATTAGGGGTCATATCAGATTTTCGGATTTGTAAATTGGGTTAACTTTAAATGGTCACAACTTGAGATTTACAAGGAATTAGATTATGAAATTTTTACAGTAGGTCAATACTGGAAAAATAGAGCTTTTCCAAGTGGATTCATCTCGTTTGGATGAATACACAATTTTTAAGAATTTTCCTACTAAACTGACCTGTTGAGGAGATTTTCTGGACCTAGCTGTGTTGTACGAATTTTCATAATTTTTGTGTTTGGAATTGAGACAAAACAAAAATAGGTATTGTCGAGTGAATCCCAAAGTAAATTCAGTAAAAATTTGGGAGGTTAACTCACTGGTTTGCTATTTTAAATAAATTAGTTTTGATGGCGCACAATCTGTCCTGAAAACACAGATTGTGTATTATGTGCTCATGTGCTTAATTGAGGTCTTAGGTGGTATGGAATTGATATGTAACTGAAGTACACTTGTCTGAGACACATACGGAATGTAGAAACTAATTGTAACCAACGTATTCACCAACGGGTCCATAGGGTTTACTATTGCATGTAGAATCACTAGGCGTCGTATACACACTTTTGAACATTTAAAACGCCTTGGACAAACGAGTTATATGGGTAATGATATTACGCCTATACTCACTGAGCGACACTGTTATTAGGGTGTCGGTAGCATATATTGCTTGCTGTTCGGATTCTTTGCTTGCACGTTAAGGTGAGTTTACGGCCCCTCTTTTAAACTGGTTTACACTTTTCGGGGGAGAAAACATGTGTTAAAACGATTATTTGGTAAATTCTGTCATACTATGGGTTTCTATTGTGTACTACACGATCTTTGGAAGTCCCGGGGGGAACCATGAATGTGCGGGTTTGCACAACGGGGAAATGTGAATAGCGCTATTGGGAGTGACCAACCCCGCTCGTCGACTTGGAGGGTCGGCGGGTGCATATTGTCTCAAACAGGAACAACAGGAACAACAGGAACATACATCGGGCATACTTTTGGTATTCGAGTTAGTAATGGTTTTCCAATCGTGGTAGTAACAAAACGTACGCCTAGCTAGCGTATACTGGTTTTCGATTATTATAGTATGGACAGGTGGACTTGGAACTTGGATACAAAACCTGTAAACTCACCAGCATTTTTGTGCTGATGTAAACTTTTACATGTTTTCTCAGGTCGCTAAGGTAGCACAGTGGAACTAGGGCGCACGCGTCTGCACGGCGTCTAGTTAGAGTTGCATGGTTTTACAAATGTTGAACATTGATTTAATATTGAATAATTGTTTTGAATAAGCTTCCGCTGTAAACGGGGATTTTAAACATTGTTTTGAAATTGCATTATGTTCATTTTAGACTTGTTTATTGTGATCGTTGGTTTGGATCCTGGTTTGTCATGCGCCTCGCGGTAAAACTCCGCAAGTGGATTTTGAGGGTGTGACAGATTGGTATCAGAGCCAATGGTTATAGTGAACTAGGACTGCATGTAGAGTCTAGTCTATAGCCGAGTCGCACACACTAGACGATCACATGGTACTAAACATTATGGTGGTTTACGTATGGTCTTGTCGGGGTGTCTCTAAATCATTGGTCTTTCTACGTTACATCATCCGTTCTATCTTAGGTTGGGTTACTTGTTTTCTAGGCAGTGTGGTCTATTGGAGTAACTCGTGTGCTCTTGAGATTTGTCCAAGGCTCGGACATCTCCCTTCCGCACTCCAATAGAAACACTTGTCATGAACTACCGTAGTATTACGGTGTATAGCTAAGAGTCTATGTTCGGTGATTTGAACTTTGAACTAGGAGAACACTTGGAGGACCATGTAGAACGTTTTATCATTTTGGGTGCACACAAAATCATAAAACGAAATGCATGGAAGCCCTGGTGAGCTCTGGGTTTGAGGGGATAGTCCTGGATTGGATCTAGCTTTGATTTTGTGAACATTAGTGGTTATCCTTATCTGCGAAACTAAATTTTCTCGCTCTTTCTGCCAGAATCATGTCTGGAGTACGAGGAGGACGTGGAGGTGGTCGCAATGGTGGACGTGGTGGTGGTCGCGGTGGTGCTGGTGGTCGTGGAGGTGTTAACCTATCGCAGGACGATCTGAACAACTTACTCCAAGCTGCCTTTCAGTTAGGGCACAACGGTGGTGGTAAGTTGTTTTATCCGTTTTCTTTGCCTCATTGGTGAACCTTGTTTACGTTATTCGTAGTTCTCATACGTTTCATTTCAGGTGGTCCTGTTGACCCACCCCCACCCATGTGCACCTACAAGATGTTCCGGGACTGTAAGCCCCAGGAATTCTCTGGCACTGAGGGTGCGGTTAGCTTACTTAGGTGGTTGGAGAAAGTGGAGTCGGTATTTCTGATGTGTAACTGTCTCCCAGAAGATCGGGTGAAGTATTCGGCTGCGTTATTTCAGGACGTGGCATTGACTTGGTGGAATGGTATCACCCAGAACATGGGTATTGGGGAGGCATATGCTATGCCATGGGAGAACTTTGTGCAGTTGCTGAAGCGGGAGTATTGCCCGAGGGAAGAGGTACAGAAGCTGGAGCATGAGGTGTGGAACCTCAAGATGACTGGATCGGAAATCGAGAAGTATACTGTGAGGAGGAATGAGTTGGCAGTGCTGTGTCCCGATCTGCACGTGCCAGAGTATCGTAAGATTGAACACTATGTATCAGGGTTAGTACCGGAAATTGCAGGGTTAGTGGCTGCTGGAAATCATCCTACTTATGCGGAGGTAGTTCGATCGGCCCATAGGATGACCAACTTAAAGGTGAATGAGGGGATTTTGCCTGCGAAAGGTTCGACTGTTAAGGCCCCAGAGAACAACAAGCGCAAGTGGGAGAACGACGGGAAAGGATCTGGGTCTACACAGCAGGGTAAAAGGTTTGATAATGGGGGTTCATCTTCTTCGGGTAACAAGCAGGGTGGTTATGCGGGAAAACTGCCCAAATGCAACAAGTGTGGACGCCATCACCAAGGGAACTGCGATAGTAACCGTTGTCATCGCTGCCAGCGAACAGGGCATTATGCTAAGGATTGTCGTGCTACACTTCCATCGACTCAGGCTCCGACTAACAGCTCAGCTCCGACTACTCAGGGGACTACAGGGAAACAAGGATGCTACAATTGTGGTGACACTGGGCATTACAAGAAGGATTGCCCAAAACTGAAGCAGGGTGGGAACAACGGGAATGGGAACAACGGGGGCGGCGGCAGAAATGCACGTGCCTTCGTCATTGGAGCCGCTGAGGCTAGACAGGACCCTGATACAGTCACCGGTACGTTTCTTCTCAATAATCGTTCTGTTAGCGTGTTATTTGATTCTGGTGCCGACAAGAGTTTTGTATCCATGGATGTTAGTCGACTGCTAGACGTAGTACCCGTACCATTAGAGACCAAGTATATTATTGAGTTGGCTGACGGTAAAACAATTGAAGCTACTAGTGTTCTTCGGGAGTGTCAATTAGAATTGTCGGGTATAACGTTTCCCATCGACCTTATGCCGGTACCTTTGGGTAGTTTTGACGTTGTGGTAGGAATGGATTGGTTATCTTTGTATCGCGTGGAGATTGTCTGTTACGATAAGGTTATTCGGATTCCTCTCCCGGATGGAGAATTCCTTTCTGTGTACGGTATCAAGGGTGGTGTTCCGCTAAACATCATCTCTAGCATGAAAGCCCTTAAGTGTCTTCGAAAGGGTTATCCAGCCGTATTGGCGCTTTTATCTGTTTCCTCTGGTGATGAGAAGAAGATCGACGATATTCCGGTTGTACGCGAGTTTCCTGATGTGTTTCCCGATGATTTACCTGGTCTTCCTCCCCATCGTCAGGTTGAGTTCGGTATCGACCTCGTACCGGGAGCTGCTCCTATTGCTCGTGCCCCCTATCGTCTTGCACCTCCCGAGATGCAGGAATTGTCCAGTCAGTTACAGGAACTCTTGGACAAGGGTTTCATCCGGCCAAGTTCTTCCCCTTGGGGAGCCCCGATTTTATTTGTTAAGAAGAAGGATGGGAGTTTCCGATTGTGTGTGGACTACAGAGAACTGAACAAATTGACCGTCAAGAACCGTTATCCTCTTCCACGTATTGATGATCTATTCGACCAGCTCCAGGGTTCTAGTTATTATTCCAAGATTGACTTGAGGTCCGGTTATCACCAGTTGCGCGTAAGGGAAGCTGACGTTGCAAAGACTGCTTTTCGAACACGTTATGGCCATTTCGAATTCTTGGTCATGCCTTTCGGTCTCACGAACGCACCGGCGGTTTTCATGGACTTGATGAACCGCGTCTGTAAACCATATTTGGACAAGTTCGTCATTGTATTTATTGATGACATTCTGATCTACTCCAAGAACGAGACCGAACACGGGGAACATCTGCGGTTAGTTTTGGAACTCTTGCGACGGGAACAACTTTATGCCAAGTTCTCAAAGTGTGACTTTTGGTTACGCGAAGTTCAATTCCTAGGACATGTGGTCAATGAACTAGGAATTCATGTCGATCCAGCTAAGATCGAAGCGATCAAGGACTGGGGAGCACCAAAGACGCCAACTGAGGTGCGGCAATTCCTAGGCCTTGCGGGCTACTATCGTCGTTTCATCCAGGGGTTCTCGAAGATTGCTCAACCCCTCACCATTCTCACTCAGAAGGATAGAAAGTTCGACTGGGGTGAATCACAAGAGTCAGCGTTTGAAGAACTGAAGTCTAAACTGTGTTCTGCTCCTATTTTGTCTTTACCTGAGGGTCCTGATGATTTTGTTGTCTACTGTGATGCTTCCATTCATGGACTCGGTTGCGTGTTGATGCAACGCGAGAAAGTGATCGCGTATGCTTCTCGTCAACTCAAAGTGCACGAGAAGAACTACACCACTCATGATTTGGAGTTGGGTGCCGTGGTATTCGCGTTGAAAATTTGGAGACATTACTTGTACGGTACCAAATGCACCATCTACACCGATCACAAGAGTCTCCAACACATTTTCGACCAACAACATTTGAACATACGACAGCGTCGTTGGATTGAACTTCTGAATGACTATGATTGTGCCATTAAGTACCATCCTGGCAAGGCGAATGTTGTAGCAGACGCCTTGAGCAGGAAGGAATCAACTAAACCTCGTCGCGTTCGGGCGTTGCAGCTCACCATCCATTCGTCGTTACCTGATCAACTCCGTTCTGCCCAATTGGAAGCTTTGAAGGAGGAAAACCTTAAAGCTGAAACCATGCACGGTGCCGACAAGCACCTCGAGCGAAAGCCTGATGGCCTGCACTATTTCGCAGAACGTATATGGGTTCCTTTGTTCGGGGGACTACGGGAGCTTGTCCTTGATGAGGCTCATAAGTCCCGGTATTCTATTCATCCTGGTTCGGATAAGATGTACCAAGATCTGAAGGTGCTTTATTGGTGGCCAAACATGAGGTCGGACATAGCCTCATACGTGAGCAAATGCTTGACCTGTGCTAAGGTCAAGGTGGAGTACCAGAAACCGTCGGGTCTCTTGCAACAACCTGAAATTCCGGAATGGAAATGGGAACGGATTACTATGGATTTTGTCACACAACTTCCTAAGTCACCAAGCGGGAATGACAAGATATGGGTGATTGTCGATCGGTTGACGAAATCAGCTCATTTTCTTGCTATTAAGGAGACCGACACCATGGATCGTTTGGCTCGTCTTTACTTGAAAGAAGTTGTTTCTAAGCACGGGGGTACCAGTTTCTATTATCTCGGATCGTGACTCCCATTTTACTTCTCACTTCTGGAAGTCTTTGCACAAGGCTTTGGGTACCCAACTAGACATGAGTACGGCTTATCATCCACAGACTGACGGTCAGAGTGAGCGCACGATTCAAACTTTAGAAGACATGCTGCGGGCATGTGTGATCGATTTTGGAAAGGGTTGGGAAGCTCATCTACCGTTAGTAGAATTCTCGTATAATAACAGTTATCACACGAGCATCAAGGCTGCTCCGTTCGAAGCACTGTACGGACGGAAATGCCGTTCTCCTCTTTGCTGGGCTGAAGTGGGTGAGAGTCAACTCACTGGGCCTGAACTAGTGTACGAAACCTCGGAAAAGATCGTACAGATTCGAAATCGGTTGGCGGCGGCACGGGACCGGCAAAAGAGTTATGCTGATCAGCGTCGCAAACCACTGGAATTCCAAGTCAATGACAAGGTACTTCTAAAAGTCTCACCGTGGAAGGGCGTCATACGCTTTGGGAAGCGTGGCAAACTCAATCCGCGATATGTCGGCCCATTTACGATCCTGGAACGGATTGGGCCGGTGGCATATCGACTCGATCTACCGACGGAGCTCGGTAACGTACATAACTGTAACACCCCAACCGATGGCGGAATCATCGAGGTGCCACGTAGTGACGATTGTTCAAAAGCTCATGGTACTAAAATGTAAATATTGATTATTGAATATTATTTTACAACATGTGAAATTAAATACAAGACAACAGAAATAAAGATATTTGATTTATCTAATCTAAGTCCAAAGTCCTATGTGAAGCGTCAAGCAGCTTATCCTGAAACATGCACGAAAATAATTTTGTCAACATATGAATGTTGGTGAGTACTACTTAGTTTTGTACATATAGTATAAGTTTTGAAAAGTAGTACAATTCATGTGTCTAGCATCACCAAGGCATTATGTAAACACGCAAGTAACCAAACAAGACAAAGATCACATGTAAAGTTGTACAATGTAATTGATAATGAGCACCTCAACACGTGTGAGTCTAAAAGAGCACCATAACACAAAGTTATGTCTAAATGAGCACCGTAACATAAGTTACGTCTGAGTGTAAAGAGCACCATAACATAAGTTATGTCTAAATGTATGATTTTGTATGTAAGCTACGTTCATGTTCAAGCATAAGCACAAAGATAAACAAGACACGTATATGAATTGTAAATGAATAAAAATGTATGTGTAAATGAATATGGAAGCTTTGTATAGTTGTGCATGAATCACCCCAAAAATTGTAAAAGCGAAAAAGGGGATAAGTAATACTCACTGTTCACGTAGTAACTTGAATTTGGACTGGACAACGAAATATGAACTTGAGATTTCTCCCAAATGATTAACCTAAAGTAATTGATAATGTGTGAGTGAAATAACTCTAGGCTACATGTATTCCTAGGGCTTCGAATTGGGGATAATGTTTATTTGTTTAATAAACAAATTGTCTATTAATTAAGAGAAATTTAATAAATAATTAAATAAAAGTCTTTTAATGAAATTTGAATTTAGAATATACACAATAAAGTGTTTGAAGTATAGAAATAATTTTTATAAAATTATTTCATTTAAAATAGATTTTTAAATCTATTTATTTATAAATAGCCAACATTTAACTTTAATATTCAAAAATACTAAAATTAAAGAATTATTATTTTAAAAATCATATTTCTGTTCTAAATGGATAGAAATAATTTATGTAAAATTTTGGTGCAAAAATATTGTAAAATGAATTTATTATGATTTAATTATGATTAAAACTAACAAAAATTGATTAAAAATATTAAATAAATGATTTTTCAAAATTAAAAATCATTTCAGTAAAGTTTCACTTAATACAAACTCAGGATAATTTTTGTAGAATTTAATAAAGTTGTTTTGATATATAAATGGATTTTTATAAATATAATAGCATAAAAATGATTAAATTATTATAAATATTAAATAAATGAATTTCTGAAAAATAAAAATTGTAATTAAAACTTTTATCTCAGATTAAACAAATGTAATTTTTTTAGAATTTATAAAATAGTTTTGATATGAATTTAAAAGATTAAAAGGTTTAATATATATATATATATATAATTGTTTAAAAAAAAGAAAAGAAAAGAAAAGAACAAAAAACGGGGCTGTGCCGGGACTCGAACCCGGTTCCCCTCTGCATTAAACCCAGATCACAACCACTTGGCCTAGGCCGGTGGTTGTGATATTTCCTGTTTAAAATAATTAAATACACACGCGAAATCCAGTTTATCCCCAATTTCATATGAACGAACCCTAGAATTAGCAATCAAACAATTCAGGAATCTTGAGCCCGATTAATGATGGGGCTATTGTTGTTTGATGGCCGACTAATAAAACCCACAAAAGAAAAGTAACTCACAGTGTAGATTTGATGATAATTGACGGGTCAAGGAAAAAGTCAAACCACGAACTCGTTAACAATAATCAGGGTTTATTAGAGAGAATTGGAGGTTAAGGGAGAGTTGTGAGCGAGTTGAGAAGATTCACAGAGGTTCAATTTATAGTGTTTAAGCCTAGGTGTTTGATTTGGCAAGTATTGACCACAATGAATGTGGGACGCGTTAGTCAACCAATTTGTGCTAATTGATTGTTATTGATTGTGTAATTGAAGGACATTAGGCCGAAAATCATGGTCCTATTCCATTTTAAAAAGAATTACGAGTTAATGTGAGGATGTGGTTGGTCAAAAGAGAAGAAGAGAAAAAAAATAAATTAAATCAATATCTGCTGCTGCTGCGAGCCAACAGAGGAGAAGGAAAGGGACGAAAATGTGGTTTTATATAATTTGAGTTGGATTTAAACCAACTAAAGGGCATGGCTCAAGTGGTGGTTACGTGTGTGTGTGTATGAAGGTGCTCGGGTTCGATACCCGGGAGGGACATCCTTTTTTTTTTTTAATTACAGAAGTGGTGGGTTAGTGGGCCGGGCTTCCAGGGCTGTTAGGTGGGCCGTATGATTATCTGGTGGGCCGGATCAGAATTAAATAAAGGGTTTGGGCTTAAGGTTGTGGGGTAGACTTGTCTAAGGGTGTTGGGTTGAGATTAACATTGCAACAATTTGTATATTTATTATTATAATTATTATTATTATTATTATTATTATTATTATAAAATATATATATATATATATATATTATATATATATATATAATGAAAAAGTGACGGATGTCACAGCATCCCCTACTTTTAGAAACTTCGTCCCGAAGTTATTTAAAAACATAGGGTTATGGACGCTTGGGTAAAAATTAAGATAACTGTGGTTTAGAAAATTCAAATGATTTGGATATGAGGTGTGATAGGTGTGAGTTAAGGATTGGATTAGGTTCGTCTCGAAAGGGTAAAGAGAGTAAGAATCTAGTAAATCACTACTTCAAGTTTTAGGACTCCTAAAATAAATGCATGAGTTGATTGTCCACAGAACGACTAAATGAACTTACAAGCAAACAGAGTTTGTTCCTGGTTCGACTTCCAGTCTCACTTTCAACGCATCATTAGCGTTTGTATACAGGGTGTACCGCAGCTAACCCACCACACCTTTGATGCCTTGAAAACGTACTGAACGCCTACCCAAGAATCCCAATAGAATTTCACACCACCCTAATGTACCTGTAAATTCATGATTACGTTCCGGACCGGAATCATCAATTTACCTTACATTAGGGTTTTATGTCCTTCTATGATCCCACCGATTGTTGAGCAGGTTCGATAGCCTCCACCAGCCGTGGAGTAGGTTGTAGGGCCTCTCCCGACTGTTTGAAAGGCATAGTGACCTCTACTAATCGTTGAGTATGTTCGATAGCCTCCACCAGTCGTGGAGCAGGTTGTAGGGCCTCTCCCGACTGTTGAAAAAGGCATGATGACTTCTATTAAGTGCAGCAATTATTATTCACATAGATTGCAAATTGATAGCATGTTTATGCAAGCAAGTTTGTAAGTACTATAACCATTAAGTGTAAGTGTTATCATGAATAATTAAATGTTTACGAGTATCATGAATAATTAGATGTTCAATGCGTAGTCAAATTAAGGGAAAAATCTAGTTTCATGTAATAACCAATGACGTTTTCTTAGAAAAGCATTTGTAAGATCAAGTATCAAGTCCAAACGTTTCAAATAAGGTAGAGTCTTGTATGATTAAAATAAACGTAATAATAAATTTCCAATCGGTGTTAATACACAATAATACGCAAGGAAATTTCTAGATGTTGTATGCTAATGAGTGCGACAAAGTTGGGTATAAAATGATAATAGGATCAAGAAAATGAAAACACGGGTATTGGATTTCTCGAGTCTTGGGAAGATTTCATCCATGGCTTAACCAGTGGGATTAACGTCACCCTGATCAGTTGTTTCGTTGGTATTGATATTGAAAGCTCGTCCATGTGCCACCAGGTTTACATTATTCAACTTAGGGCATTGAGGTCGCATGTGGTTAGGGTCTCTACAATGATAACACGCCCGACCGTTAGTAATCTGTAGTGGTCCCTGGGCAGCCGTTTGATGATTACTCTGTGTCCCAACCATTACTCGACAAGTGGTAACAAAGTGTCCAAACCTCCCACATCTAGTGCATTGACGGCATGGAAGATTTGCAGGGTGATGGTATTTGCAGGTGTTGCATTGAGGATGGATTCCCGTGTAGGCTTTCTTGATAGGAGGCTGAGCCACCGGATCAACAACAGCATGGTTCTGATTATCGCCCATTCGTTTCTTAGAGTTCGAAGCAGTAGTGGTGACCTTTGCTAAAACAATCTTAGGTTGTTCATCAACATGGGTGGTTTTCTCAGTAGGTGTCTTGGTGCCCTTCCTAACCAAGTTTCCTTTCCTTACGTGTTTGTCTGTTAATGTGGCTGCAAGTTGGATGGCTTCTTCTACCGTAGTGACTTTGCCTCCAGTGACAACGTCTTGAATCAGGTCAGGTAATCCCTCGATATATTTTTCGATTGCTCGAGAGACTGGGGTGACCATGTGGGGAACCAGTATGCTAAGTTCGTGATATCGAGTATTATACGCTAGATTCTCACCACTGTCTTGTTTCAGTCCATGGAACTCTTCCTCCAGTTTCCTGATTTCGTTCCTAGGGCAAAATTTGGCGATCATGAGTTCCTTAACATCTGCCCAAGATAATGATAAAGCAACATCAGCTCCTCGATTGCGCTTTTCGCCATTCCACCAGGTTAGCGCCCCCTTTTGAAGGACACTAGTAGCATAGCGAACGCGGAGTTCATCAGGACATTCACTGTTCACGAAAGTACTCTCCATGCTTTCAAACCATTGGAGGAGGCCAGTAGCACCCTCCTCACCAGTGAATTTTGTGGGATTGCAGGAGTTAAAGTGTTTGAAAGTGCACCGGAATTGAGTCGTACTCCCTGTGTTGGCACTGTTACTATTCTGGGTTATCTCACTGACAAGGTTTGGGATCACTGCAGCAATTTGCTCGGCGACTAAAGATGCGAGGCGACGATCAGAACGTCGTCCCGAAGCACGAACAGGGCGTTGGCTGGCATCACGGAGCATGCGACGAGCAGACATCTATGAGGTAGTCAATGAACAATCATGAGATTAGAAAATGTGAGTGTATAACTGTACAAATGATTATGAAAGTATGAACTTGTAAAGCAATATATGAGAATCATGATATATAGGATATTGTATATGAAATGAGAGAGTATTATTGTAAAACTTGCATAAGATGCTTGGAGTGCCCTTGTCTAGCTGTAAAGCCCAACAAGAACGTTGACTTTTCAAAGAAATTGAACCCAACGGTGATCAAAGAAGACATGCTTTAGCCTATAAGTGGACACTCACTCCAGGAATCCCCAGGTAAGCATAACAGGTCCGTAAATGGATTTATGCGCTATGCTTGCCTATGCCAGAAAACCCAGTGTACAGGCGTCCACCCTTCCAGATTGCACGTGTCCTTATCACACTCATTAAAGTTCAACAACTTTGAAGGAGCAAAAGTAGAAGTAGGCATTATGCCTAAGAGTGTCTTCATGAAAGATGCTGTCCCTGTTCCATGATGATGTAGACTTTCCACTTTCTGTGGGGCACCATCTCTATGCACCATGATAAAAGATAAGAAGAATAGAGAGAGGGAAGAAGGGAAAGATAGAAGGAGGAAAGTAGGAAAAAATGAGGGTAAGGCAATTCAGAAAATATTATGCATGCAAGTTGTAGCTCGGTTATAGTCTAGGCCTTTTTATCTAATAACCTAGTTCCCTATAACCATGGCTCTGATACCAATCTGTAACACCCCAACCGATGGCGGAATCATCGAGGTGCCACGTAGTGACGATTGTTCAAAAGCTCATGGTACTAAAATGTAAATATTGATTATTGAATATTATTTTACAACATGTGAAATTAAATACAAGACAACAGAAATAAAGATATTTGATTTATCTAATCTAAGTCCAAAGTCCTATGTGAAGCGTCAAGCAGCTTATCCTGAAACATGCACGAAAATAATTTTGTCAACATATGAATGTTGGTGAGTACTACTTAGTTTTGTACATATAGTATAAGTTTTGAAAAGTAGTACAATTCATGTGTCTAGCATCACCAAGGCATTATGTAAACACGCAAGTAACCAAACAAGACAAAGATCACATGTAAAGTTGTACAATGTAATTGATAATGAGCACCTCAACACGTGTGAGTCTAAAAGAGCACCATAACACAAAGTTATGTCTAAATGAGCACCGTAACATAAGTTACGTCTGAGTGTAAAGAGCACCATAACATAAGTTATGTCTAAATGTATGATTTTGTATGTAAGCTACGTTCATGTTCAAGCATAAGCACAAAGATAAACAAGACACGTATATGAATTGTAAATGAATAAAAATGTATGTGTAAATGAATATGGAAGCTTTGTATAGTTGTGCATGAATCACCCCAAAAATTGTAAAAGCGAAAAAGGGGATAAGTAATACTCACTGTTCACGTAGTAACTTGAATTTGGACTGGACAACGAAATATGAACTTGAGATTTCTCCCAAATGATTAACCTAAAGTAATTGATAATGTGTGAGTGAAATAACTCTAGGCTACATGTATTCCTAGGGCTTCGAATTGGGGATAATGTTTATTTGTTTAATAAACAAATTGTCTATTAATTAAGAGAAATTTAATAAATAATTAAATAAAAGTCTTTTAATGAAATTTGAATTTAGAATATACACAATAAAGTGTTTGAAGTATAGAAATAATTTTTATAAAATTATTTCATTTAAAATAGATTTTTAAATCTATTTATTTATAAATAGCCAACATTTAACTTTAATATTCAAAAATACTAAAATTAAAGAATTATTATTTTAAAAATCATATTTCTGTTCTAAATGGATAGAAATAATTTATGTAAAATTTTGGTGCAAAAATATTGTAAAATGAATTTATTATGATTTAATTATGATTAAAACTAACAAAAATTGATTAAAAATATTAAATAAATGATTTTTCAAAATTAAAAATCATTTCAGTAAAGTTTCACTTAATACAAACTCAGGATAATTTTTGTAGAATTTAATAAAGTTGTTTTGATATATAAATGGATTTTTATAAATATAATAGCATAAAAATGATTAAATTATTATAAATATTAAATAAATGAATTTCTGAAAAATAAAAATTGTAATTAAAACTTTTATCTCAGATTAAACAAATGTAATTTTTTTAGAATTTATAAAATAGTTTTGATATGAATTTAAAAGATTAAAAGGTTTAATATATATATATATATATAATTGTTTAAAAAAAAGAAAAGAAAAGAAAAGAACAAAAAACGGGGCTGTGCCGGGACTCGAACCCGGTTCCCCTCTGCATTAAACCCAGATCACAACCACTTGGCCTAGGCCGGTGGTTGTGATATTTCCTGTTTAAAATAATTAAATACACACGCGAAATCCAGTTTATCCCCAATTTCATATGAACGAACCCTAGAATTAGCAATCAAACAATTCAGGAATCTTGAGCCCGATTAATGATGGGGCTATTGTTGTTTGATGGCCGACTAATAAAACCCACAAAAGAAAAGTAACTCACAGTGTAGATTTGATGATAATTGACGGGTCAAGGAAAAAGTCAAACCACGAACTCGTTAACAATAATCAGGGTTTATTAGAGAGAATTGGAGGTTAAGGGAGAGTTGTGAGCGAGTTGAGAAGATTCACAGAGGTTCAATTTATAGCGTTTAAGCCTAGGTGTTTGATTTGGCAAGTATTGACCACAATGAATGTGGGACGCGTTAGTCAACCAATTTGTGCTAATTGATTGTTATTGATTGTGTAATTGAAGGACATTAGGCCGAAAATCATGGTCCTATTCCATTTTAAAAAGAATTACGAGTTAATGTGAGGATGTGGTTGGTCAAAAGAGAAGAAGAGAAAAAAAATAAATTAAATCAATATCTGCTGCTGCTGCGAGCCAACAGAGGAGAAGGAAAGGGACGAAAATGTGGTTTTATATAATTTGAGTTGGATTTAAACCAACTAAAGGGCATGGCTCAAGTGGTGGTTACGTGTGTGTGTGTATGAAGGTGCTCGGGTTCGATACCCGGGAGGGACATCCTTTTTTTTTTTTAATTACAGAAGTGGTGGGTTAGTGGGCCGGGCTTCCAGGGCTGTTAGGTGGGCCGTATGATTATCTGGTGGGCCGGATCAGAATTAAATAAAGGGTTTGGGCTTAAGGTTGTGGGGTAGACTTGTCTAAGGGTGTTGGGTTGAGATTAACATTGCAACAATTTGTATATTTATTATTATAATTATTATTATTATTATTATTATTATTATTATAAAATATATATATATATATATATATTATATATATATATATAATGAAAAAGTGACGGATGTCACAATAACGTCTTTCACGTGTCAAACTTGAAGAAGTGTCTGGCTGACGAGTCTCTCATCGTTCCACTAGAAGAGATCAAGGTTGATGATCGTCTTCGGATTGTGGAAGAACCTGTGGAGATCCTTGATTACAAGATTCGTAGCCTGCGTCACAGCAAGATTCGTATCGTTAAGGTTCGGTGGAACTCGGACCGGGGACCGGAATATACATGGGAACGGGAGGATCAGATGAAGTCTAAGTATCCTCATCTTTTTCCTAAGGAAGCGTTTGAGTCGAGACATGTCTCTTCGGCAGCTGAATGAATCTCGGGTCGAGATTCCTTTTAACGTGGGGATGATGTGACAACTCGGGTAAATCTCTCTCTTGGTATCTATCTTTTTGTTTTGCTTCCTTCGTTATTTCTTTTGTTCTTTCTGTACTTGTGCAATTTTCGGGACGAAAATTCTTTTAACGTGGGGATGATGTGACACCCGGCAAATTCTGGTTAACAACATGGTCTAGATTAAAGTCTACCTTAGTGAGTCACGCGTATATTATACTTAACGAGGGTTATCTAGATAGCTAGATAGGACATACGAGCATTATCTCGGGTTATGAGATGCTTTGACTCCTTGTGTGGGTCGGGTTCTGACTCCTTGTGTGAGTTAACATGTGATTTCATGATTAGTGAACCTCGGACGTTGGTGAATAACAAACTTATGTGTCTCGGTGATATCTGACAAACTTATGTGAAAACCATACGTGATTATGTGAACCTAGACCGAACACGTTAATAAAAATTGTTAAAAGTGGAGCGTGAGGTTGATTAGGGTCTTAACGCATGGGGTTACACTTGTTACGGTCCGTAACAACGAAAACGTCGAAGGATAACGCGTCGGGAGGCGAAACGAGGCAAAAGCGCGCCACCCGGAGCTGTGAGCGGCCGCTCACAGTCTCCGAGCGGCCGCGCGAAGGGGACTGACGGGTTTAAACCGCCTCAAACTCATATTTAAACATCTTTAACTCCCATGCAGCCCTCATACTCAACCCTAATCGCCCCCTTACTGCCCCACACGAATATTTCACTCCAAAAACACCTGCTAAGGCTTAAGATCATCAATTGGGAGGCTCCAAGGCGCGCGATTGATTGATTTGAAGAGCTAAGGGTATAACTCATGATTTCTTACGCTTTTTACTTTATGTTTTATTGTAAAAATCCTATAACAAGTTTGTCCAGGTCTGATTGGGTTTAATAAACATTAAAACATGAGTCTTTTTGAAGATTAAACGGATTAAACCTATTAATAAACGCGTAGTAACATCATAGGATGCTTGTTGCGCAAGTTATTGGTGTTTTGATCTTAAAAGCTTTGATCTTGATATGTTTGATAATAGGATCTGATGGGAATAGGTATTAGGAAAGTTGTATGATGATTATTAGGTATTATTGATTGATAATATGCAACTAGGGTTTGATATAATTGATGATATTGTACGATCAGAATCTGGACAGATTCTGAAAGTCGACTTGTAGGGTCTGTTTCGTGGCTTGAAAACAATTGATTTGATCGATTCTTTGCATGATTGTAACGTACAAGGTCTTAGCTTTTCATAATGGGCAAAACCATCGAATTTGGACGTCGTTTGAGTCGTTTTTGGAATTTTAATTGATTAGGGGTCATATCAGATTTTCGGATTTGTAAATTGGGTTAACTTTAAATGGTCACAACTTGAGATTTACAAGGAATTAGATTATGAAATTTTTACAGTAGGTCAATACTGGAAAAATAGAGCTTTTCCAAGTGGATTCATCTCGTTTGGATGAATACACAATTTTTAAGAATTTTCCTACTAAACTGACCTGTTGAGGAGATTTTCTGGACCTAGCTGTGTTGTACGAATTTTCATAATTTTTGTGTTTGGAATTGAGACAAAACAAAAATAGGTATTGTCGAGTGAATCCCAAAGTAAATTCAGTAAAAATTTGGGAGGTTAACTCACTGGTTTGCTATTTTAAATAAATTAGTTTTGATGGCGCACAATCTGTCCTGAAAACACAGATTGTGTATTATGTGCTCATGTGCTTAATTGAGGTCTTAGGTGGTATGGAATTGATATGTAACTGAAGTACACTTGTCTGAGACACATACGGAATGTAGAAACTAATTGTAACCAACGTATTCACCAACGGGTCCATAGGGTTTACTATTGCATGTAGAATCACTAGGCGTCGTATACACACTTTTGAACATTTAAAACGCCTTGGACAAACGAGTTATATGGGTAATGATATTACGCCTATACTCACTGAGCGACACTGTTATTAGGGTGTCGGTAGCATATATTGCTTGCTGTTCGGATTCTTTGCTTGCACGTTAAGGTGAGTTTACGGCCCCTCTTTTAAACTGGTTTACACTTTTCGGGGGAGAAAACATGTGTTAAAACGATTATTTGGTAAATTCTGTCATACTATGGGTTTCTATTGTGTACTACACGATCTTTGGAAGTCCCGGGGGGAACCATGAATGTGCGGGTTTGCACAACGGGGAAATGTGAATAGCGCTATTGGGAGTGACCAACCCCGCTCGTCGACTTGGAGGGTCGGCGGGTGCATATTGTCTCAAACAGGAACAACAGGAACAACAGGAACATACATCGGGCATACTTTTGGTATTCGAGTTAGTAATGGTTTTCCAATCGTGGTAGTAACAAAACGTACGCCTAGCTAGCGTATACTGGTTTTCGATTATTATAGTATGGACAGGTGGACTTGGAACTTGGATACAAAACCTGTAAACTCACCAGCATTTTTGTGCTGACGTAAACTTTTACATGTTTTCTCAGGTCGCTAAGGTAGCACAGTGGAACTAGGGCGCACGCGTCTGCACGGCGTCTAGTTAGAGTTGCATGGTTTTACAAATGTTGAACATTGATTTAATATTGAATAATTGTTTTGAATAAGCTTCCGCTGTAAACGGGGATTTTAAACATTGTTTTGAAATTGCATTATGTTCATTTTAGACTTGTTTATTGTGATCGTTGGTTTGGATCCTGGTTTGTCATGCGCCTCGCGGTAAAACTCCGCAAGTGGATTTTGAGGGTGTGACATTGTTGGAGCCACACTCAAAAACGGCGTTTTTAATTTCTTGTTTACAAAAAGGAGCTACCAGGTCTTCGCTCTCTTGCTGGATCAGAGTTCGAATATTGGAGCAAACAAGTGTCGGCCGAACAACATTATCTTCTTGAAAATGACACTTAAAGAAACGCCTCACCTCTTTTTTAATCAAAGTCGGCTTGGTGACCCACTCCCCATCCACCATAATACCTGGAATAGAATTTCTGGCCTTTCTCCCATTTATCACGCTATGAAAAAAATTGGTATTCTCGTCACCCAAGGCGGCCCATTTAACACAGGATTTCTGTTTGACATCTCGAGCCTTTAAATACTCAATGTCTTCTAACGCTTTTTTGCACTCTGTCCAGATCCACACATCTTCATCTTCCAAAGCATTATTTTCCATTTGAGCTTCAATATCGTCTTTCTCTTTTCTAAGTCGAGTCTCCTCCTCCAATTCTTTTGCACTATAACATTCGAACCATGCTCGTAAATCCCCTCTCAGCCGTTTTAATTTATTGAGCAGATTACGATCCGGCTTTCCTTCGTCCCTCCAATCTTCAAAAAGAGATTGAATAACCTGCACACAACCCGGTCTATCCAACCACGAATCAAAAAGCCTAAATGGCTTCGGACCAAAGTTAGAATCTTTAACAGAAAAAATCAAAGGGGAGTGGTCTGAACATTGTCTTTCGATGGCCCGGACGCAAGCGTTAGGCCATTTATTAAAGGTATTATCACACACCAAGAACCGATCGATACGACTAAACTTGCACACACCGTTTCGAGTGGTCATGCAAGTAAACTTGAGCCCTTTCATATCATACTCACGCAACCCAGTTTCCTCTATAAAACTATTGAAATCACGAGCACAAACCGGGTCGAAAACAGAATTTTTTCTTTCATCTTTTTCTCTAACCGCATTGAAATCACCAAAAACCATCCACCACCCTTGATGCCCACTCATCAAATTACATATTTTTAACCATAACGCCCTTTTGCCGTCATTTGATTGAGGAGCATATATATTGACCAAATTAATACGAATCGACCCATCCAAGATAGTCCCCGCCACATGTAAAAAATTCCGATCTTTGTTCACCATATCTTTAGAAAAAACTTTTGGATCCCAGATGCTAATAATACCACCCGAGTTACCACAAGCATTAACATCTTCAAAATCAAAACCCACCCCTCCCCAATAATTAGAAACCAAGGAGGATGAAATATTACTAACCATTGTTTCTTGCATGCCAATAAAAGAAATCCCATGAACATTTTTAAGCTGTTTGATACAGCCCGCTTTACCATGACCCCCAAACCCGCGAATATTAATAGAGAGGCAATTCATATCTTACCTCCTTGTACACCTTCTATCACAATCGATTCCTGAATTAATTTGTTGGAGTTGTGAAGATTAACACCAAGTTTGGTCCCCAATAAGATTGTGGCTTCAACTTCATCTTCAGGGAGTTCCAGGTTGACAACCGAAATATTATCCCTCCTATTCTCCCTTATCTCAGCGACAACAACATGTGGAATAGAAGGATCACCTTTTGCAGACCCATTGTGGGCTGCCATATGACCGGCCTCCACACCTTGATTCAGGCCCAACAAGGAGTCCACACTAAATAAATCCTCTTGACATTTGTGCTTTTTACCAGCCTTTGTTTTCTCCAAGCTACTTGAGTAAGCCGGGTTGGGCCGGCCCACAGTACCTAAACCAGACTTTTTTTTTCTTTTATTAATCAAACCTGATTGGTCCACGTCATCAGCGACAGTTTGAATATCTTCACCGAAATCAAATTGGTTGCCAGGAACAAAGTCTTCCACCTCATTCAAGACTTCCTCATTTCTCTCCAACAATATCGGATCCTCATGATTAGCATTAACTTGAATGGGAGTTACCATAAAAACCTCCTCCTCCCTGTTGACCGTTTCTGCCGGATTTAACTCCACCGGAACCGAACTTCCGACGTCCGCCACCTCCGGTTGTCCCTCCTCTTCAACGTGGTCATCCTTCTCAACATCCATATTCACATTCACTGACTCCGTATCCGATTTTTCCGGTACTTTGTAAAACTCAGGCGACCACCTCCCCGCTTCTTCTTCAACCCAAATAGCATACTTTTTGTCCCTCCAAACCAACGAAACCGATTCGCCAATCCTCTTCTCCTCTCCCACTAACACCCCAACATAGTCGTATGAAAGATCGTCGTCAAAATCTGATCTAGACGTCCGATGAACGATCTTACCAAAGAAACCACCGACCTCATCTATAACTTCATTAGTAATAAGATGTAAAGGCATACCCGTTATTTTGAGCCAAGCCAAACGTTCAAAGCTGAATGACTGACCCAACCAGACGTCCAGATTAGCAAACCTGCCTATTATCTCCCTCAAAGCTTCTAGGACAGCGGAAGTCGTCTGTTTGTCTTCAAAAGAAATCAAAACAGAGAGACCTCCTAAATATTGAATCTTACACATGCCATGACATACCTCATCCATGATAACGTGAATATTCTTAAGAGCATCCATGTCGATCATACGTGCCACCAACGCCCTATCATGCAAATCCTTGAATGCTTCAGTCTCATTCTTAACCACCAACGATTTCTGTTTAACCACCGAACTGGTCTTGCCTGTAAGAGTATCCGTGAAGGATTTGGAACCATCATAAAACGACGTCGGGTTCCATGTTGGAGGCTTGACACCATGCTGCTGGTTCTTGTTGACGTTAACATGCTGGTTCTTGTTGACGTTAACATGCTGGTCTGATCGTATTTCACCTTCCTCCAAAGTGAAACGTGCTATGTTTGCTCGCAACCAACAGTCCCCAATGCGAGTTTTACACAGCAATCTAATCAACTCATTGTTATCTTTAACGTCAAGAAAAGAAACAAAACCAAAACGATTACCATACTTGTCACGTTTCTTAGCGATATAGAGATCGTAAATATCGCCATACGAACGAATAAAACCTGAGAGATCTTTGCCGCTACATCTTTCTGGCAGATTAGAAATAAATACCTTAGTGATTCTTGAAAGGATTTTGGCCGGAATGTTGGGCGGCCGGTGGGACATTCCTAGAGAGCGTTAGGTTACATAAATCATGTAATTAGACTCTGAGTTTAAGACAAATGAATTTGCAGATGAGTTTAAGATACGAAAAGGTAAAATAAAAAATCAAAAGATAACTAACCAAATTGGTGCATTATGAACAAGATGAAAATGAGATGGTTATCTTTTAAATTTTTCAATATATATCTAAAAATTTACTAATATCAATCTTTTCAAACTTGAAAATCATTTCTGTCACTACTAGAAAAAATGTCTTTCTTGACATTCTTTTTATGACACACACTTATTCATGACGCGCAGAAGCGTGTTAATTAATGACACTTATTTTTGCGTGTCAAGAATTTAATGTAAAGAAATAAAAAAAAATGACAGAATAAGATATTGCGTGTCTATATTTTATGAGATTTTGTTGCATATAAAAAGATTTGTTTTTCGAATCTCAAAAGGTAAATAAAAAGTTATTATTGTAGTATCATCAATAAAAAGTAAATAGATAGATAGATAGATATAAATCATAAGTTTAAGATCTTTTATAAGACCAAATGCGAATTCGTTCAAGAGTAGTCATGGCTTTCCTTACAAGAGGTTGTAGGTAAAAGTCTTGCGTGGAGGCTAGAGCAAATTTGCTTTGGGTTTAACCATGGGGTTTTCCTAGTTGTTGTTGTCTTCTTAGCAGGGTGAGACGGGCCATCACGTTTTGTTTTGTTTTTACGAAAGAGTGATCCATTTGCCCTGCGGATCCCGGGTGACCGGATACCACCCGGTATCCGCACTTATAAAAGATCTTTTATAAGAATGTGTTGGAATAAACTTCTATGGTTGGAAAACGTTGATAATCATGAACAATAATAAGTAGACGAAACAAACAAGCAACAAAATGCAACCTAAACCAAATCATGGCGATTTCCTCACTCCCTCTTATCAAACTCCCCTCATTATTATCGAACCTACCCTCAATCTCCCGCCAATTTCCATCTCCACTCAAAACACACTTATTATTATCCACGTCAGCATCATCTTTATCTTTCAATTACAAGCCATCAGCATCTTATCGTTTTCCACCAGGTCGACGTTCACTTGAAGAAGAAGAACAAGAAGATGATAACGATAACGATTCCGTTAACGGCAGTGGTAGTAAGTTCACGGAAGCTGTTGCGTTATTTAACAGCAGAGATTACCATGGATGCCATGATTATCTAGAAGAATTATGGAACGATTCAGAAGATCCAGTCCGGTCTCTCGTTCATGGAATATTGCAGTGCTCTGTAGGTTTTCATCATCTCTTCAATCAGGTTATCTTCTTCCGTATTATTATATAAATTCTATTCGAACGAATTGCTTAAGTGTTTAAATAAATGTTCAATTGAATATTTGGATTTCAACAACTGTTTGATAATTAGGTTAAACTGGACTTGATGGCTTCAGTTCTGAATAGATGTTCGATTAATTTCAACAATTGTTTGATAATTAGGTTAAACTAGTATTTTGACTTGTTGCGCGTTTAGGCGGCGGCGATACTTGAAGTAACTTGAATTTATACGTCAAATTAAATGTTTGACTTGACTTGTTTTCGAATAAAATTTACGTCAAAACGTAGACCAACTGAAAATACACATAAGAATAAGCACGGAAGCGATCGCCGTTCAAAAAAAAAAAGAATAAGCACAGAAACGTATTATATTTGACCCGAGTAATGATGATAAAAATTTAAGTCGAAACGTAAACCAACTTGGATTTATGTCGAAACATACTTTGAAAATAAGCACATAACAAAATAGTGTTTTTTACGTTAAAGAATGGTACCACGCGTTGCGGCGTCATCGAAATGTAAAGTAAAGTAAGTCGAATTTATACCGCCTAGTGAAAATGTATTATATTTGACCCAACTCATTGCCAAATAAAATTTATGTCAAAATGTAGACCAACCGAAAACGTACATTAAATAAATATGTAAAACTCTAGGATGTTCGATAAATTTCAACAATTGTTTGTTAACTAGCTTAAACTGTACTTGATGCCTTCAATTTCTTAATAGATGTTGGATTAATTTCCACAACTGTTTGTTAATTAGTGTAAACTGGACTTGATGTTATTACGAACAGAATCATAAAGGTGCAATGATGGAGATTGGGGAAGGATTATGCAAGTTACGGAAACTGAATTTCGACAGTGGACCTTTTCATCGGTTTGAGAGAGATATGTCTGCAGTTTTGGATTTTATTTACCAGACACAGCTAGAGTTTGCTGCCTGTGAGTTTTTGTAACCCTGACTTTCTGGCATGTTTTAAAAACTAATTTAGACTGTGGACTAGGTTAAGGATTTAATAAGCTGGTTGATGCTAATTTTGTGGGTTGTGGTGATCGGATTAGGTAACGATGACATGTGTGTGGCTATGGATCAGTCAGAGACGTCGTACAAACTTCTTGGTGGTTATGGTGCTGGTCAGCATCTGTATTGGTTAGAAATGGATGGATCTGCAAGCTTACATATAGTGTTTTGTCCGGATAGATCGGTTACCAGTGATAACCAACCGAGGGTTAGGCTTCCGATTCTTTATGCTTCTCAAGAACATCTTATGGAGCTAGAGCAGATTTGATATTTGTATGCAGTATCAAACTGTCAATCACCTGTAAGTCTCTGCTAGCTTCATCTGTTGCTAAATGTATAGATTTAAGTACATATATGATGAATCCATTTCTTTCATTTCATTTGTATCCAAAGAAAACAAAATAAAAAGTATTTGATACATTCAATATAACAAACATTAAACCTACGTTTATACCTACAACGCAAGACCTAAGCACCAATTGAGATGTTTATTTGTCAAAAATTGGCTTCCATGAATCGAACAATTGCTTATCTAACTTCTATATAGGGTAAAAGTAACACAAAGAAGGGAAAATAACCTAAAGGGTAGATGGAAAGGATGGCAGATTAGCCCTTCGCTTTTCCGACGTATAAATAATTTACAGTCTACGACAGTTTAGTAGTAGTTTTGGCCACGTATAAGGTACAGCTACTTGCATTGAAATCAATTAGTACCTGTTTTTGTTTACGAAATCAACGTTCTCTTCAGAATTCACACGAATTTCCTAACCTCTGTTTCAACAAGCTCGTACTCTTTTTCTCCTCAAAAGCGGCTGGTAAAAGCTCCTTGAAGTACTCCAAGAACAATGACCATTCGTCTTCCTTCATTTCCTCAAACGAAACACACACACCTGTATCATGGTTGTTGGTATGAACCGCAAAACTCATGCTTCTTAGTATTTGTATCCCAGCTGGACCACAACCATCTTTAATATCACATTCTTGTACTAATCGGGCCAAACGCGCATCAGTTAACTTACTCCTTGCTCCTTCAGATGAATATTTCATCATATTTGGTAGTTTATCAGTTCCTGAATGTATTGAAACACCCTCTTTCGGGTTCACCCCGTCCTCAAACTCCTTATCAAATGCAAACATTTCGTCATATTCTTTTATTTCATCATTTCCGTCACTTGTTATATCCGTATCCAGGTTAGCCTTTGCTTTCACACAGATATTCTCCAAAATACTCCAACTTTCTTCACCTCCGATTTTATACCGTGTCATCATTTGACCTATATCAGCAAGAGAAAGTCCAGCTGCAGTTGCCCGTTTCAAGAAAACGGTACAAAGTATAAAAACACGGACAGAGCACTCCCTGATTAATGGAAGCTCAGTTCTTAAAAGTTCAGCATCTTTAAACGGATCAAGATTTGAGATATAATCAGTTTCTGTTTCTGAAAATGGCGTTGAAGCTTGCGGCCAATGTAGCCATTCAAAATACGGGTCGTCTAATGACTCGGGTAAACAAAACCCATGGTCAATGGGGACAAGTTCAGCCATCCCAGCAACATAGCTGCCGTGAAATTTCTTCACAAGCATATTCCCTGCATGCCTGTCAAGATTAAGGAGCCGAACGTCAAGTATACCGATACGGTGAACAGAACTAACCGAGAAGCCCGACGGTCCCAGATCTCCTGCATCCGTCTCATGTTCTACATATCGTTGTATTGATGTGATTTTAAAAGGCGGGTTGGCGACCAATCCCGTGTTGGTTTTATTTACATTAAACTTGACATGACAGATTTTAACAAGTGCTGAGGGAGGAACACCTGCAAAACCACCATGGTCAAGCAAGTAAGCAGCCAATTCCCGGAGGCCGGTTTCCCCTACCCTGATGGAGCGTTTCATCCCAGGCTGGCCCAACATTCGGCCGGCAAAACCTTTAGGATTGTTGAATGCCAATGGCTCTTCATCGGCTGGCTTGACTACCGCAATGGTATTACCTTTTATGGACTGCAAATAGTAGGCCCCGCCAAGGCCGGTTGGCACTGGCGTGGGTTTGACCCCTGATGCTAATGCAATGGCGACCTCAGCTACAAGCGCATGAACCATTGGCACCTTGCGGCCGCAGATGATTTCGATTCGTGGGTTGGGTGATTCAAAGTCTTTGGTTGTTACAGAAAAGCATGGGGTGGAATAGCTTTTGTGGATGTGTGCAATGTTATGGGTGAAATCATGCAAATGAGTGTAGGATTGGAGCCTGCATTTTGGAAGTCTGGCTAGGGGCTTAAACGTTTGATGAGGGCGATCGATGACTACAGCCATCCTGGTGCATACATGCTAATTTAGAGCAGATTTTAAGAAAATCTTTCAGAGGGTTCGTCTTTCCACAGGAGATTAGTCATCACATTATGCCTACCAAAACAAAACATGTTTATTATCATTCATCAGAATGATGCAAAATACATATATATGTATGTTCCTACTTGGGGTTGGCATATTGCATATGACAGTTGCAAGATCCAGGCCTATAATCTCCAACCACCGTCCTAAATTCCCTCGCTCCTCCGTTGGAAGATCGCCACAATAAACTGCAAATAATTTGGCATGTTAATGATGAATGAAAATGTGAAAATGGTGCGAAAAGAAAGAAATGAAAGAGCAGAAGACCCTGAACACTGGTGAGGCATTCAGGGAGCGAATCGGCAAGCGCGGGAGAGAAATATGAAATCCGGTCACAAACAATATACGAAGGCAGGCTGTCTGTACGTTTGTGATATGAAAAAATGTAGAAGAAATAACAAAACCAATCCCCCACACCCCTTCTTTCCTCTGTTTCTATCCTATATCCTTCTTTAAAACAAACAGATTTCCCTTCACCTATAATCCAGGGAGGTTGGTGGGTGGGTGCTTTACAAAATATAACAATATATTTTTGTGAATTGACAATTTTGGGTCTTACAATGGACTAATGGAGGGTGGGTATAAAAAAATTTATTATGAGAATTTACATGTTAACGACATGCACTCATAGCCTGGCTTGTCAACTTATAACAATTGACTCCAATACTGATGATTTCAATAACGTTACCAATATATGCACGTTGGTTTGTCATGATTTTAACACCGTAAGCGAAGATTAATTGGTTTAATAATGTCTGTGTCCGTCATTGCCAAGGCCATCACAATTCATTTCAATTTTTTTAACGAACTTATATTCAACTCCCAAATCGGTAAAATAGAAAAACTAACTTGTGAATAACTCTCACGTATTCGTATTTATCAGGAAATATAACTCAAACATCGATTACATTCGTTTGAAGTAATCGATTACTTTGAACCTGTTTGACTTGTATTCAAATTGGTAACAATTAATATCTGACCTACTTGCTAGATGAATACACGGAGTAACCATGCTTTAAACAAACTTGTTTAATCCCAACACTTGGTAACTCTCGAGAGCATACCTTAATAAGCTTACTCTATGACAAACTCTAATGTCACTGTATATGGTTACTTGTATAGTTTTTTAAACAAAATTGTATAATGGTGAGTTGCATCAGATTAACAGTAAGTTTAACTTCTAGCCTCTAGGGACCTAATGTGTTTTTAAGTTGACAAAAAATGGACCAAATCCATAACTGTCAGAGATGGCTCAGGCACCCGAGATTGCATCGGACTTTTTGGTGTTTGAATGTTTGTGGTGAAGACGCAGTGGCGTGAAACGAAATAGAGAGCGTGTATCTCTAATTTGTTGGAGAAAGGTATCGATTTTGTGAGTATGTTCTTGTACTTTTTGAACCCATACGTCCACATACATAAGGGTGAGTCTAAATTAGGGCTGGCAATGGGTAACCTGTTAAGACACGATAAGACCTGTTTGACTGAAAAGTACACTATTTGATTTTTTGACTTTTTTTAATACTTAGAATTAAGAGGCAAAAATCTTTCATTTCCCTTTTTTGGTACATAAAACATAAAACTGTGTTATAAACATGAGATATAAATGAGTTAAACAATTCGTGTTCATGTTTAGAACTTGATTTGTTCGCGCACGTCAGAGACCTGTTAACCTGTTAGGGACACGATTTGCCAGCCCTAGTCTAAATGCATCCCCTCCCCATATGAGAAGGGTATGATAGCTCCCACCCCTCATGTTTGTGAGAGAGTGAGCACATTTAGTAGTACCCTTATATAATAGTCACACAAACAAGAAACCGACATGAAAATCAATATTGTAATCAAGGTGATTAATTTAAATGAACTAGAAGTGACCGGCCGCGCTTCGCGATGGGGGACATTCTGATTTTGAATGAGATTTAAATTGAAATGTAGACGAAACAGTAATAATCTATACATATAATAAACCAAAGCCATTTTAATGACATGACACTCAAAGAGGCATTCTCTTCCTTGAGTGTGCCATGTGTCATCCTATGTGGCATTGAGATATTTTAGGAAAAAAAGTAATTTAAAAACAAAATTGGATTTTTCACCCTCATGTTTCCTCCTATAATTTTTAAACGTTAATATCTTTAATATACGAGATTTTTTAAAGAAAAAAATTACACCAAATTAACGAGAGTTTTATTATCTTTCCAACGAGTACCATAGTGCTATATAAAAAACGAAGAAATTTTTTTGTTGGGTTTTGTTCATATAGGAAAAAAAACACAAAGTGTTCAGGTAAATCATTAATCATGTATAGACAAGTCACTAATTATGTTTAAATCAGTAAATATGAATTTTTTTTCAACCAGAGCCGAATAGGTTAATAGAGTTATACGTTGTTTTAAGTTTTAAGTTAGGTATCAATATTAGTATGTTAGAGTTGTACATTTGTTTAGTTTTTAGGATATGTGTTAATATTAGAGTTACATTAAAGTTCTACATTCTTTTAGGTTAGGTGTTAGCATTGGAGTTGTACATTGTTAATTTGTTTTAGGTTAGATATTAATATTAGAGTTATACATCAGTCTATTTCATATATAAAATTGATGTATCATATTAAATTTCTCAACCCGAGACGCTCCCGGGGTATAATCTAGTAACATAATAAAACAAAAAATGTTTTAGTTTCCCCCGATCCCAATCGGTTCTAGGAGGTTTAGTTTATTTTTGGCCCATCCTGGTTTCTAGCCTGTACCGATTTTGCAGAAACCGAATCTAATCCTGCTTTTAAAAAAACCCGTACCGGTTTGAACCCGGACTCGTTTGAGAAAAAAAAACGGGTTATCTCTAGGCTTAGTTAATGTGATGGACACTTTTCAGGTTATCTCTTTGTATCGTAATCTTGTTGATGCTCTACAATAGGTAATTTTCACTGGATCACACATCTGTTGTGCAGCCCATCATTGAGAACCACACTCTAATGCTATATCTATCTATGATTCTATATACTACTTAACGTTGCATGGCATATTCAGGCATCGATTAGTCGTTGGCCCACTTCTAGTTTTTTTTTTTTGGCCGGCTAAGAACTCACCCGTGATATCCCACCTCATGCATTGTCTTAACCGGGTCTGCTTAAGTGGGAGTCGAACCCTTGACCTCACCCGGGCGGGAACCCACCTATGGTGTTAAACCCTCCCACCTCAACCATGTTGCCATGGCATCATTGGCATGGCCCACTTCTAGTTATTGCCATTTTTTAGAGTTAACATTAGACTATCCGTTGTGGAGGCGCGAGTGACCGGACGCGAGCCATCGATCACTTGACCCCGTTGTGGCTAGAGGTGAGCATCGGCGCGACCAAAGGACACTTTCTCCCATTAACCCACGCGACTACTATCGCTTGTGCTCGCTCGCGCCGGGTTCGCGTCACGCTGTTGTGCACCGGTGCTAAAAATCCGTTCGCTCGCGCCTCCACAACTGACTGCCTTACATCTACATATCTTCCAAACATTGTGCCATTATCTTCTCTGTCTTCAATACACCATACCATTATCTCCTAGTCAATGTTGAAGCCAAATATCATGGTATCACTAATAAATATGTTGGCTTCGGAATCTGCTCAGTTAGCTTTGTTGTCCTGTACTACGCGCCTCTAATGCGAAAACGCCATCATGTTTATTTTTCATATCGGATTGATGTTCGTCAGAAAAAGTTGGCTTTTGATTCATAGAGAGACCCTCACAAATGGCTAGCAATCATCTATTCTTTAATAACTTCTACATTTATACACAAAACAGAAAATTTAACTTTAAATTGCAGTGTACTTATAGACAAATTTGAGGTTTCGTTTACTTTATGATAATAAGTTAAGCAAATAATATTATTATCATTTTACATAATTTAATTTCCGCACATACACTTAAGAAAAAAGACACCTTTGTTTAACAACTACAAGATGAACTAGATAAGCAAAAGATTTGTAAAACAAATGTTGGTGTTGCGATTCCTTCCAGCTTGAATAGATCATTAGCCGAACATAAAGCATGAAACGCGTTGCTTGGCCTGTCACCTCCGTGACTTCGACCTGAAAACATGTTGTAATTCAAATATTTACAATCACAACAACCGACGACAACAATTATATATCCACTTAGAGGTAGGACTGTGAGGACATGCTCGTCTCTTTGCGATGCTTCCCCACTTCTCCAACATCATTGTTTCAGTTGTACAAAACATCAAGTGCTCCTTATAGAATACTAACACTCTTCATAGTTGCTGCAGTATGATGACAGCGACAAACGTCATAGTTGCCCTCAAATTCAAAGCCACACCTACACATGCCGCTGCCAAACACATTCGATCTTTCAATTACTGATAAACAATGACATGCATGGTATTATTATTAAAAAAGTTTAAAAAGAAGCGTGTTGCGTATTAACTTACACAAAGGTTGCGAAAATGAACCTGACGTAGACATGTCAGGAGGTTCTGCATCAGAATCGCTCTTTGCAGGGGCGTGAGTATGTGCAAAAACTACATTCGGCAATGGGCTTGATGCAGGGATCGTTTCAGTTACCGGTGGTGGCGGTTGTAATGACGATGGTGGTGATCGTGGTGGTCGTGGTGGCGGAGGAAGATTGTGCACCGGTCGTGGGGGAGGGGTATGTGGTGAAGGAACTGGTTGAGAAACCGGAGGGAATAGAGGAGGATGCTTATTAGAACTCTTCTTCCTGTTGTGGCCGGCGTGACAATCTGGCGGCTTTGCATTGTGAATGTTATGAGGTGCAGAGGTGGGGACAGGTAGAGGTGCAGGGGAATGTTTTGATGGTGAAGGTGGCTTTGCAGGCGGCAGCTGCTTATCATGGTGGTGATGGTGATGGTGGTTACGGTGGGGTTGCGGAGGAGGATGAGGTAGTGGAGCCGGAGAAGGTGTCGGAGTGCCCCTGCCACCACTAGAACCATTATAATAAGATGAAAGACTAATTTGCTTGACCCGCCCGAATTGAGTGTTGTTTAGGCCTAGATTTTTTGTTGGTGAACCCCTAATGGTTTGAGCCAACTGTTTAGACCTAGCCGTTGACGGAGTCCCGATCACCAGAACAACTGATGACTGCACAGTTGTATGGAGAGCCACTGTTGAACCTTTTGAATTTGTCAAGCTAACATGTAAATTCTGCATTATATAACAAACGAGTAAATCAAAGTCTTCAAGTATTAAATTATTCTCTATTTACATTTCTTTCCGGTTTATGTTTATTACCTCATATGGACCGAGACGCAGGCCTGACTTGAGCTGGCTAGTCAATTCATCAAAGTGGTCTAGAATTTGTTGAATAGAAAAGTTTAATGTAAAGTTGAACTGTATTTGAACCTTTTGTAGTGGATATACGCTTTGGTCAGGAGCGACGGTTATACCTCCAACAAATTTCAACACCTCAAAAGACGATGGTTCCCCAAACAAAGACTTGGTCAAGCCTAGAGGTGACTGTTTTAGAACAAGAGAAACAAAAGAATCTCGAACTATGCTTCTAGCGTATGATGAAATCTTTGAATTGTATTCATCAGGATCAACACCAAAAATAACCTTGGTTGTATTTGATTGGTCATCGCCTTCTGCTGTTAAGATTACAACCTGAAGAAACAAGTATAATTATCATAAATGAGATGAGAGAGAAAGAAAGACCAAGTTTACGTGAGACGTAAAGAGAGAGAGGGGTGTGTGTACATGCCTTAGTATTGGGAACTCTTATATCATCAAATATATCACCCTCAAGCTGTTGGAAATCATCTTGCAGTGACGACAAAGGTTTCTGGATCATAAAAGTTGCAACTATATCGTGACCTGGAAAGTAGAAAAATCGAAATCGTTTCAACTTTCAACAAATTTCAATTTACATTTTGACCACAAGATAGATCATCGAATATTGCAAACTAGGTGATGACATGAAAAATCAAATTTTAGACTACTGAAATGTTCAGCATTCTATTGGTCTTAAAAAGGTGATCGTTGTCTTGGGTTAAATCTTAAAGATTAGTTATATAGAGAAAACAGAAAAGAACAAGCAAGATGTGATCATATACAGGTAACTAATAATTATTCGTTTGTCCAAAGATGATATACCACACACCAAGATTAAAATCCTCTCCCCTCATATGCCAAAACAAGTCAAATGTGGACTCTTTTAGGGGAGTTTTGTAACATTGCTTTTACACCAGCCGCTTAGCAGTTTTGTGCCACCCTTTTGTACTGTTTTACATATTTCTCTTTTTGGGACTTGATGTTGGATAAGAGGTTCGACAATGATATATTCTAGAAACAACTGGTATATAAATTATTACAAGGGAAAAACATGGTTATTATGTACTACATTCAACATATATTCTAAAAACAACTGGTATATAGGGTATGAATGTTAAGAATTGTTATTATGTACTACATTCAACATGCATTCTAAAAATAACTGGTATATAAATTATTACAAAGGAAAAACATGGTTATGAATACAAGTGCATAAATACGTGAGGGAACGAGTGGGATAGAATTTGACTAAAAAACAAAAGCACACAAGGGACTGAGAATAATGAGCTCTTTTGGAGAACATGATTGGTCACTAGTGTTGTAAAAGGCGTCCTAGGCGGCCGCTTTGCCTAGGCGCTAGTCGGAGGGTAAAATCGGAATAACGACCTAGGCTGGGTCCTAGGCGTTTTTGGGATTAGGCAGTCCTAGGCGCTGTTTTTTTTTTTTTTAATTCTACAAATTTCTAAGTATTATGTGTATATATCTAAACATATTTTCAAAAAACACCTAAATCTCTGTGTGTGTGTGTATAATACGTATAAAAATTCCAAAATGCCTAATTCCGCCTAGTCCCGACTAGTCCCTAGGCTAGACCCCACCGCTTGCCTAGCGCCTTCTACAACCTTGTTGGTCACAGAGAGCTCTAACTATAAAATGGTAAATAGAGAAAGATGACTGAATTCAGGGGAAAAGGAAATTAGATAAGAGTTGACCGAAGAAAGATGGAATCATAAAGGGATGACATAGCAAGAAAAGATGGTACTTAACTAAGTTTGGTGGAATTTTGGACCTCCTACCAGTTAACAAGACCAATTCAACTAGATATTAATTCTATTTCGAGCCTTGATTTGTACTCCCAAGAAGCAACTCACAGGAACCCCTGTATTTTTAGAAGTGTTCAATATTTGGATTCAACTAAAAAAACGAGTCGAATGCAAAAATTCGAAATTCAAATTGGCTTTTCGGTTTTTAATGCATTATTTTTTAACCCCCAGATTTGAAACCTGAGTATGATTATTAATATATCTATACTTTTTTATTATATATTTGGTATTTAATATAGAGTTGTTCTATAATACATGAATATACTAATTCATGAATAAATTACTAGTCAATCATTTTATTCTATTTTTTCTAATCGATAATGTCTAGTAAATCAAACTATTCCGCAAGACAAAACTGATTTGATCAACCATATATACAATACAAAATATATTTTTGGTTTCCATTTTATACAATTTTACAATCACTTGTTGAAAAAAAAAGGCAAAGAACACTACTTTAACCTTGAACATTTTGAAACTCTTTAGTAGTTTATATACAGATGTTTGGATTCGTTCATAATTAAGCATTTCTAAAGAAATCACACATTAAAATATTAATGGACTTAAGTCCATTATTCATAGTACAAAATTAACCAATCCTGTTATAATTGTTAATAACTTAAATAGTTAAATCTACTAAAATTGGTATTAGATGAATAAAGTCATATAAGACATCAAATAGATTGAATATTTTACCTGTTGATAAAGATACACAACAAGAAGTTATTACTAATTATGAAAATTAATGCAGCATTTTCATAAAAGATATTCAAAGAAATCAGACAAGTGTATAACAACTTAATTAACCTAAACAGTTCATCCAATAACGCAAAACCTCCATTACTATTTCTAAACAAGAGATCTATGTAGTTAACTCGGCTGATATATCGGTGATATATCACTGATATCTCAGTTATCGGTCATCAACCGATATATCGGTACAAAATATTAGTCAGAATATTGGTACCGATATTATCGGTGATATTGACCGATATCTTACCGATATATCACCGATATTCCCGATATCAGTATCTTTCTTCTTAGTTCTTCAATTTGTTGTGCTTCTTTTTTATGTTTTTAGTGTTTAAAGTCTTAATAAGTTCCCACTTGCTACAGTAGTTATTGTTTTGCAAGCTGCAAGAGGTTAATTTGTTAATTGTAGGAGATTTTATTTAATTGTCAACTGTTAAATTGCAATATATATGGATTTTGCATGATATAAAATTACCGATATCTGACCGCGATAACCTATTTACCGCATTAACTGCTTAGCAAGAGATTAACAATTAAAAAACTACAGGTAAGAATTCATTCCGCAAGTCGAACACGAACACAAACACGGCATAAATGTAGACAAAAACAAATTTTTATCTGATTATTTAGGGATCAAATAAATTAAAGACAACCTAATTTAAACATCAAACCCTAAACTACAGAATTCAATACTAAACAATCAAACCCAGGTCAGAATAAGATAGGGATCTGCATCTAACAACCAATGTGAAATGATTATAATACCCCTGATCAAAAAAGCACTAACCTTTATAACGAGAATCAAGATCAAGATCCTTGTGATCTCCATGACTGAAAAAAGGGGGCAACCAGAAGACAGCAGAGAGCAAAACAGAGAGTCCAAGAAGCAACACAAAGACGCATTTGAATGTAAGCAAACGAGTGATTGTAGAGCAGCAAGAGGAACAGTTGTTGTGTGCATGAGTAGCAGGTGGTTGTGGGTGAGTGACGGCAGTTGATTGCTCTTCCCCCTTTCCCATGGTGGGGAATGTGGGTGGGTTTAGGTGAAGGTCATGGTTATGGTTAGGCCATTGATTGGGCCATTGATGGTTGGGGTTTGGTTATAGGGTTTGGAAGAGAAGAAGAGAGTGAAGAGTAGAGTTTGAGTAAGGTTGTGTTGGTTAGTAATAGTGTTTGTGTCAAGGAAAGTGATGTGGTTTTGCTTCTACACATATGTTTTGGATTCTTTTACATTATTATAAATCTTAAGTTTTAACGGTTTTACGTATTAAAAAGTAGGGATGAGCTCGGGACGGTATCGGTACCGAACCGATACTGATTTCGACAATACCGATACCGAAAAGTTCAAAAAACCAATACCGATACCGATACCGATTATACCGGTACGGTATCGGTACGGTACCGGTGTGGTATCGGTATTTTACCTTAAAATACCGATACCATACCGATCCCGTACCGATACCGATAATACCGAAACCGAAAACCCCTAAATGTGGGTATCGATACCGATACCGAAAACCCTCGGTTCGGTATCGGTTCGGTACGGGATCGGTATTTTTTTGGTTCGGGATCGGTTTTCGGGATCGTATGCTCATCCCTATTAAAAAGTTTGACGGGTTCTACAATAAAATGTTGAATGGGTTGTACAATAAAATTATACTAAAACTTATAAAATTTTCATTTCTTTATTTTTATTTGCTACCACTCCAATTTAAAACAACTTTTGTATATGAAACTATATACAAAAACTTGAAAAGCACACATTTGATTTCATTAATCTACCTTATCTAATATTTGTATGTTGTAGATAACAATTTTTTTAATATAGGATATGAACATTGTATATATTTTATTTGTTTGTGTGTTGCCAACATATGTAAAAACATTATTACAATAAAACTGATACGTTAAAAAACTAAAGAAGGACCTAAAAAATTTATAAAATAATGCCAAAAGTAAACAACTTAATTCATAATAACAACTACTAACCAAACAAATGAAACTAAACAACCAGTGGCGGATCTAGAACTTTTTTTTACGAGGGGCACAAATAGGTTGGTTGAACTAAGGTAAAATGGGTTAGGTATAACCAATTCATACTCATCCACTAGTGTTAATAGTCAAGTAAAAAATTATAAATATGTGATAGCTGGATTAAATCAAGTTATAATATAAATCGGTGATAATCGGATGAATATTTAAATAAACTTTTTGAAAACCGAAAGGCATGTGTAGGTTTTCACATGTAAGTAATGAACAACTACTAATCCTTAGTCTAAAGAGTTAATTGCAGTTTCCGTCCATGTGGTTTGTCTAAACTAACAGGTTCAGCCCAGGCTTAACACCCTGAGTACCCGTGGTTTCATTTTCTAACAGTTTACATCCCTGAGACTAACGGCCGTTAGGCTTGTCTGTTAATTTGTAGAGAAATAACTATTATACCCTTAATTTTTTGAGTGAATTGACTCTTATACCCTCCCATCTTCTTCCCCAACCCACCCACCCACCACCACCACCACCACCACCACCACCATCACCACCACCTGCAACACCACCACCACGTGCACCACCACCACCATTTCCACCGCCACCCTCCCTCTCCTCTCTCCTCCACCATCTTCACTTCTTTTTTCTTTTTCACTTCTCGAGACACTCTCTCTTTCTCTACACTTTACTCTTCAATTTCACTCCTTTCTCTCTCTATAAACTGTTTCTTTTTTCCTGCTTGATCTGCTCCACCAAAACAAGATAATATACCTTTTAAAAATTATGTTGTAGGTGGAGGATAGGTCAATCAAACAGCATAATAAAATGAGAAGGTCACTCCTTACCCTTTCCCCAATCCATAAACATATAAAAAAAACCCTAATTATTCCGATCTGCTCCACCAAAACAAGATAATATACCTTTTAAAAATTGTTTGTGGTTTCAATTGCGATCAGAATATGTCGTTTGTTGCTGGATTAGTGATCGGAGTATTGGTAGGGATAGGATTAATAGTTTTGTTCGTGAAGTCTGAGAATGCTCGATCTGCTCGTCGTTCTGCACTTGTAAGTTTGACCACTTCCTTATTATTATTATTATTATTATTCACAATCGCATACACCTTCTTCTGCCCAACCAATTCTCAACCGTCATATATACATTCACTGCCATAACTCCAGCCGAAATACTGATACATATTAGTAAATAGCAAAGCTATGTATATTTATTATAATCTAATTAAAAAGCAATCCAACAACAATAAATTATTCATTTCGATTATATGATAAAGTGTGATGAAATGACATACAGTTAGAATGGTGGTGGTGGTGGTGGTGATTGGTGTTGCAGGTGGTGTTGTAGGGGTGAGCAAATGTCGGTTCGGTTCAGTTCGGTTTGGTTCGTTTTTTACATATAACCGAAACCGATAACCAAAATTCGGTTTTAAGAAAAACCATAACCAAAACCGATCGGTTACTTCGGTTTGGTTAATTCGGTTAATATGTAGGTTATCGGTTCGGTTGCGGTTATGTTCGGTTAATATCCAAACATAAAACTTTATGGAAAATTATAAACTTAAAATTGTTAGTAAAGTATTTGGATCTCTTTCAATAATACAAATATATATATATATGAAAATGCAAGAAAAATACATGACCTACCGATGAAACAAATAAAAAATGCTTAAATCTATACATCTAATATTTTAAACCCATTTTGGACACTTGTCAATCTCTCACACCCCTAGCAATCCTCTCTCCTCCTCTCATTAAGCCACATGGCATCATAATAGAATTTATAAAATTTTTGATTTTTTTTAAATCAAAATTCCCGAAAATATATATACGGTTTAGAAATAACACGGACATATCGTTTGTCATTTTAACATCACAAAACCCTAATCGTACAACGGCGATTCAAGCACTATCATGGCGATTCAAGCACTATCAAGGCGATTCAACCTAAAACATCTATCCAATCCAAGGTAACTGTATTTTCATTCTTATTTCACTAAATCGATGTTCGTTGATCGTTTATTCTTTATTTTTTTCTCAGATTTTCAATCTATCTTTTTAAAGTTTCGATTAATTTTAATCTTTTGCTCTGTTTTATGTATTAGTTATTGTTCTTATTTTTTCGATTATTATTCTTCATTCTTATTAATGGTTTTGTTTTTGATAGATGATTTAGGGTTGATGTTTTTAGGTTACGATTTATGATTTAGGTATCGATTTAGGGCTTTTTTTCTTCAATTGTTGTTTTAAGGTTTGATTTATTAGCACTGATTATTGGTGTAAGTCATATATTTCGAATTAGGGTTCATATATTTCGAATTAGGGTTCATGTTTAAGATTACGATTTAAGGGTAAATCAAACATTTAAGAAAACTGCCAATGGATTCTTATGGTTTTATGTTTCAATTTAGGGCTTTATGTTTTAGGCCATTTGGATTTAGTGATTTTTATAGGCAATTGATGTTTTGAGGGTTGGTTTATCAATAGTGATTAGTGGTATGAGTTTTAGATTTAGAATTAGGGGTAATGTTTAAGTTTAGCATTTCTGGTTACATTTATGTTTTAAGAAATCTACCAATGGATTGTTATGGTTTTAGTTTTCAATTTAGGGCTTTATGATTTAGGTATGGATTTAGTTATTGTAAGAGTCAATCGATGTTTTAAGGTTTGGTTTATTAAGACTGATGATGATTAGTGGTTTAAGTTTATGATTTATGGTTAAATTGATGTTTTAAGAAAGCTAACAATGGATTCTTATGCTTTTAGGTTTCAATTTAGTGGTTTATCATTTAGGTATCGATTTAGGGATTTTTAGGGTAAATTGATTTTTTAAGGTTTGAGTGATTCTTCTTTAATTTTCATTTATTATTATTCATATTGATTAAGGGTTTATGTTTTAGGTTACAGCTTAGTGTTTGTGTTTTAGGTTTCAACATATATTTTGAAATGTTTTTTTCAAGCTTTTATTTAAACAACGTGAATGTTTTTGCAAAGTAGTTTGATCTATGCTTAAAGTTTTAATTTTTGTTTATGAAACAGTGACACAATGTTGTATGGGTTTTGGTTATATATGGAGGATAACGACGTCGCTGCTTTGGTAAGATATCTAACATGTTTTACTGTGTTGCCATAATATATGTTTTAAAGTATAATCTGTTTTCAATATTTTAAATTGTGTGTATTTTTTGATTCAGCCGTTACCTTCAGATTATGGTGAATGGATCAACAAATATAATTATCCCACTGGTGTTACCAAGGTCCGCACATTAACCTATGAGGTGTTTGAGGTTACAGTATCAAGCATCAATGGAAACTGGTACTTTTACGACGGCTGGAGAAGCATGATCAATGAATTAAGGTACCCACCTGAATGTAACTTCATATTTCAATATGAAGAAAATCTTCATTCATTCCGGATCATCAGTTTCCATCAGGATGCAGTATTGGCACCTGGTAACTTTTTTACTGCAGTTTGAAGGACCATAAATCAACGCACAAACGTCTTGTAAGTTTAATCAACTGTGATTCAACTAAATTATGTAAATATTTTTTTTACACAGACATTTATTAATGTTTTATAAATAATTATTTTTGCTTCTTAGCATATTAGTCCCTTCGTTGCACATGGATTACTAAATAAAAAGCTTCCAGTAAATCCAGTATATTGCAGATCTGTTCGGCGTTCATGCTTTGAGTTAGAGATTGTGCGTGAAGATGGTCATTTTTATGTTACTAGAGGATGGCCTTGGGTGCGGGATGCTCTTGGAATAACAAAGGAGCATTTAATTGTTTTTGAAATCGTTAAGCCGGTATTATTTTCTTCATTTCATACATGTTTTTTCTATTTTTAAAAATTATTTTACTGGATTTATTCTAATGCGTTTTAATTTTTCATTGTTTTGGATAAAAAAGAGGATCTACAATTTGTCGTTGTTTTTGAAGAACAATCTTACTCTTCCATGTGAGGAGTTTTGGGCAACAAGGGTTAAGGTGGAATATGAAGATGAAAATGAACTGGATGAAGATGTAATTATTCTTTCTGATGATGATGGACAGGATGATGCTGAAGGTGAACCGGTCGAAGATGTTCAAGACAGTTCAATGGAGGTTGATGATGATGGAGCTGAAGCTGTGGATGATGAAGGTGTGCCAATGGTGTTCATTGTTGACAATCACTTTGTAAGTGTTACAAGTTAGTTCTTACAGTTTCCATTTATTTGCACATTAATCGATCAGGTTTTAAAAAGTGTGTTTATACTATAGTAATAGGTTTGTTGCAGTTAGTTGATGTTTATTCTAAAGATCTATAATATATAGTTAGTTAATACGTAACGATGGATTGATGACATCTTGAAATGGTAATCAACTCAAATAATGAATGTATGTGATTGTTATTGCTATTTCAAGCTTTATGATTTATGTTTATTCTAAATTCAACAAATATGCAGAATAATTTGAATTAATTTTTAGTGTATAGACCTGGTGTCGCAAAACTTAATTGTTAATCTATCAAGGTTATTTGCAGTCATTATTTGTTTAGTATAAACGTAGATAATACTAAACAAGTTATAGATATGTCATATTGCATTAAATGGGTGACTAATATGTTTTGTGAAACTTCGTTAATAGGTCAAGTAATGAGTAGTTGTGATTGTTATTACAATTTCAAGCCTTATCATTAATGTTTCTTCTTATGTAGCGTATGAAGCTTGAGTGGGCAAAGCAGAACGGTTTGAACCGTAAGAGGGCATTAAGCGTATCTGATGGTGAAGGTCGGTCATGGGGAGTGTATGTGGGAATCGAGGGGTCAAGAGGAAAACCCCGTTATAACATCAGAGGCATGCAGACTTTTGTCGATGATAAGGGACTTCATACGGGTGATAAAATGCATTTTTTGTTTTTCAAAAACCAAGGTTCGTTCAGGCTTTCTAATGTGGTTAGAGGTGACGGTAATTAGGTGGTTTTAGGTTGATGACACTTTTTGGTAGGATGACAACTTTTGGTGGGTAACATAACAAAAAAAGGGGTTGTGGTTTGCAGTGACTAACTTTTGCACGTTTACTACTTATGTGGTAATTCGTGAATTTTGGGGATTTTTGTGTTTAGCATCAGTAATATTCTGACTGATTATGTGGATTAGTTAACAACACTATATTTTGCATAGTATGATAAACATAGTGTATAATGGTTTAAAAAAAAAAAACTTTATAATTTAAAGATAATGTTGTTTGTTTTTATTAAATTGTTTGACTTTTTTAAAATTTTATATTAATCTCTTATTTATACCATTTTCTTAATTATGGAAATCTGTTTTATAAACGTATTTTAGGTTACTAAATGGTTTGAATTTTTTAAAAATCATATTAATTTCTTATTAATGCCAAATTTTATAATTATGGAAATAGTTTATAATTAATCAACGAGATGTGATTTCCAAAACAATGATATATTCTTCGCATTGTATATTGTTTGACCAGTTTTTAGAATTCCTATTAATTCTTATTAATGCCAATTTTTTTTAATTATGGAATAATATAGTATTTTTAACAAGCCATACATCACAAACATTAAAATTATAACTTGTTTGTAAATTCCAATCGTCCAATTTTAGCAAATAAATAATCAAGGTTTGACTTTTTTTTTCCTAAATGCAAACACATTCTTTTAATGCAATACAAATTCAGTTTTTTTTTTCCTTTTATAACCACTTATGCGTTTTTATTAATTGGTCAACACGGTTTGACTTTTCCAATCAATAGATAGTAACAAACAATAAATTGTATTTATAAAAAATTAAAAAATATACATATACAACGAAAAAATCCTATTTCTTATATATGTTTAATTTTATTTTAGGTTGATTGAAATCTTTACATTTTATACCTATACATTTTAAAAATTGTCTAAATAGAAATTTAAATAAAAAAAAATTATTATAGCAACTTTTAATCTAAATTAATTTTCATTTCCATCGCATCTTTTTACCTTTTTAATATTACTAATTGCTTAACATAAATAAATCGTGGAATTTAGATTATAAGTACAGACTTTGTTTTTAAAAATTTATTATCACTATTTCCTGGAAAACTCTAACAGGCATGTCTATCATCTTTTACATATTAAGTCAATTATTTATTTTGCATCTAATGATTAAATGTATATATTCTATTAACTTGCAGGTTTATGTATCCAAACATGGAAGACTATAGAATGGCATTAAATCGCGGATGAGTCAATACAAATCAAAATTAACTTATTTAGAACTTTTGAAGCTATCAAATAGAAAGATGCAGGGAGAAACTGTTTGTCCCAATATGGTTTTGATGGATTAACAGGTTAGTTTTTAATGTATTCATGGTTTCATTTATGTTTTTAACATATTATGTGCTTTCAACATTACATTTCGGCAATTCAACATTGATAAGCATCTTGATCGTTATGTTATACGCAAAGTTACAATCAGTCTTCAATAGTTGCTTCTCATGAAGAAATCTTCCTTGATATTCAGGTTATTATTATCATTCAGTTATTCCAATATTATTAATCTTATTAATAATTATTACAAGTTTATTTTTTTCCCAGGTCGCTCAACATCTTTTTGAAAACATCGATATATGTTAATCTTAGACACAGAATGCATTGTCTTTGAACGTTCTTGTTTGACTTATTTATTTATATATTCAAATTCAGCTTTTAATGTAGTTTATTCTAACAATTTTGACATTTCATTTAATATAGTAGGATTCTGTTGGAGATAACATACGCAATGATGAGGAAGTGACACCTGAGATCTTCCTTTTAGCGCCTGAGCTTGAGAAATAGAAATATTTAACAATTTATTTAAACATTTGTCTGTTATCTGGATTTTTATTTAATGTTTGTGACAATTTGATTTTCTTCATGATTGGTTTGGATTTTTTTGGTTGACGTTTATACTATGGTAGAGAGTGAACGGTTGTTTTATGTACGTCATAAGCAACAAAAACTTAGGTGTGACTCTTATACAAGTCTTCAAAACTTGCATCAAAATGGACCTACAGATCTGGAAACGGTAGGTACACCTATAATATTACCCTCTTCTTTTACTGGTGGTGCACGTTACATGAGGGAAAATTATCTTGATGCAATGGCTATTTGTAAAAAACATGGATACCCTGATTTTTTTATCACAATCACGTGTAATCCGAAATGGCCTGAAGTTAGAAGGTTTCTGAAGGATAAGAAGACAAATCCTGAAGATAGACCAGACATTTTAGCCAGATTATTCAAAGTTAAGCTAGACTCAATGATGAAAGATTTACGTGAAAAAGCACTATTGGGGAAGACTTCAGCAGGTAAAATACATTAATAACGAAAAATAATTCTTTATATATATATATATATATATATATCTATATACACATTATAACCTAAATATAGTAATAAATGTATTCAATATATTCTTTTGTTTTATTTTAAATCATGTTTTTATTTATTTCTTTTATATTTTAATTTTATTACCATTTATTTCTACAACAGTTTATACTATAGAGTTCCAAAAGCGTGGTCTTCCGCACGCTCATATCTGTCTGTTTCTTAAAGATGATAGCAAGCTTCCCACAATTGAGCATGTTGACCACTTCGTGTCTGCTGAAATCCCAGATAAGAATTTAGATCCTGAGTTGTTTAGTCTTGTGAGTGACTTTATGATTCATGGTCCCTGTGGACGTGAATATCCAAACTGCCCGTGCATGATTGACGGTAAGTGCTCGAAGAAATTTCCAAAGAAGTTTTCTCCTACATCAATGATAGATTCAAATGGATATCCGGTTTATAAAAGAAGAGACTCTGGAGTATTTGTTGAAAAAGGAACCGCTCAGTTAGACAACAGACATGTGGTTCCTTATAACCCAACACTATTGAGGCGTTATCAAGCTCATATTAATGTTGAATGGTGTAACCAGGCCGCTTCAATCAAGTATTTATTCAAATACATTAACAAGGGACCTGACAGGGCTTAAATTGCTTTTGTAGAAGATGATGCAGAAGGTGAACAAGTTTTGCAAAGAGATGAAATCAAAAAACATTATGATTGCAGGTTCCTTTCAGCATGTGAAGCTTCATGGAGGATATTTAAACACGATGTGCATTTCAGATACCCTCCAGTGATTAGGCTTCCTTTTCATCTACCTGGTGAGCAAACTGTTGTATACGGTCCACAAGAGAAGCTTCAAAATGTACCCTGATAATGATTCGATTGCATCTGCAAATAATCGTTTGATTCTTGATGAATTGAATTATCAAGTAAGTACGCTAGCTGAAGAATTTCATAGCAACGCACCTTCTTTAACAGACGAGCAACGTTTAATTTTTGATGAAATAATTGATGCGGTTGATTGTAACAAAGGTGGCCTATTCTTTGTTTATGGTTTTAGAGGCACTGGTAAAACCTTTTTATGGAAAACGTTGTCTGCTGCCGTTATGTAAGGCCCTCAAAACCGACGGGACAAACAGTTGGCATACAAAGATTAAAACCATGAATTTAATACTCAAAAGGTCTTATTTATTATCAGAAAACACGCAGCGGAAAAGTAAATAGTTAAGTCATCCAAACATGAAATTTCCCATGACGGAACAAAGCATATTTGTAGAACAAAACAAAAGTTTAGAAAATTGTTTTCAAATAAATAGAGTAGACTCTTTATTTCGAAATGTCAACCGCCTCGGAGTAGTCCTGCAACAAGCCAAGGCATCCCTCTTTATTCTTCAATTACCTGAAATCAAGCTAATATGCACGCAAAGTCAGACGAGCTGAGTGAATTCAAGTTTTATGAAGTTCTTAAATTATAAGTACATTGTCAAATAAAAATTAACAAAATACTTAACCTTAGAGTAATATTAAGCGCAGTCCGCCTATATGTTCCCTAAGCAAAATGTAAAGTCTAGAATAAACGCAATCCGCCTACTCAACATAAGACTTTATTTTAAATCTACAATAAGCGCATGTCGCCTATTTGTCACAAAAATACATCCAGTCTATATAAGCGCATATCGCCTACTAAGACTCAAACCGTAACTATAAATAAGAGCAGATATTAAATAACAATCATAGCTCGATTTATAATATTAAATAACCGTCATACACAGTATATATATATATATATAAATATATAATAAAGCATTAAACCTAATCAAGTATAAATCAAGGCAAATCCCGATCTAACAAGCAAGGTTTCACATATAATTTCAAGACATGCATACTAGCCCAAAAATATTTAGAAAAATAATAACTAAAAGAGTGGGCGCATGAATTCACCTTGGTGTATCGTTCGCCTCTCAACAAGCAAGGGAGCACACACACGAGCAAGTAGTCAACAACCTAGTAATAAGGGCGTAAATGTCACCAACGTCCTATACGTTGAGAAAAGAAAAGAATATAAATATGAGTCCTCATTAGAGTACCACTAAGCTACTAACGTTATAAAATTTTCTTTTCTTACGCAACCCATAACTCTCATGGTATATTAACTCAAAATTATTTATGCGTATAGCTTTAGCTCCATCACCAACCATGTAGTATTCAATGTTAGACATGCTCATATGACGACTCAACCATTGTTCATGATCCTGATGGTCATGCACTACTTTGTCAGTAGCATTATGGTCAAGAGTGTTTCAACAAAATTGAATATATATATATATATATATAAGCTTTAGAAAAAAAACTATATATATTTATTATTTCAAATTCACGAGCCATGACCAACATTTATCTTCTTGTGTGAGCACATCCAACAAAGATTGAACATATTACACCCTTTACACAACAACTCGCATGGTGATGAACCTGGGACCCTATCCGTAAGTGCGAGCCCATCCAACCACTCCCATACATCACCCTTTAGATGCTACGTATTCTAACAATTGAAGGTTAATGCAAGACCACATAACCATCGGCCTAAATGGTTCCGCATGAAGATCGGAACAACCGCATGAGGTAACCATCGGCCTACGTGATTTGCGACCTTAATAAGACAAGAGCATGGGAAGGTACCTGAGATCGCAAGGACGGAAAGATCCGAACAACTACAAATCGGGACTCTACGCGGGCCAATCCAAAGTGATTTAGCTACACCTGGACTCGTGAAGGTCGACTATTTGCCCTGAAAGATCCCGTACCGCAACATGAACAAAACCTGATCCGTTATAGTTGGAGACGATACATAACAAATCGACAAAAGAAGGGAAAAGAACAATAATAAACGGACCTGAAGTATCCTCAGCAAGAATTAATGTTCTCCTTCTTGTTGTGGCTCAAGAAAAGAAAATGGATGTTCTTGATTCACTTGTTGTCGTGGCTTCAAGGAAAAATAAGACAAAGGGACATCAAGAAAAACATATATATACCATCACTATGGTGAATGTTGTCGAAGGCAATAAGGAAAGGAATTTAGGAATGGAATACTAAAAAGAACAAGAAACCATACCCTCTTTTCTTTTATCGCCGAAGGAAAACGAAAACAACAACACGATTTGTAGATGTCGGCAAGAATAGGCAAAGGATATATATATTAAAATTGGGTGCCATTAGGGTTTTTTTTTTAAAGGTTGGTGATGACACCAACTTTTGTTATAAGGCCCTCTATTTTTGAATCCCTTGTAACTTGTTCTCAAGCTACTCAAATGGGTTTAGGAAAAAGCTAAAGAGCCCCCCTTGTGACATCCGTCACCCTCGTCTTTCATCTAATTGACAATAATAGTCCTTCAAATATTTTCATGATAGTCCTTGTAAATTTCGTCGTTTTCAAATTTAATTTTTTTTTGAGCGAACTAAATATATATTTTTTTTTTCATTTATATCTATTATGGATTGGGTATAAGTTTTAATCAAACGCGTATGCTGAAACGTATTCGGAAAATTTTTGTTAAAAATTTAAGTTTCAAAAAGTTTAAAAACATTTGGGGTTAAGTTGTTTAACTTGGTTAGTGTTTTATTGAAAAAAACTTAACTACAAATCATAATAAACTAACTATATTAACTAGAGGGACCAAAGTTGCCAATCTCCCAAACTTTTTTTTTAAAAAAAAAACCCCCTTGTCCCTTTTCCCGTTCTGTTCGTGCTCCGGCCAAGAACTCGCCGCCGGCGACTTTTTCCGGCGAGTGTGGTCAACCAGATTTAATGCTAATTAACGTCCAAATTCAAACCCTTTACGTTTCTCCATTATTTCTCTTCGGTTTCCCATCTAAATCTCGAGCTTTAACATCGTTTAATGCGTGATTAATGGTGTAACCGATTTGGAGTTTAAAAGTTTATCAAATCATAAGTTTTAAACGAAAACATGATAATTGTTTATGCCAAACTGTTGCTGCACGTACATACAATCTAAACCCACGAAATAAACACTAAATCGTGACCTGGAAGCTTCGGAATCGGCACTCTTTTGTGCGGACCTGTTCATGTCTTGTTCAACCTCTAAACGCTAGTGTAAGTCGTTTTTTTTGATGCCGTTTTGTTAGTTAGTTGTCGTAGGTCAAAAGCCCCATGAATTCAATGTCTAATCGTGTGTTAACCGGGCTATTAGAATTGAGGTTTAGGGTTAGGGTTCTTGGTCTAATTGGGGAAGAAGATGACATTGATATAGTGTTCAAATATTATTAGAAACTTAATCTTTCAACATGTGTATCAAGTATCCTAGTGGTTGTGCCTCTACTTGTGTCCAGAACCCACTCAGGTTCGAACCTTGCTGCAGCCAAGTCTTTTTATTTTGTTTCATTTTCTTTTTTATTTTCATTACTTCTTACTTACTCATTTATATTATATATACATATATGCTATAAACTTATAATATTCATAACTAATTCATTTTTACTCCAAAAATTATAAAAATTTAGGTGTAGCTTATTGACACTTTAAAGAAAATTATCACACTTTTATTTTCTGGAAAATATTTTATTTTTATATTTTTATTGAATTAAATTGCTTAAACCATATTTAATTGATAAAAAATTCATTTTTAACTATTTTAATCTCAAAATTTTTGATAAATTATTTCTAATCATTATGAACTGAAATAAAAATATTTGAGTTGGAAAACATTTATTTTTATTGATTTTCCTATTTTTAATCAAATAAACATGATTTAATCTCATTAAATCAGTTTTAAATATAAATAAGTTTATAAAAATTATGAGAAAATTATTCTCATTTATTTACATCAGAAATCATCCATTTTCTATAAAAATAGTATTTTTGAATCACGTATGGTATTATTAGTCTTATTTACGTTTAATTAGACATAACGAAACATTTATTTATTTATACAATTTAACATCTATTTTATAAATATTCCTATTATAAAATAGAAATACCCATATGGTTAATGTCCTTATTTTCTTTTGTTGAATCATTGTGTAACTCAAAATTACTTATTTATATATTTATAATTATTGTATTTATTTACAATAAATAGTTAAAGTAATTAACTACATTATAATGGTTTAATTGTTCAAACAATATTTGTATCTAAATATTCTATTGGTGATATTTATATTACCTAAACCACATTTACAATCTTTCATATATGATTTGAGATATACAACTTTTACATTAAACGCGATTTATCATAAAACTCTAATTCCCCAAATCGACTTAGCAAACCCTAATGCCTTAGACCCTAGTTACCTTAGACTTTTAGACTTTTCCTTATTAGTATTCTTACACATTATAGGTTAATTTCCTCGTAATTCCCGTTACTTAGCTCACGACCGCTTAAGTGGATTTTGGTCGCTTTCGCAAACTGTGAGTATATCTTTCCCCTTTTTACTATTTTACATTTCGGGGTGACTCATGTACTTACTATCAAGTTTATATTTCCTTTCACTAAAATAGCAATTCTTATGTGTGTTTGCTTGTGTTATTTTGTGTATCTATGACCTGTCAAATCATTAACCGCTGGGCGGCCTGGCATTTCAATGAATAGTACTATGGTTTATACCCTTGTGACTCTGTTGAGAGTCCTCGTCATTGCTATGTATTACTTTACTACTAGCGCATACTATATATATCTGCTTACTTCTCTTAGGGTTGATTTGACCCGGATACCACTTATTACATAATTGCAGACAGTATACGACACATGAATTGCTAAACACTTTTCTACTATATTTATTTAAACAGGGTATGCTCACCAATACAATTTTTGTATTGACCAAAATATTTTGTACATGTTTCAGGTTGTTTTGAGATGCATTCTTTAAGCTTTTGGATTTATATTTAAGCTTTGATTTCCTTGTAATCTAGTTAGACTTGACACTTTAGAATCATTGTACTTTGTATTTTTCATTTCAATGTAATAAATTATTTAATCAATGTATTCAATATTTACACTTTTAGTCCATGAGCTATTGAACAATCGTCACTACGTGACACCTCGATGTTTCCGCCATCGGTTGGGGTGTTACAGATTGGTATCAGAGCCATGGTTATAGGGAATTAGGTTATTAGAATGCCTTTTAGCCTAGTCTATAACTAAGCTTACTTTCACGAGTCCTCTCGTTTATATTTCTCTTATTTCCTATTATTTTCTTTCAATATATTTTCGTTATGATTATTTCTCGTTATTCGTTCGATATTTTTCTTGGCGAAGAAGACGCTCGTATTTTCACAAACGAAACGATATCATCAAGTTATGAGTGGTATCCATACCTTGGTGATTAGTTTCACTCCTCTATAGGTTATTTATCTTAGGAATATATATTTGAGATAGGAGTGACATCCACACCTCAAAGAGCATTTCCTTCAAAAAGAAACTTAACCACTAAGCTGGGAGTGATATCCTTAACTTAGTGATTGGTTTCATTCCACAATCGTTTTCAATTTTGAAATACATCTTTGAGTTAGGAGTGAAATCCACATCTCAAGGATCTATTTCTACATCTCGTTGATTATGAATTTTCTTAAATGTTGGTAATCTATTACATACTTTAATCTTATCATTCACGTCATTTTAAATCACGGTCTTTTAAAACACATTCGATTTACACATACTTCATGAAATGGTTTCATTTTGCATTTTACAAACTTGTATTGCATAATTTAAAAGACCTAATGTAACCCTTTGTTTTCATATGACATAACTAATATATATTTTCGAGAGAAATTTGCAACTAATAATAAGCTTTATAACACTTTTCAAACTCGATTTCTCGTAAACACATGAAAACGTGTAATTACGAAGATTTTGCAAATGAACCTGTTTTGAATCTAAAACACACTTCGATTTCTAAAAAAAAAAAAAAAAAAAATTTTCTCATGCATCACTAACTATTCTTTCAACAATATCACAAAGTCGAGTAAACTGCGAAAATTTACCTTTTACACTTATACTCTTTCAGTTGCAAAACTTTTGGTTTAACTAAATAATGGATATATCTTTTTATCAGAATGTTGCTAAATGCCTTTTATAGTATAACGCATTACTAGCTTTTTAACTCACATGCCAGTAGGCTATACACCCGTTCCGTGCACATTCATTTGCCGTAAATTTCATTATTTTATTCTTGCACCATTTTTATCCATAGTTATTTCCAACACGTTATTTGTGATTATTTTCACATTTCCTATTTGCATTAATTCCACTCGTTTACTTTCATTTTGTGCAATTGTGCGATTTACTCGATTTATGTTATACTATTCTTTCAGTCGGAATTTTATGCTATATACTTACATGAACACATATTTGGATGCATATTTTCTTTCTTGTTTTGAGCAAAACCCTGTTATACTTTGCATTATTTTGTTCATCATCATGGTCAACGAACATACTAGTTGATAACTAGTATGAGATCTAAGCCGGTGCCCACGTACGACTCGGATTAGAGTATTTCTTCAATCCGAGGGGAACGGTGTAAACCTCAGGGTTATCAATATGGGTGTTTAAAGTCAACGATGTGAACAGAAGTTACCGGTTAATGGTAAACCCGAAAGGGGAGAACCTCTAACCATGTCTTATACTTACATGTTATTCACATTACGGTTAAAAGGAAAACCCGGAAGGGAAGGACCTCTAACCATGTCATGATTAAACATTATTTCATTACAGTGGCTATTACATATTGGTCGCACACATTTGTTTCTAGTATTACTTAGGATAGGGTTATGGAAAAGCATAACACCCAAGTGTAAGGTAAATCGATGATTACGGTCCGGAACGCAATCATGGGCTTACAGGTACATGAGGGTGGTGTGTGATTATAATTAGGCTGTTGGTAGACAATCAGTACGAGTCCAAAGTATCGGGAGTGTGGTGGGTCAGCTGCGGTACACCCTATATATAAGCATAAACGATACTGCGGAAACGGACTAGGAGTCTAACCAAGAACCGACCCGTTACCCATTACTACCTCTTCATTAGATGGTTGACTATTAGCTAGTACTTCCGATAAGAACGTTCTTACATGAGCTTCAATTCGTCTTCCTGGAGTCTTTCCCTTAACCATTCACACAGAAAGCACGAACCTTGTATACTCTTACACACTCGATTATTTGGATACTTGCCACATACTCTAATAACATATAGTCAGAAATTTTTTTCTAAAGTACCTCTGCCCCTCATCCGTTACACATTTCCAAGATTTTTTTTTTCTCTCATTTAAACTCTCAACTTACTAACCTCGGGACATCTGTTAAAGATTTTGAAACTTTTATCTAGGATATTAGACAACTATTTTAAATTTTGCCAAATCATAAATGATGGAATTTTCTTTAAAAAAAAAAAAAATTTAGTTGACTTTTACAACGCATTTTGTTTTCATAGTAACCTTCCCTTAAAAGAAATTTCGAGACGAAATTTTCTAAAGTAGGGGAGACTGTGACATCCGTCACCCTCGTCTTTCATCTAATTGACAATAATAGTCCTTCAAATATTTTCATGATAGTCCTTGTAAATTTCGTCGTTTTCAAATTTAATTTTTTTTTGAGCGAACTAAATATATATTTTTTTTTTCATTTATATCTATTATGGATTGGGTATAAGTTTTAATCAAACGCGTATGCTGAAACGTATTCGGAAAATTTTTGTTAAAAATTTAAGTTTCAAAAAGTTTAAAAACATTTGGGGTTAAGTTGTTTAACTTGGTTAGTGTTTTATTGAAAAAAACTTAACTACAAATCATAATAAACTAACTATATTAACTAGAGGGACCAAAGTTGCCAATCTCCCAAACTTTTTTTTTAAAAAAAAAAACCCCCTTGTCCCTTTTCCCGTTCTGTTCGTGCTCCGGCCAAGAACTCGCCGCCGGCGACTTTTTCCGGCGAGTGTGGTCAACCAGATTTAATGCTAATTAACGTCCAAATTCAAACCCTTTACGTTTCTCCATTATTTCTCTTCGGTTTCCCATCTAAATCTCGAGCTTTAACATCGTTTAATGCGTGATTAATGGTGTAACCGATTTGGAGTTTAAAAGTTTATCAAATCATAAGTTTTAAACGAAAACATGATAATTGTTTATGCCAAACTGTTGCTGCACGTACATACAATCTAAACCCACGAAATAAACACTAAATCGTGACCTGGAAGCTTCGGAATCGGCACTCTTTTGTGCGGACCTGTTCATGTCTTGTTCAACCTCTAAACGCTAGTGTAAGTCGTTTTTTTTTATGCCGTTTTGTTAGTTAGTTGTCGTAGGTCAAAAGCCCCATGAATTCAATGTCTAATCGTGTGTTAACCGGGCTATTAGAATTGAGGTTTAGGGTTAGGGTTCTTGGTCTAATTGGGGAAGAAGATGACATTGATATAGTGTTCAAATATTATTAGAAACTTAATCTTTCAACATGTGTATCAAGTATCCTAGTGGTTGTGCCTCTACTTGTGTCCAGAACCCACTCAGGTTCGAACCTTGCTGCAGCCAAGTCTTTTTATTTTGTTTCATTTTCTTTTTTATTTTCATTACTTCTTACTTACTCATTTATATTATATATACATATATGCTATAAACTTATAATATTCATAACTAATTCATTTTTACTCCAAAAATTATAAAAATTTAGGTGTAGCTTATTGACACTTTAAAGAAAATTATCACACTTTTATTTTCTGGAAAATATTTTATTTTTATATTTTTATTGAATTAAATTGCTTAAACCATATTTAATTGATAAAAAATTCATTTTTAACTATTTTAATCTCAAAATTTTTGATAAATTATTTCTAATCATTATGAACTGAAATAAAAATATTTGAGTTGGAAAACATTTATTTTTATTGATTTTCCTATTTTTAATCAAATAAACATGATTTAATCTCATTAAATCAGTTTTAAATATAAATAAGTTTATAAAAATTATGAGAAAATTATTCTCATTTATTTACATCAGAAATCATCCATTTTCTATAAAAATAGTATTTTTGAATCACGTATGGTATTATTAGTCTTATTTACGTTTAATTAGACATAACGAAACATTTATTTATTTATACAATTTAACATCTATTTTATAAATATTCCTATTATAAAATAGAAATACCCATATGGTTAATGTCCTTATTTTCTTTTGTTGAATCATTGTGTAACTCAAAATTACTTATTTATATATTTATAATTATTGTATTTATTTACAATAAATAGTTAAAGTAATTAACTACATTATAATGGTTTAATTGTTCAAACAATATTTGTATCTAAATATTCTATTGGTGATATTTATATTACCTAAACCACATTTACAATCTTTCATATATGATTTGAGATATACAACTTTTACATTAAACGCGATTTATCATAAAACTCTAATTCCCCAAATCGACTTAGCAAACCCTAATGCCTTAGACCCTAGTTACCTTAGACTTTTAGACTTTTCCTTATTAGTATTCTTACACATTATAGGTTAATTTCCTCGTAATTCCCGTTACTTAGCTCACGACCGCTTAAGTGGATTTTGGTCGCTTTCGCAAACTGTGAGTATATCTTTCCCCTTTTTACTATTTTACATTTCGGGGTGACTCATGTACTTACTATCAAGTTTATATTTCCTTTCACTAAAATAGCAATTCTTATGTGTGTTTGCTTGTGTTATTTTGTGTATCTATGACCTGTCAAATCATTAACCGCTGGGCGGCCTGGCATTTCAATGAATAGTACTATGGTTTATACCCTTGTGACTCTGTTGAGAGTCCTCGTCATTGCTATGTATTACTTTACTACTAGCGCATACTATATATATCTGCTTACTTCTCTTAGGGTTGATTTGACCCGGATACCACTTATTACATAATTGCAGACAGTATACGACACATGAATTGCTAAACACTTTTCTACTATATTTATTTAAACAGGGTATGCTCACCAATACAATTTTTGTATTGACCAAAATATTTTGTACATGTTTCAGGTTGTTTTGAGATGCATTCTTTAAGCTTTTGGATTTATATTTAAGCTTTGATTTCCTTGTAATCTAGTTAGACTTGACACTTTAGAATCATTGTACTTTGTATTTTTCATTTCAATGTAATAAATTATTTAATCAATGTATTCAATATTTACACTTTTAGTCCATGAGCTATTGAACAATCGTCACTACGTGACACCTCGATGTTTCCGCCATCGGTTGGGGTGTTACACCCCTCCACTGAACCATCATAATAAAATATAAGTGTACAAACTCTACAAGGCGAGACACAAGTCCGGAAATCTACGGGTGTTACAAGTCTCCCCCCGTTGCATTAGGATTCGCCCCCGAATCCTGCTGCAAGGGAAACAAGTGTGGATAAAGCCTCATCATTTCCGACTCGGACTCCCAAGTAGCTTCCGACCCCCGTCTATGCCTCCATTGCACTTTCACTTGTTTAACCACTTTGTTTCGCAGATACTTTTCCTTACGATCAAGAATGGCAATAGGCTCCTCGACGTAGTTCAATTTCTCGTCGAGTTCAATATCATCAAGCGGTATATGAGCTTCCTCATCCGCCAGACACTTCCGTAAATGTGACACGTGAAAGGTTGGGTGGATTCCTTTGAGTTCCTCGGGCAAGTCCAATCGATAAGCCACCTCACCTGCACGTGCAAGAATGCGGAAAGGTCCGATGAACCTCGGACTGAGCTTACCACACTTGCGAAAGCGTATGATTCCTTTCCAAGGGGAGACCTTCAATAAGACACGGTCACCCACGTTAAATTCAATAGGCCTCCTCCTCTTATCGGCATACGACTTCTGTCGATCCTGAGCTGCTTTCATGAAAGCTTTAATCTTATCAAGTTTTTCGGTGGTTGCCTCGACCACTTCCAAACTACCCAATTGCTTCTGCCCAATGGAACCCCAACAAACTGGAGTCCTGCACTTGCGCCCATATAACATCTCATACGGTGGCATTCCAATAGTGGCATGATAGTTATTATTATAAGAAAATTCTGCCAACGGTAGGTGATAGTCCCAACTACCACCAAAGTCGATAATACATGCCCGCAACATATCTTCGAGAGTTTGGATGGTCCTTTCGGACTGACCATCTGTCTGCGGGTGATACGCGGTGCTGATGTGTAGTTTAGTACCCATTTCATCATGGAACTTCTTCCAAAATTTTGACGTAAAACAAGTGTCCCTATCGGAGACAATAGACACGGGTACACCGTGCCTCGAGACAATCTCCCGAATAAACAAATCAGCTAACCGTTCGGAGTTTATGGTCTCTCGTATCGGCAAGAAGTGGGCACTCTTTGTCAACCTATCCACCACCACCCAAATAGTGTCAAACCCTTTAGGCGTTCGGGGTAGTTTAGTGATGAAATCCATAGTAAGATGCTCCCACTTCCACTCCGGTACTTCCAACGGTTGGATCTTTCCAAACGGTTTCTGGTGTTCTGCTTTAACCTGTAAACAAGTTAAACACCTACTCACATATGCCGCTACCTCGTACTTCATTGCTGGCCACCAATAGTTTTGCTTGAGGTCTTGATACATTTTGGTCGCCCCTGGATGAATAGAATAGCGGGTTTTATGTGCCTCATCCATGATTTTATCCCTAAACCCCCCATAACGAGGTATCCACATCCGCCCCTTCATGAACATAACCCCGTCTCCATTACTCTCCAAGAGTCCCTGTTGCCCCCACACACGCTCTGTCATGATCCACTCCACCTGTAAGGCTTCATTCTGAACACTAGAGATCTGTTTCATTATATCCGGCTTCAAGATAAGCTGGCACGACTTCACCCGAATGGGCTTAGGTCTCTCCTTTCGGCTCAACGCATCTGCCACCACGTTAGCCTTCCCTGGGTGATACATAATCTCCACGTCATAATCTTTGATCAACTCTAACCACCTGCGTTGCCTCATATTAAGGTCTTTCTGCTCAAAGAAGTATTTCAAACTCTTATGGTCGGTGTAGATTGTGCAAGGAACCCCGTATAAGTAATGTCTCCATAGTTTAAGCGCGAAAACAACGACCGCCAACTCCAAATCATGAGTCGGGTAATTAACCTCGTGAGGTTTAAGCTGACGTGAGGCATACGCTATTACCTTACCACGCTGCATGAGAACACACCCGAGACCCTTAAGTGACGCGTCCGAATACACCACTAAGTCCTCGGTACCATCCGGCAAGGCTAGGATCGGTGCATGTGTCAACCTTTTCTTCAGTTCAAGAAACGCGTTCTCCTGGTCCGAGTCCCAAACAAATTTTGCCTCCTTCTTAGTCAGTTTAGTCAATGAGGAAGCTATCTTAGAGAAATCCTGGATAAACCTCCGATAATAACCTGCCAAACCCAAGAAGCTACGAATCTCAGATGGTGATTTTGGTGTCGCCCAGTTCATCACTGCCTCCACCTTTGCAGGATCTACCATGTGTAACATCGCAAAAAAAATTTTCCCCAAATTTTAAATATAAAAACCCCTCATTTTTGTACCTAAGTCTTTATTCTCCTAATTCACAACCTATATATATATATGTATATATATATATATAAATGTATAATAATAATATTAAAAATAATTTTCAGATTTGAAAATAAAAAAAAAATATTTAGAAAATAACAAACTCATGTTTTAACAATTATTAAGCCTAGTCCACATTCTCTTTAATTATGATTGGAGCCCAAATCAGAAGCCCAGACCCGAGCCCACACCCGGCCCAGGTCTGAGCCCAACAACCCCTTTACCTTTATTTAAAAAAAAGGATGGTTTGTGTTTATGCCGGGTCTCGAACCCGAGTCACTACACACACACACACGCCTTAACCAGCTAGGCCACACCCTTCAGTTGGTTTTAATCCAACTTAAATTATATATAAGCTCATTTCTGTTCTCCTCTTCTTCTTCTCTGTTCGAAGCAAACAGCAGCAGCGATTGTTTTTTTTTATTTTTTTTTCTTTTTCTTCTTTTAACCCTTTGATTTGGCCTAATTAACTCATGCTAATTAAGGTTTGACCTAGGTAACGTGATTTCCGGCCTTTATTAACTGGGATTCACGCGTATTGATTAGCAATTGATACACAATTATACAAAATTCGCGAATGAACTTTAAACATATAGTCAACCTTACCATTTCTTGATTCTGCAACCCACCCTATAAATTGATCAACCTCAAGCCTTCACAACTCGTTCATACACCTCTCTCAACCACCAATCTCTCTGAAACATCATCTAAGCTTGTCAATCGATCGCAGTTTGACTTTTTGGTTGACCGGCTAATCGAGCATCAAAACAATCTTGGTGATACTTGATACATTTGGGCAACACACTATTTTCAACAGATATAACATTTTACCAAGTTGAGTTTTACATAGCCCCTTTTCTATTTATCACCATTTTTGGGGTGAAACATGTTACAACATCATTTATGCAATTCAATCATCAATGTGTCTATGTGTTTTCTATGTTGCATTATGTCTTGAGCATGATTAGAGTAAGCACCATTCTAGCATAATCATTAACTCCGTACAAGCCGACGGTATACATTGATAGATCTATTGGACTGACAATCCCACCCGGATACGTGCCTCCTACAAAGGTTACGTGGGTGTTTGTTATCGCATAACATATTCAATTGGACCATGAGCGTATGGTATGTATCATTTTATAACAGTCATCAGGGTTGATTATGCACTCGATTTATTTCTAGTATGTTCTCACATATGGGCTAGATTGACATGACACATGAATTGCACAACATTTTTATTCTATTATCAAAAAACCTATGTAATTCTCACCAACTTTTGTTGACCCAAAATATTTTCAACTTAACATGTTTCAGGTTCTATTTGCTTGAAGATTTGATTTGATGCTTGAAGATATGTGTATAGTTTTATCCAATTTGATGTACAACTTCTAGAACAATTGTATGTAATTCAATTAAATTATTTAATGGAATTTATTATTCACCATGAGCTACTGAACAATCATCAATACGTGACATCCCGATGTTTCCGCCATCGGTTGGGGTGTTACAGATTGGTATCAGAGCCATGGTTATAGGGAATTAGGTTATTAGAAAAATAATCTAGTCTATAACCATAGGATTTAACCAGTACTTGCTTCTTTTACTTGCTATTCTCTATCTTCCTCCTACTTCTTATCCCTACTTCCATCCCTACAAGAAGGTTGCTCTCCATCAGTGGATCTACTCATTAGATTAAATAGGACAAAATCCTCAGGTTTAACCTGAACCCCCTTGAGATCTCGTCGAAGTTCTAGATTTTAATAACGAACACGTGCAATCTGGAAGGGTGAACGCTTGTATTCTGAGTCTTCTGTCTAGGCTGGCATTGCGCATATATCCCAATCAGACGAGGGACCCGGATGCCTACCTGGGAATTCTCGGGATGAGTGTTCACTTATAGGCTAAAGCATGTCTTCATATGTTATTAGAATCTGGAATCTTTGATAAGTCAACGTTTTCGTTTATTCGTTTTAATTAATGAATAAATGATTACATCCCGTATATATAACCTCATTCATTTCATTGTGTCTCCTACAGATCATATCTCCACGTCACAACACTCGCATTAACAGTGGTGACAATCATGAAGAAGAGAGCAGCAACCACAATCCCGACCACAACACTAACAATGGAGGTGATGCCCAACTAGCTACGATTATTTCTCAACAATTGGCACAACAAATCACAACTATGGTTTCTAACTTGTTGGCTCAAGTCATCCCAATGAATGGGAACGGCAATAGAAATGGAAATGGCGATGGAAATCACATAAAGAACGGAACCTTAGTTCGGAAAGGCAAGAAAACAAGTATTGTGGCCGCGGTAACTACCGAGAACCAGAAGCGTAAGACCAGGAATCCTAATGTAAACCTCACTACACAAGCTTCTAACAAGAAACCCTATACAAGAAACTTTCCATTGTGTAACACATGCAAACGACATCACCCCACTGTTTCAGTGTGTCGCCTGTGCACCAATTGTGGTAGGTATGGCCATCTGGTCAACACATGTCGTGAGTCCCCAAACCCTAACACCAACCAACCAACCAACCCTGCTCAGGTTGCTAATCTTAATCGTCGTGGTAAATACAACTATGGTCAATGCTATGAATGTGGGAACCCAAATCACTACCGTAACCGATGCCCTAAACTAACCCAAGACCAAGACCCTCCAGCTACTTAACAGCAAGTCCCACCATTTAAATGTTGTTTGCTTTTAATTCTATGTATTGACACTTTTTGGGATTCAAGTAATAAATTCAAGTAATATTATAACATCTGTGTGCATGCTTGCTTTAATATGAACTAATTGCTATATCTATGATCATACGTGCTTACTTGTACAACAATTAGTTGACTACCAAACAACCTACTTAACGATTGGTAGAGGTCATCATGTCTTTCCAACAGTCGGGAGAGGCCCTACCACCTGCTCAACGACTGGTGGAGACTATCAGACCTGCTCAACAATCGGTAGAGACATAGAAGGACACAAAACCTTAATGTAAGGTAAATTGGTGATTGCGGTCCGGAACGTAATAATGAATTTACAGGTACGTTAAGGTAGTGTGAAATTCTATCAGGGTTTTCGGTAGATAACCAAATGTAAACTCTAGATATCTAGTAGTAAATCAACTCACACGTAACACGCCTCCTATCCACGCTATTCGAGACAGGTTACTCTATTCATTGTCATGCCCTAACATAAAATTTTTCAAGCCACACTTGTCCTAATTTTTATCCAATCCCCTTCAACCCTGTGTTTTCAATAAACTTCGGGACGAAGTTTTCAAAAGTAGGGGAGACTGTAACATCGCAAAAAAAATTTTCCCCAAATTTTAAATATAAAAACCCCTCATTTTTGTACCTAAGTCTTTATTCTCCTAATTCACAACCTATATATATATATATGTATATATATATATAAATGTATAATAATAATATTAAAAATAATTTTCAGATTTGAAAATAAAAAAAAATATTTAGAAAATAACAAACTCATGTTTTAACAATTATTAAGCCTAGTCCACATTCTCTTTAATTATGATTGGAGCCCAAATCAGAAGCCCAGACCCGAGCCCACACCCGGCCCAGGTCTGAGCCCAACAACCCCTTTACCTTTATTTAAAAAAAAGGATGGTTTGTGTTTATGCCGGGTCTCGAACCCGAGTCACTACACACACACACGCGCCTTAACCAGCTAGGCCACACCCTTCAGTTGGTTTTAATCCAACTTAAATTATATATAAGCTCATTTCTGTTCTCCTCTTCTTCTTCTCTGTTCGAAGCAAACAGCAGCAGCGATTGTTTTTTTTATTTTTTTTCTTTTTCTTCTTTTAACCCTTTGATTTGGCCTAATTAACTCATGCTAATTAAGGTTTGACCTAGGTAACGTGATTTCCGGCCTTTATTAACTGGGATTCACGCGTATTGATTAGCAATTGATACACAATTATACAAAATTCGCGAATGAACTTTAAACATATAGTCAACCTTACCATTTCTTGATTCTGCAACCCACCCTATAAATTGATCAACCTCAAGCCTTCACAACTCGTTCATACACCTCTCTCAACCACCAATCTCTCTGAAACATCATCTAAGCTTGTCAATCGATCGCAGTTTGACTTTTTGGTTGACCGGCTAATCGAGCATCAAAACAATCTTGGTGATACTTGATACATTTGGGCAACACACTATTTTCAACAGATATAACATTTTACCAAGTTGAGTTTTACATAGCCCCTTTTCTATTTATCACCATTTTTGGGGTGAAACATGTTACAACATCATTTATGCAATTCAATCATCAATGTGTCTATGTGTTTTCTATGTTGCATTATGTCTTGAGCATGATTAGAGTAAGCACCATTCTAGCATAATCATTAACTCCGTACAAGCCGACGGTATACATTGATAGATCTATTGGACTGACAATCCCACCCGGATACGTGCCTCCTACAAAGGTTACGTGGGTGTTTGTTATCGCATAACATATTCAATTGGACCATGAGCGTATGGTATGTATCATTTTATAACAGTCATCAGGGTTGATTATGCACTCGATTTATTTCTAGTATGTTCTCACATATGGGCTAGATTGACATGACACATGAATTGCACAACATTTTTATTCTATTATCAAAAAACCTATGTAATTCTCACCAACTTTTGTTGACCCAAAATATTTTCAACTTAACATGTTTCAGGTTCTATTTGCTTGAAGATTTGATTTGATGCTTGAAGATATGTGTATAGTTTTATCCAATTTGATGTACAACTTCTAGAACAATTGTATGTAATTCAATTAAATTATTTAATGGAATTTATTATTCACCATGAGCTACTGAACAATCATCAATACGTGACATCCCGATGTTTCCGCCATCGGTTGGGGTGTTATGTAACACCCCAACCGATGGCGGAATCATCGAGGTGCCACGTAGTGACGATTGTTCAAAAGCTCATGGTACTAAAATGTAAATATTATCAAATAATCAAAATTGTCTTACATGGAAATGGAAAATACATTGTCTAAATGAAATGTAAATATTGAAATAACTGGATTAAAATAAGCACTAAATGTTCCTTGCTAAAGCACTAGATCAAACTGCACCTGAAACATGTACAAATAGATTTGGTCAACATATGAAATGTTGGTGAGCATTCCTAGTTTTGATATATATATAGTAGGTTAAAAGATATACAATTCAAGTGCATGCTACAGTGCAAATATGTAAACCATGTATCAAACAAATGAGCGAAATCAACCCTGTGACTGTATAATGTACTGTATGAACTGTAGTGTACTCAACCAATGAATGGATGATAACTTAACACTGGCCACGGATTCTCCGATGAAAAAGGGGGAGAATCAATCTAGGCGGGTTGTCAATCCAAATAGCGCTATCCAATGTTAAGGTCGGCTTGTACCATGTTAATGATTTCACTAAGTACAAATGTAATCCACATGTAATGTCTAAGCATAAAGCACGTTGTAAGCAATGCACATAGTACTAGAATTGTATTTGTAAAAATGTAAACTTGTATTTGAAATTGTAATAGTGTACATGTAACACCCCAAAAATGTATAAAAGCAAAAAGGGGTAGGAATACTCACTGTACGTAATAGCTTGTAATTGAACTGGACAACGAAATGTGCGTTGGAAATATTCCAAAGAATCAACCTAAAGAATTTTAATAATGTGTAAGGAATAACTCTAGGATACATGTATTTCTAGGGCTTCGAATTGGGGATAAATGTTTGTGTGATTATCATTAAAATATTCGTCAATTGAGAGAAATTTAGTAAATAAATAACCAAAAATCTTTTTATGAAATTTAAATTTAATATGGTCACAAGAATGTGTTTAAAGTGTAAAAATAATTTTTATAAAATTATTTTCTTTAAAATAGATTATTAAATCTATTTATTACAAATTGACAAACTTTAACTTTAATAATTAAAAATACTAAAATTAAAGAATTATTATTTTAAAAATCATATTTCTGTTCTAAATGGATAGAAATAATTTATGTAAAATTTTGGTGCAAAAATATTGTAAAATGAATTTATTATGATTTAATTATGATTAAAACTAACAAAAATTGATTAAAAATATTAAATAAATGATTTTTCAAAATTAAAAATCATTTCAGTAAAGTTTCACTTAATACAAACTCAGGATAATTTTTGTAGAATTTAATAAAGTTGTTTTGATATATAAATGGATTTTTATAAATATAATAGCATAAAAATGATTTAATTATTATAAATATTAAATAAATGAATTTCTGAAAAATAAAAATTGTAATTAAAACTTTTATCTCAGATTAAACAAATATAATTTTTTTAGAATTTATAAAATAGTTTTGATATTTTAAAATGAATTTAAAAGATTAAAAGGTTTAATATATATATATATATATATAATTGTTTAAAAAGAAAAGAAAAGAAAAGAACAAAAACGGGCTGTGCCGGGACTCGAACCCGGGTGACTGTTGTATTGAGCCAAGGTCACAACCACTTGGCCTAGGCCAGTGGTTGTGATATCCTCTGGTTAAAATTTAATAAATACATAACGTGAATCGTTGTTTATCCCCAAATCAATGTAACGAGCCCTAGAAATTGCAATTAGACAAATCACACATCAATAGCCTGATTAACCATGGGGTTATTGATGTGTGATGGCCGATGAATATAACCCACACAAATAATCAAACTCACAGTGATGAATTGAGTATAATTGCCGGGTCAAAGCAAAAGTCAAACGTTTGATCCAAGATCTTAATTATCAGTGTTTAGAGAATAATTGGAGGTTAAGAGAGAGTTGTGAGCGAGTATCCAAGGTTCGTAGAGGGTCTATTTATACAGAGGATCAAAGGGTTTGGTTAATTGGAAGGTTGACCACGATTAATATCATACGCGTACATGGCTAATTGATTATCAATCAATTGATAATCAACGCGTTGGTGAGTTAATATGGGCCGGTAAACGCGTCTCAGTGGTCAAACTTATAATTAATCATGGCAAAAAAAATCACCTAATTATAGCAGGTTTATGAAATAAGGAAAACATATGTCTGTTGCTGTTGATCGTGGAAAGGAAGAAAGGAAAGAGAACTGTTATGCGTGTGTATATATATATTATGTATCTGGATTAAAACAACAAACAAGCCTTGGCCTAGTGGTGGGAGCACGCGTATGTGGGTGTGTGACTCGGGTTCGATACCCGGGTTAGACATCATTTTGTTTTGTTTTTAAATAGCTCAGACAAGGGAAGTGGGCCTGTGTTGGTGGGCTTCTGGATGGGGTCTGGGCTCAGAATTATAAGGGTTTGGGCTGGGATGGTTTGGGTAAACAATCACAATTAAAAGTATCTAGTATATGTTAAAATTATTATTATTATTATTATTATTATTATTATTATTATTATAAATCTATATATATATATATATATTATATATATATAATGAAAAAGTGACGGATGTCACAGCATCCCCTACTTTTAGAAACTTCGTCCCGAAGTTATTGGAAACATAGGGTTAAGATAACTGTGGTTTGGAAAATTCGATTGATTTGGGTAAGAGGTTTGATAGGTGTGAGTTAAGGATTGGATTAGGTTCGTCTCGAAAGGGTAAAAAGAGTAAGAATCTAGTAAATCACTACTTCAAGTTTTAGGACTCCTAAAATAAATGCATGAGTTGATTGACTATAAAAAGACTAGATGAACTACCAAGTAAACAGAGTTTGTTCCTGATTCGACTCCCAGTCTCACCTTCAATGCATCATTAGTGTTTGTATACAGGGTGTACCGCAGCTAACCCACCACACCTTTGATACCTTGAAACCGTACTGGATGCCTACCAAAAACTCTAATAGAATTTCACACTACCCTAACGTACCTGTAAATTCATGATTACGTTCCGGACCAGAATCATCAATTTACCTTACATTAGGGTTTTGTGTCCTTCTATGACCCCACCGATTGTTGAGCAGGTTCGATAGCCTCCACCAGCCGTGGAGTAGGTTGTAGGGCCTCTCCCGACTGTTTGAAAAGGCATAGCGACCTCTACCAATCGTTGAGTATGTTCAATAGCCTCTACCAGTCGTGGAGTAGGTTGTAGGGCCTCCCCCGACTGTTGAAAAAGGCATGATGACCTCTATTAAGTGCAGCAATTATTATTCACATAGATTGCAAATTGATAGCATGTTTATGCAAGCAAGTTTGTAAGTACTACAACCATTAAGTGTAAGTGTTATCTTGAATAATTAAATGTTTACGAGTATCATGAATAATTAGGTGTTAAATGCGTAGTCAAGTTAAGAGAAAAATCTAGTTTCATGTAATAACCAATGATGTTTTCTTAGAAAAGCATCTGTAAGATCAAGTATCAAGTCCAAACGTTTCAAATAAGGTAGAGTCTTGTATGATTAAAATAAACGTAATCAATATAATAAATTTCCAATCGGTGTTAATACACAATAATACGAAAGGAAATTTCTAGATGTTGTATGCTAATGAGTGCGACAAAGTTGAGTATAAAATGATAATAGAATCAAGAAAATGAAAACACGGGTATTGGATTTCTCGAGTCTTGGGAAGATTTCATCCATGGCTTAACCAGTGGGATTAACGTCATCCTGATCGTCTGCTTCGTTGATATTGTTATTGAAAGCTCGTCCATGTGCCACCAGGTTTACATTGTTCAATTTGGGACATTGAGGTAGCATGTGGTTAGGGTCTCTGCAATGATAACATGCCCGACCGTTAGTAATCTGTAGTGGTCCCTGGGCAGCTGTTTGATGATTACTCTGTGTTCCAATCATTACTCGGCAAGTGGTAACAAGGTGTCCAAACCTCCCACATCTAGTGCATTGACGGCATGGAAGATTTGCAGGATGATGATATTTGCAGGTGTTGCATTGAGGATGGATTCCCGTGTAGGCTTTCTTGATAGGAGGCTGAGCCACCGGATCAACAACAGCATGGTTCTGATTATCGCCCATTCGTTTCTTAGAGTTCGAAGCAGTAGTGGCGACTTTTGCTAAAACAATCTTAGGTTGTTCGACAACATTGGTGGTTTTCTCAGTAGGTGTCTTGGTGCCCTTCCTAACCAAGTTTCCTTTCCTTACGTGTTTGTCTGTTAATGTGGCTGCAAGTTGGATGGCTTCTTCTACCGTAGTGGCTTTGCCTCCAGTGACAACGTCTTGAATCAGGTCAGGTAATCCCTCGATATATTTTTCGATTGCTCGAGAGACTGGGGTGACCATGTGTGGAACCAGTATGCTAAGTTCGTGATATCGAGTATTATACGCAAGATTCTCACCACTGTCTTGTTTCAGTCCATGGAACTCTTCCTCCAATTTCCTGATTTCGTTCCTAGGGCAAAATTTGGTGATCATGAGTTCCTTAATTTCAGCCCAAGATAAAGATAAAGCGACATCAGCTCCTCGATTGCGTTTTTCGCCATTCCACCAGGTTAACGCTCCCTTTTGAAGGACACTAGTAGCATAGCGAACGCGGAGTTCATCAGGACATTCACTGTTCACAAAAGTACTCTCCATGCTTTCAAACCATTGGAGGAGGCCAGTAGCACCCTCCTCACCAGTAAATTTTGTGGGGTTGCAGGAGTTAAAGTGTTTGAAAGTGCATCGAAATTGAGTTGTACTCCCTGTGTTGGCACTGTTACTATTCTGGGTTATCTCACTGACAAGGTTTGGGATCACTGCAGCAATTTGTTCGGCGACTAAAGATGCGAGGCGACGATCAGAACGTCGTCCAGAAGCACGAACAGGGCGTTGGCTGGCATCACGGAGCATGCGGCGAGCAGACATCTATAAGGTAGTTAATTAATAATCATGAGATTAGAAAATGTAAGGGTATAATCGTACAAATGATTATGAAGATGTGATCTTGTAAGCAATCATGATATGCAAAGTATTGTATATGAAACGAGAGGGTATTATTGGAAAAACTTGTACAAAATGCTTGGAGTACCCTTGTCTAGCTATAAAGCTCAACAAGAACGTTGACTTTTCAAAGGAGTTGAACCCAATGGTGATCAAAGAAGACATGCTTTAGCCTATAAGTGGACACTCACTCCAGGAATCCCCAGGTAAGCATAACAGGTCCGTAAATGGATTTATGCGCTATGCTTGCCTATGCCAGAAAACCCAGTGTACAGGCGTCCACCCTTCCAGATTGCACGTGTCCTTATCACACTCATTAAAGTTCAACAACTTTGAAGGAGCAAAAGTAAGAGTAGGCATTATGCCTAAGAGTGTCTTCATGAAAGGTACTGCTCCTGTTCCATGGTGATGTAGGCTTTCCACTCCTTATAGGACACCATCTCTATGCACCAGGATGAAAGATGAGGAGAAATGGGGAAGAAGAGAAAGATAAAGGAAGGAAAGTAGAGGGAAATGAGGGTAAGGCAATTTAGGAAATATTATGCATGAAAGTTTGGTTATAGTCTAGGCCTTCTTATCTAATAACCTAGTTCCCTATAACCATGGCTCTGATACCAATCTGTAACACCCCAACCGATGGCGGAATCATCGAGGTGCCACGTAGTGACGATTGTTCAAAAGCTCATGGTACTAAAATGTAAATATTATCAAATAATCAAAATTGTCTTACATGGAAATGGAAAATACATTATCTAAATGAAATGTAAATATTGAAATAACTGGATTAAAATAAGCACTAAATGTTCCTTGCTAAAGCACTAGATCAAACTGCACCTGAAACATGTACAAATAGATTTGGTCAACATATGAAATGTTGGTGAGCATTCCTAGTTTTGATATATATATAGTAGGTTAAAAGATATACAATTCAAGTGCATGCTACAGTGCAAATATGTAAACCATGTATCAAACAAATGAGCGAAATCAACCCTGTGACTGTATAATGTACTGTATGAACTGTAGTGTACTCAACCAATGAATGGATGATAACTTAACACTGGCCACGGATTCTCCGATGAAAAAGGGGGAGAATCAATCTAGGCGGGTTGTCAATCCAAATAGCGCTATCCAATGTTAAGGTCGGCTTGTACCATGTTAATGATTTCACTAAGTACAAATGTAATCCACATGTAATGTCTAAGCATAAAGCACGTTGTAAGCAATGCACATAGTACTAGAATTGTATTTGTAAAAATGTAAACTTGTATTTGAAATTGTAATAGTGTACATGTAACACCCCAAAAATGTATAAAAGCAAAAAGGGGTAGGAATACTCACTGTACGTAATAGCTTGTAATTGAACTGGACAACGAAATGTGCGTTGGAAATATTCCAAAGAATCAACCTAAAGAATTTTAATAATGTGTAAGGAATAACTCTAGGATACATGTATTTCTAGGGCTTCGAATTGGGGATAAATGTTTGTGTGATTATCATTAAAATATTCGTCAATTGAGAGAAATTTAGTAAATAAATAACCAAAACTCTTTTTATGAAATTTAAATTTAATATGGTCACAAGAATGTGTTTAAAGTGTAAAAATAATTTTTATAAAATTATTTTCTTTAAAATAGATTATTAAATCTATTTATTACAAATTGACAAACTTTAACTTTAATAATTAAAAATACTAAAATTAAAGAATTATTATTTTAAAAATCATATTTCTGTTCTAAATGGATAGAAATAATTTATGTAAAATTTTGGTGCAAAAATATTGTAAAATGAATTTATTATGATTTAATTATGATTAAAACTAACAAAAATTGATTAAAAATATTAAATAAATGATTTTTCAAAATTAAAAATCATTTCAGTAAAGTTTCACTTAATACAAACTCAGGATAATTTTTGTAGAATTTAATAAAGTTGTTTTGATATATAAATGGATTTTTATAAATATAATAGCATAAAAATGATTTAATTATTATAAATATTAAATAAATGAATTTCTGAAAAATAAAAATTGTAATTAAAACTTTTATCTCAGATTAAACAAATATAATTTTTTTAGAATTTATAAAATAGTTTTGATATTTTAAAATGAATTTAAAAGATTAAAAGGTTTAATATATATATATATATAATTGTTTAAAAAGAAAAGAAAAGAAAAGAACAAAAACGGGCTGTGCCGGGACTCGAACCCGGGTGACTGTTGTATTGAGCCAAGGTCACAACCACTTGGCCTAGGCCAGTGGTTGTGATATCCTCTGGTTAAAATTTAATAAATACATAACGTGAATCGTTGTTTATCCCCAAATCAATGTAACGAGCCCTAGAAATTGCAATTAGACAAATCACACATCAATAGCCTGATTAACCATGGGGTTATTGATGTGTGATGGCCGATGAATATAACCCACACAAATAATCAAACTCACAGTGATGAATTGAGTATAATTGCCGGGTCAAAGCAAAAGTCAAACGTTTGATCCAAGATCTTAATTATCAGTGTTTAGAGAATAATTGGAGGTTAAGAGAGAGTTGTGAGCGAGTATCCAAGGTTCGTAGAGGGTCTATTTATACAGAGGATCAAAGGGTTTGGTTAATTGGAAGGTTGACCACGATTAATATCATACGCGTACATGGCTAATTGATTATCAATCAATTGATAATCAACGCGTTGGTGAGTTAATATGGGCCGGTAAACGCGTCTCAGTGGTCAAACTTATAATTAATCATGGCAAAAAAAATCACCTAATTATAGCAGGTTTATGAAATAAGGAAAACATATGTCTGTTGCTGTTGATCGTGGAAAGGAAGAAAGGAAAGAGAACTGTTATGCGTGTGTATATATATATTATGTATCTGGATTAAAACAACAAACAAGCCTTGGCCTAGTGGTGGGAGCACGCGTATGTGGGTGTGTGACTCGGGTTCGATACCCGGGTTAGACATCATTTTGTTTTGTTTTTAAATAGCTCAGACAAGGGAAGTGGGCCTGTGTTGGTGGGCTTCTGGATGGGGTCTGGGCTCAGAATTATAAGGGTTTGGGCTGGGATGGTTTGGGTAAACAATCACAATTAAAAGTATCTAGTATATGTTAAAATTATTATTATTATTATTATTATTATTATTATTATAAATCTATATATATATATATATATATATATATTATATATATAATGAAAAAGTGACGGATGTCACATGTTACACCATGATACCCTCGGAATTAATGACATGACCCAAAAATTGAACCTCACGCAACCAAAAAGCACACTTTGAGAATTTAGCGTAAAGTTTCTCATTCCTCAAGGTTTGAAGAACCTCTTCAAGATGTCGAGCATGGTCTTCTTCACTTTTGGAATATATGAGAATGTCATCAATGAAAACAATAACCGAATGGTCAAGCATCGGCCTACACACCCGATTCATCAAATCCATGAATGCCGCGGGCGCGCTGGTCAAGCCAAAGGACATCACCAAAAACTCGTAATGCCCATAACGAGTACGAAAAGCAGTCTTCGATACATCATGCTCTCGTATTTTCAGCTGATGATAGCCAGATCTAAGATCAATCTTCGAGAACCAACTAGCTCCTTGGAGTTGATCGAACAAGTCATCAATCCTTGGTAAAGGATACCTATTCTTCACAGTCAATTTGTTTAGTTCCCTGTAATCGATACACATCCGCATACTGCCATCCTTCTTTTTAACGAACAAAACCGGTGCACCCCAAGGTGAGATACTCGGTCTAATAAACCCTTTCTCGAGCAAGTCCTCCAATTGAGACGAGAGTTCTTTCATTTCTGCAGGTGCGAGTCGGTAAGGCGCCCTGGCAACAGGCTTAGCTCCCGGCACGAGGTCTATTTGGAATTCAACCTCACGGTCCGGTGGCAACTCTGTTAAATCATCAGGAAATACATCCGGGTAACCCCGCACCACAGGGACATCCCCTAGCTTAGGGGCATCAGTCCCCACTTCCAAGACTTGCGCCAAGAATGCTTTACACCCGCGCTGCAACATTTTCCCCGCCTTAAGCATAGAAACAATCCGAGGTAATGGGCAACTACCATCCCCATGAATAGTAATACGACCCCCGTCAGGAGCTGTAAGCCGCACGAGTTTTTGCCCACACACAATGTGAGCATCCACGGTAGCCAGCCAATCCATCCCAATAATAATATCAAAGCAACCCAATGACATCAAATACAGGCGGATGGGAAAACTATGCCCCGATAACTCGATCCGACAATCCTCCACGGCTTAAGTAACAAAGAATGAATTTCCTACTGCAACCTCGACCTCGAATAAGTGTCTAATATCTTTGGGGATCGCGCCTAATCTAGTACAAAATGCGGTAGACATAAAGCTCATACTAGCACCCGAATCAAACAAAACGGAGGCCCGAAGGCCATTAACCACAAATGTACCTAACACAATATCACATACAAAGGTAAAGGAATAGATACAAAAACAATCGAGTGGGTGGAATAAACAAACAAGATACCTGTCACAACGTCCGCCGTCGCCTTAGCATCCTTCTGGGAGAGACTGAAAGCCCGGGCTTTGGTCCTTGGTACCTCTGTCCCGGTAGTTTTCCCCGCATCCCCAGCACCAGAGCTACTAGCGTGGGCCGCCTTGCATTTGTTAGAGAAATGCCCCGTGCCCTTACATTTATAGCACACCAAAGTTGGGCACTGATAGTGAGGGTGACCCGACTTTTTACAGCGGAAACAAACACCTGTGCCCTGTTTGCACTCCCCCGAATGCGTCTTTCCACACTTACCACATTGTTTACTATCCCCGCTACTACCCACAATGTCAGTGACTTCAGTCTTCACTTTCTTGAGAACGGGTCCCGAAGTATCCGCCCCACTTCGCTTTCCATCGGAGCCGCGGTTAGAGTTCCAATTCTTCTTATGATCCACGACACGTTCAACATCCCGCTGCTCATACAAAGTACCACTCATAGCCACCACCTCTCGAAATGTATCCATGCTAGTAGTCACGACACCCCGACGTATGTCCAATGGCAATCCCTGAACGTACCTCTTGATCCTTCTTGCTTCCGGTGTAACCATATCTGGGAACAAGCAAGCCAACTCATTAAACTTAGACGTGTACTCTTTGTGGGACAGATTCCCAGCTTCAAGATTAACAAACTTCTTTTCCAACTTATCCAACTCATGAGTTGGACAGAAATGCTCAATAACCAAAGTTTTCAACTCATCCCACTTCATTCTCTTAACTGCTCTATCTCCCATGGCTTGCGTCAAGTTATCCCACCAACATAGAGCCTCAGATACAAAAGAATGTGCTGCAAAAGTCACCTTGTCCTCATCCCGACACTTACTTATCCGCAACACAGCCTCCATTTCACGAATCCACTGGTGGGCTGCAGAAATATCCTTATTGCCATCAAAAGAAGGTGGGTCACACTTTTTGAAATCGACAAAAGTGCAACCTCCGGTGGCAACCCGACTAACTCGAGCCCGATCCTCATCACTGGAATAAATAGGTTCGGGTTCCTGGTGTCCCCTACCGGATCCCCGTCTGGCATCTCTTTCAGCTCCAGTCACAGCCTTAACCGCCTCAGCAATGATCTCAGGCATGCTACTGTGAAGAACCTGATACACTTCATCCGCAATCGCTTCTCTGACATCCGGCCCCAACACGTCATGGTTATTAGTGTTTGACTCAGGAGTAGGTTCTCGTTCCGAGGTGGAGTCTGGAATACGGCCACCCCCGCGACCACCCCCGCGACCACCACCACGATTACCACGACCTCCACCACGACCGCCCCTAGATGACCGTGTTTTTGCCATACTATCCTTCAAGACAAAACATCACATGATCAGTCACAAGTATATTTAGTATGTATAAAGTAAGTGTAAACTTCTAATAACGTTGATCAAGTGCGATTAGCTGTTTACTTTACTTTAGTCACGCTAAACACAACAAGTTATGGTCATATTAAGAGTTATGCCTACATTTGAACTTTTCATAAACGAATATACATATAGTATTTAACTATTAATTTTAAAGGTTACCTCTTGGCGTGCAGCTACTCAGCAGTTGACATTTCTTGTATCAGCTCGGTCCCATACCATATTCGAGTTCAAGCACAGACTGCTCGAATCCCTCGAACAAGTAGCTCTGATACCAACTTGTAAGGCCCTCAAAACCGACGGGACAAACAGTTGGCATACAAAGATTAAAACCATGAATTTAATACTCAAAAGGTCTTATTTATTATCAGAAAACACGCAGCGGAAAAGTAAATAGTTAAGTCATCCAAACATGAAATTTCCCATGACGGGACAAAGCATATTTGTAGAACAAAACAAAAGTTTAGAAAATTGTTTTCAAATAAATAGAGTAGACTCTTTATTTCGAAATGTCAACCGCCTCGGAGTAGTCCTGCAACAAGCCAAGGCATCCCTCTTTATTCTTCAATTACCTGAAATCAAGCTAATATGCACGCAAAGTCAGACGAGCTGAGTGAATTCAAGTTTTATGAAGTTCTTAAATTATAAGTACATTGTCAAATAAAAATTAACAAAATACTTAACCTTAGAGTAATATTAAGCGCAGTCCGCCTATATGTTCCCTAAGCAAAATGTAAAGTCTAGAATAAACGCAATCCGCCTACTCAACATAAGACTTTATTTTAAATCTACAATAAGCGCATGTCGCCTATTTGTCACAAAAATACATCCAGTCTATATAAGCGCATATCGCCTACTAAGACTCAAACCGTAACTATAAATAAGAGCAGATATTAAATAACAATCATAGCTCGATTTATAATATTAAATAACCGTCATACACAGTATATATATATATAAATATATAATAAAGCATTAAACCTAATCAAGTATAAATCAAGGCAAATCCCGATCTAACAAGCAAGGTTTCACATATAATTTCAAGACATGCATACTAGCCCAAAAATATTTAGAAAAATAATAACTAAAAGAGTGGGCGCATGAATTCACCTTGGTGTATCGTTCGCCTCTCAACAAGCAAGGGAGCACACACACGAGCAAGTAGTCAACAACCTAGTAATAAGGGCGTAAATGTCACCAACGTCCTATACGTTGAGAAAAGAAAAGAATATAAATATGAGTCCTCATTAGAGTACCACTAAGCTACTAACGTTATAAAATTTTCTTTTCTTACGCAACCCATAACTCTCATGGTATATTAACTCAAAATTATTTATGCGTATAGCTTTAGCTCCATCACCAACCATGTAGTATTCAATGTTAGACATGCTCATATGACGACTCAACCATTGTTCATGATCCTGATGGTCATGCACTACTTTGTCAGTAGCATTATGGTCAAGAGTGTTTCAACAAAATTGAATATATATATATATATATATATATATATATATAAGCTTTAGAAAAAAAACTATATATATTTATTATTTCAAATTCACGAGCCATGACCAACATTTATCTTCTTGTGTGAGCACATCCAACAAAGATTGAACATATTACACCCTTTACACAACAACTCGCATGGTGATGAACCTGGGACCCTATCCGTAAGTGCGAGCCCATCCAACCACTCCCATACATCACCCTTTAGATGCTACGTATTCTAACAATTGAAGGTTAATGCAAGACCACATAACCATCGGCCTAAATGGTTCCGCATGAAGATCGGAACAACCGCATGAGGTAACCATCGGCCTACGTGATTTGCGACCTTAATAAGACAAGAGCATGGGAAGGTACCTGAGATCGCAAGGACGGAAAGATCCGAACAACTACAAACCGGGACTCTACGCGGGCCAATCCAAAGTGATTTAGCTACACCTGGACTCGCGAAGGTCGACTATTTGCCCTGAAAGATCCCGTACCGCAACATGAACAAAACCTGATCCGTTATAGTTGGAGACGATACATAACAAATCGACAAAAGAAGGGAAAAGAACAATAATAAACGGACCTGAAGTATCCTCGGCAAGAATTAATGTTCTCCTTCTTGTTGTGGCTCAAGAAAAGAAAATGGATGTTCTTGATTCACTTGTTGTCGTGGCTTCAAGGAAAAATAAGACAAAGGGACATCAAGAAAAACATATATATACCATCACTATGGTGAATGTTGTCGAAGGCAATAAGGAAAGGAATTTAGGAATGGAATACTAAAAAGAACAAGAAACCATACCCTCTTTTCTTTTATCGCCGAAGGAAAACGAAAACAACACCACGATTTGTAGATGTCGGCAAGAATAGGCAAAGGATATATATATTAAAATGGGGTGCCATTAGGGTTTTTTTTTTAAAGGTTGGTGATGACACCAACTTTTGTTATAAGGCCCTCTATTTTTGAATCCCTTGTAACTTGTTCTCAAGCTACTCAAATGGGTTTAGGAAAAAGCTAAAGAGCCCCCCTCCACTGAACCATCATAATAAAATATAAGTGTACAAACTCTACAAGGCGAGACACAAGTCCAGAAATCTACGGGTGTTACACGTTAGATCTAAAGCGCAAATTGTTTTGAACGTTGCATCCAGTGGTATAGCTTCTCTGCTGTTATCAGGTGGAAGGACGGCACATTCTAGGTTCCGTATACCTTTTAATGTTACTGAATCATCAATTTGTTCTATGAAGGCGAATAGCGATGAGGCAGAGTTATTGAAGCAAACTAAGTTAATTATTTGGGATGAAGCTCCAATGATTCATAAACATGCTTTTGAAGCTCTTGATCGCACAATGACAGACATCTTGAAATCAAAGGATTCTGTTAATTCTGAGCTGCCTTTTGGAGGTAAGGTTATGGTTTTGGGTGGTGATTTTAGACAAATCCTTCATGTTGTTCCCAATGGTAGTAAAAGAGATATTATGAATGCCTCAATAACTTCGTCCAAGATTTGGAATAGTTGCAAAGTCCGTACGTTAACCAAAAACATGAGGTTAACAATTGGTAACAACGCATCTGAATCAGAAGAAATAAAGAAATTTGCAGACTGGCTTCTAGAGTTAGGTGAGGGTAAAGTTGGTGATTCATTTGATGAAGATGAGGCAGATGTAGAAATTCCAAATGATCTTCTTATTAATCATTCATCAGATCCTATTTGTAGCTTAATTGACTTCGTCTACCCTTCACTTCTTCAGCTTTACAAGAATAAAGATTATTTTGGAGAACGAGCAATACTTGCACCAAAAAACGAAGTGGTACATGAAATTAATGATAGGTTGCTTGCATTGTTTCCTGGAGATGAAGTCGAGTATTTGAGCTCTGATAGTATATGCCAGACTGAGAATGCTAATAACCGTTCACAGGAAGATTTATATTCTCCTGATGTCCTTAATGGTTTAAAAATTTCTGGTTTGCCTAATCATCGCTTAGCACTAAAGATTGGTGTTCCTGTTATGTTGTTGAGAAACATAGATCAACAAAATGGCCTGTGTAACGGCACGAAGCTACGAATCACCAAACTTTCAAAGCGTGTTATTGAAGCCGAAATCATATCAGGTGGAAACATTGGTACCAAAACTCTTATTCCTAGAATAAATATGATACCATCTGATAACAAGATTCCAGTCAAGTTTCAAAGGCGTCAATTCCCAATAAGCGTATGTTTTGCAATGACCATCAATAAAAGCCAAGGACAGTCTCTATCGAAGGTTGGATTGTATTTAAGAGACCATGTATTCTCACATGGCCAACTTTATGTCGCCCTTTCAAGAGTTAAAAGCAGGGCAAGTGTGAAGTTACTTATACTTGATTCTGATGGGAAGGTGCAGACTAAAACAAAAAATGTCGTGTATAAAGAAATATTTACTGATATTTGAATAAATGTATTTTGTATTATTTTAAATTTTAATAAAATATTTCTACTCTATTTTTTTTACATCTTACGACTCAAAATAATTGTACGTTGGTGAAACGCGTGTAAACACGGGCAAAAGTCTAGTTATATGAATATACATGAAAAATACATGAGTTGCATAAAAAAATATATTTCAAATACATAGATATACATGAAAGATACATGAAATATACCGAAAATACATGAAAATATGTTCCAAATACATGGATATATGTACGAAAAATACTTAAGTGTATAACTATCAGTTCGGTTTCGGTTATTTCGGTTACGGAAGAAGGGAAAACCAAAGCCGTAACCGAATGGTTCGGTTTTGGCCATATGTTAACTGTGTAACACCCTAACCGATGGCGGAAACATCGAGGTGTCACGTAAGAATGAGTATACAGTAGCACATGGTATTCAAGTTTTAGTTGAAATTTATTTAAAGTAAAAATATCCAAAATTGAAAATACATAATAAGTCTTGAATGGAATTCTAATACATCAAATAACCAAATAAAGCATAAACTTCAATTTTCTCTTCATGCTAACTCTCTAGACTTCAAGCATCATTATTACCTATTGAGTTGTAAAAATGGGGGGGGGGGGGTCAACTAGAAGTTGGTGAGAATACATAAGCCATGTCAAGCAATTAAGTTTAAGAATAAAAGTTTAGCAATTCATATGTCTATCGTAAGTTTAAGTCTACATGAATAAACATGAAGTGTTGAATGCACATAATCAAACCTCCGACTAGTTTAGGTCCATCCCGTCATCCACGGTTCACCTTAATATCATGTTGGAACGATAACAATCACCCGCGCTCCCCATAAAAGATGGTCAACGAATCTAGGTGGGATTGTCAATCCAATAGATCTATTATTAAGTATCGCCGGCTTGGCCATAGCTAATGATTATGTATGTTGAAGCATAAGTCTAACTGTTGTTGTTGTCTAAATCATGAGGCATTAAAGTTTACAACTAGACATGTATGTAGAATTGCTTAAGTATAATGTTGCAAGTATAAAGAATTGCATAAACATGGTTGCGTAAACTCACCTTAGCAAAGTATTAAGTCTCGAGAAAAGTATAAGTGTAGCCCCAAAGTTGCCAAGTATTACCCTATGTATAAGGTAACAAATAAGTCTAAGTCTTTCTAGTCTACAAGTATTTTCTAGGGTTTCGAATTTGGGGATAAGTATTTGTTTGATTAATAATCAAATTGTTTATTAAATATAAGAAATTCAATAAATAAATAAACAAAAGTCTTTGTGTAAACTTTAGATTAAAAATGGTCACATTATAAGGTTTTAAGTATGAAAATAATTTTTATAAAATTATTTTCCTAAAAATAGAATATTTAATCTATTTATTTCAAATTGTCAAAGTATAACTTTAATATCTAAAAATATTAAAATTAAAGAGTTTTCAAATTAAAATTTGTATTTCTGTTCTAAATATACAGAAATAATTTATATAAAATTTTGATGCAAAAATATTGAAAAATGAATTTATTATGATTTATTTATGATTAAAACTAACAAAAATTGATTAAAATATTAAATAAATGATTTTTCAGAAATAAAAATCATTTCAGAAAAGTTTAATGTTATATAAACTCAGAATAATTTTTGTGGGAATTTATATAATAGTTTTGATATTTTTGTAGAATTTTATAATTAAAATAGAATAAACTTGAAATATTTATTATATATATTAAATAAAATAATTTTTGTAGAATTTATAAAGGAGTTTTAGTATTTTAAAACCAATTTTAAAAATATAAGTGAATATATATAAAGCTTAAAAAGGTAAAAAAAATGTTTTGTTGAAGCTGGGAATCGAACCTGGGTCTGGGACCGGTTCGAGCCTAATCACAAGCCTAGCCACCAACTGGGCTAGACCCTGAGAACGATTAATCTCTGTTAGAAATTATTATATAACTATGTTGAAACTTGATTTATAAATCCTTTTTAAAGAAAAGAATAAAAACTGTTTAATGTGGGACTTGAACCCGCGTGCCCCGGTTAACAAACAGACAGACACAACCACTTGATCTAGATCAGTGGTTGTGTTTGGTGTGTTTCTGTTTTAAATAAATACACCAGTCTGCAGGGTGTTCTTCCCCAATTCAAAAGCTTCGAACCCTAGGTTATGCAATTATCAAATCTAACAAACAATAACCCAATTAATCATAGGGTTATTGTTTGTAGATGGCCGATGAACAAAACCCATCAAAAAAAGAGAACTTACAAAAACGAATTCGTGTTTAAAGATCGGTCAATCAAAAAAGTCAACCACGAACGAATTGAAGCTTGAAAGATGATTTTTATCAGAAATTGGAGATGTGGAAGGATAAATCGGCGAGTTTAGAGTGAATTGGAGGGTTCAATTTATAGTGGGAGGGCTCGGGTTAGCGAATTGGAAAGTTTGACCGTATTAAACGTGGTGACGCGATGATTGTGTATAATTGGAATGTTTTTTACCACAATTCAGCGTGTAATGGACGCGAATCAGTCAAGGCAATCAACAATTAAGTATTGACAGGGATTTAACGCGTTTGTATGGGTTAATTATGGTAGATTGTCTTCACAGTTGACTTTTCAAGTCAACTGTTAAGACCCAAATACATTATATAATTAAAAGGTGTTGAAGTCTATCCAAGTATGTGGTGTAGCTCAGCTGGTTATGTGGTGAGGGTATGTTGAACCGGCCATGGGCTCGGGTTCGAATCCCGGCCCATGCCATTATTTTTTGATAATTATTTTCCATATATATGTATAATATATATATATATATAGCATAGTATTAGGGGTCCAAATGCGTCACGAAATATTTTTAAAAGGACGATAAATGAAGAAATTTGACGCTTTATTAATAATAATCGTACAAGAAATTTAATGCGAAATGTTACAAACTGTAACCGATCGGTTAATTCGATTTGGTTATTTTCGGTTCGGTTTTGGTTTTTTTAGGTTATCGGTTTTCATATGCTCACCCCTATTGAAAAGTTTGATGGGTTGTACAATAAAATGTTGGATGGGTTGTACAATAAAATTATACTAAAACTTATAAAATTTTCATTTCTTTATTTTTGTTTGCTACCACTCCAATTTAAAACAACTTTTGTATATGAAACTATATACAAAAGCTTGAAAAGTACACATTTGATTTTATTGATCTACCTTATCTAACACTTGTATGTTGTAGATAACAATTTTTTAATTTAGGATATAAACATTGTATATATTTTATTTGTTTATGTGTTGCCAACATATGTAAAAACATTATTACAATAAAACTGATATGTTAAAAAACTAAAAAAGGACCTAAAAAACAACTGATAATTTTTAAAATAATGCCAAAAGTAAACAACTTAATTCATAATAACAACTACTAACCAAACAAATGAAACTAAACAACTGACAGTTACTCTACCTTATATCACATATTAATAATGTAAATAAGAACATGTTTGTATTGTAGCACAACATCGTTTTACCTTAGCAATCCATAACAACATAACCAATACATACAACAATCACCCACTATCATCTCTTCCTTGTAAAGCCAAATTATAAAAAAAACTTCTCGAAATACAGCATTCCTAGTACGTTTGTTGGAACACTTTCCGCTATTGTCAACATAGAACCGGAGGTCGGCCCGTGATGTTACACGGGATGCGGCCACATATAGTTAACCATGTGTAAAAAAAGGTTTTACAAGATAGCACAAACATTATTACACGTTTGTCCCTAACTTTTATTAATGGTCATACCAAAACATACCTTCACGGGAAATTGTCGTCTTTTCAATGTGAAAGGTCAAGAAGTTGATGTAGGTGTCATATCGATTCTGCAAATTAATGTCTTGCTACCAACATGAGTACTCGTTATAATCACAACCTCAATAACCTAATGAGTAATTTGAGTGACCACCAACCGAGTGCCATTACACAAGCCTTTTTGCATATTTATATTACGTAGCGGGATGATAGGAACACCAATCTTTAACTGTAAAACAGGAACACCAGAAAAACGCAATGTGTTAAGAAATTCAGGAGGATACGTAACACACAATTCTTCAAATTTTCCAGTGGATGGACATATCTCGACAGCACTCAACATTTCATTAAGTTCACCTGGAAACTGTTTAAGAACATGTAGATTTATCATATCTACCTCATCATTTATAAGGCACAAAATACATCTCTCTGTTAAATAGTTGATATCACCGATCCAAGTAGAAATATGAGGGAAAATATATGAGACCACAGCCGCAACTAGATCATCAGCAACATGGATCAGAAAATCATCTGAAATACTTATCCAAATTGCTTCATCCTTAATATAAAAACATTTATGTGTAGTAAAATAATATACATAAAAATAGAATGAAGCATGTGTCAAAACATACATCGTTGACCATCATAAGTTGTGATAACTATTTACAAACTGCCTAATGTATTATGATGACTATATAACTTTTTTTTTGTTTTGATTTGAACAAAAGTGGCTAAGAAAATGAAATAATTTTTGTACACTATTATTTTTATGGCATACTCATATTTTGTATACTTCATTGCATATTCAAATTTGCATAGTAGTTATATATATAACCTTAGTATATGTCTGAATTCACCATTTTATTTGTCAAAATTTCCAACCAAATCTTCGTTTCACTACTAATAATTCCATAAAAATGCAACGTTGATATAAAAACAAACATAGTAATCTATCTATACAACTAATATATGAAACTCAATGTGGACACATGGCACTCCCATGTTGATCCTTCAATTCCTTAGCCTATCATATTGTGCCAAGTGTCCAAGTGTGAGAATTTATAAAAAATTTAATTTTTTTTAAATCAAAAATCATTTATTAGTTTGGTCAAAATCGGTCATTAATATTAATTTTCCCATTAATAAGTTTCCTATTTGTTAATCAAAACCAATCTTTCTAATAACTTTCTCTCTCTAAACCCTTCTCTGCAGCAATCTTCTCCATTACAATTTGAGAGAAACCCTAATTCTTATTCAACATCCATGACGCTCATCTTTTCCTCCGCAATTGTCTCTATCCATCATTTCTTTGTGATATCCTAAAATCGATATCGTTATTGATTATTCAACAAACGTTTTGTTTATCCATGATCTGAACAGTTAGGGATCCTATCAATCCATCGATTTTCTTCTTATATCCCTAAAATATATCATGTTTTTAAGTATTTAAGTTTATCGTCTTTCTGGATTATTTCAGGTTAGTTTTCTATCATTCATCGATTTTCAACAACTGTTTTGTTTATCCATCGATCTGAACAGGTTAGTTTTCATTGTTTTTTTTCCTTTTCGATTGTTTTGGTTCCAAATCCAGGTACTTTGCATACCCTTTTTCGGTTCATAATTCAGGCGGCCGACTAAACATTCAAGTTACATATAAGGTCTGTGGTTACGGTAATTTTAATTGTATTAATCGTTTCCCTAATTCAAATACTTTTTGTTTAAAGTGATAGGATCAAATTAGGCTTGGGATTGTGTTAGAGAGTTAGAAATAAAGTCACGTTTTGTTAATTGATCTCACTATATGAATTTGTCTGTGATTTTGGTTTCAACTCATAAAATCGAACGTTTATACATCATTTTAACGCAACATGTATTATTAATTTTCTGTTTGTTGTTTTTATTTCAGATCTGATTGATAATTCGTCTCTGATTCTTCATTCGTCGTTCAGTCGCTGTGTTTCTAATCGTGTGTTTACGGTTATTTTGGCATTATTCGTTAGCAATATCTGGATTTTGCATCCAGTTTTCATCCCTTGTCAGTGTAAAATTTGCTCAGTTTTTCAATAATCAATTATGGATGTTTCTAAGTTTGATCTGTGTATATTGATTTGTTTATAATTATACCTATTTGGATAACTTTGTCTCCCAGTTTGAATTTGAAAGGGGAGAAGTATAAGTTTCAATAAATTGTTGTCTGAGTTTTTGTGCTACTTTCTTTCAGCATTAAAGAAACAAAATGTGATTGATAAGCTTGATGGAATATTGATTTAGTAATTATATCCCGTGATGATTCTAAACTGAAGAATTTGCAGGTATGTTTACACTCTGATTGCTGCGAGTATCATGTTTTTTTTGGATATGAGGTAATTGAAGTGATGATGGTTAGAGTGATTCTTAAGAATGATTATGTTGTCAGTTAATCATGCCTTCATCTAAACATTTTGATATTTATCTTTATGCCCATTAAAATACTTGCAGATAAATGGACGCCATAGTTCAATGATATTATCCGAGAACCTCTGTAAGTGGATACTGTATACCCTGCTTTGAGTATGATTTTTTATATAAATATTCATTTTTATTACAAATTAACCGGCTCTATTATACCCATTAAGATGGATAATAGGATGATTGGCTCAGTTTTTACACAATCGTGTTGTATTATATAGAATTAAGCATTTGTGTTTTGGAAATATCAATGTTTATTGGGCCGAGTCTTGCTTCAATGTGCACCCTCTGATCCCTGATGTGGTTGCATAAAAGGATAATAGGATGATGGATCGAACTTGTATGTTCCTACATGAATATTTGGTTTATTTTCATTCCTTCGGGGCTTTGACAAAGTATGCTTCTTTAAAGGCAATAGTAACTAGATTACATAAGTGTAATATTGTCTTTTTATATGATTGCAAATGTATGTTTGATTATATAACAAAGAACTCTTTTTGGTTTAGAGGGGCAAGTCTTCTCTTATTCATATTTCTATTATTTTATAACTTGAAAATCCTTTTAGTTCAAAACAGATGACTGTAATAGGTTAGTGAAGCATGGTTATACCTTGCTTTAACAGACCATAGACACAGTGGGTTCGAGTCACACCCTATGTCTGTTCTAATGTTTATCGGGTTGTAATGATTTCAGGAGGTTTACAAATGAGATGTGTCATACCAAAATCAAGATATTTGCCTAAAAGCAAGTGTGGAGAATTTGGTGGCAGGGGTGACCGACTTATTTGTGAATTTCAAATTAGAAGCAATTTCACCAAACTAGCAATTTCATTGATAGGTTGCAGTAAATTAGTTATACAGGTTTGTGGGTCAACTCAAGACACCCATTTATTAAACTGATATGTGTCGTGTCTCAGGTTGAATCAGAAATTATCACCCTTATGTGTGCTCATGTTATTTTTTTAGATGAGAAGGTTAGTGATATACTCGGGGATTCCTGATCCAAAAGCCAAAGTCAAAGTCATATTCTTTCGGGAAGGCGTTCAATGGAGATTACTTCAAAAGAAAATGAAAACAAGAAAGAGATGAACTTCTAATGGGCACATTCCTGTTAAGGTACTCCTGTAATTTTTTAAACTATTATGGTTATTATGTTTGAAAAACTCTTTAACTAAAGTTCTTAATGTGCATAATATAACTTGTAATACTTGAATCGTGATTTGTTGGAATGTCGATTCAACATCTTTATTTTTTAAAAGAATAACAACTTTGCTATTCTGTTTATTTGAAATCGCATTCGTCTGAAGGACTCTTGAATTAGCATTAGTGTAGTAAGCTCACTACTATTCTGTCTTCTTATTTGTGTTTTATGTAGCATATTGACATGCTTTTATCCATTTCTTAAAGAAATAATTATAATGCTTCAAGAAGTGGTTTTTGTATGACTAATCATTGTGTTCACACTTCACAGGTAACAGGTCACGGGGTAGCAGATCATGGGCTTGATGGTCTAAACCAGGCTTATCGGGTATGAGAAGTTGAGTTGAAATCTATACGGATTTGAGTCATAGCTGATGCAAAATGGAGCTTCGTGGGTTTAGTTTCTTTTTTTTTATGTTACATTTTTATTATATGTTTAAGTTGTGTCAAGTAAAATAGCAGTAGGTCAAAATCATGGTTTGTTTTCCTGGCACACATGGCAATTTACTTTCAGGAAGTAAAATGTGGGTATGTTAGTTTACATTTCTTTTGGAGCAAGCTTAATGGTTTTTCTATTTAATGTATTCTATTTGGTAAATGAAATTGTGGAGTTCAAGCAGCAAACTATTTTTGTTTCGTGAGTTCTATGGTGTTCTTTCTTGAACTGGAACAAGTAGCCAAAAGTAGCTAACCATTTTTTCCCATTCGTACTCTTTTGCTAATATCTACATTTCAATATTTTCTATATGAATTTATTATTTTCATACTATTTTAAAAAGTAAAGCACGTTCAGTTAACCGAAAAGTCAAAGCTGCTCATTTTTTGAAGTCAGAGCACAACTGCTATTCTGCAGGTTTCCGATGGATTTTCATCATGCTCATGAGCAAGGTTTCCGATTGATTATTTATTTGGTACACATTGAAATTTGTTTTTATTATTATTTTATATGTTTTCGTAAAGTATATTAATCACTTTGAATGTTCATGTTCATTTGGCTTCCATTAGAATAAATATGGTATTATTCATTTGATTCCCATCTTCGTTTATAAATTTTGTCAAATTAAACTTTAGTTGATCGATATATCCATTATTGTGTTACATTAAATACTTATATGATATTTTTTCACTCAACCAAAATCCATACCAATTGTATTACTCAACAGTCAATAAGTAAAACAACTTGCATACTACAATATTGATATTTTTTCTCATTTTACTTTTGTATGAACCGTGTGACACACGGGTCTCTAACCTATGAATCTGCAACAATTTTTTGGTTGTATGATTTGTTAAACTATATTTATTTACTATGAATTTTAATCTTCATTTGCTTTCCGTTACAAGAAATATGTTATTATTCATTTCATTATTTGTTTTTAGATAATGTCAAATCAAATATTTATTGATTCATATATCCATTATTGGGTAACGTTAAACTTTTTTATGATATTTTGCATGTAACCAAAATCCATACGAATTGTATTACGTAACTTTTCAATAAATAAACTTGTATGCTACAGTCTTTATAGAATTTTACCATTTGACATGAGGATGTACCGAACCGCTTTGCTTCTACTATTTTTAATCTTTGACTGATATACCTGCTCGCTAAGCATGTTATGTTTTATACTATCATTTAGCTCTGTAAATAGCGTGCATATCCAAACGTGATTCTAAATTTCATGTCATGTATTCCTTACTTTTAAATTTTAATAAAATATTTGTAGTGATATTTGAATAACATGTGTATTCCTTACTTTTAAATTTTAATAAAATATTTGTAGTGATATTTGAATAACATGTGTATTCCTTACTTTTAAATTTTAATAAAATATTTGTAGTATATTTTTTATAGGTTTTACCGCTTCAAATAATTGTTAATTGTTGAACCGCGTGTCCACGCGGGCAATAGTCTAGTTAATTAGCAAACAAAAGTGATGCAATTACACTGAGCAACACGTTGGATCAAGAGTTTTACAAGCAGAATCAAAGCAACAATTTTATTAGATAACAAAATACTCAAAAACCATCGTTGAAATGAAACAAACCCACAAATATAAAACCTCTAGATCCTTGAAAGTAGCTAACAACCTAAAGGATAAACTTAAACCAAAACAAAGTCAATTAAAGATAACTTAGGAATTAAAAATAAAAGAAAACTTCAAACTGCAGGTGGGTCTCGGTTCAGGCCTGCTTCACGGGTCAGGTCCACTATTGATGGGTTGGTTGGGCTGGTTCTGCTCGTCTGCATCAAAAAGTAGAACATAAATTGATGACATAACTAATAAAGAAAGCATCAAACCAAAAACAGAAACATCTAAAAAGAACTTAGAAATTTAGACTTCAACCCTTTGGACCACTTACTTTTCTCTACTTCCGAATAACCCGGAAACTCGCCGGAAGATTATTCCTAAAGAAACTCAACATCGTATTACAAAATTTTTTGTTACTAATCTACCGAAAAATGCAGTGGGAATGATCTAGCAAGCCAGGTTTGTCGGTTCGGGCAGATTTTCGACATTTACATAGCAAGAAAAAGAGACAAAGGTGGGAATCGTTTCGGGTTTATTTCAATTCTGGACGTCAAAGACAAAGATGAGTTGCTGAAAAGTTTACGCAACATTCGGGTGGGGGAATATAAGTTATGGTTCAGTGTAGCTCATTTTGTCTTAGAGGATGGAGAGATCAATAACAATCTCCAGAAAAACGGACATCATCCAGAGGAGAAGTCAAGAAAGATTTATGGGGATGGTGATCGTAGGGAAGGTAAGGCAACGGGCACAGAGGTGGGTGATCGGTCGTTTATAGAAATGCTCGTGGGTAAATCGATCAAACTCGACAACAATATCAATGCCTTCAGTGAGATGCATGGGAGGGCAATAGTGGCTAGAATGATTGATGTAAAGGCTTTGAAAAACATTAAGATGATTATGAAGGAGATATATTCGGACGAGTGCAGTGTACAATACTTAGGAGGTTTGGATGTTTTAATCACTTTTGAAGACGCAGAAACTACAGTTGCAGTCCGTGAAGTGGCTAGTTTGATTTATGGAAGATTTTTGATGATTAGTATATGGGAAGGATAGGCGTTCAGTTTTGAGCGCCTTGCGTGGCTTAAAATACAAGGTATTCCGCTTCATTTGCTAACTAATGAAGTTGTTGATGAGGTTGGAGGCGTTTTCGGGAAGATTGTACATCGGGCCAATAGATCGACAACGGATCCTGATTTGTCGTTCGAATATGTTGGTGTGTTATTGGGGGACGGGAAAAGAATGCCCGAAGAGATTGTGCTACAATGGAAGGATCGGAAATTTCGAGTGCGGATCATGGAGGAATTAGGTGACTGGATACCGGATTTTATCAAACAAAAGGCAACATCGGAGGATAAGGATCCGGTAAACAACGATGATGAAGAAGAGTTTGTTGCACCGATGAACGCGGAAAATGATAACGCTGAAGTCTCCGGTGAAACGCCGATCCCGGAGAATATTGAAGGCATTAATGATATTAATGTGGATGAAATGTTTTCGGAAATGATGATGATGCCACATTTAATGTCAATCAATTACAAGAGGAAAGAATGGATGACTTTGTACCAGCCATTGACTTTCCATTTGAGAATTTCATGGAAGATAATAAATGAGGATAAATCGGTGGTCAACAATAAAGTCAACAAAAGGAAGAAGTTTAAAAAGGGGGAAGGTTTGAGCGGGCCCAGTAATACATACTCTAGTAGTCAGGAAAGTCTCAAGGTAGTAAAAAAGCCCAAGAAGTCTGACCCATTTTCACTTAATGGCTTGTTGGGTCTTTCTGATGATGAGGACACTGTTTCGGATTTAAAGGATGGAGTATTTTCAGAACACAATCATCAGGATATAGATTTGAACCAAAAATCGAATCCGGTTACTGGAGAGAATCAATTTTCTAAAGATGACACACTTGTTAATGATTCAGCCGAAACTTATTCCAAGTCGGGTGATAATTACAACCAAGAGGAACCGATTAATTTGGTTGAAATTGCGACTACAAAGGCTCTAGGGGATAAACTTGGGGCAAATCTCGATCGTTTTGACAATATGATGCACGGGTCAATCGTTCATGAAGGGTTACAAGAAGGTAAGAAATGAATTGCATTTCTATTAATATTCGAGGCATTGGGGTTTGTGGTAAGGCTAGATGGGTTAAAAGGTTAAAGGAAGAATTCGGTATTGCTTTTATTACGCTGCAAGAAACTGTGTGTAGTATTTTTCAAACAGGTTTGATGATGATTTTTTTGGGAGGGTTGGGTTTCGATTGTGATTTTGTAAATGCGAACGGACAATCGGGAGGTTTAGTTAGCGTCTGGGATCCAAAGGTTTTCTCTAAAGAAAAGGTGATGAAAGATGTCAATTTTCTTTGTGTTTGCGGTGTGTTGACTGATGGTTCGGTCAGGCTTAATATTATTAACGTCTATGCCCCGCAACAAAATGTAGAAAAACGCCAGGTGTGGTTCAAAATTTCTCAGCTTATGAACTCAGAACAAGGTTGGTGGATAGTGCTTGGGGATTTTAATGCCGTTAGAATCCCGGAAGAAAGAAAGAATTCAGTTTTTGATCCGGTTTATGCGAGAGACTTTAATGATTTCATTGACACGGTTGGTCTTCGTGAATATGATTTGAAAGATATGAAATACACTTTTCTGACAATAGAGGGGGTGAATGCAAGATGAGTAGAATTGATAGGGTTTTAGTATGCTATAATGTTTTAAATAATGGCCTAATGCGTGGGTTAGAGCTTTATATAGAGAGTGTTCCGATCACTCTCCTTTGGTGCTTTATTGGTTGATTCAAACTTTAGAAAAAAAAAACATTTTCGTTGGTTTGACTCGTGGGCGGATAGACCAGGTTGTCAAGATATTATTAAATCGGTTTTGGAGGATGTTAATTATAGCGGATCACCGGATATGGTTCTTACGAACAAGTTAAGAAGACTTAGAAGTAAGCTAAAGATTTGGTTTAAACAAGTGAAACAAAAAGAGGATGAAAATGAATTGCGCCTTCGAGCAGAGAAAGATGAAATGGAAATTATGATGGAACAGAAACATTTGGATGAGCCGGAATTGTGGGTTTGGACTGAGTGCAAGAAGAGCTTGGAAGAAATTGAGTATTATCGTTCCCGGGATATAAAGCAAAAGTCACGAGACAAATGGGCATCACTTGGGGACGAAAATGCATCTTTTTTTTTCACAATGTGATAAAATGGTAGAAAAGCGAGAAACACTATCCCGGGTTTGGAGGTGAATGGGGTTTGGGTTTCTAAGCCTACGCTTGTAAAAAAAGAAGTTCTTCGCTTTTTTCGGATACATTTTAAAGAACATTATATGGATCGGCCTGTTTTGTTTTGTTCGGGTATCAAAAGGTTGAATGAACCCGAATGTAATTCATTGATTGTCGAGTTCTCAAGACAGGCAATCGAGGATGCAGTGTTTGAGTGTGGGTCGAATAAGGCGCCAGGTCCGGACGGTTTTAATTTTTGGTTTGTCAAACGCTTCTGGAACTACTTGGAGGATGATTTTTTCCGGATTTTGGCTGAATTTCACGGATCAAGTAAAATTCATAACGGTTGTGGCAAAATTCATAACGGTTGTGGCTCGTCTTTTATAACATTGATTCCGAAGGTGAAAACGCCTCTAGGTCTCAAGGATTATAGACCGATTACTCTTATTGGGATGATTAGTAAGATTTTTTCTAAAATTATTGCTAATCGTCTTAAAAAAGTTTTGGGGAGTGTTATTTCGGAGCAACAATCTGCTTTTTTGAAGGATCGGTTCATTCTTGACGGACCTTTAGTCGTTAATGAACTGACCGACTGGTTAAAAAAGAAAAAGAAGAAGGCGTTTTTTTTATTTATTAAAAATCGACTTTGAAGAGGCGTATGACAATGTTAATTGGAATTTTTTGGTTTCTATTATGTCTCAAATGGGTTTTCCTACTCTGTGGTGTAATTGGGTTAGAGGTATTCTTATATCGGCTCGTTCGGCGGTCCTCGTAAATGGTTCGCCGACATTTGAATTTAATTGTGAAATAGGCATACGTCAAGGCGATCCCCTTTCGCCTTTTTTATTTTTAATTGTCATGGAGGCACTCTCATGGGTTTTGAATAAAGCCAAAGAAGTTGGTGAATTTGCGGGAATTAATTTTACTTATATTGAAACCGATATTACGCATTTATTTTATGCGGATGATGCCCTCATTTTGGGGAATTGGTCGCGTGAAAACTTAGAAAATACGGCTCGCATTCTCCGGGTTTTTTACCCGTGCTCGGGTCTCCCTATCAACTTACATAAGTCACATTTAATAGGGGTTGGTACCGAGGATGCGGAAATTGATGATATGATGCAAATATTGGGTTGCAAAAGAGGCAACTTCTGTTTTGATTACCTTGGGATCAAAGTCGGAGCTAATATGAATAGAATAAAAAATTGGTCGCACGTGATTGATGTCATAAAATCTAGACTTGTGTCTTGGAAGGCGAAAACGTTATCGATTAGGGGGAGGTTGATTCCTATTGTATCGGTGCTTGATAACTTACCTATTTATTATTTTTCTATGTATAAAGCTCCTAAGAAGGTGATAGAGTGCATTGAGGCGATTATGAGGAGGTTCTTATGGGCCGGCTCTTCGGATGAGAAAAAAATTGCATGGGTTGCCTGGGATGTTATCACGACACATAAAATAGAGGGCAACTTAGGGGTGTTAAGCTGCAAGGTATAAACGAGGCATTACTTTTTAAATGGGCATGACGTTTCAAAAATGGAGGTAATTGTTTGTGGAAGAAGGTCATTGTTGGTTGTCACGGATCGAGTAGAGTTTGGAGTATGCTATCATGTACGTCCTCGGCTAGTGGGTGTTGGAAACAAATAGTTAAAATAGGTGAAAAAGAAGCTTCTAAACGGAAGACATCCCGATAGCTATTTTGTGGGTATTGTTGGGGACGGGTCGACTATTACTTTTTGGGGAGATAAATGGATTGGCCATGAACCGTTGAGGTTAAGATATCCGCATCTTTTCATACTTGAAAAAAAAAAGAAATGGGCTACGATTGCTGATAAAGTGCAGTTACAACAAGGATAAAAAACAATGAATTGGGAATGGCGTTTTAACCCGACAACAAACGAGGAGATTACAGAATTGTTTGTTTTGTTATCGGAGATCCATGATCATCAGTGGGGAATCGGTAATGATATATGGAAATGGGAAGGAGACAAGGATAGGTCTTTACTGTAAACAATGCTAAGAAACTGTTAGCTGTTTCGCCTTCAACGGGTAATACGGTGAAGATGGAATGGGTTGGATGGACTCGTTTGAAGTGTAAAATTCTTGTGTGGCGTGCAGGTTTGAACAGGTTTCCAACAAAAGTAGATTTGGTTTGACGCGGGATATCGATAGATTTTATTTTGCCCAAGGCATTATAGCCTAGTGGCATCTTGGTGGTGAGATAAGACTTAGGGGCCATAAGGTCCTGGGTTCGAATCTCACAAAGGGGGTTTTCTCATAATTATGAGTTTCCTCCTGAATTGGTGACTTGGTGGTGGAATATGATCGCGTGGAAACATTGGTGGCACAATGATACTCCAATGTTCCGTGAGTGATTCCAATTTGTTGGCCGTTCAAAAAAAAAAAACATGTTGTGCCCCCTTTGTGATAAGGATCAAGAATCTGTGCTGCACATTTTCACGGGCTGCATCTACTCTACAAAAATATAGTCTTGAATGGAGGCATGGTGTAGGCTTAGTCCAATCTTTGTTTTCGATGTGGAAGATCTAATTCGGCTTGCTGCTAGTCAATCGAAGAATAAAAAAGAGGCTCGAATCATTGAAGGAAATGATTTGGTCGATATGGAATGAAAGAAATGCTAAAATATTCAATAACAAGTCCCAGAGAGCGGTGGAGCTGGTGGAAAATATAAAATTGTCGACGTTTATTTGGATTCAAAATATATCTAGATTGAAAGGTTTAGACTGGAATAAGTGGTGTAAATATCCATTGGATTTGATGTAATTCCGTTTTTTGCCCATTGGTCCTTGCTTTGAGGACTGCTTGGAGCGTTGTTTTTTTTTTCTTTTTTTTTTTCTTTTTTTTTAACCTTGGACCACTTAAGTCCATTAAGTATGGGAGCTACCATCTTCATTTGCTGAAGATCTTTATTGTTTTAATCATCAACGAACACAATAGAAGCGTCTACAATGGCCGAAGCAGGCAAAGAATGCAAATTCTTTGTTATCTTGTCTTTTGTCAATAGATGCGGATAACCGCCAAAAATCATGCAAAAGAAGTTCATAGTAAAGTACATCCTTCTCATGCTGCATCTTTATCTGAGTTATTAGTTTTTTCATTTTCTCACCGGGAGTTGACGGGGATGATGATGACGATGCTGATGCCATGATATACAAAATCGAAATAGATATCAACAAACTAAATGTGTTATAGGAAATAGGAAACTATCAATATAAGACTATTGTCATGAGATGTACTTATAAACATACGTAGTAATTCAACTACCCACATCCCATTACTTCCACAACTTAATCCCATAATTAGAAACTACCCACTACCCCACATTTTCTCCCACTAAAAAGTAGTTTTATCTCAATACCCACTATATAGCACACAAACCATGTAGGTTAAACCCATATCACTACTAAAACATAGAAAATCCTGAACATAAACATCATGTCTCCATCACACTCCAACACTGATATATCATAAAATCCACATAAAAACGTGCATAAATAGTCTCAAAATAGGACAAAATTGAGCTTAAATTTATAATTATAGCTACTTAATCGTTCCTATTTGTGTTTTTCAGATAATTGGAGCCCTAACTCAAAAATAAGTGATTTTCGCGCAAAAACAGCTAAAAACCGGAGATTCCTGAGGATACGAGACTTGCAGCATGTTTTCTGTACGTGTAAAGACCTTTTTCGGGGCTTAAACGATGATAAAATCGGTCCGGGACTAATCCAGCACGCCTATGCAGACTTGTACGAAGGCCCTACACACTAGAATACAAAGCAGCAAACTTAGGAAGCAAGAAAACAAATTCTAACACTTGCACGCCCGTGCATGACATAACGTACAGACAGGACTGACCCTGCAGCAACATAACACACCTGAGTAGTTGGCACGCCCGTGCCACCCCCTGGCATGGTCGTGCACTACCTGATTTGCCTATAAATAGCAAGCTCAACTCAATCATTTGGCATCGCTTCTTGTGCCGACTTCCAAGCTTCTTCCAGAGATCTTGGGGTCTTGTGGGAGGCCTTAGGGCCATCCTAAGATCCCACCAAGGTTAGGCCTCGTCCTACCTTGAATATCTTGGCCGAGAATGGGATCGTAGAGTAGTTATATACAATAAAACATCGATGGTCGTGAGGATCATATTAGATACATAGGATTTCGGAGGTGAAAGGCTTGTCTATGAGTCTGAAGCATCCATGTTCTTGTGCTGATCACCGGTTATGGTTGTATCCATATATCATTCCCCGTACTCATTTCGATTTGTAGATTTTTATTATTAGTAGTAGTTTATTTTTAGTTATTCGGTGTATTTATCTTCTTAACTAATTCTTGTTTCTTTATCTTTGTGACAGGTTCAATTAGTGATTTTGTTTTTACAGACACACTTGTTAATGTTTTAAACAAACGCACTTATAAACTTATTAAAACATACTCGTTACACTATTAAAACCATTTGTATTTTAAACAAACGCACTTGCAAAACTACTGAGTAATCAAAATCAATAAAAACACACTTTATAGGTCTTATCCCTCTTCATATTCTTATTGATCATCAAAAATCTTCTTCTTCTTCATTCTCTTCATTACCTCAATGATCGTTGTTTTTCAGTAATCAGATATAATCAACATGTAAAACTAAATCACTCATGGGATCAACACTCATTATCAATCGTTAACAAACGATATAAAAATGAATGAAAAAACAGAGCATCACATGATTATCGAGATCTAGGTTTGAATCAATAGCAGTTATGTTTAAATCTACAAAAACATGATAAAAAAATAATGAAACTATTGTTAGTTACTGTAATGTCGTAAATTTCTTCAATCGAATATGATTACGTCGTAATTGAAATAAATATTGCTATATTTGATTCCGTATTTGAATCAGAGGTTGAAGAAACAAAATGTCTAAACTGCCCTTTGTAATCAACTATGATTGAGTTTATTAAACCCTAACTAAGGTCTACGTCATTATCATGTGGCTTCCTACACTCCCTACGTTAAGGTACTTTGTACCCAATACTTTCTCTTTAATATTTAACATAATATTGGTAAACATAATAAAGTAATGTCTAAAAAAACTAAGCTTGCATCTTAAACTTGAAGTCTTCATTAATTATTTATTTAATGATTATAATAAAAGTATGGTTTATTGATTACATATAGTCATATACTTACCTCACAAAAACTAATTTATTTATTTATTTATTTATTTTGGTAAAATAGAAAAAAAGTTAAAGAATGTGAAAAACATTATAAAAAATAAAAACCTTATTAAACTATCGAACACAACGAACATAAATAAACACGTTATCGAACGTTCACGAACATAAATGAACGAACGCGGCCTTTGTTCATGTTCGTTCGTTTAACTAAACGAACACAACTTTTTGTTCGTGTTCGTTCATTTATTAAACAAACAAACACAAACGAACTTCCCGCCGAACAATTCATGAACTGTTCGCTGAAAGTTCAGTTCATTTGCAGCCATAAAAACTCTAAATATCCATTTATCTTTAATAATTCAAATTATTGTTTTCACACACAAAAAAAAAAAAAACAATTTTTTTAACAAACAAAGACCAATACTATACATGAAAATGCGAGAGAAATGATAAGTACTTAAAAAAAGGTATCACAACTCAACCTGACGACCTTTAATAACTTAGCCCGTACCAATATCGTACTGGTACATGTACCAATTTTGGGTATTTGGTATAGGTACGTACCCACTTCTGTTGATTTCGGTATTTGTACGCATACCGAATTTTGTGTACCATATTCGTACTCGTACCAATTTTATTAATTTGGTACCCGTATACTATTGATACCCATGAACCAAATTCGGGTTCCAGTTACCGTGCCGGTTCACGGATTGTGGCACAAACTTTCACACAATTTTATTATTTTTTATCATCTGCTCAGCAAAAACCAGATTCACGCATACTCGGGTTTTTTCGAGCCGCATTCGTGTCCGCAGATACGGGCGTCGCGTTGGTTCAAGAATTTCCCCGAACCAGAACCCATTTTTTGCACCCCCCCTGCGCGCGGGGGTTGGTGCCAAAGTATAATGTAACACAAAGAATTTATTCCCTTTCATTTGGTTTCACCTTGTAAACTCATTCATTTTCCATCTTCTCACCAATGTGGGACAAACCAAACCAAACTCACATTCACTTATATATTTCCAACATATAATATATTATTATTTTTTGAACGGCCAACATAAACGATTTTATTCAACACCAAGCGCTAACGGGATACTAGCGAAATTAAAAGCCCCAAGTACAACATATAACCATGAAGACACGTAACCAAAGAAACAAACATGAAGACAGAAGCCAAGAGCTGCAGCCGAAGCTTGCAGCCTATCCAACCTTTGTTTTATTTTTATTATTATTATTATTATTATAAAACAAATTTGTTTCCTTTGTTTTTTTATTATTATTATTATTATTATTATTATTATTATGTGTGAAAATAATAGATAGTTGGGTAAAGAATCAGTGAAGTGTTGCCTCCAAAAAAGTGTTTCAATAAAGGAAATCAGTGAAGTGATGTGGCAGTGCAAGATTGGTAGAAATCAGTGAAGTAAAAACATATTCAGTTGAGCGCCCCATCCCCCTAACAAAGTTGTGGTAAAACAAGCACCATACCGAAATACCGATATAGATAGTACCGTACTAATATACTCGGTACCCATTTTTGTTCAAATTCGGTACCGTTATTTTCGGTACATGTAAGGGTATGACACCGATTTCATCTATAGTATTCACGATCCACGGTTGTTTTTTAGGGGACAAGTTTTTGTTGGGTCCAATAGTAATTGTTTGTTAGTAATGTTTGTGGTAATTGTTTGTGGAGTTAAAAGTGGACTCAATACATATAATTGTGGGCGGACTAATAAAATTTAGGCGGGCCAGACTAAATACATAATTTTTTTTTATAAATATCGGTAATTTAACACTTAAAAGGCGAAAAAGCTTGGTGGGCCGGGGCACAGCCAAGTTTCGCCAGTGCTTATTTTATCATTTCATATTAGATTTGTATAACTCGAAAAACACAGGGGACTAAACTAGTCTTAAAAATATTTTAAAGACTAAAATAATAAAAATTGGGTTCGCATGATAACCGACCCATGATTCCACGAAGAAAACCGTCACAAACGTTTTTATAAGCGTCAAAAACTGATTAGCGATAATAATAATATATAAACCCAATTCGAACGAAACTCACTCCGTATAATCCCTTCCCTCCCTCTCTTTCTCTCTCTCAAAGACACTGCAGAGACTCCTCTTTTGCTCAACATTACTCACTCTGTTTCCTAGGGTTTTCACATAATGGCCATACGAACCATATTATCCGACGAAGAAGAAGAAGGTCCGTTTTCTTATTATCATTTACTAACCCTTTTCCATCATTTTATCTTTTTATTTACTTCTGTTTCGTGTATAGATGAGATTGAAGTCGAACCGAACGAGACTGAAGAGCCTCAAGGCGAAGATATTGCTCACGACGATGATGATGACGAGGAGGAAGGTATAATATTTGCGAAATTCTTTTTTATTTGAATTATGTCATGTTATTGATTGTGTAGAAGGTTAGTTAGGGTTTTTGTTGGTCCTTATGATCTTACATTGCTATATTTGGGTTTAATATTGTATTATTGGTGTAATGTGGTTTTATGTTATGGGATTAATTAGATGAGGATGAGGATGAGTACGAGAAAGATGGTTTTATAGTGGATGATGTTGATGATGATGGGGAGGAAGAAGGTAGTGACGACGAGGAGAGACAACGGAAGAAAAAGCGAAAGAAACGGTAGTTTCGTGTTATTTTTTTAGTTATTGTTTATGTGTGGTGATGAGATATTGAGATATCTACGTTCTAACTTGTGCTGCAATGATGTTAAGGGAATCGGAGAAGAACTTTGTTCTTGATGAGGATGACTACGAGCTTCTTCAAGATAATAATGTTGGTTATCGGCGTCCAAAGGTTGTGAGTCTTGTGCTTCCAATTGTGTAATCTTTTTATGATTCGTAAGTGAGACGATATTTGAACAAAAAGTTATTTTTATTTGTAGGAGAGTAAGAAGTTTAAGCGGTTAAAGAAAGCAAGGGCTGATGAAGGGCAGTCTGGATTTTCTGATGAGGAAGAGTATGATGGAACTGGAAAGGGTGGGGGAAGTGCAGAAGATAAAATCAAACGCAGTTTGTTTGATGATGACGAGGGTATGCATTTTTTTAATTAAAAAACATCGGTCATGTATTCATCATTATTGTACAAACGTTTTTTCTGATGTATGTAAATTGCTCGTAACTTTTAGGTCTACCCTTAGAGGATATTGCTGAAGAGGATCAACAGTTCGAGGAAGAAGACGTTGACATTGGTGAAGAAGAAGATGAAATGGCTGACTTCATTGTTGATGAGGACGAGGTTGATGAACATGGAGAACCAACGAGGTGTGTCTGTCTTGCTTTATGGCTTCCTAATTTTCTTTTGTTGATAATTGAAACATAATGCAGGAGAAGGAAGGTTCACAAGAAAAAACATAGGCAAGCCCCGGGGGTCTCATCTACTGCGATTCAAGAAGCTCATGACATATTTGGTGATGTAGATGAGCTCTTGATGCAAAGGAAATTAGAGCTAGGATATGAAGAAGCTGGTGAACAGAGGAAAATGAGACTAGAAGACGAATTTGAACCGATTATTCTCTCTGAAAAATACATGACTGAGAATGATAAGCGCATTCGGGAGATGGATATTCCAGAAAGAATGCAGGTTACCATAAAAACATACTACGTTTCTATTGTTATCTATTTTTGTGCGCTTGTTGTATTAATTTTTATGCAACTTGTGTTCTTAGATCTCTGAGGAAAGCACTGGTCCACCACCAACAGATGGAGTTAGTATAGATGATGAGAGTAGCTGGATTCTTAATCAACTTGGAACGGGTATGCTACCTTTGTTCAGCAAAGGACATGAGCTGGCAGTACGTAAGAGTGACATTGATAGGTTTTTGGAACTTACGCATATTCAGAAGTTAGATGTAAGTTCTGTTTGTTCAAATTCTTGCATCCTCTTTTGTAATGATTAATGAAACTTCTAACATTTTTGTTATCAGGTGCCATTTATTGCTATGTATAGAAAGGATGAGTGCCAAAGCCTTTTTGTAGATCCAGAGCCACAAGATGACTCGAAACCCACACTGAGGTGGCACAAGGTAATTGATTTCGTGTGTCTGCATATTGTTTTTAATAATGAACTTGTTTTCATGTTGTGGTTTATAACTTTTAGATATATGTGTAGGTACTTTGGGCTATTTTGGAGTTAGACAGAAAGTGGTTACTGCTCCAAAAACGAAAAACCGCTTTACATTTGTACTACAATAAGCGATTTGAAGAAGAAAGAAGTGTATATTATGAAACACGTCTTAATTTGAATAAAAAACTGTTTGATTCAATTATAAAGTCCCTCAAAGTTGCTGAGTCAGAACGAGAAGTTGATGATGTGGACTTAAAATTTAACCTGCATTTTCCTCCTGGTGATGTTGTTGATAAAACAAAGTTCAAAAGACCCAAAAGGAAATCACAGTACAGCATTTGTTGCAAATCTGGACTGTGGGAGGTTGCTAGCAAGTTTGGCTACAGCTCTGAGGAATTTGGATTGCTTATTTCTCTTGAACAAATGGTTAGTAAATTGACTAAAGTAACCTCCCATTTGCACAAACTGACGACTGTTTTTGCAGAGAACCGATGAATTAGAGGATGCAAAGGAAACACCAGAAGAAGTGGCTTCAAGATTTACCTGTGCAATGTTTGAAAATCCTCAAGCTGTCCTCAGAGGAGCTAGGCATATGGTATTATCTAAATATGCCCATTTCCTGTCTTATCTGTTTGTTTGTTTTTATAATTATAACATAGTTCTGCATAACTATTACAGGCGGCAATTGAGATTAGCTGTGAGCCTTGTGTCAGGAGACATGTTAGAAGCATATTCATGGATAATGCTGTAGTGTCAACTAATCCCACTGCTGATGGCAACGTGGCTATAGACTCACATCATCAATTTGCAGGGATCAAATGGTTGAAAGACAAACCGATGACTAAATTTGATGATGCACAATGGCTTCTTATTCAAAAGGCTGAAGAAGAGAAACTTATCCAAGTTTCAGTAAAGCTTCCCGTATCTATCCATGATCAATTGATTAGTGATGCTTCTACTTATTATCTTAGTGATGGTGTGAGTAAATCTGCTCAACTATGGAATGAGCAAAGGAAGCAGATAATAAATGATGCGTTTGATGGCTTGCTCTTACCTTCAATGGCAAAAGAAGCAAGAACTTTGTTAACAAGCAGAGCAAAAAACTGCTTACTAATGGAATATGGAAGACATTTATGGGATAAAGTATCTGTTGCACCTTATCAGAAGCATGATGTTAATCCATCTGATGATCATGTAGCTGCACGAAGAGTTATGGCATGCTGTTGGGGCCCAGGGAACCCTGAAACTACATTTGTGATGTTGGGTTCATACGGTGAAGTTATTGATATATTGTATGCTGGTTCCATTAACATTCGTGGCCAAAATGCTAATGATCAAGAACGTAAGAAGAATGACAAACAACGTGTTGTTAAGTTCATGACAGATTATCAACCTCATGTTGTTGTTGTTGGAGCTGTTAATCTGTCTTCTTCTCGGCTCAAGGAAGATATTTACGATGTAAAAGCAAAGTTAACACATATGTGAAATTTTTATTTATTTTTTTAAATAAAAAATAGACAAAATAAACTTTTATTAACTCTTCTAGTTTCTTATCAGATCATAGCTAAGTTGGAAGAAGAAAACCCAAGAGACATTGGCCCTGACATGGATGGTATAACTGCTGTGTCTGCTGATGAGACTATCCCACGCTTGTATGAAAACTCCCGCATTTCCTCTGAACAGTTTCCAACACAATCTGGTAACTAATGAACCTATGTAATCACATTTAGCGACACACAAATCTAAATCTAATATTATCGTTCTTTTCAGGCATTGTTAAGCGAGCTGTGGCCCTTGGGCGTTACCTTCAAAATCCATTAGCAATGGTAGCTACCCTCTGCGGGCCTGCAAAGGAGGTATTATCCTGGAAACTTACTCCTTTGGAAAACTTCTTAACTCCTGATGAAAAATACAGCATGGTTGAACAAATAATGGTAGATGCCACTAACCAAGTGGGTCTAGATGTAAATTTAGCCATTAGTCATGAATGGTTATTTGCTCCATTACAATTTATTTCCGGGCTCGGGCCCAGAAAAGCCGCTTCTCTACAATCGTCCTTGGTGCGGGCTAGCTCGATATACACCCGTAAAGACTTACTTCACAAGCTAGACAGAAAGGTTTTTGTAAATGCAGTTGGGTTCTTACGGGTTTGCCGAAGTGGAAATGCTGTTAGCAGTAGTGAGTTCTTTGACTTATTAGATGATACTCGAATCCACCCAGAATCATACTTGCTTGCACAGGAATTGGCAAGGGATATGTACATGGCAGATGGTCAAGATGTAAATGATGAAGATATACTTGAAACGGCAATAGAACACATGAGAGAAAACCCTTACAGGCTACAAAGTCTGGAGGTCGATGCTTATGCAAGATCTAAAAATTTTGAAAATAAAAATGATGCTTTAAACCACATACGATTAGAGTTGATTCAAGGGTTTCAAGATTGGCGAAAACCGTATGTGAAACCAAATCAAGATGAAGAGTTCTACATGGTTACTGGTGAGACAGAGGAGACGTTTTTCGAGGGTAAAATCGTCCAAGCAACTGTTCGTAGGGTTCAACCTGAAACAGCAGTATGCGTTCTTGACTCAGGGTTGACCGGTTTGCTCAGTAAAGAAGAGTTCAGTGATGACTGTAGAGACAATGATTTGACTGAGAAGTTGAATGAAGGTGATATTTTAACTTGCAAAATAAAATCAATTCAGAAAGCACGGCGTCTGGTGTACTTAAGCTGTAGAGAAGGGTCAAGGAACGCCGGATCTCATAACAAAGAAAACATGGATCCTTATTATTACGAAGACCGCAATAATTTAGATAATGAAAAGGAAAAGCTGTGTAAAGCTAAAGAGTTGGCAAAGAAGCATTTCAAATCAAGAATGATCGTTCACCCTCGTTTTCAGAACATTACAGCTGATGAAGCAATGGAGGTGACTGTGTTTATATAAACTGGATTATCCTGTGTTTTTTTAATTACTATATTAATGTTTTTGTTTGAACAGATGATGGCAGATAAGGAACCAGGTGAGAGCATTATTCGTCCTAGCAGCCGTGGACCCTCGTATTTGACTTCGACTCTAAAGATTTATGATGGTGTTTATGCTCACAAAGACATCATTGAAGGTGGGAAAGAGAATAAAGACATTACTAGCATGTTACGCCTTGGAAAAACTTTGAAAATAGGAGACGATGTATTTGAAGATCTGGATGAGGTGATGGATCGTTATGTGGATCCGTTAGTAGTTCACTTAAAGGCGATGTTGGCTTATCGGAAGTTTAGAGATGGGAGAAAAGCTGAAGTTGATGAATGTTTAAGAAAAGAGAAAAATGAAAACCCATCAAGAATTGTTTACTCGTTTGGTATATCTCATGAACACCCGGGGACGTTTATTTTAACTTATATAAGGAGTTCAAATCCGCATCACGAGTATGTTGGATTATATCCGAAAGGATTCAAATTCCGCAAGAGGATGTTTGAGGAAATCGATAGACTTGTAGCGTATTTTCAAAGACACATTGACGATCCACTAGACGCAAGACAGTCAATTCGATCAGTGGCTGCTATGGTGCCCATGTGCAGCCCTGCAGGCGGTGGTTCTGGTGGCTGGAAAGGCCAGTCGGGAGATCAGGGTGAGTTTGAACAACCGTTATAAGTTTATACACACAAAGTGTCAACTGAGTGATGATTTTGGGATGACTTACTTTTGTCACATGTTATTGCAGGTAGAAGTGATTATAGGAATGGCGGTGGTCAGGATGGACATCCAAGTGGTCTGCCACGTCATTATGGTGGTGGTCGTGGGTGGGGCCGAGGAGGAGGACGAGGGCCGTACAACAGAGGGAACGAGGGCGGAAATGGAAGGTTTAAGGATGGGGAAGAATCGTGGGGTGGCAGCAGCAACAAGAGAAGTTCTGTGCTACCAGTAGCGGTAGGAAGCAGTGCTGGGTGGGGCAGTGGGTGGTAGTTTGGTATGGTTTTATAGTGTTACTTCAAACTCTTAACTTAGTACTCTGGATTTAGTTTTGTTCCTTCATTTCTTTTAGATTTTTTTCTGGCTCGAGTAAAATTTGCAAATGGTAGTTTTTTAATGGTTTTATCGTTATTTAAATCCTTATAAACCTAGCAGATATGCGATTGTCGTTGTCGATGCATACAAATTGATGTCCTTGGGCTCCACCCCGGTCTCATCTACATCATCTTCATCTTCATCATCATGAGCTACTGGCTCAGGCTGTAATACCTTATTGGTAAGGTTAGGTGCTTTGAATTGCTCTGCAGCCTGACTCTGCAACTGTGAGCTCATATCCTCAACTTGAAAACATCTGGCTTTGAGATCACAAGCAATATCTGCAACATCAAAACACCAGTTAGTGTAGTGAATTTTATCATAAAAGCTATATTGTTAAGATCTGTCTTATTAACAGATTTTCACCATTTAATATCTCTGGTCAAAGGTATTATCCACCTATAGCTTTCCTGACTTTTTTTTTTTTTTTTTCCCGCTTCAGCTTTGCTTAGACCCACCACTTGCATCTACCGGGCCTGCTTACGAAACATAGCAAGCAATTATATTGTGCTCACAAGAATAATTTGTGGGTGTTGGTTGAATAAATCAGCGCATTATACACGTAGTCTATAACATGATCACCATACGAAATGAGAAAAAAAAAGCTAGTATAGAACACCTTCTAGTGTATGCTTCTGTTAATCTTTCTTTGGTTATAAAATACCAAAGGGGAACATCTCACCAATGCAATCATCTGATTTGAGACAAACCACTCAACTCATTTTTGATGATAGTTTTTAAGCACACACTTTCTCACCTTCAACACCACAATTCAGGCATTCAGCAATGGTCTCCATCAACACAATGAAAATGAGACCGGTGACCATTCGATCGGATTTTCAGGTGACCAAATCAGTTGAAAACCAGATCAGTGACCAAGGCTGAGAACGAACGTAAGAGATGCAAGGTTTCAATCATAGCTGCAGGTGGTGAACAGGCTGGCGGGAGTTGCAGGTGAAGAAGCTGGCAGGAGATGGTTGCTCATTTATGGTTGGTTCAGACGATAGGGTGGCGCAGTCTGGTGCGGTGGCGACGCCGGCGGAGGGCTAGCGTGGTGGTGGTGGGTGTTCCCGAGAGAGAGAGAGAGAGAGAGAGAGAGAGAGAGAGAGAGAGAGAGGGGGGGAGGGAGAGAGGGAGAGAGAGGCAGGCATGCATGCATTGGTGTTCCACATTATTGTTCACGTCAACAAAAACTAATAGGATTAAGCTCCAGTTAAAAAAATGTCCAATGAATAGAAAATATTTTAAAAGTTACCGTTCTCATAAAATTTTTAAGTAGGGATTAATGCCTGTCAACATAGCAAAATTTGGATTATTAAAATCCAATCCCCTTAAAAGAAAAATACGAAGTAATGACATTGTTGATAAGTTTAAAGCCTCGATTGGAAGTCATTAGCCAAGAGTTTCCCACAAGAGGAAAGACATGATTGCAAGCATATTAGAAACTTGATTTCCTTAGATTCCATTAATAAACTCGTCATTTCACCATAAAGATGTCAAGACAACAACCAAAGTAAAGTGCTCTAACGATACTCGGTGACTTTCTCTAGCGGAGGTTGCCGGTTGAAATCTTGTTTGTTACAAAATGTCATACGCGAGCCATCGGCTTTACCACAATGCACCTTTGGGTGGTGGGTTTACACTGGAATTGGCGTCGGAGAAGGTCACCAGCGGCATATACGATCGAGGGCGTGGATGGCCTTTTGCCTCTGGTGTACTCGGGTGGCCGGGTTTGTTGGACATTAAGAAAAAAGCTGTCAAGACAAAGTTGTTGGTGAATTAGATGGGAAAATATACATGGAACAACAACCTGAAGGTTTTATGATTCAAAAAAAGGCTTGTACAGTTGTTAAATCTATGTAACGCACACTTGCATCATCATGAGACCAACACATGTGAGTTGTGACAATTCAAGCTTTGACTAGTGACTACATAAAAATGGAAATGGAACATCCATGATGGTTTGTGAAAAGCCCCTTAAAAAGAAATAGTGATTCAGGAAGAGGCGCTAGGTTCAGACCGTATAAATAGTCACAACCATTGTGTTTGACATGTTCGAATGGCGCGCGTATGAATGAGTGCCGTGCCCAAAATCACATGCGTTGAATGAGTGCTTCGAGGCCTAAAAACACAACCCTCTCATGTCTCATCCGTCTTTGCAACAAAAATCACATGTTTTAAAGCGTGTCTAGTACTTTCGATATAGAAAATACTGGCAACAAAATTTTGGGATCCGGAAATTCTTGCATTACTCACTATTTATTAAGGATAAAGAGTGGCCGTTTTGAAGTAACACGTAGTAGCAGACAACACTATATGACGCACTGTAGAGTCAATCTAAACCGAATATGTAGGATAAAAGTACTGAACTTTAGAGTGCAGATATCAACATAAGAATGCAAACAATGAAACAAACTAACAACCAGCTTTTATTAATCTTATGACCAAGTCTTGAAGATGCACATGTAATAGAGAAAAGAAAAGGCAACTAACCGTTGTTCTTTAATTTAAAAGAGAACACAGAACAAGTGTACACAGTATGAGTCTGGGATTATGATCCAAAAGGCCACAAGTAAGACCATGGCCTGAGTCGTACTCGACCCCCCTTCCTGCTGCTGCCACCTGTCCCCTTCGGTGTCACCTCACGCCTACAAACCGGGCATGAATTCACCTGGGCTAACCAAGGGGCAATGCAGCCCGAATGATATAAATGTTTACAAGGTAACTTCTTTGCACTAGACCCCAATACAAGTTTCTCTTTACATACAGCACAGTGTGAATCAGACCGTGCATCTTTTTTTGAAACTTTAACGGTTGGAATCGCGTCAATTGACAATTTTGAAGCAGGTTGGGTAGCTTCTTGATCATGAACACTAAATTGTCCAAAGAATTCTTCAACTCCCGGTCCCACAAAGAGATCTGCACCGTTTTCTCGCCTGATTCCAAGTACTTCACTAAAAAGCTCAAAAACTCCACCATTGTTGGGGATCCTAACAGGCATGTCGCCTGTATAAATAGGCCACGGGCCCCACATGCTATTATCGTCTTCAGATGCAGTCTCTTGTAGTTGTTGGTCCCTTTGATGAGAATTGTTTTGTTGCGTTTCTTGGCGTCTGAAAAGGTTTGAGAAGGTTTCCATGATGCCTGATCTGGGATTTTGATGTTGATTATGATTCTGTTCTTCGGTTACGGTGTTTGTGGTTAGTATATTTTCAAGCTCTTGAACAAAACCTCCTCCACATTCACAGCAAACTTTGTTTTGTCTTAAGAGAGTGACCAACTGTCTGCAAGTGTAACACCAATGGGTGCTTCTGTTGTCTAAGGTAGTTGTTCTGTCTTGCTCCATTTGAGACAAACTGTAAATTTTCGGTCACCATGTTTAGAATTATTTTCTTAATCTTAGCGGTAAGAATTCACCTAAGCAATAACACATATTTACAAGTGCAAGATCGAATTCAGGTTCATATAGAAGGAATCCATCCACGTATTGCTATAGCTAATAGCAACCTCTGTAATTTGTTACCTATCCAACATTCAAGATTCGGTAAAACTAATAAAAGACTCGATATACGACTGATCTAATTCTTTGCCTGTCTTCCATTCAAGATGGAATGATACCAATAACAGATAAGTCTTCCATTTTATCATATATCCCACAGAAAATGCAATTCTTATCTTTTATGGAAGTTTCATGAAAAGCTACAGCATATTCTTTTCGGTACCTTTTTAGTTCGATAACTACTTTTTATAGCAATTTAACCATTTTCATCTTTAGTAATAAACTTATAAAACTTTATGCGATCTCCCATTCGATTTACTCAACTAACTAACTATTTTTCAATTAAAGGTATCAGATTCATAATACACATAAAGGATTTTTCGACTGTTCTGAAGGCTACGAGCCATCATTTTTTTACATGGACCAAGATGCTGATATGGCGGTACACATGGCATGCCATGTCACCTCGGTTTCCTATCCGGTGGTGTGTAGCATGCCACCTAACCTCTATTGCAATGTGGCGATACACCTGGCGTGACATGTCACCAGGGTACACATGGCATGCCATGTCACCTCGGTTTCCTATCCAGTGGTGTGTAGCATGCCACCTAACCTCTATTGCAATGTGGCGGTACACCTGGCGTGACATGTCACCAGGGTACACATGGCATGCCACGTCACCTCGGTTTCCTATCCGGTGGTGTGTAGCATGCCACCTCACCTTTGTTGCAATGTGGCAGTACACATGGCATGCCTCGTCACCTCGGTTTCCTACACATGGCATGCCACATATATATTACCTACCGACTGGCGACTACGATGAATAACCCATATGCACACAGTTCAGTACTTCTTATCCAAATTCCCCTTTCATTAAAATTATCAACTAAACAATACTTGTAATTTAAATAGATATGAATTCTAAAAATAGTTGTTGCTTAATTATTGTCAAAAAAAACATATAAATTTATACAAGAAATTGAATAATCCTTGATGAATATTAGATCTGCATATTAACCAACCTCCTTGAAATGCAAAAGTCAACTTTAAGTCATTTTCTAAAAAAAGAGAATAACAAACTTATAAGTAAAAGTCAACGAAAAGAAGCATCTGGACACAAACAGATTAACCAAATATACTTACGTCCACATCAAAATTACAACAATCTTATAAATAATTCATCGGTTATAATACTTATAAAGACAGATCAGTCAAAATAACTAATTCGGATCCAAATAATAAACTGATACATACATACAGATTAGGAAAGAAGATCAGACGATAACAAATATGAATTGTATGTATACCTTTGATTTCAAGTGCAATGATTGATTTGAGATCGGAATGCTGTGTGTTTCTCACACTATTGTAGTGAGTGGAGGTGTGAGGCACAAAATGTTGAGGTGTAAGTTAGTGGGGTAGAAGGTGCTAAAGTGAGCAGGGTGCGTACTGGTACCCTCTTAACAGACTGAGGGATTCCAGCTCCACGTGGTTCCGCTGTATTTATTTATTTATATTTTTAGTACACATCTTTCTTTTTGGCACTAATTATTATGTTTCTCTTTAACTTTCAGTAGAGTAGAGTGGCCTATCTAAGACCGTCGGCTGAATAAATTATGAAACCCACGCATTAAATTGATATATAAAATGGGCTATGTGTATCATGAACGAAAAATCTGGTAGGGTCGAACTCAATTTGATAAGGTCGGACTCAGTACATAAAAAAAATCGAAAATATTGGATAAAATTTAAACTACGAAGCAAAAAGTTGGGCGGGCCGTGCCTCGTCTGGCGCGTAGGAAGATCCACCGATGGTTGAGTCTAAACGCACCCCTTAATTTCTAATCACACTCCCTATATGAGAGGGGTATGGTGGGTCCCTTTCATGTTTTGTGATAGAGGGGGTGTGTTTGAGGTAAGGCATTTTAAGTAGGCTACCCGATTTGATAAAACCGTCGTCACCGATATGGGTATTAATGTGTAAAGAGAGAGAAAGAGTGAGTAGAGTAAAAGGGTTGTGGTCCATGGTTTTGGGTAGTTAGAGATGAGTGTTGCCAACTATTGAAGGCTAGTTGGTGTGAAGTAAAGCCACATACTCCGTGTCAACTTCATTCACGTTGACAGATGGAAAGAATTGCGGCCCACTTTGACAATGGTGGGGTGGTTTGGCTAAGGTTTAAAAATAAAAAATAATAATTTAAATAGCATGATCAAGGTTGGAAATGGGGGGATTGGCAACTTCAAACCCTTCGACGCCCATTAAGCAGTTGGAGAGGGCTTGCGCCTTGTATTGGAGGAGGGGGCATTACCCAACACCACCTAGCCTAAGGAGGGGGCATTACCCAACACCACCTAGCCTAAGTGATTTTGGGTGAGATGACATTATATGATTGGTGGGTAGTTGAGAGGAGTATCCCCTTATTCAATTCTTTTATTGTGTTCCATTAGGGATGAACATATTGCACCGAATACCGAACATATACCGTACCGAACCAAGGGGTTCGGTATCGGTACTCACGTTTATAAGTTTTCGGTTTCGGTATTTTCGGTATCGGTATTGAGTTTTGGGAATTTTCCGGGATCAGTATCAGTTGGTACCAAAACCGTCCCGAGCTCATCCCTAGTGTTCACAAACCAAACCGAACCAGGTTGTATATCCTTATTAAGACTTACAGATCACAAGGACAATCTCATGTTATCTCCAGATTGCAGATTTGGTTCCTATGTAAGAAAAAATACAATTGGTGTTTTGCTTAAAAATAACACATTTTGTTGTTGGAAACAATTAACATTAAACATATACCAATTGTTTATGAATTGAACAAAAAAAAATATTACTAAGCTTATCTGACTATTTTGGATGGAAGATATCCAAAAGAGACTGCAAAAGACATGAAGAAGAGTGAAATGGAATGAAGAGTTATTTAACACAAGACCAAAACTAATACCAAGAGAACAGAATCACAAACTTAAGAAGCACTTGTCTTCATCACAGATACATAATTAAACAAGAAGATTTTAGAGGATCCATTGCCCGAAACCAATTGACATAAACTAGATAAATCAGCCCACACACTACTAAATTTACTTGGCCATCATAACCTTGACAAACTCCTCGTAGTTGATTTGACCATCGCCATCGACATCGGCCTCTCGGATCATCTCATCGACTTCCTCATCAGTAAGCTTCTCACCGAGGTTTGTCATCACGTGGCGCAGCTCAGCAGCAGAAATGAAGCCATTTTGGTCTTTGTCAAACACTCTGAATGCCTCTTTCAATTCCTCCTCAGAGTCGGTATCCTTCATCTTTCTTGCCATCAGGTTTAGAAACTCTGGGAAGTCGATGGTTCCGTTGCCATCTGCATCCACTTCATTGATCATGTCTTGTAGTTCTGCTTCAGTTGGATTTTGCCCAAGTGATCTCATCACTGTTCCAAGTTCCTTTGTTGTGATACAACCTGTACAGTTGACATACAAGTTATTAACAGGTCAAAATTGGTACTTGGGTGTAATTTAGTATGATGCCCGAAACATTATTTTTCTCCAAAATTTTCATTAATAGCTAACCTTTTAAATATGATTACAATATTAACCTAATTTTGTTTTTGCATAATATGATTTAGAAGCTTAAATGCATTCAAAACACACGTGGGAAGACTTTTGACCAAATGACTGGTTTCCTATTTTATTAAATTGTTTTGACCCAATGACATGTTTCCTTTTTAACTAAATTGTTTTGACCTTGTAGAACAAAAATGACCCAAATCCAACCTGCACAGAAGTAAGCGCGTCACTATAAGCATTCAGCATATCCTAACAAACACTAAACAAGAGCAACCAACAGAAAAGGCAGACGGCATGCCCTAGCAGACAAGACAAGGGTACATATGCAACAAAATGTGCCCGTTTATGCTTATAGAAGAGCTACATATTGGGGGTATTCATGGTCTATCAGTTTGGTTTCCTGGGCGGATTTTTTAACTTCTTCAAACTGACAGGTTTCCCCCCTCCAAGCAGGACCATTCATTTAATCCTCTAGTAATATAACAAAACCAATAGCATGTTACAATGTTATGTATTCTTAGAACTTTTCTCCTAGTGTAACTTATTTTACCCATGGTTTAAAAAAACGTTTGAGGCGTGCGCCAAAAAAACGAGCCTGGGGCGCACCTCATGGGGTCTAGTTTGTACATACATCTCTAAGGGCTGAGGCATTAAGAAAATGCGCACCTCAGGGGGTTTATGGTGTTTTTATATGTTTTAGACTTTTTGGGTCAATTATTTTATTTTTGATGTATGTTTTTGATGTTTAAGACTTTTTTGGGTCAATTATTTTATATTTTATAACATATATAATTTTTTCATTTATTTTTTGATTTCACTTCAGGCTTACGCCTCGGTTCGCCTCGAGGCTTAAGCCTCAAGAGGCGAAGGGAAAACGTAAAAAGGTCAAGATACAATTCTCCCATAAACAGTGCCAAGTTCATACTTCAATCCCATAACCTATTATGAAGATGAAAAGGTCAAGATACAACCCAACATAAAGTATTTGTAATTATTATTATTATATTTTTTTCATTTCTTCAGGTATCTGAGAAAAATACCAAATCCAAATTGACCCATCACCTAAAAAGTTCTAGAAGGTTGAAAGAGCCATCAAATTAGAAACTTGTCACAGACCCTCATATATACAGTATAGTAAAAATTAGTGTTATGTGACCGTAAATTAGTAAAGTAATACAAACTGTATCATATTTGTGTACCTTGACCGATAAAAAGAACAATAATTACCAAGAGACCTAGCACCAATCTACTAGGCACAAGGACTTTTGGCTAGCAAATTCAACAACCATAACATGTTACAAGAAGAACAAATATGACCCAAATTCTACAAAAAGAAAATCATATTGTCCATGAGCTGGAGATATATGATCCTCTTGGAGGATAAATCATCAAAAATACTCGGCCGGCTTGTATTCGAATGTCAAAAACATATAACACATAAATTTGGCCAGCAATCCCCAATTGTTCATTTAAAAATAAAAAACAACCACCATACGCAGTAAATCCCACCAATAGGCAATAGCAAAGCCATTATTTAAAAATAAAAATCCAAAAATTAAAAAGACTAACCAAAAAGCTACAAAATTGTGACCACATGCATTTCTAATTATGCACCAATTGTAACCTTGTAATTCCATATCAAGCACTCCTAAATCAATACAACTCAACATCTAATCTGACTACAAAATATATTTATAGTATAAAATCCTTCATTAATGATTAATACCCCCGATGAGAACACTTTTGGACATCCATATAGTTTTTGTATTATTATTATTATTATTATTATTATTATTATTATATAAAATAGATGCAAAATGGTAAACATGAAATAAAAGATTAAAAAGGGAAATGAAAGATACCATCGCCATCCTTATCGAAAAGGCTGAAGGCTTCTTTGAATTCAGAGATCTGGTCTTCGGTGAGCTGATCGGCCATTTTAGAGACAGAGAGAAAAAATAGGGTTGTATGTCTGATAGATGGATGATATTATTATAAAGGGCTGGTTTTGAGAGGAGAATAATAATATTAGATTAGGGTGGGTAAGGAGTGGGAGGGGGTTTATATACGAGCTTGGCTTCCGGACGTGATCGGTTTATCAAATTCGTTGCATCCGACTTTACCGCTCTACCCTCTTCTCCCCACTACCCCACCCCCCTCCTTATTTTTCTTTTCTTTTCTTTTTTCTGTAATATTCTCCCGTCCTTTATATTTAAACAAACAAATGATATACATTAGATAAAGATTTTATTTTGGGACAGATGAAATCTAATATAAAGTGATAAAATATATATGACGAACTGATAATGTGGCATAAAAATTAATGTAGTATAATGTGAGAAAACAATAATTTTAAGCATTTATATAAGAATAAAAATATATACTAAAGGAAAAATGTATGTTTGGATGGGCAACAGTGTCTGAAATAACCATTGCAGAACACGATTGAGGCAGTGGTTTTTAATGTATATTTTTTTATAAACAACTGATTTTAATTTATTCTGCTATAGATAAAAACAAAACTCTCATTTATAGTTTCATTTAGTGTAAATAATTCATTAAAAGTTGTATATCACATGGGTTATAACATTTTTGTTGTTGTTTTATTTATTATTAGGTTATAAAATTTGAGAAATTATAGGATAGAAAGTATCTTTAATGTGAGAAGGGTAGAAAGCCCTAAGAACTTCACCTGTTAACTATGGTTAACCCAATTAAACTCAATTACAATCAAATCAATAGGCAAATCAGACATTTTACCTATAACTGTTTTACGTAAATCACGTTTCTATCTTAGGTAACGATTATCGTAATTACGTTTCAAATCCGAATTTGAACTCTACAACACAGTCGATCAAACACATTACGATTCAAACACATTACGATTATCATAATCACAGTCAATTAAAGTATTGCAGGATGTTCGGTACGTATTAGAAGTAGTTTTTAAATAAGTTTTCAGTAGAATTATGTTTAATTATTGATTTTGTTTATCAGATTTAAACTTATCGGTTGATGAGCAGAGTGTTTCTGTTGAGAATTCGATTCCAGATGTCGATAATATTGTTTTTCACGGTATAGTTCATGATGCTCTGTTTTTTTTCCAGTTTTTTGCAATTAGTTTTTTAAGGTTGATTTTCGTAAACAAATTGTTTGTGGATATTAAGACTTGATCGAGGAGACTAACCAGGATGTGGATATTCATAGTTTGAACATCATCAACGAATACAGAAGGATTGAAGATATTTTTAGTATGTTTTTTGAATATTTGATGCGTTAAAATTATAAAGTGTGTTTATAAGTTTTTAAACTTACATACTGAATATATATATATATATATATAAGTGCGTTTGCATATGATCATTCGTGTAACACCCCAACCGATGGCGGAAACATCGAGGTGTCACGTATGAATGATTGTTCAGTAGCTCATGGTAATACATATGTTTAAATAATCATTTATTTCCTTACAATATTGAACTACATTAAAGTTTTGAATGGAATCTAATACATCAAACAAACAAACGAAACTTAAAACTTCAAATAACTCCTCATACTAGCTTTAGACTTCAAGCATCAATATTTCCTGTTGAGTTTGGAAAAAATGTGTGTGTGGGGGGGGGGTCATCTAGAAGTGGTGAGAATACATAAGCCAAGCCAAGCAAAAAGTTTTAAAAGAATAAAAGTTTAGCAATTCATATGTCTAATGTAAGTTTAAGTCTACATGAATAAACAACAAGTATAGTATGCACATAATCAATCCTCCGACAAAGTTTAGGTCCATCCCGCATCCACGGTTCACCTTAATATAACGTTGGAACAATAACAATCACCCGCGCTCCCCATACAAGATGGTCATCGAATCTAAGTGGGGTTGTCAATCCAATAGATCTATCATTGTATACTGCCGGCTTGATTAGGGTTAATGATTATGCAAGTTGAAGTTTAAGTCTAATAGTCTTTGTCTAAGTCATGAGGCATTAAAGTTTACAACTAGACATGTATGTATAATTGCTTAAGCATAAAGTTTCAAGTATAAAGAATTGCATAAACAAGGTTACGTAAACTCACCTTAGCAAAGTGTTAAGTCTTGTGAAATAGAATAAGTGTAGTCCAACGTTGCCAAATATTACCCTATGTTTAAGATAATAAATAAGTCTAAGTCTTTCTAGTCTACAAGTATTTATAGGGTTTCTAATTTGGGGATAAGTAATTGTTTAATTATTAATTAGGTAAATTGTTAAAAAATAAAAGAAATTTGGAAAATAAATAAATAAAAGACTATTTGTAGATTTTTGATTAAGGATGGTCATATTATAAGATTTTAAGTATGAAAATAATTTTTATAAAATTATTTTCTCAAAAATTGAATATTTAGTATATTTATTTCTATTTGTCCATAATATAATTTTAAAATATAAAAATATTAAAATTAAAGAAATTTCAAATTAATATTTATATTTCTGTTCTAAATGAACAAAAATAATTTATGTAAAATTTTGGTATGAAAATATTGAAAAATGAATTTATTATGATTTATTTATGATTTAAAATAACAAAAATTAATTAAAATATTAAATAAACGGTTTTTCTGGAATAAAATTTATTTCTGAAATGCTTATTGATCTACAAGTTTAAAAATAATTTTTGTGGAATTTTATAAAATCGTTTAGATATTTTTATAGAATTTTAAAATTATAATTGAATAAACTTGTAATATTGATAATATTTATTAAATAAATGATTTTTATAAAAACTAAACTCATTACTACTATTATTATTCATATAAATGTTAATATTATTATTACATAAAAAGAAGTAAAATATGTTATTATTTGAAAAGAAAGTTTTGTATCAACTTTAAAATCTAATATATATATATATATATATATATATATATAAAAGAATGTTTTGAAATAATATAGAAGTGATGATTTTTTTTAATTTAAATTTGAGGAAAAACACGCGATGTTACAGTCTCCCCTACTTTTAGAAACTTCGTCCCGAAGTTATTGAAAACATAGTGTTGAGGTGATTAGGTAGAAATTAAGGCAACTGTGGTTTGAAGAATTTGGGTTAAGGCACGACATGAGTTGATAGGTAATAAACCGTTTCGAATCATTTGGATAAGAGGGATGATATGTGTGAGTTTTAAGGGTTGGATTAGGTTCGTCTGAGATACCAAGGAGAATAAGAATCTAGCAAAATACTAACTTAAGTTTTAGGAATCCAAAAAGAAATGCATGTATTGATTGACTATAGAAAGACTAAATGAACTACTAGGTAACTAGAGTTTATGATTGGTTATCTATCGTAAACCTTGATAGAATTTCACACCACCTTAACGTACCTGTAAATTCATGATTGCGTTCCGGACCGCAATCACTAATTTAACTTACATTAGGGTTTTGTGTCATTCTATTACTCTAAACACACATGTAAGATAATGCAATTAATCTTGTGGTTGAATCGTATACAATGTATCCAAAAATAAGTCCAACTGTTGAGCAGGAAAAATACTCCTACCAGTTAGTGAGTAAGAACCTCTACCGATTGTTGAGCAGGTTGTTAGGGCCTCTACCAATCGTTGAGTAGGTTATTTGGTACTCTACTAACTGTTGAGCAAGTACTTCATCCTCTACTAGTTGTTCGATTAAGTGTAGCAATTATTGCAAATTGATAGTATGTTTATGTAAGCAAGTTTATAAGTATAACGAGTATAGTATGTGAGTTGTAATTGTATTAATATTAATATAGCAATTAGTTCACATTATCCAAGTGTTATAAACATACTAGATAAACAACTCTCATATAAAATTTCAATACTAGAATTTATTACTTGAATCAAAGTGCATCAATACATAGAATTTTAAAAACAAATAACATTCAAACGGTGGAACTTGTCGTTAAGTAGCTGGAGGGTCCCTAGCAGGATTATTATGAGCAGTAGGGGCATTAGTAGAAGGAATTCGACAAACATTCACGAGATGCCCATACTTTTGACAAATATTTATAATATATATTATTACATAAAAAGAAGTAAAATATAAATATTTATAATATATATTAAATAAATGATTTTTATAAAAACTAAACTCATTACTATTATTATCTATCTATACATATAATAAACCAAAACCATTTTAATGACATGGCATTCAAAGAGGATATTCTCTCTATTGAGTGTGCCATGTGTCATCCCATGTGGCAAGACCTTTATTTTAGGAAAATAATAATTTAAAATTTAAAAACAAAATTAGATTTTTATCTCTAATGTTTCCTCCCATAACTTTTAAACGTTAATATCTTTTATACACGGGATTTTTTAAAGAAAAAAAATTACACCAAATTAACGAGCGTTTTATTATCTTTCCAACGGGTACCATAGTGCTATATAAATAACGGAGAAAAAAACGACTATTTTTTTGTGTAGTTGGGTTTTAAAGAAAAAATTACAACAAATTAACGAGCCTTTTATTATCTTCCAACGAGTACCATAGTGCTATATAAAAAACGGAGAAAAAAACGACTATTTTTTGTAACCCGACAGGTATTGTGTCAGGTTTGGAATTAGTTTAAAAAAATTGTGGGTTTGGGTCGGGCCTGGGATTAGGTGATACCCGACCCAATTACCCTTTTTTATATTAGAATATGATAACTTATGGCAGAGATTTGTTTAAAATAATAATAATAATAATAATAATAATAATAATAATAATAATAATAATAATAATAATAATATTCATTAATCTTATATTGACAAATCATTAATTATGTTGTCATATTAGATATTTTATTATGTCATATTAGATATTTCAACCCGGGACGTTCTCTAACATGTAATTGTTAGGTTTTCTTTTTTTACCATATTCTGAAATAGCTCAAATCTTATTGTATGCAGTTAAAGACCTTTGACTGAATGTATTGGTGCTAAACAATCTGTGTCCCCTTAAAGTGCTTGGGATCTTAATATTCTGTTTTAGGTGTTGATGTTGTAAGGTGAAATGGATCTTTTGGTATATTTTTTTAAAGTATCTAATGTAAGTTGATATATAGATGCCATTTTTATAGTTTAGATACTTCTAATTTTATTCACTTTACTTAGATTTCTCAACCCGAGACGCTCCCGGGTATAAGCTAGTTATTAATATAAATGTTAATATTATTATTACATAAAAAGAAGTAAAATATGTTATTATTTGAAAAGAAAGTTTTGTATCAACTTTAAAATCTAATATATATATATATATATATATTATATATATATATATAGGGAAGGGATAATGTGGAAACCCTTAGAGAGAAAACTTGGAAACCCTATCTGGACCATCCATCTCAATTGATCAAGGGTTGAGATTGATCCCATGTACTTTGGTGATGGAAAACGTTTTTTATTAGGCAAAAGGACTTCAAGGGGTAGTTTGGGTAGATAACAAAAGTATCTCTCTCCATCAGTCAAACGTCTATAACACTCCACACCTCTCCATTTATCCCGCCTAAACCCACAATGATCATCCTCTTCTCCTTATCTCTCTAATATCTTCTTCAAAAAACCTTCCATTATCACCCCATTGTGTCTCGCTATAAAAACAGTACTATCACGATCCATCCTCCATTAAGAAACCCGAAATATGAGGTTGGCGTTCAACGCAATGGCGTCTGGGCGGCGGCGGCGGCGGAGATCTAAAAGGTATGAGTAGGTCATGTTTTACTATGTTTTTTTTTTACAAAAAGTCCGTACCGTCGATATGCATGTTAGATTTTTTTTGGCGGTTTCCTCGGTAGTAGGTTTAGTGTTCAATGAAACATCTTTTTTAAGGATGTGGGTGTCGTATTAAGGTGGCCGTAGACTAACCTTCGCTGCTGGTTTTCATTATTATTAAATTTTATATTTTTAGAAAAAGTAGGGTTTCATGATCCATGTTAAGGAAGTTTAAATAAAGTTGAAACGGGTTTGTTGATCCTGTATGTAGTACATTATTGTTAAAAAAAAGTTTTTTAATGAAGATTAATAAGGTTTGTGGTGTGTGGTGTCCAAAACAGGAGGTCTCGTAACGTAGTTGATCGGCTTACAGGTATATGTTTATGATCTAATTATTTTAGTGTGAATGTTGTTGTTGAGTATGTCATTATGATATAATATTCTGTTTCGTGGTCAGGCGGTTCGACATCTCGAAGCGCGAGTGTTATAGTTATAAACGATAGTAGCAACAAGGTGGAAAAGGCAAATGAAGACCCAATTGTAGTTACGGATGAGGAATCTCAGCGGTATGGATATGGACAGACCCAAAGAGTGTTAGGTAAGAATAATATTGTTACCCTTGTGTAGTGTGCATCTAGGTCGCATTTTTTATAAAGTCGTATAATTGTTTCAATTTTCACAGATTATGATGATTCTGACTGGAGTACCCCAATTGCAACGCTGATTAAAGGAAAAAAAAACGTACGTACCGCGTGTTATTTATTTCCTAACGTGTGTTATTAATACTCTATGAACCGTAATTGTGTATTTTTGGTTGACTATAATAGTGAAGAAGACACTTGTTAGCGAAAACACCTCCCTAAAGACAAAGAAGGACAGAGGTTAGGGATTTTGATTTTAACGTTTGTCATATATTAACAACTGTTAGTTTTTTACTATAATGTCTATGAATTTTCTTGGTGTGACCTGACACAAACGTGTGTAATAACACCTGTTATAGACAAAAGGTCAGCATGTGCGGGTATAGTTGGAACCTCAGCCACTAAAGGTATTAGTTTTTCGCCACGCACTCGCTCGTCTTGATTTAACAAGTGTTAATAACACTCTAATAATGTATTGTATATTAATAGTGAAAAGGACACGCGCTATGGACAAGACAACCCTAGATACAAAGAAGGACAAAGGTTTGTGGATTTTATTTTAATGTTTATGAATGTTTTACGAACCACCTTGCTATAATAACATGTGTAAACAGATAGAAGGCCAGCGCGTGTTTGTACGGGGGTGTCATCTGACGGGGAAGGTATGGGTTGGACACTGTTTAACAGTTGTTAGTGACTACACTAAGATGTGTTATTACTTTATGTTAACATGTGTTAGTACTGTTACACCGTCCGCAGGCACAAGCAAGGCGGTGAGGAAACGTAAGAGGAAGGATGCGGCCCCTGCTGCTGTTGAGGAAGATGTGGGCCGGAAGCGCAAGAAGTCGAAAAGGGACAACTTCCTGACACTTACAACACGGTCATCGCCTTTCCAATTGTTTAGATGCATATCAGTGTTGTCTTCTGAACAACAATTAGTAGTAAAGGAGATGGGGTTTGGACGTCTCTTACGTTTTAAGATGGATGGGGTGCCTCTGAAGTTGGCCCACTTTGTGGTCGACAGCTTCGATCCTGACACCATGGAGATACATGCTCCATGTGGATCCATGAAGATAAACAAGAGCGTGGTTTATAAGATGTTGGGGATACCGAATTCTGGAGTCAAGTTGATGTCAACAGAAAGGAAAAGTCAGATGGATGAGGCTGTGAAAAAGTGGAGGAAAAAGTATAAAACCAATTTTGTCTCGGCGAAGAGTATGGTGGATAGTATCGAGACGTCGGGTGGGCAAGACACCTTTGATTTCCGTATGGATTTCATAATGTGTTTTGTTACTGTTATGGTCGATTGTCACAACAAGGGACCTTACGGGAGGGCATCTTATACCACATCTCAAGTGACATGAACTTTTGTGACATTGATTGGTGTGGGCTGGTAGTCAAGCAGCTGCGGGACTGTAAAAAAAGTTGGGATAGGTGTGATCCACATTGTCCCTTTACTAGGCCGCTTGCAACACTCACGGTACCATTTTTTGTACTAACACCTGTTATAAAATTCTGTTGTTATACCTGTCATCCAAGATAACACATGTTAGATACCCCCTTTTCAGCTACTGTATGTCGATGGGCTACTTGCAAAGGCATTGATGTGGATTACAATGTTGAACCAATGACTTATTGGACAGCGAAGAGGTTGAAGGATAGGGAGAAGTTGGAAATTCTGAATGGTGGGTTTGGAAAAGGTTTGTTGAAGCGGTTAACTATAACATGGGAAAAAAATGACAAGCCCTGTATCAAGGTATGTGATATTTTTTACTTTATAACATGTGTTATTTGATAGCTCTACCATTATTATTATTAATGCTTTTTGGATCGCTTTCTATGTAAAACAAAAGGACCGCCTGCAAGTGGTAGAAGCCAACATTGATGAAATGTTGAAGTACAAAAAGAGAGTCGAAGATGTCTTAGGAGGGTTGTGTGCAGATCATCTTGTTGAGGCTGACGTTCAGACTTTGAAGGCAAGATATGCAACACTTCTGGATGACAAACCTATATGGATCCGAGATCTTGAGGCTAGTGAGCAAATAAACAATTTGATTGAAAAAATAAATGCGGAGGATAATGATTCAGCAGGGAGCGAGGGTACTGAAAGTTTAAATGATGTTGACTGTGCAAGCCCGGATGTGAGTCAATACCGAAAAAGCATGCACAAAAAGCGTAGCTCTAGATCACATGACGGGAATCCGCGCCATGATGTTGACGGCGCGCCTAGTGATAGTTTAGGTTGTTGGGCTGTTTTATTGAAACTTTGTGATAGTTGATTATGACTCCTCTATACTAACATCTGTTATAATATGGTACGTGATCAGGTGTTGACCAAAAGGAGCTTGCGACTGCTGAGTTAGATAATCCAGGTGCGGTTGTTAGTAAGGATGTGGAAAAACGTACAAGAAGTGGGGAGCCCAACAAAGGTACCCTAACAATTAAGTAACAGGTGTTAGTTATTTTCTGCCCATATCTAACATGTGTTACTGTTTTTTTTTTCTTTTTGTGTCAGGTGACGGTGAAGGGCGTATGTCAATGAAAATTAAAAACACAGAATCGGCTGGGGCGCCTCAGTTAGAGGATGAGTCTAATGCTAGTGGTTCAGGGAAACAGTCTGCACAGCGCAAATTAAGACGAAAGAACGTGGAAGGAGACAACGCACAAGATGTTGTGGACGATGGAGGGGCAGCGATTGCGCTAGGTATGAGCAATCCGGTGGGGAAGCTAGAAGTGGGGGACGTTGCTACAAGTGATGCGCACAAGTCACCACCAGGTGATGTATTTAATTATAATTGTAGGGAACATGCTTCCTTAATCGTATTTTTTTTCTTCCAATAAAGCCTTTTTATGTTAAACCTCTATGAATTTGACAGGTGTTGACGCGGAAGTAGTTGCCCCTACTTGTGAAGAAGCTGTTTTACAACACACAAAGACGTGGGGGGAGTCTGAAGGGGTGGGCATTCGCAATACTCAACCATGCAATGCGCCAGAAGGTTATTAGTTGTATTCTTTATTTCTCTGTTTTGAAACTGGTAACATGTGTTAACTGAGTCTCGGTTTGGCAGATCCTGTATTGCAAGATGTTGGGAGTCGTGGCATATTTGGCGAACTCCAAAAAACGTTCGAAAAGGAAGGAAACCTTAAGGCTGGTGCGGCGGAGGTAGTGGGTAAAGGTAAGTGTGAATCCGCTGGCCTTTATTATAACAATTAGATACTTTACGGTTCATTAAAACATTACGCATGGTCTAACATGTGTTATTTATTTCTGTTGACTATGTATGTTCAGCAGACGTTGACTTAACAACGGTTTTGCCACAGGCTGAGGGGGGTGCCGGTAGTAGCATCAATGTTGAACAGACGGTCGGTGATGTCATAACACATGATACAAAAGCGGGTGAAAATGATGGTTATGTTTATGATGGTCCAAGTTTGAGTGTTGGTCTGACACAGATGGATGTTGATAGGAAGCGAACACAAGCAGGTATGTTTATGGTTAGTTGTATCGGTGCAAAGTCATAGTAACTCTGGCACTAATAAAGTGTTTGTTTCGTTAAACACGAATGTAACAGGTGTTAAAGAAAAATGTGATGCGGAGGGGGTTCATAGTGATGGCAATACGGGAAAACACGGCGGCGACAATAGTAGCGGTGTAAAGGATGATCCACCGGAGGCGACCATGAAAGTCGCGACTGAGAGTTCGAGCGTTAACGAAGAATCATCAAGTAAGGCTGACTGGCTGGTTTTTTGGAACAAAACTTGCCTGAATTTTCATTGTAAACATTGCTAACATGTGTTAGGCTGTTGGCCGACAGGTGGCTTTGCTTCATTGTTTGGTGTGGCGGATAGCAACAAAACGGAGGTGCTGCCAACGCCACAAACACATCAAGAGCTGCATGATGACAACAAAACAACTTGTAAGGGTGTGTGTGTGTGTTATTGGTAAAGCCATTTGATCAAAAATTAACATGTGTTACATTGTGGTTTCGCAGCCAAGATTACTCCTATCTGTAGTGAGCTGGTTATAGACCCAGATAACATCATTGATGTTGAGCCCGTTATCTCGTTTGACGGCGCTACTGGGCTGTACATGAATGGACCCCCAGTGGTAGTGTCACGTTAGGGTGGATATAACACGGTTATAGAGCACGTGGCTGCACGGCTTGATGAATGCAGGAGAAACCCCCAGCGGGAAAGACTATTAGCACCTGTTAACAGGTCACCATTCTTCATCAGAGGGGTTGATCTACAAGCTGTTGTGTCAAAGGAAGAAGAAAAAATCTGGAGCTATATACATTATAAACCGAGTGTGCTATATCATCTTTTGTAAGTACAGTGCTGTTTTTTTTCTTTTGTTCATGACTCTTGATTCTCTATGGCTTAACAGGTATTAATCTTTTTTTGTGTAAAAAAAAATGTCTTACAGGAAGGAAACAGGGACATCTATGGATCAGCCAAAGGAAATAGATCTAGGAACAACAGATGCTAGGGATATGTAAGTGTTCAAATGTCATTTTTTGTACGTACACTTAATAGCATACGTTTCGTCAAATAATACTAACATATGTTACCCATTCAAAATAACACGTGTTAAACACAGGGAGGTGCTCTTTCGTAGTCGTTATAATCTGGAAGCAACACGAGCAATGTTAAAAAGTCTAGCTGTCGGGACGAAGGTACTAGATGTCGTTGTTGATTGCTGGGTTGAAGTGTTAAACTTCGAGGAAAGGTACAGATCAGAGGGGGCCAAGTTTAGGCTGTTTGTGGGGACAAAGGCCGTGATAAGTACTTTGTGGAAAATTTGAAGGAAAATCAATTGAAAAATTACATTTAAATTTTATTGACTAATGACACGCGTTATGTTTTGTGTGTGTGTGTGTGTGTAATAGTTTGAATGGATGCTACACGATCGCGGGGCTGATGAGGAACAAAGGATGATCAAGTTTCGCTCAAGTATGCGTGCAGCCGTGTCATGGAATGAAAAATTGCTGGATTTACAAAAGGTTGACCTTATCATGTTCCCGGTATTAGAGTACAACCACTATTACCTAGTGGTTTTCGAACTCAAATACCCGTCCATTTGCGTTGTTGACAATGCCGGTGAGAAGCAGGGTGTACCGATCGTAGACAGCACCAAATACTTTGAGAAAGACACGCCCTACAAAATCATAAGTTATTTAATAACACGTGTTATAGTTTTCTTTCTTGAGTTGTGTAAGTTTGTTAACAAGTGTTATTCCAACTGTATTTTACCAGAAAGATATGCTAGTGAAGTATTTGCGTGAGATGCAGCATCCCAGGTCTGAGTTGATGAATGGCTTAAGGATAAATAGGGAGAAACTGGATTGGGCAACACGTAGCAATATGGATGACTGTGGCGTCTTTCTGATGCGTCACATGGAGAAATTCATGGGTAAAGGTGAACGATTTAAAGCTGGGTTTAGTACGAATGGGTCCAGGAAGTTGGGGAGGTCAGGAGGCTACGCAAAAAGTTTGCAGCACATATCCTACAATCCCTGGTGAATCTTTTGAAGGACCAGGTTGAAGCAGCTTGCCATCTGAGGTAGGCAAAAAGACAGTCCTCGTAGTTTATCCTTTTTTGTTGCGACACGTTGCATAGTCGCAAAGTAAACAAAAACTTGTTTATTTAGAAAGTAGAATCGTATGGTGGTGGTAGAATTCTAGTAAACTTGTGTTATGTTGTTGGCATCCTAGCCATATATACTAGACATGTTATACTTTTGGTGGCAACCTATCCACATGTCATGACAGATATGGGTTGGTGTCCAACAATTATGTCCACTTGTTTTGTTATTATTAAAAAGTGTGGCATTGTTCGTTTTTGTTATTGTTTGTGGTTTACATTGGACTAAAAGTGGTTGAGGAAAGTAGTAAAAGTATTTTTAAAAAATAAATTAGTCTTGGAAAAGGTGATGGCAAGTACAAAAAGTACAAGTGCATAGTAAAAAAGGTGATTGATGTAAGAAAAAAAGAGACCTTACAAGTAAAAAGCTGATTGATGTAAGAAAAAGGTGATTGATAAAGACAAAAGTAGAGACAAAAAGCTTAGTTGGCAATGACAACCTTTATGTCATGTCACATAATTTAGTCCAATGCATTCAAACATCTACCTACCCCTTTCATCTTACTCCTTATATAAATGGTGGGTGCATCATGGGAGTTGGTGCGGGTTTAGTACAAGAAAATGGCAACTCCCAAAAAACAAATGATCACACAACTCCAGATAATAAAACGCTGGAACCTTTCCATCACACGGTGCCTGCGCCCGGGTTACCGTATCTCATCAACCCAAAAACTCCTAAGGATGAAGCTTCGATGGGCTCTACTAGTTTGGTTCCGCAGCAAGCTACGCACTCCCCCGTGCAGCCAGTATCAAAGGGGGGCCAAGCACGACCAGAGATGATAGCGAAGAGGTGAAAGAGGAACCGTCACTTGATCTATCTGGCGAATTTATTACGTTGCCAAATGGTGGTAGGATACCCAACTTGTGCTACGACCACATGTATTGTGGTTGCCCGTTGTGCCCGAATTCACCCAATACTCTACATGCGTGGGGTTGGCACGATCCTTGGGAAGGTGAGCATAGCCCACGGTCCCAAATGAGCACCGATGACGACTTTGGAAGCCCATAATTGCGTGTTTTGTCGTTTAGTATGTTGTGGTAAACAAAACATGGAATCTGCTTTTCCCATGTTGTTAGTCTTGTTTAATCTTGTTTAATGTCTTGTACTATGTTGTATTATTAGTTGTGTCTACGTATTCTGCTAAATGTGTTATTAATCTAACACATGTTATGTAACCCTATCTACTAGATCTGTGAATGTAATCTATTCGTGGTTCCCTTTCATAGACGTGCACTAACACGTGTTATTCCATATAACACGTGTTAGTAAGAATTAAATGCTGCCTCTTCAGTAGGGTTACACGTATTATAAGATAACACGTCTTATGTGCTTAACCCTAGTTTATGATCTTGTGCATTTAATGTATGAGTAACTGCCCTAAAAAATGTAGGATATGAGGGACGACAAAATATATCATGCAACGAGATTGGGTCAGAAAAATGATGAAAAGTTAACAGGTGTTAGTGATATATACTAACATGTGTTACCATGTCAGTCCAGATTATACTGACCATGCGTGAATTATAGCTGACCAAAACGCAACAAGTTACATAACCACATACAGCAAGGTTTTTACAAAAGGGACACCGTGAGGGTCACATAGTGTAAGTTACACTTAAAGTACTTTTTTTAGAGAGAACATCTGCACTGAGCAAATCGCTAAAAAACATGGTTAGGCATGGTGTTATGTACGTAACAAGAGTAGTCGTGCTAACGTAGGCTGTTACGTGTACATAACATGACCCCAAAAAAACAGAAACAGTGGCTCAGTGCAGATCATGCAAAGCTGATGTGGGTCACTGTGTAGAACCTCCAGACTGGAGGTTTTGATCAACTTGCTGCTGTGAAACCTTCTCACAATTGCGCGAATCGTGCCCAATAACATATTTGTTGCAGGTGCGACACAGTCGTGGGACCTTGTTGGGCTTTTCTTTAGCCTTCTCGCCCGGGCCAGATATACGACGAGTTTTCCCACAGCCCTTATTACGAACAACATCAGGATTGTTTACCACAACTTCACAGTCCATCTCTTGACCAATCAACTCTTCCATCTCAGATTCATTTGCTTCCTTCTCACTAACTTCCACAGATCCTTTTGATAACAAACTAAGCTTGAGTTCCCTTAATTTTTCCACCAACTGCGCTAGTGATTCTGTATCGGTTCGCACAACATCGACACACTCGCTAACCAACTCAAGCACCTCATTCCTCAGGATGGATTCCGGATGCGTGTCAACACCATACCGGCCTGCAATAGAAAAAACTTTTTTCGGCAATACATCCCTACGCCAGCGGTCCATGATGTAATGATCTGGAATCCTTTCCACGTTCTTCATTCAATAAACGCAAAAACATGGCGACAAAGATAACTAATACGTATGAAACCCATACAAGAGCAAACTGTTGTGTTATCGCTTCCATTAAACTTAACCTGTGAAAAATACAGGTAACATAGCAAACATGAAAACCATTTCAATAACTATAACCTGTGGATCCCCCAAAAAGTCTTACAGGAAGATTTTTGTAAAAATCTTACTAACACATGTTACCTGCACATGGTAACATCTGTTACCCTTTTATGGTAACACATGTTAATGTGCATAAGCAGAAAGCTTTTTGTCACCATTTTATAAACTGTACAAACTTGGTAAATGTCGGTCACAGCACGCCTGCGATCCAGGTGGGTGACATAAAACACAGTAACTTCATCCTCTACTTTGGTATGCGAGACATAGCAGCATAACATTCCTTTAGTGATTTCTTTGCGAACTTCCATGAAAAGAGAGTGAGTGTATAACATGAAAGCGTGCTTCTCAATTGCTAAATCAGTGGCCGCACGAAACACAGTTGATGACGTTTTGTATTCAGAAAGTCGTTGCCTGTAACGCTGGCTATCAATTCTTGCCTCGTAACAAAGCATAAATTGAACAAGTGTATTCGCACTAGTCGAGTTAACTTTAAAGGCAGCATTAGAACTCTCACATCGCGATGTTGTCTTCATCAGGCAACACATAGGGATGTCGCGGAAATATGTCGGGACCCAACGTTCCCTTATCGCATACATCTCATTCAACCATTCATGGTCTTCAAGACCAAACGTTGCAAGCAATTCTTGCCAACGACTCTCAAAAGTTGATGGCTTAATGTACATATTCCACACAAGTCGATGAATGCACGCCCTTAGCTCTGTATTCTGTAGCTTTTCAGCTGATATCTGTATGGCAAAAAATTTATAAAATAAATACGATATGCATGGGCACAAACCCCCATTCTGTTTCCTGGGTAACACATGTTAACAGACGGCGAAAAAAACCACAAACCTTTGATGGTAACTTCTTCATAATATGCCACATACATAACCTATGGCGTGAATCAGGGAAAACCTGCATGACCGCTTGCCTCATAGCTAGGTCCTGGTCAGTCAAAACCAAGCTTGGTTGACTATTGTGCGCTTTGAGAAATCCTTGAAGCAACCATTTGTATGACTCAATGGTTTCATTAAATAGCAATCCAGCGCCAAACGTGACACATTGCTTGTTGTGGTCAACACCAGTGAATGGCACAAAAATAAGATTGTACCTATGTATGACATAACAGAAAAATACAGTTAGTAAAACAAGTTAGATTCCACATGCCCAAAAATAGGTAACATGTGTTATGTCAATAACATGTGTTATCCCGTTGAATTACCTGTTGGTATGATATGTCACGTCAAAAGCAACTACATCACCAAAAGCTTTATAATTCAACTTCGAAATCTCGTCTACCCAGAATACGGACCGTAATTGGCCATCAGCCACGGTGAAGTCGAAATAGAAATCAGGCAAGTTTTGAAAACGATCACTCAAGCGATCAAGAACTAATTGTGCGTCACGGTCACCAATGAAAATTCGCAGACTCTTACTGAAGTTTTTGAAGTCAACGGGGGTACCATTTACATTGTGGTGCCCCCCCCTTGATGGAAACAAGACACCTGTGCGCCTTAACAGGCCCAATTCGATTCAGACTCATCTGGTGAATAAACTGTTTAGTAGCAAATGTAAGCTTCCTTGAAATCTTTGTTAGGTCACGATTCACGTTGTCAACCAACTCATGATTGTGCACGTAATTGAATGTGTGAACCAGGAATTTTGAGGTTTGAGTACAAAGTGTCACTAACATATGAGCTTTACAATCACACTGAATGAAAGTTGTGTTCCTGTGAATCAGTGCTTGCTCAGATAGTGTGTCAAACATCCTACCCTTCTGCGGTTTCCCAGCCTTGTTACACCGAAGGTATTTGTGTGTGGCGATACCCTTCCATACCTTCGTCTGGCCCTTTTTGACCGAGAAACCGGCCTGGTCAGCATAATCTTTGTACATCGCAAAAGCTGCGTCATAGCTATCAAACAACTGGCCGACAACAGGGATATATTTCTGGACAACGTTTGGAATCCAAAACCGGGTTCCGTTGGGGGTTTCAATCATGTAATGCGGAGGGGGATCGTCAGTAACATCTATAAAAAAAAATTGAATTAACAGGTGTTAAACAAAAAATCACGTATCCTACTAACAGGTGTTAACCAATTTGTAATTAAACCATGGTTTACACCTAGTAAAAAAGATGCCCTCAGACAGGTGTTGACAAACCATCACGTAGTATACTAACAGGTGTTACCCAATTTATATGTAAACCATGGTTTACGTTTAATGTAAAAAATGTATCACATGTCAGTCTAAAAACTCCGAGATGTAAGTACTGTAACATGTGTTAGTAAGATTTTTTTTTTTAACTAACAGTTGATAACTCGTGTTAACACTGTGTTTGCCAACACATTTTTCCAAGTGTTAACACGTGTTACCAACCCATTCAGAACATAAACACTATACATTAATAAAAACATAATCTACAAGAAACATAAATTAAAAACATACAAAAACAACACAAGTTCCTTTTTACAAAAACGTATCCTACTAACAGGTGTTAACCAATTTATAATTAAACCATGGTATACTTTTAATGTAAAATAATGTATCGCGTGCCAGTGATTTCTCCCACAAAAATTGTAAGTATTGTAATACGTGTTAGTACGAAATATTTTTTAAACCATGGTTTACACCATGGTTTACGTTTTATGTAAAAAAAATGTATCACATGTCAGTCTAAATGTCCGAGGTGTAGGTACGGTAACACGTGTTATGTAAAAAAAAATGTATCACATGTCAGTCTAAATGTCAGGTGTTAACACGTGTTACCAACACATTGATAACAAAAACACTATACTTTAACAAAAACATAACCTATAAGAAATTTTTATAAACATAAATTAAAAACATACAAAAACAACATAAGTTCCCTTTTTATAAAAATGTGGGAGTTGCACGCTTAATAATTTTTACAACATCATATGTGTGTTATTGAATAAAGTGTAAAGAAAACAACATTCAAATAAAAACATATGATAGAAGAACCTGTTTACGTATAAAATAAAAAAATAAAAACTATTACCTCCAACTTCAACGTTTGAAGACCTATTACCGCAAGCAAGGGACGAAGGCCCTCCATCTCCGAACTCTGAATATGCAGACAAACGTGTACACATCAGTAAAAACAAAGTCTTACGTATTAAAAATAAAGGGCGGGAACCATGAAAACCAAAACAGGTCAAAAACACAAATTAGTGGATCGCGTGTACACAAACCTGCAACCGTAACATCTGCTGCAAAGTTGTTCATGATCAGACCACGAGGAGGAGATAAACATGGCGGACTAGTGTTTGAATGGGATCTGCAATGTTAAAATCCATGGTGGAAAAAGGAGATGATAAGAAGAGATGAAGAACAAGTGACTTCTTTTTTAGAACTTCATGGTGGGATTGGGTGTGGGTGTGGGTGGGTAGGTAAAAAAGGATGTTCAGTGAACCATCTTGGAAAGGTGTGTCTTGATATGGTTTGCCAACTATCATGGGGAAGTGTGCAAAAAGAAGAAAAAGTTGTTGAGTGTGAAATGACCTCATTGCCCTTTCCATAATATTAAATTGATTTTTGGTGGTGATGATGTGGCTAGATCATGGCCACAAATTGGGTTTCTAGAGTTTACTATATAAGATGGGTTTTCTAGGAATACTCACACTATATATATATATATAAAAGAATGTTTTGAAATAATATAGAAGTGATGATTTTTTTTAAATTTAAAATTTGAGGAAAAACACGCGATGTTACAATTAGTGCATTTAAATAGATCAAATTGTCAAATGTCAACGTGCGTTTGAAGTTTTATTAAGTGCGTTTATTTTTACAGGTGTCTCCTCTGATGTTCCTGTAGAAGACCAAGCTATTAACTCATTCATTCCTGATGTACGTGAATCACTCAAGCCTATAATAGACATGGAGTTTCCTAGTATTGATCATGCACACGAGTTTTATGCCAAATATGCAAAGGTTGCTGGATTTTCTATTCGAAAGGGTACCCTAGATGTGCGCAAAGGTGTTCTAAGAATCAAGTACTTTATATGCTATAAGGAGGGTTTTAAGCGAGTCAAAGTAGGTGTAGAGAATTCTAAGAAAGATGTTAGGACAAGGAAAAGACCGTTTATTCGGACTGGATGTAAGGCACATGTAAAGCTAACTTCTGAGAATGGCAAGACTTTCAAGGTTTATAACTTTGTTGGTCATAATCATGCTTTTGTTTCTGAAAGTGACATTCATTTCCTAGCAGCTAATAGGAAGCTGGCACATACTCAATAAAAGATGATATGTGAGTTGTCTTCATTGAACATGGGTCTTGTTAAAGCTTTTAATATCATGAAGACTAAGTATGGAGGGTTTGAGAAAGTCGGTGCAATTACTACTGATTGCAAAAATTTTAAAGGTGGATTAAACAATTTCATTGGTGAGTATGATGCTGATATGATAGTGTCTTGGCTTAGGGATATGAAGAAGTTGTTTCCAGATTTTTCTTTTGAGTTTTCTGTGGATGAAAAGAATGCACTCACTGTTTATTCTGGGCTGATGCGTTATGCAAAAGAAACTAAATGGAATTTGGAGACGTGATTTCCTTTGATGCAACATTTAACACCAACAGTTTTTAATTTTTAAAGTTTCATATCCAACTATTATATGTTCATAGTTTATTTAAAAAAATTTCTAATACGTTTGTAGGTACAAGATGGTTTTTGTACCATTTACCGGAATTGATAACCAATGTCGGAATGTCACACTTGGAGCAGGATTGTTGTCATCTGAGATAACCGAATCATACACATGGTTGTTACAATCATTTTTCAAATCTTTTGGAAAGCATCCAAAAGTAGTTGTAACCGATCAAGACCCTGCGATGAAAAATGCTATTCAGTTGGTTTTTCAAAATAGCAGACATAGATTATGCATGTGGCACATCATGAAGAACGTTTATGATAAGGTCAGTATGAATTTTGCATAAAATTAAACTGTGCGTTTGTTTATTTCATTGGTGCGTTTAAATAGCAGCATAATAGTCTAGGATGTAGTGCATGCGTCTAAAGTTTTGTAACATGCATTTTGTTTATTTTCAGTACATGCGTTCAAAGATAACCAAGGTGCATTTGTTTATCTGTTTTGTTTTTAGGTGGGTAGTCCATTATGCAGTGATGATGAGTTTAAAAGGAGAATTTGTGCAATTGTATGGACAGACTCAATCAGCCTAGAGACGTTTGATTTTGAATGGGGTATAGTTATGGTTGATTACAAACTAACTGAGAACAATTGGTTGACCGACATGTTCAACATGAGATCAATGTGGATCCCTGCTTTTTACTGGGATGAACCTATGTCTGGCCTAATGAGGAGAACATCAAGATCTGAGAGTGAAAATCACTTTTTTTTACCAGGTTGCAAATTCTCAGTTGACCCTTGTTGAGTTTTTCAACCATTTTAAAACTTCACTTGAAGCTCAGATATTCAACCAAAGGAAGAATGACCATGATTCAAGGCATACGGTTCCTGATTTTTGGACTAGAAATCTTGTTGAAGAAGAGGCATCCAAAATATTTACAAGGACTATCTTCTTTGATATTCAAGAAGAGATATATGCCATATATGAAGGATTAATAGGCGTTCACACCCAAAAAGCCGATGAAGGTTTTTTAAAAGATTTTTGGTGAAGATCCACAAGCACATGGTCAAGGTTTTATTGAGGTATTTTGTGCTTTTTTTAATATAAAAAAAACAAATTTCAATGGTTTAATCAAAAGTTACGAAATAAATACGGCTTGGTAAAAATGAGCATTATGAAACATTTAAGCGAGATTCGTATAACCAAAATATACAACCGGGTAAATTTGTTGCTTATATTAAAGGGAAATTGGATTTTAACACCCTGAACTATTGACAATTGGCCGCTGACGCACTGAACTACAAAATTGACCAACGCCGCACTGTACTTTCAACTTATTGGCCTGTATCACCCCCAGACTAACCACGGTTAATTTTTTGCTGACGTGGCATGGTGACGTGTCCATTTTTGCTGACGTGGCGTGTGATGTGTCCATGCCACGTCAGCTTATTCCCCATGCCACGTCAACAAAAATTAACCATGGTTAGTCTGAGGGTGATACAGGCCAATAAGTTGAAAGTACAGTGCGATGTTGTTCAATTTTGTAGTTTAGTGCGTCAGCGGCCAATTGTCAATAGTTTAGGGTGTTAAAATCCAATTTCCCTATATTAAAATACCCAGTTTAGTAACTAACTAAAATATTAAATTTAGTTTAATTATTGTTTAACATTTTTTTTTAAAAAACATACATTTTTATTTGAATATATGCTTGTCATATGGTACATTTAAACATTTCGGTATCAAAGCTAAAACTAGATAAATATATGAATGGTTCTGTTTTGGTTTGGTTAGTTAAAGTTAACCAAGGGTATAAAAAAGTCGATAATTGTTTTAAGTTAATTCAGTTTTTAATTGATTACAGTTTGATAAATAACGCATCAATTTTTATTTTTAGTTAGAAAATGACAATACTATACTCGAATTAAAAAATTTATAGACAATTAAAAATCGTGTGACATTTGTTTAAAATAAGCGAAAACATGTAATTATTATTTAAACAAGTAAAACAATACATTATCATTAAACAAAAAAATTACTTAAATGGTTATTTCAAAATGCATTATAATACAGCAGAAACAAAAACAATATAATGGTGAAAGGGGTGCTATTAAATTATGCATTTTCTTTCACTGATTTTAACCAATTATGCACTGCCACATCACTTAACTGATTTATTTCACTGAAACAGTTTTTTTTTGTAGGCAACACTCCACTGATTCTATTTTTTTTATTTAAATACAAATACAAACATTTTTTTTTAAATTCACACGGTTTATAAATTTTATCACCAAACCGTCAGACCGTGTTTATTTCTCAACCGTCTCCACCAAACACGGTCCAAAAAATTTATTCCCATTAAAATCGATCTTATCTAACCGTCAGAGAAATTCAATTTTTATCATGCAATACGGTTGGGTTTTTTTGTATATAAACGACGGTGGTGAAAACACACTTGAACATCAACAATAACACCCACACCTTCAAACCTTCAAAATGACTCGCTGGACCGAAAACGAAGAAATGACTTTGGTTGTGTGCGTTAAGGACGCACAAAACGACCCATCGTTGCAACGCCAACCCCGTAGGGGTTCGGGGGGCTCAGGAGGTCGCCAAACAAGCTTCTGGGACCGTGTCTTTGCTGACTTCAAACAACAAGTCGGTGAAAGCGACCGCACAATTGAGAGCCTACAGAGAAAGTGGACCGATCTAAACAACAAATGTGATCGGTGGACCACGTGCTACGAGCGTACCATGAGCCGGCACCCAGGCATTGTGCCGGGGTTGGCTGTGGAGTTGACCCAGACGAGCTATGCGGCTCGTTACCGTGGCAACTTTGAGCATCTCCAGGCCTGACAACTCATGCGTCAACTCTAAGCTCTATCTTCTATGTTTTTATGTATTTTTATTTATGTTTAATATTAATAAATATTGTCTTATGTTTTTATTTACTTTTGGTTTTATTTATTTTAAACAAATTTAAGTAAAAAAATAAACAAAATGTTGCTTTTAAAATGGTTATAAATAAATAAAAAAGGAATTAAAGTAAATTAAAAAATAAAAAATACACGGTTACCAGCTCGTTAACTATAACCAGAAAACGGTTCACGGGACCCCTACCAGCACGGGTGACGACGGTGTTACCATGCTGATAGTAAGGTACCCGTGCCCAATTCTGGTAGCGTTCCGTCCGCCCTAAGTGATAATAAAAAAGATCAAACCCTATCTATAATGATTTGTTTATTAAAACCAAAATGAAGTTTCGATTATTTGATACACATATTAATATTGTGACAACTTCTAAATATAATTATTATAAACCTGGCCTACCCTTATCATGAAGTGACATCTAGCCATCTAGGTCTCACGGTGATTGATAAGTCGTGTTTTCGCGCATATGAAAAAGTCAAGGGACTGGCGAAGGTCGAGTAATTGATCTTGGTCACAGTGCTGATGTCACGATGATTGACACTTCGTGTTTGCAGTTCAAAAAATATATAATTATTATAAAGCTTTTTAAAGATATATAAAAGATTTTTTTCTTTTTTGAAAAGTGTAGTTCAATAGTGAAATCCTAGTCCTAACAACTTTCGGGTTACAAGTTCGAGTCCTCCCACACACCGAATCCTTTCAATCTTAATAGGTATGATTTTTTGATGGACGAGAATCTTTATAAAATAAAAGATAACGCTGTCTTTGTTAACTTTGTCTGGATTTAATAAATACAGTAACATCTATAAAAATCTTTGATGTTAACGTTGGTCTTTGTTAACTTTGTCTGGATTAAAAAAATAAAAAAACGCGGAGTGGGTTTTAAATATCATTGAGAGAATTGGTGATTTCGACTTTTGTTTCCATTAAATAATTTGGACGCGTTTTATACGCGTCATGTGCTTTGAGGTGGTTGACTATCATCCCCTAACATGTCGTTATCATATTTGTTGACTTAAAAATATTTAATACTACCATTTTCTTCATACGTAAACTCAAGTATATTTGCAGATAATTTTCTTAAAATGAGTGATAAGCAACGACACGTTTTTGTAGTATTATTATTATTATAATAATAAAACATTGTTTTACTTTACTGGCGGAGAATGACGAATACAATCTTGTTCGATTTATGTTTTATGAAATGAATATGAAATAAGAAAGAAAGTTGGTAAATTCTTCTATAGCTTCCATTGAGAAGATGTCCAATGAATCCATGGTGGTGCTAAAGAAAAAGCCTAGAGTCTAGTTAACTAATACAATAATGATTTAACTAGGGTTTGACTCAAGTTAAACTATGAATTATGATAAGTCGTTCTTGAAACAATTACGAACTTAAATTGGTTTCAGATGGGCATGCAACACCCACGATCGATGTTTGTCGCCATTACCTATTTTGTGTTCCCCTCCACTATTGCCACACTAGCGGCAGCGTGGCTGACACAACCTCTTCCATTACCATTGTCGCTCTTTCAGCACCATTACACGCTAGCATTACCAACGGCATAATCAGCAGCCATAAAAACAAAATAATTAGTAGACCCGTTTTGATTTTTGTTTCTCTAAATGGCTCATTTTGATCCAAATATTATGAATGTGTTTTAACCCAAACAAAAAGATACTTTTGTTTAACGATCTGTTCTGACGCAAAATCATTTTTACTCAAACTCGTTATGACACGAACCTAGGTAACTATATCTCTTTCTGAGTTCTGACTCAGGATTTGACCCAACCATTTTTCCTGGATTAGAAATGAGAATGGTGCATGGTCCATTGGATATTTTGTTGTGGATTCTTTCATTGGCCCTACTACAGCCCTCATGACTTTAAGGTTGTGAACTTTTACTTGGGGATTGTTTGGTAGCCTGACATGTAATCTTAAGTATGAATGGTTAAGAGGTAACATTTTAATAGTTGCCTCTTAATCATTCAGACTTAATACTACCTCTTAACCATTAAGAGACTATGAACTATTAAACGGAGGAATTAATTTATAACAAACTTCTTCAATAGGGTCTAATTTGTTTAATATTTTAGTTTCAGTTGAGACATTAAACAAATTCAATACCCTAGTTGATTGGTTTTCGTTTCAACTTCATTATGTTGTAAAATAAATATTAAAAAAAATAATTAGTGATAACTGCCAAACATGTCTCACTACCTTTAGTGTCCCACAATTTAGAGTTTTGATATCTCGTTCATCTTAGCTTTATTTTGGACATTTTTAGTTCATTGTGAAGCTTCCCCAAATTGAATCCAGACCCAGAAATTAACAATAATATTAACCACGATTACATATATTAGTGTCCGGAATTAGTAAAAACACAATTCTCACCATTTTTTCCAACATTTTAGCTAATATCTAGAGTAAAAAAGTTGTTTGAAAAAAAAAAAAGTATAGACTTGACAGTAATTAGAGTGGCCCGACACCTTTAGACAGACTTAAAGCCCACTTGTATTAGTTAATAGTTATTACACATTTGCATTTGCACCACCGTGACCAAAAGCCCATTTGGATCCCGTTGGCCCATTGTTAATTCTAATCTTTTCTATGACTCTATGAGGCCATGGACTTTGATCTTTAGCATTCACGGTAGCTTTCTTATTCGCCATTTACTCATAACTAATCACAACCACACATTACATTAAAAATCATTACAGTTTCTCCCTCCTTCATTCACAGTCACGTTCAACAAATATTAAAAAATAAATACAGTTTCCTGTTTTCCCTAAAGCTAAATGGTGGGATACGAGGAATGGAATCGGTGGGCTGATTTGGCTTGTTGCCCGATCGGGAATACTGCCCCCCACGATCAAGAATTAGTGAGTTGGGGAGAATAATGCCGTTTGTCCCGAGGCTTTTCATTGGTTGAAAAATGCGCCCGTTTGGAAAAAATGGCTGTTGCTTTTTTTGAATGTTGGGTAAAAAAAAGAATCAAAAGTTTTTTACATTATATAAATACACAATCACACTATATTTTTAAACCACGCCACATTTTAACCACACAACCTATATATTTTATACAACTCTATTCAATCTTCAAAAAAAAATAATACTATGGATCCAAGGCGTTCAAACCCGCAACCCTTTTTCCCGAACACGCCCGCTACTCCTTCGACCCAAGCTCCAAACTTTCCATACCCCGCTACACCGCTCGACCCTAGCACATACGCGTTTGGTGGTTTTAATCAACCCCAAACGCTTGGCAAATGCAAATGCAACAACATCAAATGCCAATGTTCCCCGCGAGACCTCAATTACAACCCGAACACGATTTTGTATCCTTAGGCGCCGATGACGACGTTATACCCGAAACCAAACAAACCTTATAAAAAGACACCAAAGGGAAAACAACGTGCTATTGAAGAACGAGGCCCGACCGGGAAGGCGGATAGCATTCCTTGAAGTCAAGTCGAACTCGAGGCTCTAGCACGAGCGTGGGTGAGCGTGTCTACCGACCCAATAAGAAGTAAGATTTTTTTTTTAAATATATACATTGTATTTAAAAAATATTAGATTTATGTATTGTCTTTAAAAAAATATTATCACGTGTAGGTACAAATCAAAGACAGGATAGCTTTTGGAACCATGTTTGCGTTCAGTTTTTCAATTTAATGCAACAGGAGCCTTATCGAACCTTCCATTCCGCTAGTACGAAGTTTTGGGAGATGAACAACAAATGGCAACAATTTGTGGGTGTTTATCAAAATTGTTGGAACAATCGAAAGACAGGCCAGAATGACGAGCAAGTGTTGAAAGAGGCGCTTAAGAAGTATAATAGCACAAAGAAAGAGGGGGGGGGGTACATGAGGCCGTATGAGATTTTGAGCAAATGCGAAAAATGGAGAGTGGTGCCAAACGAAGTGCCACAAGCAAAACGAACGAAGACGAGCACCTCGGGAAGTTATAGTGCGGGGGGGGGGGGGGGGGGGGGATGCACGTTGTGCTATAAACATAAACGATGACCCGGAGTTTGAAGATGAAGCTCCAACTCCCAAATCGGAGCGGCCAATTGAAAGGGACCGCGCGAAAAAAGCCGTCTCAAGCTCAAAAGGAAAGGCATCCGCTTCGAAAGAAAAGGCGGTTAAGAAAATAGATGCCTTGATTGAAAACTTTAACGAGTTTAAGGCGGAGCAAAAAGAGAGGTGGTTAGAAAGAAAGAAAGAAGGAGAAGGAAGAAGTCGCGGCGAGAGAAATGGAGAGGCTACGATTGGACAGGGCACGTCTCGAGTATGATCTTGCGCAACATGAAAATGAGGAGTTTAGCATGATGGGGAGAAGTCTCGAGGGCCTTTCCGAGCAAGACAAAGCACTAACGATCAAGATGAAAGACAAGATCGCAAGGAAGTGGCTCGGAGGACAAATGCTGTAGTTTAATATTATGTATTTTTCATGGTTTTTTTAAGTTTCTATGTAATGTAGTTTGTATTTTTTTTTAATTTAATGAAGTTTATTTTTATTTTTTACGATTTTTTTATATTCTTTACGTTTTTTTTATATTTTTTTTTCGGTTTTTAATTTATTTTAAAAAAAATATCTATGAAATATAAAATATATAATTAAATAAAAAGGAAAAAGAATTAAAAAAGGAAGGGGGAATGGAGGGAAACCATTTCCAAGCTTTGAGAGAGGAAATGAGGAAAATGAGGTGGCGCTGATGTGACACTTAGGGAGGGGAGTTAGAGGAGATTGTCTCCACACCATATAGCCTAAAAGATTCTCATATAACCCCAAATATACCGATAAACAGTAGATTCCTTATTTTCTTCACTCACAACCATTTCCAACCCTATAAAAATTATCGGGTTTTCTCTCAAATAATTTTAGGGGCAGTACTGTGAATGATTCTTTTATATCTGTTTGACTGTTAGAAATTGAATCTTTTTGTTTGCCAACTCAATGATGAGTAAACTGTTAGTAGTTTCTTTTCAAGTTCTATTAGATCGCTCGTAGTGGCAGTGTTATAAGGGCGTTTTTGCCACCATAGCGTCAGGGAACACCACCCCCCGGGTGCTATGGCGGCGTTGTGGTTCAGCCCGCTATGGATTCAACGGGCGTTGTGCTGCCAACTTGATATTATTGTTATTATTATTATTATTATTATTATTGTTGTTGTTGTTGTTGTTGTTGTCGTTGAAGAAGAAGAAAATAAGGAAGAAGAAAGAAGAAGAAGATGAGGAAGAAGAAGAAGAAGGTGGTGGCTGTGATGGTTGGAGATGGTGGCTGTGATGGTTGTAGGTGGTGAGGGCCGAGTGGTGGTGGTGGTTCGGCGAGTGGGAGGGAGGATGATGAAGATGGGTTAGGATAATAATAATAATAATAATAATAATAATAATAATAATAATAATAATAATAATAATAATAAAGCAATTATTACCCAATTATTTATAAAGTCCTATAACGCCTCTTCCTACTACACCCTCTTTTCCTATAATGTCCCATAACGCCCTTTCTATTACTTTATAAATTTTTAATCCCCATAACGCCCCTCCACTACACATGACCTTATAGTATATAGTTTGGTTATTTGATATTTATATTCACACGTAAACTATATAGATAATCTGTTAGTATTTGGTCATTAAAATGTAGTAACAGAATAAGATAGAATTATTTGATATTTATACTCACCACCAGACACCATACAGTTGGTCGATGCATGGGCGGATCTAGGTATAGTTTAAGGGGGGCGGGCGTCCCCATTGAAAAAAGAACTTAGCGTAATTTGTAGGCAAAAATCTCGATCGCACTCCTTTAAAGTTCGGTTAAACCCCCCAATCGCACCCCTTAAAAATAATTCCTAGGTCTGCCCGTCACTGACGCTAAGACAAAATATTGTAGCCCCATCTCAACCAACCCCAAAAGACCGCTAAGAAAGCCCACATTTCATTATTAACATATAGGAAAATTGTGAGTATGTTTATATAAAAATTGATGATGGGGATTTAGAAGTTCATTTGCATAGCTCAAATGATTCTTTGTGATTATAAATAATTTTGGTCTCCATTTTTTATGGTATTTTTAACATTCAACTTTTACCCCAATCAATATTGTAATGGAAGAAACACTAGTTTAACATTTGATTAAGGATGATTAAACCGATGTGTCTACATGGGTTATTCTTCGCTAAACACGTAAAGCTTGGAACAGTGGCGAAGTTTGAGAAATTGATCCGGGGGTCGGAAATCACCAGTCACGGGACGGAACGTAATTTTTTTTTCTATAGCTATGTTTCGGATTATATGTTCGGGTCGGTAATTCGATTCGGATCAAGTCAAAAATTAAATACAATAGTATCAAAGTTCTAAGCATTGTTTAACAAAAAATTAAACAAAGACACTAAAACATTAAAAAGGAGACAAAGCGTGGGTATCTGGATGAAGTTTAGCCCATTGGCCTTTGATATAAGCTACTCTTACTTTCTCCTTTATATTAACCGGATATTTTCACATTTCAAGTCGTTTAGCGGGATCTCTTTCTAAACTACTAACATCCACTTCATTCATGTTTATTTGTGGATTTTGATTGTTGATTGTTTTGATCCGCTTCATTAACCGATTCATTAATCGGTTCGCTTGTTGAAGTTTTTTAACGTTTACTCATATTTTCATTATCTATTCCCTCTACTTGTTCTTCATTCGCTCTTTTGAAAAATGATGTTATGGTTTTATTCTTCCCAATATTATAATCTAATAACATAAACATTAAATCAAGTCATAATTATTTTCAACCATAATTCTTAAAACAATATGATAACTTGACACAAAAGATTAAATAATAAAAAAAAAACCCAAAGCAAACCAATGTCCAACAATTATAAGAATATGAAAGCTAAAAAGAGATGATAAATATAGTTATCTTGTGGCATTTGGATGGTGACACAGACAACAATCGACCCCCATTTGTAAATATTATATTGGGTTGGTTTAATCAACATTCAACAACACAACAAGACAACAATCTATGAATCTATCCATTATTTACTAACTGCCAATAAATATATAATTAATAAATTAGTAAAGTAGATGTTTCTTGATTCTTTGAATGAATATGAAAGTATGAAACTATCAACTATGCGTAGGGGTTGAGAAGTGAGATCAAGAGACAACATAGGGTTTAGAGTTTTAATTATGTTAAGGGTTTTAATTGGGCTTTTCCTAAAGAAAAAAAAAAGGGCAAAATCAAACAATTGGTTGTACTTCTCAAAATGGGCCCAAAAGAAAAAAAAAGACAAAGAAAAATGATAAACTAGGTAAAACAACCGATATTTGGAAACTTTGTATCGTCTGATATATCATTAGTTTTGGTTTATATAATATACCTATTTTTTTTCAAAAAATAATGGGGGGTCGAAGCCGTATATACCTAAAAAATTCTATACGGATACTATATAATCGAAACTTCTGAGCGAAAATTCAAGGGGGTCGGCCGCCCCCTCCCGCCCCTTAAAACCTCCGCCCCTGGCTTGGAGACGAACGTTAACTTGAAAGAGAAAACATAGTAAAAGAGGTGACTGCTAAGAGTTGCTTCTTGTATACAGACACAAAAATGGTGGTTGACAGGTTGAGCATGTGTTTCAGTCTTTCAGAGATTAACTGAATGACCATTCAAGGAGAATATGACTCACATGGGCCATCATCATCAACCCCTAACCTGAAATGGGCCTGGGCTAGTTAGGGGTACCTCTAGAGGTGCACAAAAAAGCCGGAACCGGAATCGAAACCGGAAAAAAACCCGGAACCAGGTATTAAAAAAACCGGAACCGACCATACCCGTCGGGTACGCATAGGGTATAGATTTCTATGTAAAAAACCGTACTCGGAACCGGACCCGGTTTGTACACCCAGTTTTTTTTAATACTCGGAACCAGATTTTCATAATACCTGGTTCATGACCCAAAAAAGTATATGTCAAGCGACGGGACTATTTGGCATTTTGATGTTGAGGCGGTCCAGGAAGGAATGGGTCACTTCGTGATTCAAGAAGGGTTGCCATTTGACCACTTCGACAACCCAAGATTGACCCGTCTCATCCAAAGAATTCTATAACCGCATTATAATCATCTAAGTCGCACTACCCTTCGACGTGATTGTATAAAAAGAATTCAATATCCAGCATAGCCGGGTTTTTTCAATACCCAGTGTACCCGTTTTTTTCAATACCCGCTATACCCGGAACCGGTTCCATACCTGAAACCGGGTATTGAAAAACTGGAACCGGTATACCGGGTATAGTTTTTTATGCTAGGAACCGGAACTGGAACCGGTTCTTCCAATACCCGGTCGAAGTAATACCCGATCATACCCGGAACCGGTTCCATACCCGGAACCGGGTATTGAAAAAACCCGATTTGTGCACCTCTAGGTACCTCTACTACTCCAACCCAATGGTTAGTATAAGACAAATAGGTACGTGGACCAATTATAGAGAGGAACGGATTACCGCCTTTGCTTGCTCCATGTGGCAGCGGGTTATTGGCGGATGGTCTAATGCGGACACTTGGCATCCGCAAGGTGGTGACACATCCGACAGGCGTTGGTTGGCAGGCTGTCCTTTTCTATTGTCCTATTGTCTCATATGGCACCGTTATTGGAAAGCGTTAATGACGTAGCTTCTCCTCTGATTGGTTGAGTCGCCCTAGAACTGTACTTGTCCCTTCTACACCTTGCGTGATCGTGGGGCGTTTCTTGTTAACGACGTTGACGTGATATGATTGGCCAAATGTCACTGTCATCTGTACCTTTGGTCTCCTCAGTACAAAGAGAGACGTTGGGATCTCCCTGCTGCAGACATTGATTGACTGGACATGCTCCTCCTTCTTTATCACATGTCCATTGGTTTTGATTGGTTCTGAGGGTGCGCTTACTGTTGCATCTCTGTTGTTGTGCGCGTACTCCTCGCGCGGGTCTTATTTTTTTTCATTTTCATTTTTATTGTCTTTGGGCTTTATTGGGTATGGACCTATCCTAATTTGCATGGGGATTTGAGCCCCTATCCCTTCAAGTCCCCCAGTCTAGTGTTTCTCCCAGGTCTAGTGTTTCTCCCAGGCTCGCGGAGAGATTTTGTGGACTATTCTAAAGAATACTAGTCGTATTTGGTATAGTCGACTCAATTGATACTTTGTAAAACTAAAGGCATAAGTTGATAAGATGAGCCATATCTATTATCAGATTTTCACTTTTTCAAGTTCATATAATCGCAATTTTAAGTGATGATATAAACATTATCTAAAGATATAAACATCATCGAAAGAAACTTTCAAACCAGCGAGCGAATTTTGAAAGATCTCACACAACATAATTATTTCTCGACTTGCAGTTCGAATGTATGTGTGACATTTTTCTCATCAATTAAACTACATTTAAAAGATGTTATATTGATAAAGTTCATTTTTTGAGTACGCTGATGGTTGTGAATTACTTGACAAAGAAAAAGATTCTTAGCGTCCCCAAAGAAAGGATGGAGAAATACTTGGTTTAGAAGTACCTTGTGTAGGAACCGCTCGTGTAAAATTAAATAAAACAGAACTAAATATTACGATTACAAAGAAATATAAAAGCATAAGTACAATACAATTACAACTGAAATAAATAAATACAAGAAAGGAGAAGAAGCAGAATAAGAACAAGCTGAGGATCGTGTTGAACACGGGGCCCTTAAAACAAATTCCGAGTCTATTAACAAGAACTCGTTTTGTTTCCCAGGGTACAACAGCCGGAACAGCTAGAGTGCTGTCGGAGCTAGCTCTGACCCGAAGTATACATGAAACAAGAAGAACAGAAAGAAAAGAATTGCTGGAGAAGAAGAAAGGTGATTTCAGATCAGTATGTCTGAGGTGTGTCTTCAACCAAGGCTCTCCTTGGTATTTATATGAGTCCAGCACGAATCAGTTTCGGAAAGCATTAAAAATGAAAAATAAATGTCATTGAACGTCTTCAATGGCATTTATTACGTTCTTAAAGTTGCGTGCCATCACCAACCTCTGTACCTCGAACTTGCTTTCAAAAATACTAAGGCGGCTCGCGGTGATGCGTGTGTGCGAAGTGCAAAGTGTGAGCTCCTATGAAACAATAAGGAAAGAGTGTTCCTCCTTATATACCACTCATGGTATCTTCACTCTTCCTATGTGGGACAAGTTCCACCTTGTTTCATTTCAGCATCAAGTGCTTCAATCACCAATCTTTGAGCATCGATATCTCATTCATCTTAGCTCCGTTTTGGACGTGGTTTGGTTCGTTGCGAAGCTCTCACAACATAGAACATAAACCCACAAAGAAATATATGATTAAACCTCTGTTTCAAATATATATTTCTGTCCAAAGTTAGGAAAAACTCATTTTCCTATATTTTGTGAAAATAACATCTTCACTAAATTTCCAACACCTTGTTGAATTGTTAATAGAGTATTGATGTATCTTGCAAACAAAATTCCATATGATATTGCATTCGAGATATATCTATTGTTAAAATACGGATCTAAATTGACATGTTGTACTCTTGTTTTCCCTTCACTAAGGGGCTGTTTGGTTGATTAAGTGCTGAATCATTAAGATGTCTGAATGGGTAAGAGGCTCTAAATGATTAAGTACTGAATTGTTCAGCTATGCACCAAGTCTGAATGGTTCAACACTTAACCATTTCATTCAGAGTCTTTTTTAGATTGAAACAAACAGTCTTAATGCTGAACCATTCAGGGCTGAATGGTTCAGAGCCTCATTAGGTGGCCTACCAAACAGGCCCTATGTTTTCCTATTGGGTTCTTAGTAAGGTCGCTAACAAAACAACACAATATAACTGATCCAGTAGCATCATTTATCTTATAGTCCCGAAATACCGATTTAAAGTAATCCTGAAGCATATTATTAATTGTGTATAATGCAGGCTGCACTCTTTTTCCTTAGCTATGGTTTTGTTTCTTTGGGATTTTTAGCAAGTTTTTTTTTGAACTGTGAACTTCATTAAAAAACAGACGAGTCCTCAAACCGAGGACCGTCGGAACAGCCAATTACATGATGTACAAAGGATAATCCACCCAATCCTTCCACTGAATGGAGGAGAATCTAGACCTATTCTTCAAACATAAAAACGACCAAGACTTGACCATAGTGACAACATCAACAACCTTAGGATTTGACCCTCAATTTTTTTGCATTTCGAACCTTCCATATGGCCCAGCATGTAGTCATGATGATCCCTCGCACGATTCTTTTAGCCCAGTTATCCGATGTCATATTATCTTGAATCCGCGACATGTCTTCAAAATCAAAAGCCATGATCGGTTGCATCTTGCACTACCTCTCAATCGCGGACCAGACCCCCAAAAGTAAACCAACACCCTGTAAATAGGCGTGTCAAATCTTCGTTCACTATATCACAAAGCCCATATGTACTATTTTGAATCAGAATTTGCCTTCGAATTAGAGCCATTTTAGTGGGGATGCGATTCATCTCAGCTTGCCAAATGAAAAGGTTAACTTTGATTGGGATCCAAGACTCCCATTGCATCCTATGGTCTCGAAGCGTCTCGTTATCCATACGCATCAGCTTCTTAATCTGCGCGACCGAGAATTCATTTTTATCATTGTCTCACAATCTCCATTGATCCTTATAACCTGTGAAAACAACATTTTTAAGAAGAAAAGAGAGGTCTTGCATCTCCGAAAGTTCGGTGAAGGTGGATAGGCCCCTGCACTAATTTGGGAAGAACCGGATCCCACTCTGCTGCTGTGACAAACGGTTTGCAACAAAACAATTCTTGTGCCGCTCCAATGCCGAGTGACTAGGCCACCGCTCCTTTAAAATAGTATCGCCAACCCATTGATCATACCAAAACCGCACTTCCTTACCGTCTCCTATCTGTGGTCTAATAAGCAATTGTAAATTGGTCCCATTTAGGCAACAACTCTCCAACACCTTCACAATTGATTTCTAGCATCCACTAACCTTATTATTAACAGGTAGAAATAGCCATCGGCCCTTATTATCATGAATCACTTCCACAGTCTTACGCCATATAGTATCTTTTTGAGTTTTGAACCGCCAAGCCCATTTTGTCAAGAATGCCACATTCACATCCTTTATTTTCGTGATACCTAACCCCCCGTAACACCCCAACCGATGGCGGAATCATCGAGGTGCCACGTAGTGACGATTGTTCAAAAGCTCATGGTACTAAAATGTAAATATATAATTATTGAGTATTGTTTTTACAACATGTGAAATGAAGTACAATACAACAAAAATAAGGATAATTGGTTGATTTAGTCTAAGTCCAAGGTCCTATGTGAAGCGTCAAGCAGCTTATCCTGAAACATGCATGAAAATAATTTTGTCAACATATGATGTTGGTGAGTACTACTTAGCTTTGTACATATAGTATAAGTTTGAAAAGGTAGTACAATTCATGTGTCTAGCATCACCAAGGCATTATGTAAACACGCAAGTAACCAAACAAGACAAAGATCACATGTAAAGTTGTACAATGAATTTGATAATGAGCACCATAACACCAAGTTATGTCTGTATGTAATGAGCACCATAACATAAGTTATGTCTGTATGTAAAGAGCACCATAACACAAAGTTATGTCTGTATGTAAGGAGCACCATAACATAAAGTTATGTCTGTATGTAAAGAGCACCATAACACAAAGTTATGTCTGTATGTAAAGAGCACCATAACATAAAGTTATGTCTGTATGTATGTTTTTGTATGTAAGCTACGTTCATGTTCAAGCATAAGCACAAAGATAATCAAGACACGTATATGAATTGTAAATGAATAAAAATGTATGTGTAAATGAATATGAAACTTTTGTATACTTGTGCATGAATCACCCCAAAAGTTGTAAAAGCGGAAAAAGGGGATAAGTAATACTCACTTTAGCAAGGTGTTAAGTCTTGTGTAATTGAATAAGTGTATCCAACATTGCCAAGTATCACCCTATGTATAATGTAACAAATAAGTCTAAGTCTATCTAGTCTATAAGTATTTTTCTAGGGCTTCAAATTGGGGATAAACGTTTATTTGATTTATAAACAAATTGTTTATTAAAGATAAGAAATTTAATAAATAAATGAATAAAAGTCTCTTTGTAAAATCTTAAGTTGAATATAATCATAACATAAGGTTTTGAAAATAATTTTTATAAAATTATTTTCTTGAAAATAGAATATTTAATCTAATTATTTCAAATTGCCAAAATAGGACTTTAATATCTAAAAATATTAAAATTAAAGAATTCTTGAATTAAAAATTGTATTTCAGTTCTAGATGGATAGAAATAATTTATGTAAAATTTTGGTGCAAAAATATTGTAAAATGAATTTATTATGAATTATTTATGATTAAAACTAACAAAAATTGATTAAAAATATTAAATAAATGATTTTTCTGAAATAAAAATCATTTCAGAAATGCTTACTGATTTATAAACTTATAATAATTTTTGTGGAATTTTACAAAGTCGTTTTGATATTTTTATAGAATTTTCTAATTTTAAATGAATATACTTGTAATATTTATAATATATATTAAATAAATTATTTTTGAAAAAATAAAAATTGATGATAATTTTTATAGAATTTATAAAAATATTTTAGTATTTTAAAATGAATTTAAATGATATATATATAAAGTATTGTAATCAACACAAAAAAAAGAAAAAAAAAAAGAAAGAGAAGGTGTAGCTGATGGGATTCGAACCTGGGCCCTTGGCCGGTTCATTCCTTTCTTCACACGCGTGTATACCAGCTGGTCTATACCAGCTGGTCGTATGTTTATGGATTGAAAATAATTATATACAATAACTGGTTAAAGTGTTCTTCCCCAATTCTTACATTTCGAGCCCTAATTTCCAAATCAACATAATTGGTGATCATTAGCCCCTGAATCTTTGGGGCTAATGATCATAGTGTGCCGATTATTAGAACCCACAACAATAATTGAACTTACAATGACGAAAACGTGGTGTTTGCTCGGTCAACCAAAAAGTCAAACGCGGCTAAAAATTATGATTTGCAAGTTGTGTAACAGAAATTAAGTGTGTAGAAAGGATGTTCGGCCATGTGTGAATGTGTAGTGAGGTCCAATTTATAGAACGAAGGTCGGATTGTAGATGGAAAGGTTTGACCCGTTTATTAGCATATACGCGGTCAAAAGAACGAGAATTATGGCTTGGTTAGGGGCTGTTTACACGAATTAAAGCATGTACTATACGCGTCTGATGATGTTCGGTCAAACCTAAGCATTAATTCGTGATAATTGACCCAAGATTTCAGCTTGATTGTTCCTTTTGTTGTGCAGGTCGCGTAACAGGTGCAAAAGGGAAGGGAAGACAGCAGTTTAGAAGGTGTTAAATATTTTATGGACTGAATTTAAACCAACAGTGAGTCGTGGCTCAGGTGGTTATTGGTGCGTTTGTCTGTGCCTTCGAATCGCTACCTGCCCGGGTTCAATTCCCGGCAGGAGCGAAACATTTTTTTTTTTTTAAACATAAAGGGGATTGAATTGGGCCAGAGAAGGGGCAGGTTGGGCCTGATCTGGGCCGGCTATATGGGCCATGTTTGCTGGGCTTCAAGTGGGCTTCAGAAAATAGATAAAGGGATATGGATTGGGTTGTGTTGGGTTTAGATAATGGTTTGGGTTGTAGGTTGATGGATTATAATGACTAACTTTTTTTTATCATCATTATTATTATTATTATAATATATATATATATATATATATATATATATATATATATAATGAAAAAGTGACGGATGTCACACCCCCCCATTTTCTAGATGTTTTGACAACGTTCCAAGCAACCCAATTTAACTTCTTTTGATCACTCGAACCCGTCCAAAGGAACTTCCTCATCATTTTTTCAATTTGATTCGTAACCTTTGAAGGGGCTTTGTATAACGATAAATAATACACCAGTAAACTAGCAAGGACCAATCTGATCAAAGTTAGTCTACCACCAATAGAAAACGTGTTCGCCTTCCAAGAAGCTAGGCGCTTATGAATAGTTTCAATAACTCCATCCTAATGACAAGCTTTATTCATATTGGCACCAACTCTAATTCCCAAATAGTAAAAAGGGAATGTCCCGATCCTACACCCTAGGATGAACGACATATTGACAACTTCTTCATCCCCGACACCTATACCGAACAAATGAGATTTTCGTATGTAAATTTTCAAGCCCGAACAAAGATAAAACACTCTAAGCAATCTAGCCATTTTTTCGATGTTCTCTTTGGACCATTCCCCCATCATCAAAGCATCATCCGCATACAATAAATGGGAAATAACCGGGACCCCATTACCAACTTGCACAACCTTAATCTCACCCAAATCACACGCTGTAACACCCCAACCGATGGTGGAAACATCGAGGTGTCATGTAGTGACGATTGTTCAATAGCTCATGGACTAAAAGTGTAAATATTGATACATTGATTAAATAGTTTATTACATTGAAATGAAATACAACGATTCTAAATGTCACCTAAACTGAAATACAATGAATCAAAATCTAAATATGAAACCAAAAGCTTAACGAATGCATCTCAAATAACCTGAAACATGTACGAAAATAATTTTGTCAATACAAACATGTATTGGTGAGCATACCCGTTTGATATATATAGTAAGGAAAATTTAGCAATTCATGTGTTATTTTGCAAAATGTAATAAGTGGTATTCGGGTCAAATCAACCCTATGAAAGGGAAGCAGATATATATAGTATGCGCTAGTAGTAATGTAATACATAGCAATGACGAGGACTCTCAACAGAGTCACAAGGGTATATACCATAGTACTATTCATTGAAATGCCAGGCCACAACGGTTAATGATTTGACAAGTCATAGATACACGAAATGACACAAGCAAACACACATAAGAATTGCTATTTTAGTAAGATGAAATAGAAAATTGATAGTAAGTACATGAGTCACCCCCAAATAGTAAATATTTGAAAGTTGACCCAAAGTTAGAAAGTTGAGAGTTTAAATGGGAAAGTTTTTGGGAATGTGTAACGGGTGAGGGCAGAGGCACTAATGTAGGTAGTCTCCCCTACTTTAGAAATGTTTCTAACTGAACTTTATTAGAGTATGCAACAAGAATCCAATTAATCGAGAGTGTAAGAGTATACAAAGTTTATGTTTTCTGTAGAGGTGGTCAAGAGAAAGACTTTAGGAGGACAAATTAGAGCTCGGGTAAGAACTTTCTTATCGAAAGTGCTAGCTATTAGTCAATGATCTAATGATGAGATAGTAATGGGTAGGTTCTTGGTCAGACTCCTAGTCCGCTCCCGCAGTATCGTTTATGCTTATATATAGGGTGTACCGCAGCTGACCCACCACACTCCCGATACTTTGGACTCGTACTGATTGTCTGCCAACAGCCTAAATAGAATTACACACCACCCTCATGTACCTGTAAACCCATGATTGCGTTCCAGACCGTAATCATCGATTTACCTTACACTTGGGTGTTATGCTTTTCTATAACCCTATCCTAAGTAATATTAGAAACAAATGCGTGCAACCAATATGTAATAGCCACTGTAATGAAATAATGTTCAATCATGACATGGTTAGAGGTCCTTCCCTTTCGGGTTTACCCTTTAACCATAATGAGAGTAATGTGTAAGTAATAAACATGGTTAGAGGTTCTTCCCTTTCGGGTTCACCCTTAACCTGGTAACTTCTGTTCACATCGTTGGCCTCTAAACACCTATATTGATAAACTCCGAGATTTACACCGTTCCCCTCGGATTAAATAAATACTCTAATCCGAGTCGTACGTGGGCATTGGCTTAGATCCCATACGAGTTATCAACTAGTATGTTCGTTGGCCATGATGATGAACAAAATAATGTAAGGTTAACAGGGTTTTGCTCACAAAAAAAAAATATGCATACCAAATATGCGTTCATGTACGTATATAAGTATAGCATAAAATTTCGACTGAAAGAATAGTATAACATAAATCGAGTAAATCGCACAATTGCACAAAATGAAAGTAAACAAATTGAATTAATGCAAATAGGCAATGTGAAAATAATCACAAATAACGTGTTAGAAATAACTATGAATAAAATTGGTGCAAGAATAAAATAATGAAATAACGTGTATAGCCTACTAGCATGCGAGTTAAAATCTAGTAATTTTACATATATGCGTTATACTATAAAAGACATTTAGCAACATTCGGATAAGAGGGTATGTCCATTGTTTAAACCAAAAGTTTTGTGACTGAAAGTGTGCGAGTGTAATAGGATAAATTTTCGTTTATCAAAAACGTAGTTTGCGCAATCATTGTGATATAGTTGAAAGAATAGTAGTAATGCATGAGGATAACTTTTTAGTAACCGAAGTGTGTTTTAGATTCAAAATTGATTCATTTGAAAACTCTTCGTAGATATGTGTTTTCGAGGAGTCGAGTTTGAAAAATGTTATAAGGCTTATTATTAGTTGCAAGTTTCTTCCGAAAACATATATTGGATACGCCATATGAAAACAAAGGGTTTACATTTGTCCTTTAAAATATGCAGTACAAGTTTGTAAAATGCAAAATGAAACCATTTCATGAGGTATGTGTAATTCTAATGTGTTTTAAAAGCCATGATTTAAAATGACGTGAAGGTTGTGAATGATCCCAGATGCCTTGACAAAAATTTTTTAAAAATAGAATTTTCTGTATTTAAACATTTCTTTAATTCTAGGTTGAAAAGTCGAAGAAAAAAAATTAATTGTTATGAAATGTTGAGAAAATCTAAGTGTTACCCGTTAGGACTAGGTAACTTGAAACCTTTTAATTGTAAACTTTTACAAAATTTATACATTGAAAGATCGTTTGATTGTAAGGATCGTTAAGGCATCTCTTGTTTCAAGGCACAATGTGTATATAAAGTGTGTTCTAATCTGGCGAATAGGCTTCCCTAAACTGGGTGTAAATTAGTATTGTGTAAATGAGGATATTAGTGAATTTCAAAACTTTAGCGAGATTACAAACGAGGTGTAGAAATAGATCCCTGAGATGTGGAATTCACTCCTAACTCAAAGATGTTATTTCAAAATTGAAAATTATTGTGGAATGAAACCAATCACTAAGTTAAGGATATCACTCCCAGCTTAGTGATTAAATTTCTTTTTGAAGGAAATACTCTTTGAGGTGTGGATGTCAATCCTATCTCAAAGTTATATTCCTAGGATAAATAACATATAGAGGAGTGAAACTAATCACCAAGGTATGGATGTCACTCCTAACTTGGTGATATCGTTTCGTTTGTAAAATACGAGTGTCTTCTTTTCTAAGCAAAATACCGAAGGAATAACAAGAAGAAATCATAGCGAAAATATCTTGAAAGAAAATATAAAGATAAGAAGAATATACACGAGAGGACTCGTGAAAGTAAACTTAGTTATAGACTAGGCTAAAAGGCATTCTAATAACCTAATTCCCTATAACCATGGCTCTGATACCAATCAATAACACCCCAACCGATGGCGGAAACATCGAGGTGTCATGTAGTGACGATTGTTCAATAGCTCATGGACTAAAAGTGTAAATATTGATACATTGATTAAATAGTTTATTACATTGAAATGAAATACAACGATTCTAAATGTCACCTAAACTGAAATACAATGAATCAAAATCTAAATATGAAACCAAAAGCTTAACGAATGCATCTCAAATAACCTGAAACATGTACGAAAATAATTTTATCAATACAAACATGTATTGGTGAGCATACCCGTTTGATATATATAGTAAGGAAAATTTAACAATTCATGTGTTATTTTGCAAAATGTAATAAGTGGTATCCGGGTCAAATCAACCCTATGAAAGGGAAGCAAATATATATAGTATGCGCTAGTAGTAATGTAATACATAGCAATGACGAGGACTCTCAACAGAGTCACAAGGGTATATACCATAGTACTATTCATTGAAATGCCAGGCCACAACGGTTAATGATTTGACAAGTCATAGATACACGAAATGACACAAGCAAACACACATAAGAATTGTTATTTTAGTAAGATGAAATAGAAAATTGATAGTAAGTACATGAGTCACCCCCAAATAGTAAAACAGTAAAAAGGGGAAAAGATATACTCACATTCACTAAATAGTTATGTCACTAAATCGTCGCGAGTGTGAATTGGCGAATCCCGAAGTCTCAACCTAAAAGTATGTTATATGTATAAGTGTTTGGACTTAGAGTAAGTCTAGGGTTTCTAGTCTAAGGCACTTAGGATGTCTAGTCTAATTTGGGGTTTAACTTGTAAATAACGATATATGTTGAAAACGCGACGTAAGTAAATATATATACTTGCTTGAAATAATATGACATATGAACTAAAGAATAAATAAGAATAATAATATTATAAGTTCATAATTGAAAGTTATGAATTAAAGTAAATGGTGGAAGTCACATAAATGTTAAATTATGTAACAACTTTGACTTGTTCAAAAAAAAATGTAACAACTTTGACTTGTTCAATAAAGATATAACAACTTTGAAACATTAATTATTTGTATTTAATAATTTAAATACAACCAATTAATTAGGTTAGTCAAAGAAATTTTAAATAAGATAAATAATTTAATTTATACAATAATAGATTTATGAAGTCATAAAATGATCTAAATATTTCATAAATATTTTTAAATGACTTAATGAATATATAATATAAACGCAGAATTATCATAAATTCATATAAAATTTTAAGTTAATCAAAATATCAAGAATTTTAATGAAAATAATGTATTATGAACCAAAATGGTCAAAAATAATTTTTAGATAATTTTTTTAACCAAAATGATTTTATATTATATTTATTGTCTAAAACATAAATAAAGAATTAAATTCTATAAAAGTACAAAACTAATACAAATTAAGTAGCAAAAATCATAATCAGTATTCTAACATAATAAATAGGGTTTTCACGAATATTTACATTAAAATACATTATATATGATTTTTAATGAAATAAGCATGATTTAATCAAAATAAAATTATTAAAACTATTGCAACGGCCACAAAATCAGAATATAAACTATTTTCAGGTCATAAATATCATCTAGAAGCTAAGGTTAGAATTTCATGATTTTTAGATAACATATGAATTAGTTATGAATTGTACAAGTTAATTATACTTTTAACTCAAAAATCCCAAATTGTTCATAAACACCCTAAAGCCCTAACTAGCAATTGAAACCCTAAAGTGTATGAATCATCAAATAAATATAATGCTGTTGAAGAAATATATATGAAAAGGAAAAATAGTGAAAGTTGATTGAAAATACTTACGGTTTTGCTTGTTCGATTTAGAAAAATAAGAATATATGAAAACCAAAGCAAAAATCTCCAAAATTCTTCAGCATGATGATGATATGAACTCAAAAGATGATAAAATATGAGAGAAGCGAGAGTGTTTGTGTGTGAACTCATGTTGGGATATTGAGGAAAAGAATAAGTAATTAGAAATATAATGAATGGTGTTTAATATAATAATCAATTTTGTGAGTAATACTAGTAATTAGTTGACTGGAAAACTCATGAAACTTATTTTTGAGGTAATATAATTAGTCATAAAGTTTAAAAGAAATTGGTAATTGTTTAATTGTGGTTAAAATATATGATACAAAAAAATGATTTTTGACATAACTAACATCCTGACTTGGTATCCTATAAAAGTCAAATTATAGCAAGTTTGAAAAACGTTTCAATATACTTATTTGATTAAAACGTAGACCCGTCAGTAAATATGTAATGATAAAAGAAACTCAAGCTTTTATTAATTTGAGAATAAACAAAAGTACATGGACTGGATTTGTAAATGTGATAATATAGGGACTACATTTGTAATCTTGGCAAAAATATAAGGAGCAGATGTTACACACGCCTTGCTAACAATGTACGAACATGCTTCCGTAACAAATAGGATTAGAAAAGAAGATAGAGGATCCCCTTGTCTAATCCCTTTATGACATTGAAAGTCAACGGTAGGCGATCCATTAACTAAAATCGCTGATCTAACGAATTCAAGAATACCTTTGACCCATAGGCACCATTTACTAGGAAACCCCATTTGATTCATCATTGAAATGTGGTTGGGGTATAGGGTTGGGATTAACATGGGTCTAAAGGTGAGGATGTGGAGGGGCATACAGGAAGTCATTGTTGGTTGTGGGAGAAGAAATGTGTTTGAATGGGAAGATTGTTTCGTCAAAAAGTACAAGACGAGATATGGTAATTTGGTTAGTGAGAAGGCCAAAGCAGTTGTACCCCCGATGTTGGGTGGGCTAACCAAGGAAAACGCATAGGTGAGATCGATCGGCAAGTTTATTTATGGTAGTGGAGGGGATGAGAGGATAACAGAGAGAACCAAAGACTCGAAGATGATCATAATAAGGGGTGCGATAGTAGAGAAGTTCAGTGGGAGTATTGTTGTTGTCTTGTATGCTGAGTAGTGTAACATTTCGCATTTAATACTTGTATGTTACAATTATTTGAATAAAACGTCAAGTTTCATTATTATTTCGTCTTTTAAAAATTATTTGTGACGCATTTGGACCCCTAATACTATATTATATATATATAGTATACATATATATTGGATATAATTATCAAAAAATTATAGGCTGGGGCGGGATTCGAACCCGAGCCCTCAGCCGGGTCAACAGCATCAAACAGCTCAACCATCTGGACTACACGACACTTGTGTTATATCTCCTATCTGTTTTAATTATATAGTGAATCAGTATGATGACAGTTGACTCAGAAAGTCAACTGTGACAACGGGTTACCATAATCATCACATTCACACGCGTTTTTGATCCTAATTTAGTATGATTGCATGATTATCTGACTGATACGCGTCATATACACGATCAATTATCATCAATCGTTTCCAAAATCATGCCAATCAGTCGCGTCATCATCATTAACGAGTCAACTTACCATTTCGTCGATCCAAACCCTCTCCCTATAAATTGAACCTCCCATTACATGCTAAACTCGCCGAAATCTCTCTCTCAATCTCTAATTTCTGTTCTTAATTCATCATTCGAAGCTTTAGGTTCGTGTTTGACTATTTCAGTTGACCGGACATCTAAACACGATTCGTGTTTGTAAGTATTCTTTTCTTTGTGGGTTTTATTCATCGGCATACACACAACAATAACCCCATAATTAATTGGGTTATTGTTGTGTAAATCATATAATTGATAATCTAGGGCTCGATCGTGATGAATTGGGGAAGAACACAGTTCTGTGCATGATTATATATTTTTAACGAACTGGAATCAAACACAACCACTGATCTAGATCAAGTGGTTGTGTCTGATGTTTGTAAATCAAAACACACGGGTTCGAGTCCCACAGGCAACGGTTTTATTCCTTTTCTTTTAAAAACTTTATAAATCAAGATTCAACATAGTTATATAATTAAATTAAACTGAGATTTATTCGATCTCAGGGTCCAGACCAGTTGGTCTGGGCTTGTGATTTAAAACATACGAACCGGCCAAGGGCCGGGTTCGATTCCCAGCATCATCAAAATATTTTTTTTACAACATTCAAACCTTATATATATTTACTTGTATTTAAAAATTAGTTTTAAAATACTAAAACAACTTTATAAATTCTACAAAAATTATTTTATGTTATTCTAGTAGTAGAGTTTAACATACAATTTTTAGTTTTCAAAAAATTATTTATTTAATATATATAATAAATAATTCAAGTTTATTCTATTTTATTTATAAAATTCTATAAAAATATCAAAACAATTATATAAATTTCCACAAAAATTATTCTGAGTTTATATAACATTAAACTTTTCTGAAATGATTTTTATTTCTAAAAAATCATTTATTTAATATTGTTAATCAATTTTTGTTCGTTTTAATCATAAATAAATCTTAATAAATTCATTTTTCAGTATTTTTGCACCAAAATTTTATGTAATTTATTTCTAATTATTTGGAACAGAAATACAATTTTTAAATTAATAATTCTGTAATTTTAATATTTTTAAATATTAAAGTTATATTTTGACAATTGGTAATAAATAGATTTAATATTCTATTTTTAAGAAAATAATTTTATAAAAATTATTTTCATACTTAAAACTTTATATTGTGATCATCTTTAATTTGAAATTTACAAAAGGACTTTTGTTTAATTATTTATTAAATTTCTCTTTTTTATTAAACATTTTATTTATCAATCAAACGAATACTTATCCCCAATTCGAAGCCCTAGAAAATACTTGTAGACTAGATAGACTTAGACTTATTTGTTACCTTATACATAGGGTAATACTTGGCAATCTTTGGGGCTACGCTTATACTTTTCTCGAGACTTAATACTTTGCTGGTGAGTTTACGTAACCATGTTTATGCAATTCTTTATACTTGCAACATTATACATAAGCAATTCTACATACATGTCTAGTTGTAAACTTTAATGCCTCATGGTTTAGACAACCACAACAGTTTCAACAAGTTTCAACAATACATAATCATTAGCTATGGCCAAGCCGGCGATACTCAATAATAGGCCTATTGGATTGACAATCCCACCTAGATTCGTTGACCATCTTTTATGGGGAGCGCGGGTGATTGTTATCGTTCCAACATAATATTAAGGTGAACCGTGGATGACGGGATGGACCTAAACTAGTCGGAGGTTTGATTATGTCGATTCAACATTTCATGTTTATTCATGTAGACTTAAACTTACGATAGACATATGAATTGCTAAACTTTTATACTTAAACTTATTTGCTTGACATGGCTTATGTATTCTCACCAACTTCTAGTTGACCCCCCCCCCTTTTTACAACTCAACATGAAATAATGATGCATGAAGACTAGAGTATTAACATGAGAAGACAAACTGAAGTCTATGTTTGTTTGGTTTTTGTGATGTATTAGATTTCCACTTAAAACTCATTATGTATTTTCATTTTTGGATATTTGCACTTTAAATTAATTTCAATTAAAATTTGATTACCATGTGCTACTGTATACTCATTCTTACGTGACACCTCGATGTTTCCGTCATCGGTTGGGGTGTTACAAGTAGTATGTTGAGGAGGTAGGTGGCCATTTCAAGGGCATGGTGCCAAAAAGGATGGTGGCACAGAGGCAAGGGTAAGAAGGGTTCGGATCATGTTATTGATGGTGCGGATTTTATGTTCTGCTTTACCATTTTGGGACGATGTATGTGGACAAGAAAGACAAAAGACCATTCCATTTGTGGCACAAAATTGCTTAAAGTTGTTAACATATTTGGTGCCATTATCACATTGGAAATTCTTAATGGATCTTTCAAATTGGGTTTTTATTTGGATAAAGAAGGTTACAAAAATGTTGTATACTTGTGATTTGTTTGCAAGTGGGTATGTCCACAAGAAATTTGTACGATCATCAAGAAATAAAATGTAATAGCGGTGACCTCCTATGCTTAAAACAGGGGAGATCCATAAATCACTGTGAATTATGTCAAAAGGCAATAAAGTAGAAGTGCAAGAATCACTAAATGGTAAACGAGTACTTTTTCCCAAAACACAAGATTGACATAAGTTTTTGTTTATTTTTCCATAATCAATAAAACTAGATTTTTTCAAAGAATGCAAAAATGATTGTCCTGGGTGGCCAAGACGCTGGTGCCACAGTTGGTGAGGCATAGCAGCAAACGCTAAAGGAGACGTTCATTGTGATGATGGCAGTGGCATGAGATGGTATAGATCACCTCTACTGTTGCACCGGAGGATAGGGATCCGGGTCTTGAGATCCTTTACAAGAAAACTAAAGGGGTCAAACTCAATGGAAAAAGAGTTGTCAGTGACTAGGCGACAGACAAAGATTAGGTTTTTGACAAGTTTGGGTGAATAAAGAACATTATTTAATTTAAAGGGTGGATAAGGTGGTGGTAAGGTTTTGTTGCCCTATCCGGTAACTGGTATGGTTTTACCATCGCCTACGACAATAAACTGAGGAATGCTAGAATTAAAAACAGGCGGGGAGTTACCTAACGGAAGTTCCATGTGTCCAGAAGCACCCGTGTCCATGAGTGAGTTCCATTCTGGTGGGTTGAGGCTCATGGTGTACATGGCTTGTTCAATGTTGGTTGGAATGTAGGCGTGTTGGATCAGTTTGCTCTTGTTTGCTAAGTAAGAACTTGCTATCTTGACACTTAAGTGTTTAGCAAGTCCTTGTAAATCAGATTATAAGCACAGCGGAATGTTATAAGTTAAAGCAACACTTTTTATACAAAGGCAGAGTTATAACTCCCCCTTGATGTTTGAAACTAATAAATGACAAAGTATTTATTATGAATCTAAGTTGTAAATGAGAATTAGATACTTAGAGAGATTCACAATAAATACAGAAATGGAATATAACAATGAGAGTGTTTGAAGGATTTTTCTGTTGAAAATCAATGTCTAAAATAGAAGGTTGAAGCCTTCTATTTATAGACGATTACATGCATGTATCTTGCCTAAAAAGCAAGCACAGAAACTCCAGTGACAAGTTGCACAAGTTGCAACATTGAAAGAAACAAATACAGCTAAAAGTAATATTAAACAACAAACTACTGATGCAAAAAGGCGGTGGAAAATATCTTCTGTTAAGTGCTGATGAAGGACAACTACTGAAGAGTAGTTTTGTCTTCAGTACTTCTGAAGTGAACTTGTCTGGTTTGGACTTCAGAACTTCTGCAACTTCAGCACTTCTTCATATCTTCTAATCAGCAGTTTCTTGTCTTCTCTTCAGTACTTCTATACTTAGCCAAAAGTGACAGAAGTGAATTAGACTAAGGTTTACAAAAGTGGTTTCACCAATCCTCTTTGTCCTAACAATCTCCCCTGGATTGATGAAGCCAAAACCTTACTAATTCCTTATGTGTTTCTTCTGTCTTGAACAATCTTCCATATCTCTTTGTACATGGTGTTCTTGAGCTGGTTGTACTGACCATCAGATAGAGATCCTCTCTGTGGTTCTAGATGTTGAATTGTGAGCAGGTCTTGTGTTGACAGTTTCTTCAGATCACTGATCTTCTTGTAAGCCCTGCTTGAGAAGTCTCTTCTTGTCAACAGTACTGAGTTGTTATCAGTAAGTGACCATCTGATGATAGGGATCTTTGACTTGTTAAAGTCAGAAGAATAGGGAACCAGACTTGTCCCTTGGGTTGATGGTCCTGAGTGCTGGATGTCTTCAGTTTCAGATAGCCTCAGGTGGGATTCTCTTCCTTGTTGTTGTTGCATACCAGGCATCTGAACAGTTGGGAGATGGTGTTCAGTCACTACTTTGGTATGCAGCTTTTCTTTGATTGTCTTTTGTATTTGATAAGCAAAAGTGGAAGGATCCCTGAACTGTGTTAACAGAGGTTTCTCCTCAATGTCAAAATCTGAATGGACTATTGAACTTCCTTCAAGTAGTACCATTTTGAAATCAGTTTTGACATTGTCCTCTGCCTTCTTCTTCTGAGCAGCAGATCTTCTAGATACACCAGAAGTTCTAACTACTGATCTTGAAGGATCAGCAGTTTGAAACTTCTCAGGATTTGCAGCCTTGGCAGCCAAGTATTTTCTATATGTATCCATTAGTCTTTCTTCTTTCCATCTGGATACAGAGGCTTTTGAACCATATCCTTCTGCTACTAGCTCTTCTATTATCTGGGCTCTCTTGGCCTTTCCATCTTTGCTTGTGGCCATTTTGTCTGCAAGCAGTTGTGCTCTTCTTTTCAGCTCTTGCATA